>OY294068.1:21709078-22392459 GCA_958510875.1 Endomychus coccineus | reverse complement strand
AAAAAATTTGTCTTTCTTTACATTTTTGAACTGATGTTGTTAAACCAAGCCCCTCCCCCCACCCTACCCTCACTGTCATAAGAACTTCTGCAAATTAAAAAATAAATATATATTATTTACCCAAGTTACGCTATTCTGTAATTTACAACCGATTATTTGATATCTGTCAGTCAGACTCGCTCCATTAGTATAATTATTAATTCGTTGTTAGTATGCATTTGATCATTAGTAATTTGGAGTCAATCGAACATGCATCTCGCATGCAAAAATGGATTATAAAATTTCACTGAGCTGTGAATTGTGTTTAAACAATTCAAATATTAGAGAAATATTGTTTGAATAGTTGATTAGGATTAGGAAGTAGGTAAGGTATGTATATGATGATATACTCGTTGAGGTTTTATTATTATTATGTGAATAAGGATTGAAATGAAATTATTTCCAGAAATATCAGAATAATACTTGAATGATTTATTGATCGATTATTTGTGACGATTTAATCAGTTTAACGATTACTATAATTCGATTAATCAAATGATTGATTGATCGATTATAATATTTATTGCAATCTCTATATTGCTCTAGGAAACAAGAAATGTGTTGCCTCTTGGAGAATATATAAATAATGCCTGCGGCAAAGTTACTTTCGCAAATCATTTGATTTGGCTACTGATTTTTATATAATTATTTCACATCGTTAGACAAGTTTCGTGACGAACATTCAGACATGATGGAGGAATTTTGTTCTGGGATTTTTTGTACGATTTTAGAAATAGCTACAGTAAATGCAATATACCCTTTCAACTTCGTAGTGAATAGTACAATAAGGGTGAGAATAAGGTCATTTTCTTCCTCCACAATTTTTATTCAATTTCTCTCTTATTACAAATATTTAAGAACTTTCAATGCAAAGATGGTATATTCGGGACATCAAAGAATTTGTTGAGATAGGTTTGGGTTTGTGGTTCAGATAGATGTGAATTTTTAGGCTAAGTGTATTTCTTTATGGCTTTTTGAATGTTATAATGGGAGAAATTATTTGATAATAAGACAGATGAAAGATGTTTTGATTCTGATTTCGAAGATTGGCGTTGGGATAAGTTGACAGCTCTGTGGACCAAGCAGTTTAAGACAGATTGCTTTTGGGCAGGGTGGTGGTGGAAAAGGCCCTTAACGTATCTATCGGTGTGAGTGAGTTTTCGATACCAGAATGTCCTAAAGTACCGTCAGGCTGTCAACCTTTTCGATGTGATGAATTTAAATGATTGAGGAAGGGAACAATATTTTAGCGACCATGTTGCCAAATAAAAAAAGTTTTGTCGACATATCTAATCCAACATTTCGGCTTGAGAACAGATGAGTCAATAGCATCTTGCTCAAAAGTTTCAATGAAGATATTAGCTATGACCGGAGAAAGTGGGGAACCTATGGCAGCTCCCGAGGATTGCTCGTACGGAAAATGTGTGACAAAAATCAATTAACGGTCCATTGGAATGTTTTTGGTCGAAAAGAAATCTGTCATAAGCTCCTCGGTCCACAAAGCAGTCAACTTATCAAAACCTCAATCTTAAAATCAGAATTGAAACATCTTTCATGTGTCTTATCATCAAATAATTTGTCCCATTACAACATTCAAAAAGCCATAAAGAAATATACTTCGCCTAAAAATTCAGATCAACCTGATACACAAATCCCCCCGCCTGCGTTATACACTGCCTATGTTCCATATATTGAAAATATAACAGATCGAATGCCCAAAATCCTTAAAAAACATAATATTTCTACTCGGTTTTCCACACTTCCAAAACTATATCAGTTTTACAAACCTATCAAAGATCCCCTTCCTCCTCTTCACTTGGGAGGTGTTTATAGCATTCCCTGTTCTTGCGGTAAAGTCTACATCGGTGAATCAGGTCGTACAGTAGCTACTCGTGTGAAAGAACATGAGTGCTGTACAAGGTTTCGTGACACCAGTAGATCTGAACTTACAGAACACAAGTTTGACACTAATCATCAAATCCTTTTCGAAAATACTAAAATCCTAGCCCGGGCTCAAACTTCTATCAGCGAAAAATCGATGAAGCGATAAAAATCCTAAAACATCCAAATAATCTAAACCGTGACTCAGGATACTATCTTCCTAACATTTGAAAACCCATCCTCGAAAATTCCACTTCGCACATGAGCACACAACGGCAGGGTTAGGTGCCAGAACGGAGTTCACCACCGGAATAAAGGTAGTGAACTGTCTAGCTTGAAGAATTTCTCCTACAATAAATACCGCTACAGAAACCAGTAGAATTAGTTTCAGTTCAAGCCTTAAGCCTGCCCTCAAGATGCCACATGTAATGACTGGCGAAACGTCATCACCAAGTATTTCTATTGTGATACGCTATCCATCCGGAAGCCAAGAATTTCCAAGATTAACTATCCGCTGAAGTCTACTATTCAAGTTAATTAAATGTATTTTTAGTATTATTTTGAATGCAGCGACTGTGGTATCACCCTCAGTCCATTGCAGTACAAACAACAAATGCCTGCAAAAAAGTCTGCAGATCTGAAAGAATTAGATACATAAACGACAATTGCACGCATTCGTCGCCAATGGAATAATTCTCCATCAATAGTATTAGATTACAAAATAAATTATTATCTAACCATACACAAACAAATAGAAAATGTTAGGTTATAAATGTCACATCTAGCTTAGTGAAAAAATAATGTCCCTGAAATAGTTGTGAAACTTCGCGAGTATATGAAATAGGATGCGACTTTCTATTTGCGAATGCGAAAATTCGCAATTCCCAAATCGCAATTCGCGCCTCTATGAAGTATCCTTTATGCAGTTAATAACTCATTTTGAGGTACAAGTGAATCACGTTTCGTGAAAAGGTTCCGACATAAAAACTATTTGTCTAATTTAGATGTTCATTCCTAACGTCGTAGTTTCGTAAATGTTGTTTCTATTGGTGAAACCATAAATATGTGACAGTTAAACTAATCAATGAAGGTGCAGCCACTGTAGGGTTTAGACTTAGAGGGTATCAAAAATAGAAGTTAAAGCAAGTAAAGGCAAGGTCCATCCTCCGTCCGAGACCGTTGCAAAGGGGTTTACGGGAAACAGGGGTTTCTGGACGGGACAAAGGGTTGTTTAGGGGGCCACCTCTGCAGGACAAATGCGGTCCGACCGACTGTCCGACCCTTGTATCCTTTCGCTACCCACCGCCCCATGGCCAGCACGCGCAATTAGTGAGAGCATATTGGGCTTTGTGATAGATTTAGAGTACTTGTTCCATTAGATTCATTTGTATAAAAGATACTTACTTATCGCCATCCTATGAGTATGTTAACTAACAGATTTTAATTATATTAAAGTATAAATTGTTTAGTTTCGTTCATTAATAACTTACTGTGCTCAATTATTATTAATTGAAAGTCTCAAAGTACTACAATCTTTGATAATTCAGATCCTTCAGGTACAGCAAATACGATTTCTCGTGCTTTTTCATACAAATGTTGATACAAAAGTAACAAATCGTACATCGTTACATAGTAAAATAGTGTATATATGGCTCGTTCGCCTAAACAATGAAATTACGGCATGGCTCAAGGTCAGTCATTGTTGTCAGGTTGAGCAGGATTTCTTTGTTTTTAAAGACAACTACTCATTTGATACAATAAACTGTGTTACAAACAAATTTAGGAGTTCTTTACTTATATCAAATAATACAAATTCTTTCTAATTTTAAATGTAATTCACAAACTGTTGTAGTGTTTACCAAATGTTTGAAGAAAATAAAGCATCTACTTTCTGGTTCTACTTGCACCGATCCAAATTCAATTGTATCAAAAAATATATATATATTTTGGTATTAAATGAAGAAAAGACACTGAATGGCAAAATAGAAGGCTTATTTCTTGTATAAAATTCTTTTCAAGAGGTTACTTCATCGATTATTGAAATAAAACTGATCCTACACCTATAATATTTAGATAGATATGGAAAATTAACTTTCAGTTCCAGTATGATGTTGAAGTAAGCATAATCATCTATGGAAACAAGCACTCAAAATACCCTATTATCAAAATCTTCAAATCAATGCAAGATTTCCAAGTCTACTTTCGATAATCTCAATTACACTATTTTAGTAGGAAGAATATAATATTTCACCTAATATTCAAGTAATAGTATACCCTACAACAAGTTTGGAATGGCGAATATGCCATTCCAAACGTGTTAGTAGACTATACTTAATCTAACAAGTTTTTGTTAATTAATAATAATAGTTTTGTCAACCTCATTGTTCCGAAAACTGTCCCTTGAAACGATGAACGTAATGAACGCGAAGGGCGTGAATATCAATATGTAACCATATCAACCGGAAAAAAGGTTGTCATATGAATGCTGTATTCAACGACAAGACGTGGATCGAGATAATCAATTGTTTCAAGGAAGTAGCTGAGCCGTTTTCGATTGGTCGATACAGATGATACAGAATATATATTCCAATGCAGTCTGTTAGAATGATATACGCTACAATCTAGTTTTCAATCATAGAATAAACAGATTCTGAGAGCGTGTTGGAGAAAATCCATTTTAGAGTCATACAAGTTCGAAGATTATCTTTCATTTTCTGCTGCATACTTGTGATATATTTCAAATAAAAAGGGGCAGATATCCGGAATGCACGGCCCAATGAACCAGTGCCGACTACGTCCCTGAATACATTATGAACCTTTTTTGTAAAAAGGTAAAGATATTTTTTTGTTTGGGCATTACTTTTAGTTTTTGTAGGAGTGAACCCATAGAGATTAATTAATCGGTTAACGAATATTATTAAAATTTTAAATTATGAATAATTAAATTATAAATTACAGAATTCATTTTAAGCAATGTTACAATAAAATTTGATTGTCAGCACTTAAAAAAAATACACATCGTATTCCACTATTGTAATATACAGTTACAAACTTGAATAAACTGAAACTATGATGCTTGTATTTAAAAAATTTTCATTAATTTTGTAACTCTTTTTTTGAGGTGGTTTTAAGTTTTTTTTTGAACCCCTTAGACTCAATAGATGAGATCGGATGAAATTTCGTTTGAAAGCAAACGGGGTGGTATTTACTGACTATACTTTCTTAATAATGACGGTTAACGTGTCAATAAATACTCTACTACATTTTAGTTACTTTGTAGTAAATTTGTTTTAGAAAAACTTGTAAAAAATCTGAAAATATAGAAAAAAACGACACGGCTTGTATGTATTCAATAATAATTCAAAGTAAGTTAATTAGGTGTCATTAGTTCGTATGTAATTATTTATAATCAATTTTCACAGTGAGGTAAACATACTCCGAGATATCCATGAGCAGAAATAAATACATATCCTTTTCATGAATAATTGAATTTTTTTAAGGAACATTTTAAAAATTACCCATTCGAAAGAAATCGACAATTATTATTTTAAAATGTATCATCATCGATTGCTACGTTTGACGTTGCTTTAGAAGAAATTTGTACCACACTCGTCGGTAGAAGCAACCCATATTGCCGAAAAACATTGAAGAATTCGATTTAAAACGTTATTCGCCATAAATAAGAAATAATCATCCTTATCCACTAAAAATACAGTTTAAGTGCTGAGGACTGAGTGCCTGTTCAAATACTATTTGGGATTAATCATACAAACAAGGGGTTACCGTCAGCTGAAGATAAATCCCTTCTAAATTCCCTAGATATTTGTCTGTACTGTGTTTTAAAAGTTATAAGCTTTCTTGAGAAATGGCGTGACCTGTATTTAAAATATGTTTGGCTGACGCTGATTTTTAACCATTATTTTTCGTTATATAGGCAGAATGTTATCTATGCTGAGTTAAAATCTTCCTTCTAGTTTGACCTACATAGCATTTTGAAGACGACTCCCAATCTATTTTGTAAATCCCGGATATGTAGATAATTTAGAAACGACGGAAACAAAAAGCTTTTAAATTTCATTTTATCTCCAGCTGAGGCACATTTTGATTTTTAATTCAGTTTACTCTAATGATGGCTACTTGGTAGCTGAAGGGTCTTCAGCACTACAACAGTATTTTTAGTGGATAAGCCTGATGTTCTAGTGTATAAAAATTCAATGGTGGAAGGCATTACTTTGTGATAATTTATCATATTGATATAATGAAATAAAACGCATATAGTAGATGTTCAAAATCAAACATACTACAATCAATAGAAATTTTCGAAGATATTAAATGTACTGACCATAAAATCATCAATTAGTCCAGGAAATAAAGGTTTTGAAGCGGAAAATTTGAGGTAAAGGACCGATTTTGATGTATGAGGGCTCATTAGATTCGTTTTGGCCTCTAGATCAAAGTCTGCCATAGCTACATAGGGGGAAATGTCTCAGATTGTTAATAAACAATAAATATTGACCAAAAAATGATGTGTTATAACAATATATAAAAAAAACTAAAAACGATATTTTCCATCAATTTTTAGAGCGTAAAGTCGAAAATTGCAGTTATTTCATCAATAAACAATGCAAATTTATGTTGTATAACAATTTGTTAGTTATCTATTTGTTAATAAACAACAAAATGAAAATTTTCAAAATAGTCAAGATTAGATTTATTTTCAGGTAATTTGAGGTCGCTGAATACAAATTCGATGTTATTTTTTTGATTGGCTGTTAATCTAATTAGTTGATTAACAATTTGTTAATTAACAAATTAACCCAAAAAATTAAAATTTTCAAAATAATCAAGATTAGATTTATTTTCAGGTAATTTGAGATCGCTGAATACGAATTTGATGTTATTTTTTTTATTAAATGTTAATTCAATCAATTAATTGATAATTACTCAGTTACCGAATTAACAAAAAAATTCAGTGTCTCAAAATAATCAAGATTAGAGTCATTTTCGGGTAATTTCGGGTCACTAAACATGAATTTATTGTTATTTTTTGAATTAAAGGTTGATTTATTCATTTTATTGATAATTACTTAGTTACCGAATTAACAAAAAAATTCAAAGTCTTAAAATAATCAAGATTGGAGTCAATTTCGTATTATTTAAGGCCGCTGAACACGAAATTGATGTTACTTTTTGAATCGAATGATAATTTAAAATAATATCAAACTACTCAGCGACCTCAAATTACCTGAAAATGACTATAGTCTTGATTATTTTTTAAATTTCCATTTTTTGGGTTAATTTGTTTATTAACAAATTGTTAATTAACTAATTAGATTAACAGCCAATCGGAAAAATAACATCGAATTTGTATTCAGCGACCTCAAATTACCTGAAAATGAATCTAATCTTGATTATTTAGGAAATTTCCATTTTGTTGTTTATTAACAAATAGATAACTGACAAATTGTTATAAACACATCACATTGTTTATTGATCAAATAACTGCAATTTTCTACTTTACCCGCTAAAAATTGATGGAAACTAGCGTTATCAATTTTTTTTTTATTATGTCAAAAACATGCCATTTACTGGCCATTATTTATTATTTATTAACGATAGGACAAATTTCCCCCTATGTAGCTGTGGCAGATTCTGAACTAGAGGTCAAAACGAATCGAATGAGCCCTCACACATCAAAATCGGCCTTTTACCTCAAATTTTTCTAATTTGGGTGGATTTTGTACTTTATTTCCTGGACTAAATTAGATATGTACTATAGCATTCTATTTGATGTCTTGATAACGTAAAATTTCACATAATCCTCTTGTGCCTCCCTAGTATACCTCAGCATTAAAATTTCCTTATCACAATATTGATCCAGCTCATTATTCAGCGATGTATTTTCCCAACCATAACCGGACTTGTTACTTGTGTCATATATTGTACCATAAATAGCCAAAATTATTCATATTTTCATACATTAGTATCGTTTGAAGATGACACGCTAGTGTCGAAACTATAATACGATTTGTTTCTATAATATATGTCATAAAAAAAAGTGAAATTCTTTCATAGTTTATTATGTTATTCACCGGCAAACAGGGGTGGTTTCTAATGTCTATACTTTCTTGATAATGATGGTCAATGTGTGATTAAATAAATAGTCTACTACATTTTAGTTACTTCGTAGTAACTTTGTTCTAGGAAAACTTAATTAGTACTTGAAGATATTCTTAAAAACAACCCGACTTGTATGTATTCAATAATTTAAAGTAAGTTAATTAGGAGTCATTAGTTCGAATGTAATTATTTATAATCAATTTTCACAGTGAAGGTAACCATACTCCGAGATATCTATCAGCAGAATTTTTTTATGAATAATTTCATTTTTTAAAGTAACGTTCTTAAAGTCACTTCGTACTTGGGAATATTTTAAAAACGAAACTATTTGTTTATGTTACATAAACCGATTTCCATCTCCATCAAGTTCCAAGGAGGGTAACATTTTTAGTTTGAATAACCACATTTTCACCTCTCTGTTTTGTGTTATCCAACTGAATTTGTATTTCACTATTTTTTTAACCCATTTAGAGGTACACATTTACTTTTATAATTGTTCATTTCAAAATCCAATTTTAATTTTATATTACAAATTGATTTAATCCTCTAATTGTTCATTTCAAATTTCATTCTAATTTTATATTACAAATTGATTTAATTCTCTAATTGTTCATTTTAAAATTCAATTTCAATTTTATATTACATATTGGTTCATTATAAAAATAGTAATTTATCATTTTGTTATAACCCAAATTCCTTTTGGAATAAATCAAATTGTTAAGTTGGACTTGTCTTGTTTTCCTGAATATCCATCAACTATAACCATCTCGTAGTGCCTGTGCATTCTTGACTGTGAATTCATTTATTTTTGTAGTTATTTCTAAGCATTTGGCGCTCAGGCAATTCACAAGTCTAGAATCACAGGGCACGTTTCACTACGAGCCCTGAGATTAATTACATAAATTTGAGCTAGTTGGGCCAATTAAAAACCGACCAAAGCGGTCCGTTTCACTTACGTTTCAAACATTTAATACCTCAAGATAGACAAGCCCACACAGCTTACAAAATAAATTGTGGGTAAAATGTAAATGATGGTAGGAATAGAAAATATATTGGAAATGATTTAGAAACCGCTAATAAAAGGCGTTACATTATATTTTATGTTACATTGTAATTTTATCCAAATGGTCTACATAATGTATTTCACAACTCTATGTTTCATACTGACACCTGTTGTCAGGTTGACTTTCGCAATTATACACACTAATATATACCCATAGACCTATTATCCTAAGGAGACAGAATTGTTTACATTTAAACACGATCAGACATTGCCAAAATTTCGGGCCACTCAGACCATTGTATATTACAAGTATGGCCGTATGGAATGTGCTGTTGCCGGATTAGTTTTTCTGTGTGCCGGATTGAGATTTGTAATTATTATAAAAACGTCCATAGCATTATCTATTCGTTTTATAAGAAGCAGTACTGTTGAAATGTCGTTTTCTCTAAAAAATATTCCATAATTTATGGTAGCCTGGAATATACAATCGAATTATAAAATATTTGAATTTTTAAATATAGAACTATTCCATTCCATTGCATTGCATCATTTGTTCAGAAGGCGACAACGCCGTGCACCTTTTATGAATGGGGACTTTGTTCTGTACTACGCAATTTGACAGCTAGGAACGTTTGTTGACGATTTTATTTCTGACCGAGATATTATAAGCTTATATCGTCATAGTTACGCTATCAATAATGAGGGTCATAACTCCCTTGGGACATTATAGATTCCATAATTCCCTCTACCTTTCACAAGGTAAAATGAAATAAGAAATGCTAATATATATATTTAGAAATCTGATGACATCTTTAGGAGATAAAACAGAGGACTTTTTCGGCTTATAACTCTTACTCTTTCGTTTCAAAAAAGCTTCTAGTTCATTAAACTTGGTGATATCTCGTTTCTCATGTATAGTCACCATCGATTTTAGCATTGACCATTTAGTCCATAAAGAATTCGGACTATACGTTTTTGACTGCAACGAATAAACACAATTACTACTAAATCTACCGAAAAACATAGAAAATTCCTTACCAGTTCTTGAAAATATGCCAGAAATACAGTTTCAGTGGCATCTTTTGGCATAACATTTTTCCGTGTCAGCCACTCCAGATATATTTTATATTCTTTTTTTGTATACGGCTTCACTTTTCGATGGAAATAACGATTCTCTTGCTTTTTCAAAATATCTTCCATTATATTTGGGGTAGAAAACACGTTTTTAACGCAAACACAACTTGATTAATAAAGCTTTGTTTGTAAGCAAGTAACATGCAACAACCTAGCAACAACAAAACTTCTATAATCAACGGTACCTGATTCAAATATAGCGGGAACGTAATGAATTGGTGCATTTATTCCGTTTCAAAAATGAACAAAATTTTATTGAAATCGGTCAGAAATAGTATTATCTATGTACCACGGGAATTAATGAGCCTCAATAACCTCAGGCAATTGCTGTCTCTCGGGCCAGAGGCCCACGGGACGCAAACTTTGCCATCGGTAATTAAGGTGACGTCACCCAGCTCCTCCAATCACAGCCTTGCTCTCATCAGCTCGTCGCCGGCACTTAACAACATCATATTATGTCGTCGTCTATGACATTAATGACATTAAATAAACAAAATAAACGACCAATCAGATTGCACTAAAATTTTAAAAAGAGTAGAAGGGAGGCTCCGGCAGACCTGGTATACTTTGACTATGGGTTCGTTGGTTTTCTTTGTCATACTTCATGTATCATTGCGACAAGTCAAATGGAGTTTTATGAATGAGATGTTTCGTCTCCTTAGAATAATAGGTCTATGAATATAACCTTGTTTTATACTCTGACACTTGCTGTACATGAACTATCAAAATCTACCACAGAATAAAGACAAAAAATAGATCTTAAAACGAGAATTTCGAATACTTCTGCAGGTTAAATAGGTATATACGTGTGATATATTTATAGCGAGAAAAACACGGAAAATCCGGAAAAATGTATTTGCCACGATTACAAAACCCCCTATACCATATACTACTTTATTTGAACCTAACCATTTATTCCTTTCTTTGAGATCTTATTCAGCTTTTTTCTTCGAGTTTTTTCAGACATATGTCTTAGATACTAGATAAGGGTCTTTTGGGAAATTAAAGCTCAGCTTTCTAACATGCGAGCTTTGGCAACATTGTCATATTGTTGTGATTGTAACTTCTGAGTATATTTGTACACAGAAAATGATTAATCTCATTCAAAAAACATTCCATTTTGAAACTGTGAAATCGCGTAGCGATGTCGAACAGTCCACGTCTCACATCTTATTATTTATATTCGTTTCATTGAAAAACAATATCAAATTGTATAATCTAATTTCATAGAATTAAAGAATTATTCCATGCTTTTAGGTATGTTTCTTCGAGCAATTACTGATACTTGGGGCGGTCGTGCGCTTTCCGTACGGTTTCCAATTCTTTCTTCAACGTTTCCTTGACTAAACCGAAATAGCATTTCGTGACATTGAGCGCCGCTCTCTTCGGTAAACACGTGTCGATGTCCGTGCAAGGCTCGATGCAATATACCATGGGCAGAGTCCAATTTCGTGAGACCGGAAACAGAGTTAATGTATCCCCGTGAGGGATTGCGTGATGGCTGCAGGGCTGGGGTGTTGAAAAAGACTACCCCTTTTCGTATATACCAAATGTCACCTTTCTATATATCAACCCAGTCGAGAATATAAGAAACTCTGCACAAAGATTTTTACGCTTACACATAATAGAATGAATGCTAAAACTGTTATTTGTAAACTTACAACGTTTTTCAAACTATCAAAGTATCATATTTTGGTGTCAACAATATTCAATCCAATGTCAGATAAACAATGGGGCATAGGACTTGCGTGCAGCGTTCATTGTGTACCTTGACAAGTTCTAGGGACCCTAAAATTCATTGTACAATTGTCCGCAACGAGATTACCAATTTGAAGATTCAGTGTAAAATTTATTTTAGGAATAATGAGATATAAATTTTGATATAAACACAATAGGTTTTATGAAAAAGGTGGAAACTTTGATTCCTCACCAATATAATTATCCACTAAATAGTCAGAAAAATTAAATTCAATCAATGTTATTGCATCCAAAATTAACTTACAAATAACCTACTACCCTAGAATTGCCGTTAAAAGTTGAGTTTAAGGTATTATGTTTTCTTACGTGTTCAGTATATGTTTCTATTACATCCAAAAATAAACTTACAAATAATATATTAAACTAGATTTAGCGGATGGAGATAAAATATTTTCTCTCATGTGTTCAGTTAATGCAGGGCCGGATTAACACTATGAGGGGCCCTAAGCACAACAGATTTTGGTGGCCCCTCCCCCCCCTTTTTTTTTTAAATTACTCTTTATTCATAGAATAAAGTAATTTCTAGAGTAATATAAAGCTCTAAATCGTGGAGAAGGTTATTGCCAGGAAAATAAGTACATAAATGAATATTTACACTATTAGTACGTCTTCTTAATTTGACGTAATATACAATGCGTAAATACATTAATCACTTTTACAATTGCACTATTGGAAACTTATCCACTGAATGATTCGCTTATATCTAACTGACTTAGAACAATCCTTTCCTGCACTTTCTAGCCGCAAAATCTTTTATCAGGTCATCAAAGCTGATTCGACGCAATACATCAGCTTCCATGCACAGTAGTGCAAGCGAGTCTAACCTATCCTGTCGCATATTTGTCCTCAAAGAGTTTTTAATGCGTTTTAACTTGCCACTGCACTGCACTTCCAAGATGAAGAGTATAGTTATAAGCGCGAATTATTCGCCTTTAATACAAAATCAACTAATTCTTGACTACTTTTAGATATTACCAGTAGCAGTCGTTAGGCATACGGAAACTTTTATATTCCAGTAATTTCTTTACTTCGTTATTTTTTCCCAGAAAAATTGTCATTATTAGTTTTTTTATTTTTAATTTTTACAATTTCCGCGGGGTCTCTAAAATGTCGGGCCCTAAGCTATAGCTTAGTCAAGCTTATGCTATAATCCAGCAATGAGTTAATGTATTGCTCTATTGCCTTCTGGTTTTTGTTTAAAAAATGCACTACTTTCATTGGCTTATGGCGGTTTCTCAGCTTCGGGATCAATCCAAACAAAGGGCAAAAATCGTCCTAATTAGTGCTTCGTAAGAGCGACAGTTTACTCACGCTCAGTCAATAGCCTCTATAGTACTAGGGTAAGGTGAAAAGTCCCTGAAGAATAAAACAAGAAATGATTTATTTGCTCAAAACTTATTTTATTTCTCAACATAATCTCCTTTAGCCCGATACACTTCGTCCAACGCTTTTCTAATTTTCCGATCCTTTCCAAACAATACGATTACGGCAATTCTTCAAAATAGGTGTTTGTTTCAGTGATGACCTCATCGTTGGAGCTAAATCTTTTCCCACAGAGTTATTTCTTCAAGTTTGGTAATAGATAAAAATTGCAGGGTGCCAAATCTGGAGAATATGGTGAATGACGAACCAATTCCTAGCGCAATTCATGCAATTTTGTCATTGCGACTGCGGACCTGTGCGCCAGAGCGTTGTCCTGGTGGGAGATCACTTTTTTCTTTGCCAAATACGGTCGCTTTCGCTTCAAATCGGCGTCGAATGGATCCAACAGGTCTGCATAATATACGCAGGTGATCGTTCTGCCCTTTTCAAGGTAATCGATATGGACGATACCGTGTGCATCCCAAAAAAACTGTCGCCATGACTTTGTTGGCCGATAAACACACTTTGGCCTTTTTCGGCTTCGATTCACCTGGACAAGTTCACTGTTTCGACTGTTCTTCGGCCTCTGGTGTGTTGTGACGGATTTATGTTTCGTCCACGGATACGAAATGGCGCAACAAGTCCTTCTTATCGCTCTTGAACATCGCCAAGCACTCCTGTGAAGTTGTCACACGATCGCGCTTGTCAACAGAGAGCAAATGCCGCACCCATCTGGCAAATGGCATTCCCATATTCAAAAATGTATGCAAAATGTTCCGTACCCGTTCGGTTGAGATGCCCATTGCGTCAGCAATCTCGTGCGCGTTAACTCGCCGATCGTTCAATATCATACCATGAATTTTATCGACGGTTTATGGCGTTGTAACCACAACGATAATCAGTAAACCATTTGCAAATCATTCCAATCGACCATGAGGAGTCCCCATAATGTTTAACAAGTGATGCCTTGGTTTGCGTAATGTTTTTTCCACGCATAAATAATGTTCAATCAAGACGCGTAATCTACTTTTTTTCTTGTGGATGGGTGTCAAAACAGAACTAACTGAAAATTTTAATGCGTTCCAATTAAAGATGCTACACACATCACAAATGTCACATGGGATTCTCTTGTGGCACCATCTGGTTTATTTTTCAGGAACTTGTTACCATGCCCTCGTACAAGGTCTATACACTGAGTACAAAATTCACATCATCAACAAGAGACTTACTTAGCTCACGACAGTCACAGGTGATAAATAATACAATTTAACAAAGTTTTGTAAATTTCTTGTGGAAAATTATATATTGCACCTGTTTCTGAGTTGGATTTTAACCTGTTAATAAGCGTATATGAGTATTATGACCGAATAAAGTGAGTTGAAACATGGCTTCCTAAGTGATATTTATGTTGGTTCTTCCTGAGTTTTGTGTCGTATGTTCAGTTTACTGATGGTTGTTATTTTATCACTTATGCCGAATGAATGTTGTGCTCCTGACTGCAAGGAAAATAACAACAATGGGTCAAAAGTTCAGATGTTCAGTTTTCCTACTGAAATAATGGATATCAGCTGTCCCTGTGAAAGTTTGCATGGTATCAACATTAAAAAAACAAGATTCTCGTAGTGGTAACGCAGTAAGTGTAAGTAATTATTTGCAAATTAGAACGAATTGGATATGGACTGGATTTTTTTCATAACCTTATGAGTCGAGAGCGAGAGCTGTACCGACACTTTCTCTTGAAATTCTCTCTCTCTCTCTCTCGACATAAAAACTATCGGACCCTATCTCGCTAAAGCTAGTGTACTCACGTCTCGGCTCTCGCTTTCGCTATCGTCACGACAAAGAGAAATCCTCGCTCTCATGCGAAGCACGTCTTGAAATATGCTCTATTTCAGACAAAACTTGCTGTGAAAATCATGTAAATAAAAAAAATACCAACCTTCTCATGTATTGTGGTTTTTTCCTTCACAAGTTAATGTAATGACTCATTTCCGGGTCGGTCGTAGGGCTGACGTTAGTGAAAAGGTTAAGAACCAATATTCCAATGGGTCCTATTTTCGTTCTTTTATACAACTATGTAAACACTTAACATCTGACAAAGTGTGCAAATTATTATCGAATGAATGGTTTGTGTTTTGTGAATTATAGAATGTACAATGTTCTTTGAGCTACCCGATTTTAGAGATATTTATTTGTTTTTAAACACCTTGAAAACACCTATATTGCAATACCTCATTCCAAAAATAATGCGGTATAATTCAGAACATTGCTTGAATTTTTCAAATCGATTGAGATATTTACCTAGTTAATGTAGGTATTTGCTTGAACTATTACAAATATGATAAATCAAAGTTGACAAAATACCAACATGAATGGATTGCATATCATTGATGACATAAGTCAGTTTCATTTGAGAAGACTGTCATACATAAAATGGCTTTCCAAAGGCGATTTTTTCATAAATCCCTGGTTTCCCTTATATTTAATCCATTGGCTTACTCTCCTCCCTATAAGCATCCTGAGCATATTAGAAGGAGGATTGGTGCCCGAGAAGTGGTTGGATATGGTCATTCAGGTGAACCAAATTATGCAGACATGGTGGATTTTCCGTTTCCTGCTATAAGGTTTAAAGAGCCAACTCAGGAAATTAACGTAAGTACAATTCATCAAAATAAGCTCTTCCCAAAGACAACGTTCCATTTAATTAGGCTTTGCACGAATTGGAAAAAGGTGATTGGAAACTGTTGTCCGTGGAAGATAAGAAGGAGTTGTATAGAGCTTCGTTTGGTCAAACTTTCAGCGAAATGACAGCCCCTTCACCGCTTGCCGCTTTAGAAACCATCGGGTATGGGTTAATGCTCATATCTGTGGGTTTGTGGATGTTCATTGCAGTTCAAGTGTATGGTGAGTGAGAAAAACTAATATTATTTGATTGAGAATTTCATTTAATGGATGTATCATGGTATGTTGTATAAATAAATTGGCAAATTTGTTGGAGTAAAAAAATGTCGCCACTAGTCGTACTTAGCAGATAAAATGTCAAGATCTTT
Source organism: Endomychus coccineus (assembly GCA_958510875.1). Lineage (NCBI taxonomy): Eukaryota > Metazoa > Arthropoda > Insecta > Coleoptera > Endomychidae > Endomychus > Endomychus coccineus. The sequence goes on along the minus strand of OY294068.1, from coordinate 22,376,112 downwards.
ACTAGAAAGAAGATCTTACTTCTTAGGTTAATCAATATGGTGCTACTTTTCAAATTAACAGTGCTACTTCCTCCACATCAACCTATTATCTGCAATGTTAGGATTATAGATTATAGATTATAGATAGTCTTTTTATTTATTTAAATTTAAGCACATTATTTAACATATACATAGGTACGTGACATAAACCACTTCAATTCTACTGATCTGTTTCTAACATAGGAATAATTCATAAAGTTGACAGTTAAACAGCCTGGTGGGCAGACCTTTTTGACTCTTTTGTTACAAAATGTATGGTTTATGAAGATGAGCTACATTCGCTGATATAATGAGATATACCAGCCCCCATTCGTCATACAACGTTGCAAGTTCAATTCTATTGAATAGAGAACATGGTAAGATATGGGACCAAGTCCTGATAAAAATGTTTGATACAATGGATAAAGATGATCCAAAAAAATAGCTGCAGCTCAGTTCGGTAGGGTACAAGTTTTTTTTGCCTCAGTATAATGAGAATTATGGAAGCAACAACAATAGCAATTAAAGAAGCACTATTGAACGTATCCCTGATTGAAAATTTGGTACAAAGACTAGTCCAACACGCAAGAAGTACTCATCACATACTGTTAGAATGCGAGTATCAGCAATATTCGGGCAGTCTAAACTATTTCCGAAGAGACTAACATCCAACCGACGACGAATCTGCACAAACTATAGGGGACTAGAGATATGAAGTGGGTGGTGTTAACTATCCAACTGGAATGCACAAAACGCCGCAGTGGCTGAGATGTGATTGGTGAAAAGGACCAGCTCCAAGGCAAAAAAATAAATAAATTTTTAGATTCTAACCAATTTGTTTAGAGTAGAGATGCAATAAGTTCTTCTTTTTTCAGTTTGGTCAGAATTCATGCCGGATTCGTTTTATGGTACCAATAAGAGAGCCCAGATGAGGCGGCAGCTGGAAATGAGAGTTAATCCAATTACAGGTTTGTCTTCCGAGTGGGATTATGAGAAACAGGATTACAAGAATAAAAAATGGTATGATCCGCCAAATCCTTACGTTAGTTGTTCTGATGATTTCATGTGATATGTGAATAATTAAGAAATGTGAACGATATTCTTGAATATACGTTTATATAGAACCTTTGATTAGATTGTGATAATACTTCTCTGTGTTTTGACTACGCAGATTTAGTTTTTGCGAAGAAGAAAATACGAATACTATCAATATGTGCAGTCTTCAGTGATCCATATTCATTATAAATTAGTCAAGTTAGAAGTTTAATTTGAAAAATAGACGTCCCGGGTTCAATCTCAGTCCTAGGAACTACAAATTTCTAAAATAATCAAAATAAAAATGAAGACTTTCGGAAGTTGCGACAATTAAACTCAAATTTACACAAAACTTGTAACATTTTATTTAGAATTAATGCTGACGAATTGTTTCACCCCACTGTGGTATTTACAAAGCCAGGGGTTGAAGCTAAATTAATAAATTCTGATACACAGGTAGAGTAAATAAAATTTTCCTTTTAAAATAATATTTATTTTTTATAATTCTTTTACAATACTTTTAAAATATTATTAAATACATTTTTTCTTAAAAATAATAAAAAAAATAAATATATTTCTTTTAGATTTAAAACACATTTTTAAATAATTTTACATCTTGAGTTAAATTTTCAAAAGCTAATTTCTAATTTAAATAAAATATTTGTATAAACTGTAATTTATTTTCTAGATTCACTTTCCAGTAAATCTACTTTGTTACGACTTATTTTTAATTCAAAATGACAGCAATATGTACATATTTTAGAGAAATCATTGAAAATATATGTAATGATTTACTTTCAAATCCATTTTCATAATAATTTTAAATAGATTAATTCAAATATAAAATATATTGAACCCATCTCTTCTTTATTATTAACTACACCTCATAGAATGCTTTCCTATGATGGTATAAAATTAATATATAAATTATGTTCCTAAATATCAGAAATCAATCTGAATGTAGTATAAATTGAGAGACGGGGTAGACAATGGTTTGTGTGGGAGCTTATGTACAAAATTGTTGATAAGTGGTGAATTATAGTTATAGATTTGTTAATTTAATATTACGTTGCCATTCATTTTGAATGTTTTAAAATCTTTATGTATTCTAGAATATTGAGTTTATGTCATTTTTCTTGAATATGTGAAATATCGGGATTAAGCGTAATTAGAGTCCTATTTTCTGGGCCTGTAACTTCTCAAATGTTAGTGGAACCTTACAGTGAAATTGCGTCCAGTTTGTCCCATGTACAAGGCATCACAGTCATAACACGTCAGCCTGTGAACTCCAGATTTATTTTATTTATCATTTTTTTTAGATTTTAAATTATTAATATATGATTATAGATTATTTGTTATTTTAAATAAGCTGTTTTTATTACGGTTTTCAAGAAATTGAGATATGTTTGTGAGTGTTTACCTAAGTATGTTACACATACAAAATTTCATTCAGTATTATTATTAATTCCTTTATTTACTTATTTATTTTGGAGTATTTTATTATTACCTTGACATCATAATCGTTATTTTTAGCAATAACTGTGATTCTATTTAATTCTTAATAGAAGTTGTCTTTACTCAATGGGATATTAACAAATCTGTGTAACATAGAGTTAAATGCTGCTATTTGTGTGATTGTATAAGCCTCATACCAGCGGCGCCACGATGAATCGAGATTAGGGTAACTCGGTGACATTCAGTGGAAAGTGCCTCGTTCCACTGACGAGCTCATGAGAAGAGCGAAACAGCTGTCTGGGACTAATACATGTAGTCTCACTGTTCGAACTGGTGAACCAAAAATGTTTGTATTTCACTTTGAATTATACGGTGTAAAGCAGTAATCTGGAGGGGGAGCATAGGCATAACATATATATGAATTTAGTTGGTTGTATTCAAAGAAATTGAAAAACTGGTCAACCTGACAACTCTGTACCTCATGCTGCTACGCCGTCATTTCTTTCTTATAGTGTACAAGTTTTAAAAATTTGAGCTTTTCCTGGTATGGTTTATATATTTATGAGGTATCTTTGTCTGAAAAATTCTGTAATTAAATAGATAACTCTCTTTGAAAATGTCACTGTGTGGCGATATAATTGTAAGCAATTAAACTTTTCAGTTCGTAAAAATGTTTATATTTGTGTCGTGTTTCATTATTTTACACATTTTTTGAAACAATTTCTAGTTATTACATCAATTTAAAGTCTTACTTCGATTTTAATTATTTTAAAAACCTTTCCTCAATGTCAAAGTACTTTCATCATGATTTGAATTTTGTTTAATTCGACATTCTAGATTTCAATGAAATAAATCTCTTTTGTATTGAATGTCAGAAAGGAAGATATGTTTCAGTTCAATGTTTCGTTTCAAGTTTGTAATTCAAGTCTACAGCTTTATCATAGCCTTAATGTGATTCCTAACAAACCTGTTGATATGGTATCATTGTCCTTTGAATGCCATATTTCAGCAAATGATTGTAGCAAAGGTTAAAGGTTAATGCCCCCTTGCTGTACAGGATACAGGTAAAATTTCAGCGTTTTTCATTATTTTCTATAATTCAAGGTATTGATCTATTTGTATGTGCTGATCGTTAAAGGAGCACAGCGAGCGTTTCTACCCTGTTCGAAGGGTTGGCGACGAAGGCAAGTAAACGCAACCCACACCCCTAGGAAACCTTATATAAGCGAGTGCCTGGCGTCCACGGGTCTTCCTCCTGCACCCGCTCTACTGAACCTGCGGCAAATCCGGTCGCATTCAGGTTCGGACTGGGTGAACGTGATTTCAGAATTTCAGTAAACAGTAATTTAACGTCACAAAGATAATATTACACAAAAATATCATGTATTGTTTGATTTTGAATCAATCACAGAAAACATCGTCATGAATAACCAGTTCATCATCCTTTCAAACTACTTCTCTAACCTAATTATCATCTGAAAATAATGTCGCCCTGTGACTTCAGGGGCTCTATTCTGTTTAATCGCGACCAGCAGAATCACTTACTTCTCCCGCTTACCACATCCAGTTAGCCATTCGTATTTGTCATACCAATTTGCATTCAAACCGCGATTTAGTCGATTGTGGATTGTCTAAAAATTTTAACATTTCATTAAAGTTTTAACAACGTACGAGTTTGTTTCTACGAGTTGAAAGAATTGCTCACTAGCCAGTCTACTATATCTTCACATTGCTTATTTTCCTCCAGCTTAGCCTGCTTCAATTACCTAATACGTTCCTATAAGCTGCGAAACAGAGTCAGATTAACTCGTAAAATAATGAAAACGGAAGCTGAGACAACAAAGTAATATTAATAGTCCAATAAGAAAGAGTCTTACTCGAAACGTTCAAAATTCATTCAAGATTAAAGAACAAAAAAATATTTGCACTTTAAAACCATGCAAAAAAGAGGTTTTACAGTTTTCCGTAATTTTGGGGGTTTAAATTGTATTTAAGCCCTTTTTTTTGATAGGAAAAAATGTAGTTCTCGAAAACAAATCGTATAAGTCAAAAGAATAATTGCAGCCAATCAGCCCTACCAACCAATGGTGAAATCTGATACATCAATGGAGCCAGAGACCATGAACTGGCGGTGGTAGGGATATACAGCATTGCCTAGGCAAAGGTATTACAATATATGGCTATAATGTGCTGTGCCCAAGCGAAGCTCGAAGGAAGAACGCAAAAGAACAGACAGCAGATCAGCTCTTGCTGTGCTGGGTAACATAAAAATAACATCAATGTTTCTGTGGGATTGCAATAACATGCTGAACAACCTTGGCCGAGACAAATGCAGACTTTATTCTTGATCCTCAGACACTCTGGAATAACGAAATAGGCAATGCGCTAGAAACCAAAGAAACTCTAACAGGCCCTGGTTGGACCGCGTATATTATGCAGAGGCTTAACACTGATCCCCCAGAATGAAGAACACTCTCGGTAGAGTTATGAGATACTGAGGAGATCCAAAAACGAGGAAGAAGTCTCCAAAATTCTAACCACCTATCCGAATACCAAGTCTTGATTTACTGTTTGGATATGTGGCCTCGGGAGCTTGCTTGACACGTTTGAATGGGAATCGCTTCATTAGGTGATGACGATGAGATGCAAAAGGATTTGGCCTAGGCATGAAGAAACTTCACCGGTTCCTCGTACGTTCAATCAATCAATCAAAGCGAGAGCGGAAAAGTCCTGGGCACTTAGACCACTTTTTGGGTCCATTGTGCATCCCTTGGAACATTGATAGGGTCCATTGTGCGGCCCTTCTAACAAAATTCAGTCCAACAGGTCGCAGGTGGGATATATGCGCTCTCGAGGTATTGTAGCCTAAGATAAGCAATTGCCGAACATTCTACTAGGATATGGAAGGCAGTTTCGTGCACCTCTCCACATCTATTACAACCTAGGTCATCAACAATGCTCATTAACTAGTCTATTCAGATGACAGTGGCCTGTAGGAAGTCCTGTCATCAATTTGATGCCTCTTATGCTCATAAGGAGAAGGATTATAGAACATTTGGGCAAGAATTTCGCAATGTGAAGTTTCGCCAGCCTCATATCGGGAGCACCACGACAAATCGAGATTGGGGTAGCTCGGGAGACATTCAGTGGGAAGTGAACTTCTAAAAAGATGTGTTTATATGTATACTGAAGTTGCCTCAGAGAGTAAGTTGTAAACTCTATTTTATAGGGAATGGAAACACTCGCCAAGAAGAAAATGACAAAAGGCTAATGTAGTTGTAAATATAGATGATTTTGGAACAAGTGCAGAATAGCTGTTTCTGGTGTTTTGGTCAAGGATGAATACTATATTGCACATTAGTGCAATATTTGAAGGAACTATTGCGTAGAACTTAGGTTCTCCGGGTTGAAGAGTGACGTCTATCACATCCAGGCAACTGTTTCATTCTTTTTATGAGCTCGTCAGTAAAACGAGGCAGACAATGAAGTTACTGATCAACCATCTCCGGGAGTGATATACCTTCAACCTTCGAAAATGTTTGGCAAACATAGATGGTTGAACAGTGTCTTCATCGTCTGCCTCGTTCCACTGACGACCTCCTGAGAAGAGCGAAACATCTGTCTGGGACTGATAGACGTCGTTTCATTGTTCGACTTGGAGAAGCAAAACTGTATCTATTGATTTTAACACGAAAAATGTTTGAATTTTGCTTTGGACTATACGGTGTAAAGCAGTGAAGTGATATTTTTTATATTGATGTGAATGTTTAGTCAGCTGGAGGGGAAGCATAGGTATAACATATACAGGATGTCCTCGAACTGCATGGCCAAAATAAAACCGAAGATTCTTTGATTCGAAAAAAAGTTGATGAGCCTTTTTACTTTTGCCTCAAGTGTCTTGTTTACCCGGTAGAGGCCTTCAAAATTGCAAAAATAATTTTGTTTTTTCGGTATAACTTGAGAACGTGATGGAGGACTTTTACAATATTTGGCAGGTGAGTTACTGTCAATAATGGCAATTTTCGAGAGTGGAGCACAGAGCCTTAGAGACCATAGAAATGGCTCAAACTTGAGGATGTTACGGGAAAAGTGTCCAGAACTTTTTTGTGGTCAATGTAATTCACTCGATATTTTTTGTGTAGATAGCTTATCTAATTTGAAAACTTTTCTTACTCTTAGAAAATTTTGATAAAATCAACGGATTAGCTTGAAAAAATTAATTTTCGAGTCTCTGCAATTTTGGCTTACTAATTTTACTTGATTAAAATACCTTAGTTGCCTTTGCTTTTCTTATGTCATTTTGGCATTTGGAGAATTTATTCTCAAAACTGTCAGTTTTTACTTTGCTTTCCGTAAAAATTTTATAAAATTATGGCTCAAAATTTCACTAACACTGAAATGGTTGATATGTTATTGATTTATGGACTTTGTCGTTGCAATGGCCGGAGAAGGGAAAGATATCCGCATCGCAGAATTCCAAATCGGCAAACCTTCGCGAAACTGGCAAATTTGAAGCAAATCGCAGAGAAACTGGACGCAGACGGACAAGAAGGACGTCAGAGCTCGAAGAAGCGATACTGGAAGCTGTTGAAACTGAACCTGGGATAAGCACATTACGTTTGGGACTTCGTATTGGAGCCTCAAAATCATTAGTTCATAATGTACTGAAAGAAGAACTGTTGTATCCCTATCATATTAAAACAGTTCAAGACTTATTGCCCATGGATCCAGGTCATCGGCTAGATTTCTGTCGGCTTATTGTCCAAAGACAAAACGCAAACCCCAATTTTTGTAGAAGAATTCTGTTCACGGACGAAGATACTTTCACGAGATGTGGTCTTTTTTTGCCCTTACACATTCGTCGTGGCCTGGTTTATCCATGATGGTGCACCTCCTCATTTCACATTAGCTGTGAGGCGACATTTGAATGCGGAATATCCAGATCGCTGGATAGGTAGAGGACACGATGCACCAGTGAACTGGCCGGCCCGCTCCCCTGATTTGACGCCCTGCGACTTCTTTCTATGGGGCGCTTTGAAGTCGAAAGTTTATGCAGCTCCAGTAAACACACGAGAGGAATTGTTGCAACGAATTAATCATGAAGCGGATTTATTGAAGAATGATCCTGAAGTACTAGCCAGAGTTCAATCCAATTTCTTGAAACGAATTAATTTGTGTATTCAGGAAAATGGGCAACATTTCGAACAATTGATGCCTTAGCGATTTCCCGAAAAGTTTTGTTGTTTCTTTTAATTTAGCATTTGTTTTTCCTAAATAATCACATCGTTTCCCCATTTCTATTGTTTTTATTATTCGTGTTTTACCGAGATATTAACCATTTCAGTGTTAGTGAAATTTTGAGCCATAATTTTATAAAATTTTTACGGAAAGCAAAGTAAAAACTGACAGTTTTGAGAATAAATTCTCCAAATGCCAAAATGACATTAGAAAAGCAAAGGCAACTAAGGTATTTTAATCAAGTAAAATTAGTAAGCCAAAATTGCAGAGACTCGAAAATTATTTTTTTCAAGCTAATCCGTTGATTTTATCAAAATTTTCTAAGAGTAAGAAAAGTTTTCGAATTAGATAAGCTATCTACATAAAAAATATCGAGTGAATTACATTTACCACAAAAAAGTTGTGGACACTTTTCCCGTTACATCCTCAAGTTTGAGCCATTTCTATGATCTCTAAGGCTCTATGCCCCGCTCTCAATAACGGCTATTATTGACAGTAACTCACCTGCCAAATATTGTAAAAGTCCTCCATCACGTTCTCAAGTTATACCGAAAAAATAAAATTATTTTTGCAACTTTGAAGCCCTCTACCGGCTAAACAAGACACTTGAGGCAAAAGTAAAAAGGCTCATCAAATTTTTTTCGAATCAAAGAATCTTCGGTTTTACTTTAGCCACGCAGTTCGAGGACATCCTGTATATAAATTTACATTGAAAAACTGGTCAACCTGGCAACACTGTATCTCATGCTGCTACACCGTCATTTCTTTCACATTCACATTCACATTTTAAACACATCTTTGCTCATTGTACACGAATATATTTCTAAAAAATCATCTATTGTGTTCTTACGTTTCTTTTGTGTAATTTAAATGGAGTTATTCATTCCAAAATTGAGACTTGGAGGACAGTTGCAGTTTTACATGTCTTGTAAAGTGTGCTATTGTAAGTTTGAAGAATAATTTCACCAATTTTAATTGTATATTTCATTTTATCACATTTCAATATTATATTTTAATTATTTCACTGTGTTGTCGCGTGTTTTACGTCCACTGAGGCTATCTTTGTAATTTGAACAAATAAACTATATTTCGTTCAATCCGCTCCTGTACTGTACGAAACCCTTAAAGATACGGAAGAATCATCAACTGGACCCTGACGGCTGTAGCGCTGGTGGGTGGACATCTCCACTAAGAGTTCATACGATCTGTTACGGGAGGATGGGTGGAGTTTCGTTCCTTGCGGTTAGCTCCTTTTTAGGTCTTATTGAAAACTTTCGTGTTATAAATCACTTTCTTCCGCTCATTGTGGATGTTGATGGGAATTAAAGTTATTCATTGGGATTAAAGCATATTGCTAACGCATACTCTGTTTTCTAATTTGTTCAGAATCAAACAATTGTCATCAGTAAATAGAGTTTAGTTGACAATCATATACGCATATCGATCGACGAGGATTATTTAGATTCCTGGTTGTTTCTTTCATCGAGGATGGAATTGACATTATTAGAAAATAAGTGTGATCCATAGATCAATAACTTCCCTCATACGCAGGAACTGAGAATATAGTACAAGTAGATACTACTAAATATTTAGTTAAGAAGTGTTAAAATCCAAAATTATAAATAAAATAAGCATTTAGAAGAATAATATCTTGTTTAACTTATACAGTTATGAAAATAACACTACTAATTCACACATTATGACCACAAAGGACGCCAAAAGTTCTGGTGGTCCAATTGGGCTATACAGACTGACCCACGACGTTTTGACAGTCCAATTTCTCGAAAACTGTTAATATACATATATGAAATTTGGCAGATGCTTATATTTATTATCAAATGACTTCCGTTTTTCCGTCATTTCGGGACACGTGACCTCAACATAATTTTTTTAAATAGGACAACCGATATAATATTACAATTTTGGATATGTCATTCAAAAACAAATTCAACGATACCACACTTGTCATCATTGTATTGTGCAGTAATGATAATGAGGGCCATTTATTTTTATAAATTTATTAAAGCAATATTTTGCAGTCAAAAATTTAGGTGGCTATGAAACAAATAACTATTGTAGCAACAACATAGGTTGTCAATCAGTATTGTTAGGTGAAGTTTATTCAAGAGCTGTCATTAATTATTAGTCATAATCTTGTGAAGACACAGTAATAATAAAGAGATAATGCCTTCAATTTTTACTCACGATGAATGTATTGACAGGCTACTTATTTATGGAGAATGTGGAAAAAACAAAACTCATGCTCAAGGTTTGTACAGAAATCTTTTTCCTCATAGAATAATTCCAAGCAAACATACTTTTGTTTATGTCGAAAGAAAGCTAAGAACTGGATTTTTCTAAGCGATAAAAATCAAGTTCCTCATCAAAAAACCGCTCAGACAGATGACAATATGATACATATTTTGGCTTATCTTCAGGTAAATCCACACACCTCAATACGATTTCTTGAACAAGAATTACAAATAAGTAGAAGTTCAATACGAAGAGTATTAAAAAATCACAAATACCATCCTTATAAAATACATTTAACACAAAGTTTAGTTCCTGCAGATCCTGGAAGGAGATTGAATGTTATTGCTGAAATGTTAGTACAAAGTAATGATGACCCTTCTTTTTTAGAAAAAATATTATGGAGTGATGAAAGTAGATTTCATAACAATGGTATTGTTAATCGCCATAATTGTCATTATTGGTCGCAGGAGCATCCAAAGTGGATGCGCGAAACCAATTTTCGAACAATATGGGGAATCAATGTTTGGTGCGGTTTATTTAACGGTCGGTTGATTGGTTCCTATTTTTATGAAGCAACATTAACGGGACAAAGATTCTTAGATTTTCTTCAAAATACTCTACCAGAATTACTTGAAGATATTTCCTTACATGAAAGGTAAACAATGTGGTGGCAGCAAGATGGAGCACCTCCTCACTTTCTTGGGCCAGTTAGAGAATATCTTGATAACACATTTCCTGGAAAATATATTGGTCGACATTGTGCGATTCTGTGGCCACCCCGTTCTCCGGATATCACACCCTTAGATTTCATTCTCTGGGGTTACTGGAAAGGTCGAGTTTATGTCACACCCCGACTGATTTAGATGATTTAAAGGATAAAATAAGACAGGTATGTCGGACCGTAACACCCGAAATGATTGCAGCAGCACTTACAAGAAATCTTTTAACAAGGTTTGAACATTGTGTCGTACATGGTCATCAATTTGAACATTTTCCTTAATTTTTTTAATTACTTGTATTTTTTAATTCCGTATGTTACGTTTTTTAATAAAATAATTTATTTTTGGTGGCTACTATTTGAAACTATACAGATGTTCATTTGTTCATTTAATTGCCCCTATTATCATTACTACAGAATACAATGATGACAAGTGTGGTATCGTTGAATTTGTTTTTGAATGATATATCCAAAATTGTAATACTATACCACTTGTCCCAATTAAAAAAATTATGTTGGGGTCACGTGACTCGAAATGACAGAAACAACGGAAGTTATTTTATAACAAATATAAGCATCAGTTTCGACTGTTTATATCTGCCAAATTTCATATATGTCATATTAACAGTCGTGGGACACCCTGTATAAGGAAGTATTGCCGAAATCGTATTATTTGGAAGGTATCGAAAAATTAGAAAAAAGTTTATCGGCCTACAAGGAGATTATGTTGAGAAATAAGTTTTGACCAAATAAATCATTTCTTGTTTCATTTTTCACACCATTTTCCTAACCATCAACGACTGGAATTATTGGAATAATTATACGAATAGGTTAAGCGTTTAATGAACTTGTGCATACATTTTTAATCATTCAAATTCGACTCTAGCTAGCTACATTGTTCGATAATGTAACTTTCCCAGGTTGCGAGAATGCTCTTTCTGCAATGCAGGAACTAATTAGAACGGGTATGTGACAACTGTTTCACCGACAGACAGGTATTTAATATTTAATAAACCCTACTTTATTATTGCCTTTGTCTCGTGCACGTTGCCATCAAATCCAGGAATATTTTAAATATCCAGCGGCACGGCGTTCGCCCCCGGGATGGACATTCCTTTAACATTCATCCAGCTAGTTTTTGCCTGCATCGTGCGAACATGAGCCGTGGCAATTTCCGGCGTATCTAGCGTTTCAATATCAAGGGTAGCGCAGGGCAAAAGCGGAGTAAGTGGAGTTCGGGGACCGGCTACAGAAGATACCCAGCCCACCTCCCCCAGACCACCCTTCATCAAGTAAATTGCAGTCCTCGTTTCGGATATCTGGCAGGTCTGAACCCCAAGGGCGTCACGGTGTACAAGTGAACTATAAGGGTGTGGGGGAACGCCACCAGCAACGTCGAATGAAAGAACAGACATTATTCCTTCTTACTGCGATAATATCTGAAAAAATCTAGGTTAGTCTATAGTGAACAGTAGGTGAGAGAGTTAATACGGTGGATAGATAGTATTGTGGAATAAATTATGGATGGAACTGCTTCTTTGGGGAAATAAAAAACTTCCCACTTTTCTTAGTATACTCTTCGCAGACAAAGTCCGAAGAGTATATTGCATTTACTCAAGCCTTTTCTAAAATCAAAAATCGTTAAAAAAAGTCGTAGAGCAAAAATTCCCTCATCATAGTATTTTACATCGAATTTTAAGCCACTTCGAAAACATCCGTCTGTTTGTCTGTCTCTCTGGATGTGCGAAATGCTTGTCTACTAAATAACTCAAAAACGAAAAGTTCTATAGTTAGTCCAGTCAAAACATCTATAATGTTATAGACCGCACGAAATAGGAAAATTCTTTTTGCATCGTGTTCAGAATGACTTACCTATCGTTAGTCAGAGGAAAAAATGATAATAAGCATCAATGAAAAACCATTTTCAATTAACAAATGGAATGTCTTTTATAACAAATGGAATATCTTGAGCTCTTTTAATAAGATGCCGTGATGTGTCTTGGTTCTTGGTACAATTTTCACTAAAAGGAGGAAAATTCTGAAAATTGGTGGGAAATTGCGTCGTTTTTCCTTCATATTTTTATCTCGGTCCTCGTCCAACTTGTCTAATTATATGTTTTCGTAGTCGCTGAGTATTATTTTATGATCATAAAATCAAAACTGAAGATAATTTTCCGGAAGACCCGGAAAATGAAAATTTACCATTTCTACAAGACAAACTTTAATTATTCTGTTTTTCGAAAAATTTCAGTCAGTGTTATTGGAATGACAAAGTACCGTGATGGTTCTAATTGAAAATTTCACTAAAAAGAGGAAAATTTAGAAAAATTCCAGGAAAATTGCGTCATTTTCCTTCATATTTCTGTCTAGATACTCGCCAAACGTGTCAAATTATAGGTTTTTGTGGATTTGTCGCTGAGTATTATTTTATGGTTATAAGCAACTACAGTTTTCTGGAGAACTCTCAACTATTTGTTTTTTTTTAATTGTAGTGAAAAGTTTTTGAAAAAAGAAAGAAGAAATGATTTATTTGGCCAAAACTTATTTTATTTCTCAACATAATCTCTTTCTAGCCCAATATACTTCGTCCAACGTTTTTCTAATTTTTCGATTCCTCCCAAATAATACGATTTCGGCAATCCTTCAAAATAGACCTTTGTTTCAGCGATGACCTCATAGTTAGAGTCAAATCTCTTTCCGCCGAGCCATTTTTTCAAGTTTGGAAATAGGTAAAAATCGCAGGGGGCCAAATCTGGAGAATATGGTGGATGACGAATCAATTCGTAGCGCAATTCATGCAAATTTTGCCATTATGGTGACTGGTTTGCCCTTTTCAAGGTAATTGATATGGACGATACCGTGACCGTGTGCATCCCAAAAAACTGTCGCCATGACTTTGTTGGCCGACAAACCCACTTTGGCCTTTCTCGGCTTCGATTCGCCAGGACAAGTCCACAAGTCTCTGGTTTGTTGAGATGGATTCATGTTTCGTCCACGGTTACGAAACGGCATTGTACATTGTCAAACACTCCTTTGAAGTTTGAACAGAGAGCAAATGCGACACCCATCTGACAGATAGCTTTCTCATATTCAAAAATGTATGCAAAATGTTCCCTACCCGTTCGGTTGAGGTGCCCATAGCCTCAGCAATTTCGTGCACTTTAACTCGCCGATCGTCCAATATCATACCATTGAATTTATCGACGATTTCTGGCGTTTTAACCTCTATTGGACGACCAGAACGTTCGGCGTTCTTTGTGGTCATGCTACCACAACGAAAATCAGTAAACCACTTGTGTATCGTTCCAATCGATGGTGAGGAGTCCCCATTAAGTTCAACAGGCGATGCTTTGGTTTGCGTAATATTTTATCCACGCAAGAAATAAAGTTTAATCAAAGTGGCTTACCAAACTACATTTCTATAATGAAATTCTGAACAGAATAACATAAATTCAACACGGCCTGTACAGTCCATCATAATGGTTTATTTTTATATGTAAGGTGTAGCGTTGTTGACATTGCAGTAAGGTTAATGAATAATCGATGCCTAATTCTAATGCAGGTAGTATAGATTAATTACGTCATTCCGTAAGGGCGTTACAATTAAATCTAATTTGCTAATGAGGCAGTAACACTGTCAGCGTTATTCAAGCATGAGAGTTTAAAAACGCATAGAAGACTCCCCTTTACACAATGACTGCCAGAGTCCTTTACAAAACATTTACGAATTCGACCCTTATACAATATGCAGCATTTAAATTGGGGTAAATTTGGAACCACATTGCATATTCCTTTTTACCGTTTCTATGCCGTTTGTAGGTACGTAAATCCTCTGAAACCTTATTAGTCTCGGCGTGTTATTCATGGATGTTTAATAGAAGTTACTTTTTCTTCATCTCCTTCGCTTCGTGGTCACATCAGTTTAATAAAGGCCTATTCTAAACTTCTCATAGTATCGTCTAGTTTATCAATGGTAGTTTCAAGAGTTAACGTAATTGTATCTCACAAGCAATAAAGATGTTGACGCTTTTTATTACAAACATTTATTTTAATTCTTTCATTGTTTTCACTTAAGTTTTGGAAATATACAGAGTTACATGAATAAGATATTTCTTACTTATTTCCGGTATCTTCTAAGGTCGATACTGCTGCAAAACATGCATCAGGAGGCATAACTAGCCCATGAACTTAACCTTAGTTGACTTTTCCGAGACAATGATGTATCTGGGAGTCACCCTGGACAAGAAATTACTCTGGCAGAAACAACTGGAGACTATGTGTCAAAATGCTATTATGATAACCTTTTGGCAGTGTAAGAGATCAATTGGCATGAAATGGGGTTTGGGGTCTAAGCAGCTGGTGTGGATCTATTCAGCTTTTATTATACCAAGACTCAGTCATGCAGTTCTCGTATGGTGCAAAATAACAGAAGTGATTATTGCCCAGAAACTCCTGGACAGAATACATGGACTCTTCCTGAGAGGCTATACATCCACGAGGAAGAGTATACCGACTGCAGCATTGAGTGTCTTGCTGAGCCCATATCAATGACGATGAGGAATCTCGCAATGATGGCAGTCTACAGGATTAGCGACGATGGATCACTGAGGAGATGGAGTGCAGATCAAACCCGTCAACTTAGAGTGCTGCCTGTAAGGATGAGATTAGAACCGCAGGACAGGATCAAACCCCTCTGGTTCACAATTTGGCATACGGATGGGTTGGAGCAGGCTTTTGCGGTTCTAGATATATTGGTGGGTACTCTCAAAGCCGAGATGCTTGCCATCTACAGATGTGCGGAGAAGCTACTCGGCTATGGTAAGATAAATGAGACCATCTAGATCTGTTCGGACAGTCAACTTACTGATAAGCCCTACTGTGTCTTCGAGGCTTGTCAGGGATACCAAGGAGATCCTCAACAGGCTAGCCTGTGAAAACCTAGCAGGTGATAGTGTACAAGGGTCTTTGGCTGAGTGCACTGAACTTTTCATAAAACCCGCTACCATTTCAATCAATACTCGACTAGCTCTAGATGAATTGTCATCATGGCAAGTGATCCATGTTTTTATTCTGGGCACTTTCCAAATTTCCAAGGAGGGGCAATTGCCCTCCCTTACCACCCTTCCGGGCACCGTTGTTAACATCTGTATTTTGATTCAAATCGCTGGTGAATTATGTAGTTTATAAGTTAATGGCAGTAATTAAGATTATAGTAATACTGCTACTTTTGTCCAACTGCTGGATTAACAAACTGACTCCTAACTTGATCCGGAGTTGTCCGCATGCTACGCCCGCAGCAACACCTTATACTCATAGAAGAAAGCACCGGTTTCGCCGCCGAGATGTCATTTCCCAAGTTTCAATACTCAATAAAAATATTTCTAATGTGTGGAAACAGCTAAAGGCATGAAAAGGCGTGAAATAATACTTCAAGTCATGTAAAAGCTTATTTAATTTGACAGGGATATATATGTTATGGAATGGTCTGTTATGGACATTATGTGACTGTCAATGTATCATGTAAATGTCACCTGTTTAATTGACGTGTTGGGTTGTCTGTCGTAGCATAGACAGTCGGAATGGTGGTAATGATCTATTAATCTGTGGATCTGTCTGTCATGTAAATTGTACGGGATCATATTAGCAGTCACAAACGTCAGAATATATCGATTCCATTTTTCGCTCTTTTGAATAAAATTGAGTTTCGAAAAATCCGTTCTTAGCGGATGCTTACGTCGTACAAGGAACATATTTGGCAAATTTCAAATCAGTCTGCTTTATAGTTTCGGAGATTTCATAGTGAGTGAGTAAGTGAGTCACTGGGTGGTATTTGCCTCTTATATTATATAGATAAACAAATGATACGGATGATGGAAAGATTATAATCGTAACCGTTAGAATATAATCTGAATTTTAATGAACAAGTTCTTTTAACGTGACTTGATTCAAATATTAAAGCAACTAACTTGGTTCATTTGATAATTGTGGAAGTTTTAGTTCGTTTGTCGGTAAAGTAAAAATTCAGAAGTGGCAAACGTAGTAAAATTCAATTAGCCTAGGTATTCAATATTCCCAGATAAATAAAATGATAGAAGGTTGTGTGTTGTTTGGTAACCCGGGGGGATATCTGCCGCATATAACTATAGTGGCAGGGTTGGTCTTGACAGTTAGGTTCGTCCGGGGAGTGTTGTGACCCCCGGGGGCAGAAGTGCGGCGGTATCCAGGGTGGACACTATCGATCAAACACTGGCCGGGTCGTTCGGCCGAATATGCGTGGGAATGAGTAAAAATATAGAGCTCACCACACCACCACCATTAGCAATTGTCAACCATCTGCACTCATCGTCAACTACAAAATTTATAACTTGTGCCAGAAAAACTCACGGAAAACGCAACATGAACTTGTTGTTCTTAAATGTCTGGAACAGACACCGCAGTATATCATCGACGGGGAATTTTATTTACATTCGCAACCAATATACAGGCTATACCGTCTAATATTAACATCAAAACATACCGGAGCTAGCAAGTCTTTTACTTCTTCGTGTTGCTTCTAAACTATGGTACAATAATTAATTTCATTTCGTATAAATTATCGTTCTTAAGAATTCTCGAATTGCGGCATTATTAAAATTGTAAATATTCCGAAATCAAAATGGAATGTTTGACAAATTGTATCTCATTATGGCCGAAGTTGTCACAAGATCGTAGCATTATAGTTGAAAAGGTTTGGAAGTTCAGAATAATCTTATATTATTCTTTCAAGTGTGAACATCCACTTAGTTAATACCTCAACGGATATTCAATAACAAGGAAATACATTAATTAATCAATGAAGAGGATACTTGTCACGGGTTGAAATGACACTAAGAGTCATTACCTGATTTCGTCAGTTTGTTTCAAACCTTACGTAATATTTCAATTATCTCTGTATGTTGGTGCATTGCAATTTTACTGATTTAGGAAACGTATGGTTATAGTTACTAATTTGTTACAATAATAATATCAACTTGTTTCATTCAACTGTGTATTACATAGGATACCATACTATATTGTACCATAGTTTAGTTTGTATAACATATACTGTACAACCATAATTCTATGTTTCAGAACCACGCTGTCATAGAATTCAATTTGTTCCTCCTATTTTTCGATGTATCGTTTCACTGAAATTAGGTCAAGTTCATTATTCATTGTCTTTCTTCTTTTGCAACCCAGCTCCGTACGTGTCGGTCATAAGCTATTACGCAATAATTGTGCATCTAATTGTTTGATCCTTCGATTTTATATCGGATTGAAAGTAGTTTCTACTGAATTAAATCGTAATTTATCATTGAGATATAGTTTCGTTGGTATACGAATTATTTATGATATTTACCATGTTGTGTGGGACATGATTGGAAATCTTATGTAACTGACAAAACCTCTTTCATACGGAAAACCCGTCCATCTGGGTAAGTGAAATCAATTGAGATGATCATTCTATTCAGAATTAATAATTGTTCAACTTTGTCAGATTGTTGAATTTCAACTTTGACAAGTTTGGTTAGAGTTCACTTTTCCAATGGGAGAAAATGATTATAATTTGTCTGGCGCCCCTATCATTATCTTTCCACTTACTAGTCTCGTAAGTTTGAGCTAGTGATTTTCTCCTAAAGACTTGAGACAATTTTAAGATCTGAACATATTAATTCTGAGGACTTTATTCAAGCTAATCGCTATGTTTCTCTTATTCTAGGTTTTTATGCTTTAGCTGTGGTTTTTTCTGTTTTAGCTTTGGGTTGATTACTCTCAATTTTATTAACTACATTATTATCTTTCCTTATCTGAACACGAACTTTTGAACCTGAACTATCAATCGGAATACTATATTCATCCTGAACTTGGATTTTGAAGGTTATATCGAGCAGTTGGACATCTACCAGGACTGTGAATTGAAGCCTATGCCAGTAACCGTTTCATCGATATAAACGAGATCTGCACTCTCAATAAGTAAGGTTGTATTCAATTTATTTGTGTCGTTTTGTAATTTTGAATATTTTAATTTATTTGTGTCATTCTGTAATTTTGATATCATCACTTAACCTTCAAATTTTATTATGTATGTAACTGAACTATTGATTCATCTTTTATTGAACTGAACAGAATTTATCTTCATATAAATTCAAATATATATTCTTTTCCTTTTTATTCATTCTATATCATTATAGATTATATTATATAACTAATTTTGTTAAATATATCATTTTTCTTTTCTCTGACTCATTATTTTCTCTAGTTAGCCGGGCACTGTGATATACTACAACATCATTGGTTATAACTTATATATGATTCGTTCACCTTCAAAAGGATGAAAACAAGGGTTGTCAGATAGTTCTGTTCAGACCCAAATAGATTTCAACTTTCTGTAACTTCTATTTAATCTAATAAAATGAAATAAAATAATTTTTTATCTAATTTCCACAAGTAATTTTATTTTTCTATAAGCACGACCGGATTCAACTTTTACATCATTATCAAGTTTAAACCGGTCGTGTTTATTGAAAAATAAAATCTCTTATGGAAATTAGAGGAAAAATTGTTTTATTTCATTTTATTAATATTAAAATGAATTTCCATAAAATAAATAGTTCATCCACTATCTCCATTTGGAGGATTCGACATTCGTCATAGTACGCGGGTAAACATAAAAATCGACATTTGTCACATGGAATTCTGTCGTCCGATTTTGGAATTTTGATGCAACAATTTTGCCACCATAGGCGTCCAAGTAATATTTTTACGTTTACAAATAATTAATATGATTGAGAAATTAAATTATAAAGTCGGTTTTGCTTTATTTATTCACTAAATTAGTGAAATCTACGGAAAATTCTAAGTCCGATCTTGTACAGGATGTTCACAAAAAATTATTTAAATATTTATTCAAAAAAATGCCAAAAACTCTAAATTTTCAAATGAAAATCCCCATTAATTTATAGTAGCCGTATCCAGCACAAAAAATTAGGGAAACATTGTGTTTGGTTCTCTATACCTAAATATTATCGTTTTCGATTTATTTACAAAATACTAGTTTTCCACCTTTGTCTAGCGGGCGTTTTTATGTTTGATAAATCTAGTTGGCCTTGGCTGATTATACGACTGTCAAAGAATGAAGAAATGTCATTTAGTTAAAAATTATTGTAAACAATGTCGGCATGGTTAAATTACACAAACGAAGAGTATTTTAATTTATTCATTATTTATGAAGAATGTAACAGAGTTATAACAAAAATGTGTAATACATTTGCTGCTCGATATCCCGAAAAACAGAAACCATCAGCAAACACTGTTAAGCAAATAATACTATATGTATTGTTAAAAGCAGAAAATTTCTCGAATAAAAAAATTTCTTAATGAATGTTACACATGTCTACACATTTTTCGCATCAACGAAGTAATTCAGCATGTGTCGCTTATCTGATTGATTCTGGTTTAAATTTGTTGAATCAATATTTCAATATATTTTTACATTTTTTGTGAGCGAATATCACAAAAACGGTTGAATTTAGGTGACATGTGAATGAAATGTACCTAGAATTTTCCGTAGGAACCAAAAATGCAATAAATTATTGGGTATTCTAGTTTAAATAATGTTGTCATCGACTTCCGGTATAACCGGATGTACCACATCTTGAAAATATTTCAGATAAATAGTACTCATTGACTTTGGTCAACTGACAAATTTCCAAAAAAGTCTATGTTTACTTTTTGAGATATCGATCGATGTAGTTCGTGGTGAGACATCCTGTATAACACTCCTAACTACATCAGTAAGCTGTGAGAGGAGGCAAAGTGAAGATAATTGAAAACTATATCTGAAAATCTTGTAATACTCTCTATAGAGAGCCTAAAAGCTAATTCAATGAATCCTGTATTATTACTTGTAACATTTTGAGATACAGGTATAGGGGCGGCATGGGTCTGACTTACGCCACGTTAGGAATAATCTAGATCCGGCCCTGTATAGACTATAGAGAGACCTGAACATAGTTTGGCGTTATTCACGTCTTTATCTGTTTTTAATCATTTGCAATATATTTTCATTTCCTAAGGGTGACGGAAGTTGTTTTTAATGTTATCGAACTATCGGACCATAGAAAATGGATAATACGAATGCAGCAGCTACTTCTAAACAACAACCAGGAAAACTATATCTAAGGCGGAACAAGCTTAAAGGAAACCCTTCAATTTTTAGAACTATGCTCGGAATACGAAGAATTCATCAACAGAATATCACAAAAATATCTAGGCCGATGAAGCGACTTCGATTGGAAATATCCAAGTTTGAATTAGTGTTACAAAGTGAAGTATAAGTTAATACAAATCGGAAAATGGCAAGACCCCAGGCGAGACTTCCCAGTTGGCGTGCCGTCCGCCCTCCAGATTGGCTGTCAATCGGATATCCGGTCTTAAGTATTACTTTGGCCTCCTCTAGGGGTTAGGCTAGCGTTCGCTGAATCAGCACCGTATACTTCACTAAAAAAATAAACAACCAAAATAAAGTTTCCCTGTAAAGAAACTCTCTGAAGACTTTAATACAAACTGGAGGGCTTCAAAACGAAAAGTGTCAGTTTCAGTTATATATCAACCATTTATTACCAATAATGCCGTTGGGAAGTTTCGACAGCGTTCAAGAATTAATGTATGGCTAGTGAAATGTCTGATGGCCGTTAAAGAACCCCTTAGCTAATGACCTCGAATACCGGAAGCAAATGCCATCTGTGAACTTTGTCACTTACTATCGAATTTTCTCTCAGATAGATGTGGTGGTTGATGGATTATACTCCGATACAATCGCTATCAAGGCTGGTGTTCCACAAGGATCTGTGTTGGCAGGAATTTTGTTTCTGATCCATTTCAACGAGCTGCTAGAAGTGACCACTTGTCCCGCCCACAGCTTTGCAGATGATGGTACTCTTCATACCGCTTTTTCATCTGGAACCCCTATGCCATCCAATGAAGCCAGAGGAGAGACAGAAACAGGTTGACGCAATTAATTGAGATCTGGAAATGATATTGAAATGGGGGTCTGATAATCTAGTAGAGTGTTGCAACCGAAACAATTTAAGCTTGTGCCTTCTCTAGGAAGGCGGATCCCACAATCCCTAATACAACTATTCCTATGATGTCTTTCATAACCATGCTCGAGATCCCCACGAACAGCACCCTCTCATGGGATGATCAAGTTGGTTTTCTATTCCGTGACAAGAGCAACCAACTAACTTGTAGGTAATCTATGGCATAGTTCACAGTCCCTTATAATAACTGAATAAAATTAACACCAACTTGGATAAGGATTATAGCGTTTATAAGGCACGTTATAGCAGGTAGAGTTGTAGACGTCCTTATAGCATAAATGCTATAATTATAGCACGGTTGGCAAAACTGTGGCTAAGCGAATAGTTACTTCACCATATGGCTAAGCAATTCGTAAGGAAGTTACTATCACACTACTTGAGGCCCTGACCAACGTCAAATTCCCCTTCTTTTTTTTCTTCCTATACCCACGAGAGGAAAACCTGTAATGTTAGAACTTTGTGTGATCCAGCGGGAAAGAAGATAGGAATTCGAATTTTTCTTGGATGTTTGGAGGCTATAGGCATAACGAAGGGCCTAGCTTGAGCTAGTCTAGTCCGCATATCTAAAATCTCTCATGGTGGAATAACATACGAGATTTCTGATGAACACCGACCATTGAAATATCTATAGAAAAGGATGAGTGTAACATCATCAATCAAACGAATAGCTCTCTTCTGGATAGAATCCAAGAGCTTCAGCATATGTTTGGGTGGCGAACTCCAAATATGTGAACAGTATTCCAGGACAGGTAGAATCTGGGCTTTGTAGATTATGAGGAGCTGCGTTGGCACGGAAAGTACTTTTTTTTTCCAATTCAGTTCATTTTCCAGAAAATTTTAGTACAATTTAAAATTCCGCCAGGTCAACACTGAGTCCATTCGTTTGAAGTGATTTGTGGATCGATCATTCCTGGTATTTATTTAGATCCTTTACGAAATGGCACATCATAAAATGTAATCATTTCATGTCTATCTAAGAAATCTGCCCCTGGAGTCAATGTAAATATACAAGGTTATCATAAAGTGAGGGATATATTTCAACTTATTATACATTTTTAACAAATCAAATTAATAACAAAAAGTGAATGGAATCTAGTTGCTCACGTAATGGGATATCTGATGTCAAACAATAGTTACCGCAAATGCTCGATATGACCTCCATTACGTTGTTGTGAAATTACCAACCGTTCCTTCCAATTGAATACAGCACTATTCAACATTTCTGGTTGAATTGCATGAATTTGCTTGCTGATACTGTCCTTTAATTCCTCCAGCGTTGTTAGCCGTGTTCTAAACATCAAGTTTTTTAAATAACCCCTCAGCCAGTAATTCGCTGGGTTGAAATCAGCCCATCTTGGTGGCCATGAATTTGCAAAATGTCTGCTTATAACACGATCTTGAAAAATCTCAGTTAACAATTCTTCAACTGGTCGGCAAATATGCGGAGGTGCTCCATCCTGCATAAAATTCATGTTCTCAATTCCTTCGAGCTCGTTTTGCAACTGTGAAATTTCATAACACTTTAACATTTGTAGGTATCGTTCCGCAACAGTTACAGATACGACCTCCCCATTCTGTAGTTCCTCGAAAAAGTGTGAACCAATAATGAAATTAGCTGTGAAACCGCACCAAACTGTATTTTTTTTGTCAGAAAGGCCTTGGTGAACGATTTCATGTGAATTTTCTGTTGACCATATTCGACAGTTTCGAGTATTAATTCCACCATGAGAGAGGAATGGGCCTCATCTGTCCATAAAATTCGGGATAACCTGTCGGGCTCAATTTCTATCTAAGCCAATACTGTGTAATGAAAAATTGTACCTCACAGCAAAATCTGCGTTCTTTAATTCAAGCAGCAGTTGCAGTTTATAGGGATTCATTTTTAGGATTTTCCGTGAAAAACTGAGGTGTATGGCATTTGTATTCGTTTTGATATTGCATTCACACTACTGATTGCTAGCGGATTAGTATTGGCTACGTTTTGATTTTCATGAAGAACTTCTTGCAACTTGAACATCACTAATTACAGGTTTTCCTGATCTCGGAAGGTCTTTTACAGACCCTGTTCTTTCAAATTTCTTAATCAAATTACAATACGCCTTCATTTGGCACGGCCTTACTCTCAAACCCATTTTCGTACGAAATCTTCCTAATCGAGGAATGTATTTTCTACCGCCTTCAT
Organism: Endomychus coccineus; assembly: GCA_958510875.1. Classification (NCBI taxonomy): domain Eukaryota; kingdom Metazoa; phylum Arthropoda; class Insecta; order Coleoptera; family Endomychidae; genus Endomychus; species Endomychus coccineus. Next base: position 22,352,093 of record OY294068.1, on the reverse strand, counting down.
AATAACATTGCACTAAACCAATTGTTGTTTGCAGATCCATGTTCAAATTGGTACAATTTACGTTACGTGAGTTTCATTTTGAGAACAATTCTCCAAATTACGATTGTTTCGTTTGACACTTGTATCAATAGTTGTCACAACAATTCTTTAGTTTTTCATAGATAAACTAAAATCCGATTATTGAAGCAACTAGGCTATGCTTATTTTTGGTACTAGCATAATTTCTTAAAGCCCCTTACTTTATGATAACCCCATATAATATTTTATATTTTCCATAGGTAAATTTTAGATTACAACCAGATTCACATAAGGTTCAAAAATATCCCTGGAGACGAAAGATTAGGTATATCTGAATAATTTGTTGATGGGCGAATGTACACAAATCTATAATTACTATAACACCGGGAGACACAAAAAATAGAAGGTCAATTAGGGACGTTAAAAGTGTTTATAGTAAACAGCAAATAAATTGTTATGCAAATTCGACAGAGAGACATAAAGTCATTATTCAATTGGCGTTTATCTACATGTTCAACAGGTCATGGCGAAGTACACGAACAGAGAACAAATAAAAAGAATCAAAACAAAAAGTAATCGGAACAACCGAGCATCAATTAAGCGATGTGACAAGTTCATTAGATCGCATCTAACGTTGATGATATACGTGTGGTGGTTTCTGTAAAACGGTCGGAGAGCAGTTTAAATCAATATTCTCTTAATAAATTGGTTATTGGTGGCCGTGAATAAATGAAACATTTTATCCGATTCGAACAAATGTTTAAAAAAACAAATAGCGGCGCGTTGTAATTGGAAAATAATGATGGCTGTTAATTATTCGTTTTATTAACGTTGTACTTTATTAGATTTACGATTGGATTCGCTTCGTTTTTATGCGCTATGTGTTTATTATTATGAACTAATGAAAATTTAAAACCACTTTTACAATTTCGATACACACACAAATGTGATTTGTGTTTTCATAATCATTTTTATAGCCGAATAATTATCTCGTTTGTTTACAAATTTGATTTATCGCCCTTTCACTTAAATGAAGCGTGTCCATTCCATTGCAATATTATTAGGTTCTATCAACTGGTTCGTTAAATTCTGACTGTGTGATTCATATCTTGAACAGTAGACTTCCGCGGATAGTTGGCTTCCGGATGGATTCCGCATCACAATAGCACGACTTGATGCCGACGTTTCAGTTCAAGCCTCAAGTCTGCCCTGAAGATGACACCTATTATGGTTGGCGAAACGCCGGCATCAAATCTTGCTATTGTGACGCGGAATTTATCCAGAAGCCTTGTGTGATTCATATCCCCCTTGGTATTGTGTATTGATACGAAGTTAGTCTCAAGAAACTTTTCATGTGGAGACTCTCACTTCTAGCAATCCATGTCAAACTATCTTATATTGTTCAAATTGATCCTTGTCACAATTTAATTATTTTGGTTTATTTTTCCATGGTACGGACACACTGGCACACGCAAATATTGTTAGGTACATTACGTAGTTAATCACAACCTCGCACATATGTGTTTCATTCAATTGAAAGGGATGGCACATTTCTTTTTAAAAATAGACCATTACACTAACCATGTCCTGTTAACTCCAATTATAGTTATTTTTCTCTAAAAGAACAAGGGTAATTGTTACTGATTCTGAAATATTTATTGAGGGCAGGGTGTAGCAATGTTTATGTGTATAGTGTTTGTGTAACAATGAATGGTATACCAGTCTCGTACACTAGGTCGTACATATGGTAACAAAATAAATTTCAAAAACTAAATCAATTTGCACAATATGAAATAGTTCAAAATGACCTGCTGGGAGTACACATTCACACGTTTCATGTGAACCATCTCCAGAATAGATCTTTTATAATTATTTCTTTCTTTACCTAGCTGAAATATTGATATTTATAATCGAACGGCTATAATCAAAACAATGTTTAGAAAGGAGGGTGGAATTTTTGAAGTTTTTGTTTTCAGTGTTATCCTTGTGACTATACATTCTTTTTTGTAGATATTGTTTTGAGATTCCGCAATCAAAACATCCCACTATGAAAGAAAGGATGAATAAATTCTATAATGATGCATCCTATATAAATAAAATTAATGGAAATATTTAAGATAATTTTATAACATTATCATATATTTAAATTAAGCATACATTTTGCGCATAAGCCTACTAACAGTGTTAATGAATATTTGTCAAATCTATAACCATTAAAAACTATCAATGCTAAAGATTATCAAACCCGGTATATAAATTAAATTGTTCAGATTGCGGTGGTACTTATACAAGAATATTCAGAAAATAATATATGGTCATAAATATAGCACTAAAAACGAAAACATAGAATATGCCACCGTCCTTGCTTGAATATTGTTTTGAAATAACTATCAATTCGATTATAAAGATGTTATTATTTTACCTAAGGGAACCAATTGTCATAAAAGATCTATCCTGGAGATGGTTCACATGAAACGAGATAAGAAGCCGGTAAATAGAGGAACCGATAGACAATCATTGAGTCAAATTTATACAAATTTAATTAATTAAACACTTGCCAAAATTGTGTATATATATATACATAAAAAAACTGATCAGTAATATTGGTACAGTACAGACCTTTCCTTCCGTGGCCATATATCAGTGTGTTACAATTTCAATTATTCGTATTCCCAGACATTTTAAATTAAAATTAATGCGTTGAAAACGCTTTTAGTGTAATCAGTTTGAGGAATCCCGCGCTTTATTTGATGTGAATCACTTTTCAACGTCTTCTGATGATGGTCGTGAGATTGAAACTTACGTAAAGATGGAAATGTGACCTAATTGCCAAGAATTTAAATATTATAACTTGATAACAAATATATAAATTTGGACATTTGGTGAATTTTTCTCTAATTTATCGATAATCCCTTAAAAATATCTTGATGATGTTTCAAATCTACCGTTTTGGGACATAATCACTATCATTTGGGCATCAGAACTCAAATTATTTGATGATCAATTTAACCACACCCATTAGGTAATCAATCAGTAAATAGTAGATACCGATGGAGCATAATTAACTAGAAACGCGTTCGGTATACTTTCAACATGTGCCACATAACCTTATCTAGTATTAGCGAAGACGATGAGCTCGAATCAAGCTTGCACATCGTACAGTAGGATAGTACTGTATTCGATATTTTTACGAGTGGAATACGTTAAATGACATAATATGAATATTCATTATATTGCCTTTGGCAGATCACGAACCACAACAATATCCGATAATTTGGTTTTTAGTATAAAATATGACCCAGTAAAATGTAACGTCCTATAACAAGTAATATGAAAACGTCCTGACGGATATTACGGATTGCTTGTAATTAATTCAAAAGTACTGAACTAGTTCGCTTTAATATAGCCCTGGCTTATTAGATTACAGTAAGGTAAGGCACGTTGAGAAACATTTGACAAATTAGAGAAGTTGATAGCAATATATATCACTTGATGATACCGAGGAAGGCGCGCTGCAGTGGTTAGAGCAGAAACAAATGAACAACTGCTGTTGTAAAGTTGGCAAGGTGGGGTGGCGGCCGGTCTTTGCTGCAGTTTTTGTCTGCTTGTTTTATTCCGTAGCCCCGTAGCCGTAGTTCTATCTGCGTCTCCGAGAAGCCATTCCGCAGCTTTGAAGAATACAAGGCGGCGTTTTAGAGCTGACCTCGTTTCAACCTAAAATATAGCGCTTTACTGTTACTGCACTCTGCATTTAGGTGTACTTCCTTTTATTACTTTTGCGGGGGTTCGTTCTTCAGGAGCGGCTGTTCACATTTATCCGTATTTCGATCTCAGCGGTAGGCTTGATTCATTATGACCTGACATCGGATTATATACTGTTATGATTTCATTTCATAAACAATAAAAATTTAAAAATAATAACTTACCGAACTTTGAAAATCAGAAAAGATAAATAAAAAGATATTTAAATGGAATTAAAAACAACAGTAAAAGCTAAATAATAGTTAGGACATTAAAATTAACAATGTAAAACATAATAAACAACAATGTAATAGAATAAGAAGTGTTAAACAAGAACTTCAGTGAAAGTGAAGAAACGTACTGTGTAACGAAGGCAGAAATCATAATTTAAATGATTACAAAACTATCATGAGATAGCACAAAACATTGAAGAATGTTATAGATATAAGTTAGAATTAGTAAATTTGAGTTATGTAATGTTAAAAGAATGTTATTGATATAATATACTATGTATTAGATTTAAGAATAAGTAACTGTCAAGAAAATCATAAATATGGGAATAATCATATTAATAATAACCTAATCATAGGTTATCTTATACCAAAGTGTGTGGAAAAATGTAGGAAGTATTATTTTAAAAAGAAGGAATCTCTATCAATAAAAATAAGTTGAAAATCTCCAATAATTCAAAAATTATAGAATACTAATTTCTGATTGGTCGAGACGAATTCCTAGTGTCAGGCTGGTAACAATCAGAAACTTCTGTCAGTTCACAACAATTAACTTGGCATTCTTGATATGAAAAGAAAGCACCTAATAGGTGGAAAATGACATCAAGTAGCGTCGGTTTTGGAGGCCTATAAAAGGATCTGAAAGACAAGCCAAGTCAGTTTGCAAATAATATCTGAAGGGTCAAGAACTCTAGCAACTCAACAAATTTCTAACCTAAGTTTATCAAAATAAACATCGGTGAACTCAAGTGTTCCAAACTTCGATAAGTTCCAAGTAACCGAAGTTAGTAAATAATTATTAAAAGTCAAGAAATGTTCCAAGTCTCCAAACAAAGTAAAAGGTTGTAATAGCCTCCAATTTATAAGAAGTATACAACGATTGCCATTCTTCGATATAATTCCAATAAAGCATCGAAAAGTCTTATATCTTCTCTAAAAGAATAAAACTAAGCATTTTCAACAGTTCCTGATTCTCAAGAAGAAGAAACCAAAATTAGTTACCTGTGATTATCGTGAAATAGCAGAGTATTGTGTTAAAGTGAATCAACGAAATTAAATACAAGTAAATTGAACATTGCCAACATTATTAAACATACTTTTGAATATTAATTAAACGTAAGTTTGTTTATAATTTCTACATCATAGTATTATCTGTAAAGCAAAAGGAAGATTGTTGATTATAACATTATAAACAAATATTAGTTGTAAAAGTGATTTTTAGGTTATATCATAGATCTTGTGAAACATAAAAATTTATTTACCCGAGATAAGAAAAGAGTCATAGAAATTAAATATTGTGAATTCCAAAGAGCGTTGTGTTTAATTCCATATAAATAATTCCATAGATAAACTTCAAGTTCAAAAGTTCATAAACTAAATCGAAACAAACATTAATCCAAATACAATCAATCAAATTAAAAATAAAAGCTAGCCGGTAGAATTCAAAACATTAAAATAAAAAAAAAAAATTATTACAAATAAAATTCAAAATAAAAAATTATATATCAATTGGCACCACAACGTGGGGCAATATAAACTCATAAAAGAGTTTATTTAACAATACATTATCAAAATGCTAAAATATACATGCAAATATGCACGAAAAAAAGCCAAAATATGCACAATCAAAAAAAATAACCTGCTTAGAAAAGCATATACTTTATAGTTTAACGTAACACAAGGAACAAAACAACAAATTAAAATGCCCTCACATATCGACTAACAAAAAGAAATTGTTTCAAATAATTAAATATAGTTTTGTGGCAATACACTACAATATATAGGTACTTTTCCAAATTTTCAATTTGAAATTTATGACGTTTATCACTTAATATTAATTTTTAGGCCAAGAATGACATCTACTGGCGATACCGAGCATAATTTAAAGTTTGGCGCCATATCCGCGGAAATTATGTCAGCAAGCTCCGACCTACGCCATTAATGTAAGCATTAATTTGCTTAAATGCTTCAGAATCTGGGTTTTTCACAAGAACAGCGTCTAATTATTCTTAATTATATCACTGTACTGTATAACAATAATTTCCATTCGAAGTTCCGGGGCTATGGTTTCAATGTCAGTATCAAATGTATTTTGAAAAATGTTAATTTCATTCGCAATGACATCTAAGTCTGAGAAACGAGTATCAACATTTGTCTTCAAAGCACTCAAAGCTTCGATTGCAAAATCGATGGGAAACTCAGTCTCAGTAGTGTGGCTGAATATTGTAATTCGGGTACGAGGGCGATGCTATTCATTCAAAAAAATTTCGGTCACTCCTCGAAGTTTAAAAAAGCGCCGAAAGACTTTTCCTGAACTAAGCCAGCGTACGACAGTATGATATGACATATCCAAACATTTCCCGCTCAAGGACTGTTGATGAATGAAACTATGTAAGACTAATGGTTTTGAACCACCATCATTTTCTACAGCCTTTGACACAATAGCAATCACTTCTTTATTTTTACCACACATGTTTCTGCCTCCATCAGTAATAATAGATTCCAAGTCGTTCCACTGAAGGTTCTTTTTATTAATGGCATTTTCAACTCCCTTAAAAATATCCTCCCCAGTAGTCGTGCCGTGAATACTATCAATATCAAGAAGTTCTTCATACACTTCATATCTTTTAGCTACTCCTTGAATACAAATCAACACCTGAGCAGTATCTGACCCATTCCCTGACTCATCCAAGGCCATAGAAAACCACTCAAGATGTCCATTTTTGTCAGACAGATCCTCCGAGCCACGGTGTTTGTTAACAAACTAACAGTTTTATATAAATTTATCTTTTCGGGGCACATTTCTTCGGCTACTGTAATTATGCATTCTTTGATCATTTCTCCTCCATCGATGAATGGTTTTCCACGTTTCGCAATTTCAAGAGCCACACGAAAGCTGGCACGAGTTGCAGCATCTTATATTGAATTTTGTAATCAAAGATTGCTGCGATTTGAATCCGCCCTTCAAAGCTTCAATTTTTTATATATTCTTTGATGACGGCTATGGTTCCATTGCAAATCAAACGTAGTACCTTCTTTTTGAACTCAATTACGACATATTGAAAATTCCATTGATCTTTGATTTTTTTGCATTCACTGTCTACTTTTCGCTTCTTTTCCATACTAGTAAGTTACACACAAAAACAACAAGTCAAATCAAAATACTGTTACGTATCTGTCTTTTAAACACGCACAAACACTTTTTAAGGAGTAACGCACTACTTTATTTCACAACAGACAGTTTCGTTTCCTTCGCCTTTCTTAGACGGACTGACTCGCGGTTGTGCCGCTAGTCGTTTGATACCCCAATTCCTGCTATCTTGAAATGAGTGGAATACACCATAACTTCCTCGAAATAACGAGATTAGACTCGAATGTTTAATTGTCACTGCGCTCTCGAAAGTACTACTAGCGCTATCTGTTAGCGATAAAGGGTACTACAACTACTTATTTCCGCGTGTGACCACCAAGTATCATCAAGTGTCGTGACCGTAACAATAAAATAATAAAATTCGCTCAGGGCGCATACTCGGCGAATAGTTTAGAGGTTATAGATAATGGCAGGAAGATTAAAACGGTTTTGGCTTTTGGAACTTACTGGAGTAAACAGTATGGCCCTAATGCTGCCCTAGATCATAGCGTATTTTCTTATATAAATGCAATTCAAAAATTGTTTTAGTTGGTGTATTTGTTAAACGATTTTCTTGAAATTTGGGTAAAAGCAGCTTTAAATTAACTTTATTTTACTATAAAAGTTTTGAATCGAGTTAATGTACACTTTGAGAGTTCGATGTTTTTAAATCTTGAATCCTTCAGAAAAAGGTGTGTTTAGTACACGATTTACCTGAAAAACAATAGGGTTCGTCACCAAACAGCAAACGGGTTTTTTTCAAAATTTGATAATATGATAGAACTGTTCGTTTTTGAGTTATCGTGGGGCACGTTTAAACACACAGTGATATCTGCTCTCGAAATAAATGTCGCAATATTATTGATAATGCATATGAACCTTTGCAGCATAGGTGATTGAGATGTCAGATACCTACCTGGCTTAACGTCTTAGTTGTTGTAATCTTTATGTTCTAGTAGACATTCGAATGCATTCGATTAAATGTTTTCATAATATTTAACTATATATAAAAATTCTTGGGAAATAGGTCACAATAACACTCTGTTTTAAAATTATTGTTTTTTGGTCTTTACGTACGTTTCGGTCTCACAACCATCATCAGAAGACTTATTACTCCAATAACCTGATTACTCAGAAATAACTGTATTAATACAAAGCGTCCTTATCGCACAAATTTCGTTTAAATGCCAACGTCGCCGAAAAACGAAATTTGTGCGATAAGGACGCTTTGTGTTAATACAGTTATTTCTGAGTAATCAGGTTATTGAAGTAATAAGTCTCCTGATGATGGTCGTGAGACCGAAACGTACGTAAAGACCAAAAAAATTTTTAAAACAGAGTGTTATTGTGACCTATTTCCCAAGAATTTTTATATATAATTCATACTGGGTCAAGAATCTTTATTATTATAGTATTTAACTATGATTGATTACTATGATTGAAAAGTACTTGTGATAATTTTTCCGTAAAATACAGAGATAATAGAATTAATTTTTATGAACGACAATGAAATTATGAAAGTTCCAATTTCAGTGTTGCCGAGCGTAGAATATTTCAGCGTTATGTTGTTCCAGCACGGTTCTGAGTAGCCCATTTGGAAAGGACTTTTACGAGTTTTCCTCCTTCTCTCGCCCACGAGATGGGGGAAGAAGGAGAGGAGGCGAAGGGCTGTGCAACGTAAACGGCACGGAATAACCGACACAACGGCAGATTATATTGAAAGTAATTCAGGTTTATTGGCAATAATCGCGCCAGATATGGCTTCTGCAGACATGCCTGGTAAAGATGGGGCTTAGAGTGGTGCATCGCGTGCATGCTGCGGTTTTATAAAGGTGCATTATTATTTCGGTTGTGTGTCTAGAAACACAGATTGCGCAATTGTAAAACGGCGTAAATGGCGTCTTAAATTGCTCGCGTCGGATAATTTAAGTGAATTACGACATTTTACGGACGAAATAATAAAACCTGTAAATATAATTTGATGGTTACTATAAAGAAACTATAAAAACTGAGGCGGGATATATTCGGTCTTCTTTTTATTAGGTTTCTCCAGCAAGCGAGTGTCTTAAAAGTTTATGCACTAATTATATACAATTTCTACTTCCTTTTCCAATCTAAATTGAATACGTAAGATCAGAGGACAGAAATAGGGAGGAGAGTACAAAATTAGACATTAAACAGTTTCATTGGATTTCGACAACAAAACATAATGTAGAAATGTTCTCATTGTGGGTCAGTCACCCGGGAATTGGTCAGGGAAAAAGAAATATGATCCTTCTCATATTTTGAGGTTGTAAATTTTGAGTTTTGTTATAGTAGAGGAAATGAATGCAAGAATGTAATGGGAGTAATGGGAAAGCATTCGCTTCTTTTCTGGACCAATGAACTTTGTTAACCTTTAGATTTTGGCGGTCGAACCCCCTCTTTTTGCTAGAGGGGTTGTTAGCAACCCCATTTTCTATCTCGCTGAGTTCTTAACCGAATTCCTTCAAATTTACATACAGGGGTTTTGGGAGGTCAGCAATTACGAATCCAAAGAGAAAATTTGAAACTTCAAAATGGCGGCTACGAAATGGCCGATTAGAATATAAAAATGCATTTTGTAGCTTTCCTGATGACTTTAGAGAAAAATACCAAGAGTCGAAGTGTTTAGAATTCAATTTTACGTGACAAAAGTGTATTCATATATTCACTTTCAACCCCTTTTTACCTTGAGAGGGTACATTCATATTTACTTCGTAAAAGAGCCGGATTTTTCCATGTAAATAGGAAAATGTTATATAAAAACACTTGCAAATTATATTTGAAGAATATCCCTTCATTCTGCACCCTATCAGATAGATATCCAAGAGGTGGGGGCGAAGTCACATGCTGCATCGCTATATACAAGACGAAATACAAGATTGGGTGTGGAAGGAGTCGATAAGTATCGACGTGTGTTAACGTCCCACCATTTGTAGGTATATTCATAAGCCGGGTTGCTATATATGATGGTTAGTGAATTTAAAATTTTTTTACATCTTTAAGATACATACTTCATAATATTCTGTACATATGGAAAAAATAGGCATTTTATTTCGTCTTATATATAGCGATGCAGCATGTGACTTAACCCCCACCCCTTGGAGATCTATCTGATAGGGTGCAGAATGAAGGGATATTCTTTAAATATAACTTTCACGTGTTGTTTTTATATAACTCTTTTACGAAATAAGTAAGGATCGTTTTTTTTAGGGGTTTTGGGGGTTGAAATAGGCAAGGAGTGATGGCAATAATTGTAAATCTTTATTTGACCTCCAATAAATCTATTAAACATGGTGTCATCATGTTACCTTGTAATCCGCAAGGTTTAGCCACAAAATGAAAAAAAACCATTATTGGTCCAAGTAATTAGTCCAGGAAATAAAGGTTTTGAAAAGAAAAATTTGAGGTAAAAGGCCGATTTTGATGTGTGAGGGCTCATTCGATTCGTTTTGACCTCTAGATCAGAATCTGCCACAGCTACATAGGGGGAAATGTCTCAGATTGTTAATAAACAATAAATATTAATCAAAAAATGATGTGATATAACAATATATAAAAAAAAAACTGAAAACGCTATTTTCCATCAATTTTTAGGGGGTAAAGTAGAAAATTGCAGTTATTTGATCAATAAACAATGCAAATTTATGGTTTATAACAATTTGTTAGTTATCTATTTGTTAATAAACAACAAAATGAAAATTTTCAAAATAATCAAGATTAGATTTATTTTCAGGTAATTTGAGGTCGCTGAATACGAATTCGATGTTATTTTTTTGATTGGCTGTTAATCTAATTAGTTGAATAACAATTTGGTAATTAACAAATTAACCCAAAAAATGAAAATTTTGAAAATAATCAAGACTAGAGTCATTTTTAGGTAATTTGAGATCGCTGAATACGAATTTGATGTTATTTTTTTGATTAAATGTTAATTCAATCAATTAATTGATAATTACTCAGTTACCGTAGGTATTAACAAAAAAATTCAGTGTCTCAAAATAATCAAGATTAGAGTCATTTTCGGGTAATTTCGGGTCACTAAACATGAATTTAATGTTATTTTTTGAATTAAAGGTTAATTTAATCATTTTATTGATAATTACTTAGTTACCGAATTAGAAAAAAATTCAAAGTCTTAAAATAATCAAGATTGGAGTCAATTGTATAATTTAAGGCCGCTGAACACGAAATTGATGTTACTTTTTGAATCGAATGATAATTTAATTAATTAATTAATTCACTTGGCGAATCAACAAAAAATATTCAAAGTTTTAAAATAATCAAGATTACAGTCAATTTCGGATAATTTGAAGTAGTTAAATTTGAATCTAATGTGATTTCTCAATAAATTGTTCATATTATTAGTTGATTGATAGCGTTGCCATGGTAACTGAGAGAAGTGCAGGGACGTATGAGCTGAATTCAGAACCAGTAATTCAACCTCCAGGGCCGTAGCCGTAAAGGGGATGAGTGGTTTTTCATGTTATTGATAAAAAATAGTTTCCCAACAATTTATTCAGAAAATAACATCAAATTCGTATTCAGCGACCTTACATTATACGAAATTGACTCCAATCTTGATTATTTTGAGACTTTGAATTTTTTTGTTAATTCGGTAGCTAAGTAATTATTAATTCAATGATTATGTTAACATTCAATCGAAAAAATAAAATCAAACTACTCAGCGACCTCAAATTACCTGAAAATGACTCTAATCTTGATTATTTTTAAAATTTCCATTTTTTGGGTTAATTTGTTTATTAACAAATTGTTAATTAACTAATTAGATTAACAGCCAATCTGAAAAATAACATCGAATTTGTATTCAGCGACCTCAAACAACCTGAAAATTAATCTGACTTTCAATTTTTTTGTTAATTCGGTAACTAAGTAATTATTAATTCAATGATTATGTTAACATTCAATCGAAAGAATGAAATCAAACTACTCAGCGACCTCAAATTACCTGAAAATGACTCTAATCTTGATTATTTTTGAAATTTCCATTTTTTGGGTTAATTTGTTTATTAACAAATTGTTAATTAACTAATTAGATTAACAGCCAATCTGGAAAATAACATCGAATTTGTATTCAGCGACCTCAAACAATCTGAAAATTAATCTGACTTTGAATTTTTTTGTTAATTCGGTAACTAAGTAATTATTAATTCAATGATTATGTTAACATTCAATCGAAAAAATAAAATCAAACTACTCAGCGACCTCAAATTACCTGAAAATGACTCTAATCTTGATTATTTTTAAAATTTCCATTTTTTGGGTTAATTTGTTTATTAACAAATTGTTAATTAACTAATTAGATTAACAGCCAATCTGAAAAATAACATCGAATTTGTATTCAGCGACTTCAAACAACCTGAAAATTAATCTAATCTTGATTATTTTTTAATTTCCATTTTTTGGGCTAATTTGTTCATTAACAAATTGTTAATTAACTAATTAGGTTAACAGCCAATCAGAAAAATGACATCGAATTTGTATTCAGCGACCTCAAATTACCTGAATATGAATCTAATCTTGATTATTTAGGATATTTCCATTTTGTTGTTTATTAACAAATAGATAACTGACAAATTGTTACAAACCTTAAATTCACATTGTTTATTGATCAAATAACTGCAATTTTCTACTTTACCCGCTAAAAATTGATGGAAAATAGCGTTTTCAATTTTATTTTTATTATGTCAAAAACATGCCATTCATTGGCCATTATTTATTGTTTATTAACAATAGGACAAATTTCCCCCTATGTAGCTGTGGCAGATTTTAATCTAGAGGTCAAAACGAATCGAATGAGCCCTCACACATCAGAATCGGCCTTTTACCTCAAACTTTTCTAATTAGGCTCGATTTTGTACTTTATTTCCTGGACTAAATGGCCAATTACTCGGAAATGGACCGATAACTTTTGATGGCATAGGGTATCTTAATAACAATTGCCAACACCAATGAACATTTTCCATCAGGTTTGGGAGGGTTAACTTGCAGTCCATTTTCGGTCCAAATTGAACTGGTCAGCCTGATAAACGGACACGATAAAAAATGATGGCACATGGTGGAAGTGTGAGAATGGTATGCATTTCAAGTAACCGCAACTTGAAAAGGGTTAACTCCCAGTAAGAAAAATAAACAATCAGCGGAGGCTGTATCTCGAGATCTGGCAGTAGGCGAAAATTCGGTCTGTGAGATGAATTGGTCATTGAACCGTCCTCAAACGATAAACCATAGTGCCATCGGGTTAATGTTCAGACCAACAATATGGCTCTGGCTCCTAGACTAAAAGTGTTTGGCGAACCAGAAGTTCAAAAACCATCTGCCGTAATCAATGCATAGCATTGTGAATTGCATTCTCAGTGGGACATCTGCTTTCCGACAGATGGTGTTGGAATTTTTGGTTCGCCAAACACTTTGAAGGTTTATCAAATCACTTCCAGAGTTGGTTGATCAGTGACTTCACGTCTGCCTCCTCTCACTGATGAGCCCAATGAGAAAAGCGAAACAGCTGTCTGAAACTATAGGACGTGTTGTCACTGGTGAACCAAAAACTTTGCCTATGGTTTATTGAAATGACAGTTTGCTTCGAAACAATTGTTGATATATTTTAGTTGAAATATAAATTAGTGTTGATGGTAGAGCAGATTTGTTCCAAACTTTCCAAAGATCAAATTTAGTAACAATACCCTAAGATTAAATGAGAATTGAGTTTTTGTAAAGTAAGAGCAAATTCCACGTTCGTATTTTATATTGCGAACAACCTATATTTGGAATCATGGTTAAAGTATGCACAAGGAAGTTTAAATTAATCAGTCGATTGAATTATTTAACCATATACATACAAACAACATGGCACATGTCGTCGCTCGCCATCAAGATCAAGAATTTCCCGAGTCAATTAAATTCCTATTACAATGTGACAAATTTAGCATAGGAATCGGTTCATGCATGCCAAATAAAATTCCAATTAATCAGTTTAAAGGAGCAAGTGTCGTTAACGTAAGGCATTAAAAATGAAAAAGCGGCAGTGGCTGGGTTCAGCTCGCCTCTCGTCGAGTTTTTACAGGGAAGCATTACGATTCCGAACGGGTGCTTGGAAGCCAGACCGGCGCGACTGCCTTTGGCGACGGCAAAGAAAGATCGTCCACAGCTATTTTAGCTCGACTAATGTAGCGACCATGTGACCCCTGTCAGATACTTTTTGCATAGGACTTCACTACGGATCAGTCTCTCTACGGAGCGGCATAATTAACGCTTTCGTTTAACTGCAATGCATATCCTTCAACATCTCGGAATAGAAAAACATTAATTTACTATCCAAGAAGTCATGTACTAGTCGTTAAGCGAAGTAGCTACTTTATGTCTACTATCTAGTTATTGTTTCCTGACTACTTATTAATGTAAATTCAGTAGCTGTGGTCTGTTCATCGAAACAACAAAAAATTACATCATAGCTGAAGGTGATACAGTGTTGCCTGTTTGAGCAATTGTCAATGTTTTTGAACACATCTAAACATTTGATTCAATGATCTGTCTTACAAACAAAAGTAGTAGCTAAAAACTTAGTATACCAAACAATTCGAATTAACTTTAATCTCAAATTTGGATATCACAAAAGCATTTGAGCCAATCTGTCACCAAAGCCTTCTTGGGGAACTTCCGTCATATGGTTTGCCGCCTCAACTTTAAGCGATCGAGTTTGCTCTCAGTTAGATCACTCCATGTGGTGGTTGACGGAGTATCCTCCGATACGATGGTTATCAACGCTGGTGTTCTACAGGGATGTGTCTTGGCACCAAATTTGTTTCTGCTCCATATATAGACCTACTGGGAGTGATCACCTGTCCCGTCAACAGCTTTGCAGATGATAGTACACTTCATACCTCTTTCTCATCTGGAGCCCCTATACTCCTCTACCATCCAATGAAGCCAGAGGATCGAGACGGATACAGGTTGACGCAATTAATGGAGAACTGGCAAAAATTTTGAAATGGGGATCCGATAATTTAGTAGAGTTTAATGCAACCAAAACTTAAGCTTGCGTCATCTCCAGGAAGGCGGATCCCACAAATGTTGGAAGAAACTAGGCCCCTACTTATTGTTAAGCTGATTTTACTCGACAATGATACATCTGATTGATACGGAACAAGAGTACCTTTATTCTGTAAAAAGGTCTATATATTCATAATTCGAGACTGAATCGTCGATTGGCAAACGAAAAAGTTCCATAATTTTATCACGTGGCGTTTCGGAAATATTCAGAAAATACCATCTTCAGGAGCCCACTTTGAAGAGGCCGTAGCTTCCTTATGAGCCATTTTTCGACCCAGGTTCATTGGATACTTTTTTCCTATTTTTGGTCGTACAAGCCGCTAGTGTAGTTTTGTAGACTAATTATCATCCTGTATATGAACTTGCAAGTCAATTTAAGAAAAAAATAGTTTTATCTGGCAACTCTGGAAAGTGTTACTAACTGTTAAAATGAAATATTCCTGCTTTGACGAAGATGAGCAGCACTTATTTAGAAATTGATATTGTGGGCAGGTGCCCCCCTGCATGTGATACTTTTCGCATCCTTCAAATATTCAAATGAAATATATGATGTTATATAATTATGACAACAGTGTATTTCTGATTATAAAAATGTATCACAATCATTCAACCTGCTACCGTGATTATTATTTTAATGTTTTAGAAACTATGTGATCGAAGGAGTGACGTCACGTTTTTGTGTTCCTCGTCTTAAAGATAATCCTGGAATTTGTAAGTCCTGGACCATGGTTACTTCATAACAAGGTTATCTTAAATTAATTTCTCTGTGCTATTAAAAATGTAAGGTTCACATAGTCTTAGTGATAGTTCACCTGATATAAAATATTATGATAACGCTGGACACTTACATTATACCGGGATATCAAAAATTATCTTGGTCAAGGGTGGTTGTGGAATCTAAAACGTGTGTCTTACTTTACGTTTGAAATAATTATGTCATAATTAATTTGAAGTTTCTAAAAGTGCGAAATTTCGCAATTTTATACGAATATTGTAACACTCAGAAGTCTTTAGCGCTCTGGACTCCGGGATTTTCATGTGGTCTATCGAAATTAGAAGGCTAGAATTATCTAAAAACATAATTGCATGAACGCCAGACGTCCTATGTAATTAGCTACGAACGAAATCATTTTGACATATGCCTCGAGGAGCTCGCTGAGCGTAAGGTAGAGTTTATACATTTTACCTCGGTCTTGTTAATTTAGGGCCGTTTCTTGCCCCGTGCGACTGGCGCCAGTTGTAATGAAGTGTTTTTGGCTATCGGCCGCTAGCTTTTACCCACTTCGTGTATATTTTAGTCGCGAGAAAATTCCCTTTGGTACGTCGCACGTTAGACGCGTGTAGCTGAGATCTGAGAATAGCTCAAACTGTTTTAATTAAATTTTCCTTTTTAATGGACATTTATCGAAAAAAGAAGGGCCGTCGGGCACGATCCGATACTAAATCTAACTACATGGAGCAAAAATGGCACGCGAAAAGTCGTAAAGCCGTATTAGGTACAACCAGTTTGTACTTTTCTAACTCGCGTGCTACGGGCTTCTCACGTGAACATCATTCGATTTACGGAAAATTAACTATTTCAAAACAGTTTTTGACCCGGATTGTGGCTATCACGACCTCTGAAAAGATTCAAAGTTCACATAATTATTTCATAATTTGTAGTTCATTATTGTTTTACAACTGAAATAAATAGGTATGAAATTTGTAGGTTATTGATGTCAGTGTGACAGTGACATAATTATTTCAAACGTAAAGTAAGACACATGTTTTAGATTCCACAACCACCCTTGACCAAGATAATTTTTGATATCCCGGTATATGAACGTCATTATCACCAATGTTGAGAGATTCGGCATATGTATGTGAATATTTCCTACTGAGACAGAACATAACAGGTGTGAAGAATTGGAGTTTTGAAATAGCTAGTGAATACAATAAGAACTTCATCATCAAATGGGACTTCCCTCCATTGATGATCTAAGTGATATTCAAGGCCGAGCAACATTATATCTAATTTGTTGTAAATATTTGTGATTTTCTCTGCTATATGTATTATCATATGTGCCTCAATGACATCTATAGTTATATGCTTGACTATTTTCTGTCAATACACCAGCGTTTCGTATTAATCGAGTCTTCTGGATGAGACCAACTGTATTTTGAATGACCTATCTCCTGAGAAATCAATATAATACGTAACTGGGTCAGAAAATCTATCATAATTTCATGGCAATACGAGACTAGAGCTAGATTTTTGTTTCTTCATTACTTCAATATAACATTAGACTCTGTTTCGTCGGATTGTCCGGCACAGTCGAGTACCCTTATTTGATAGATCTTTGAGAAGAGCATAAAGGACGGAGAAGGGGTGGCGGAGTAGATTGATTAGTGGGGTGTCGGGCGCGTACGTTATTGCTATACACCCCCACAGATAAGGGTGCATGGGTATAGGAGGTCGCTCGTCTGCTTCAAATGTCAGAGTATAGTGATGATATTGGCAGAAAGGGAGGTTGTATGTGTGTGTGAGTGTGTATATGTACGTATGTGAAGGGGTTCCTTTATCTACGAACTGCCAACCCTCCGTCCGCTCCTTGTGTAGTGTATTTAGGACGAGGTGGATGGATAATATGGAACGAACCGAAGTTTAATGGGTATATCTCGCTATAGGCACATAATCGCTTCACGGCTAATTCCTTACTGAAGGACGAAGGGTGGGTTTATTTTTGTTGGGAAACCAAATTAAAACTAATAACTTCATAATTACATCAAAATGAAAACTGTTAAATTCGGATACAAATTGTGTAACACAGATAAACTACCGGGATATCAAAAATTATCTTGGTCAAGGGTGGTTGTGGAATCTAAAACGTGTGTCTTACTTTACGTTTGAAATAATTATGTTACTGTCACACTGACATGATCAATAACTTACAAATTTCATACCTATTTATTTCAGTTGTAAAACAATAATGAACTACAAATTGAAAATTATCTTGGTCAAGGGTGGTTGTGGAATATAAAACGTGTGTCTTACTTTAAATTTTTGAATATGTTTTGTTGTGTCAGAATCTGTTAAGTCATTGTGCTGAAATTTTCTAATCCAGTTTTTGATTCATGCCTCTTACCACACAGCACAAAATTTTCATGATTGAAGCCTATTTTCGAACGGGTGCGCTAGTTAATGGAAATTGGCAATACAGTCAACGTTTGTGTTTGGACAATTTTCGAGAGCACTTCCCAAACGTGGCAATATTATCGGACAATTTTTATGCGTGCCTTACAACAAAGAATAGTTCAGCAATGTACAACCGTAACGCCAGAAATGCTGCAAAACGGTTTTCACAGTATGAGGATGCGCGTCAACTTGTGCATCGAACAAAACGGGGGACATTTCCAACAATTACTGTAATTTAGTTTTTCTTGTTACTAAAACCGTTATTTCATAATTTGTAGTTCATTATTGTTTTACAACAGAAATAAATAGGTATGAAATTTGTAGGTTATTGATGATGTCAGTGTGACAGTGACATAATTATTTCAAACGTAAAGTAAGACACACGTTTTAGATTCCACAACCACCCTTGACCAAGATAGTTTTTGATATCCCGGTATAAAAGAGTTTGCACTGTCGATATACTATATGTTTAAAGATGATGGCACACTGACTACTACACCACAAGAAAAATGTTAATATGTGATTTTTACTTTTGTGATCAACATTTGACATTCTTTGGGAGGGATATTTGAAAACATATTTGAGATGTTGGAAGGCACAAAACTAGCATTGTATCACATTAGAAGATTCCATCGAACTTTTTACTGTGAATATTGATTTGAAATGTCCGAAATTGGTCATGACCGTATTGGGATGTCGGAAACCGTAATAGATAGAAAAACGATTAAATGGAGAAACTTCCAAAAAATTCAGTTAGTAGGTCAACGGATCTTGCAGATCGCTTCTAACCGATTTGGGTTTTGACATATTTTGGAAAACTTAAATGATGCATTGTAATTTCTTTATTCTTGAGAATTTAGAGAAAACTTAGGAGAAACTTTTCACGTCAGATAAGTCTGTTTGGTCAGACTTTGAGCAGAACCTTTCAGTTTTCTGGAACCATCATCAACTTTAGATTTTCTTATGGACCCCATATTTGATATTAGCAGTTTTCGAAAGAGAACCTCCTCAGCTTTACATCGATGTACCACACATTGTGATTAGCTCAACATTAATGTCAAAAAAAGAAGAAAAATAAGTTAATTGGGAATTGGTGAACATTTGGACAGTATTAAATAACAATATTTTTTAATGCTACATTCACTTTATTTGAAAATCAAAAATAATTACCTAATAACATTAATAATATAGTGTTCGAATTACAGGCCATATTAGTCCCTAAAATTGGTTTCCGCACTTTTTGCCAAGTAGGCTTTGCTCTTAAAGTAAGTAAATATTTTTAATCTGTCAAACATACAATGTTTATGTTGTGTTTTGTGCGTGTTTTGACAGTTAAGATTTGCTCTAATGACGGTCGTACATACAGGTCTGGGAACTCTATTGTTTGACACGAGTCTCTTACATGTCGCCAAACTCGTAGTCCCTCGCTCAGCCAAAAGCTAGCGCTTGGATCGAAGTATGACAACAATCACATTATTAAGTAAAATAATTTTTCTCGTAACGCAATATTTACTATTCTGATTTGAGAGAGGCATAGAACTGTTACTCTTGTAAAAATGTATTACTCACCTTGAAAATAACTTCCCCTTTTTCGCACACATAAAAGACCTCGTTAAAACGATTTCTTTCCGGAATCGCAAGCATCCACTGTTTCCGCATTTCCGAATCTTTCGGCACTTTAAAAACAGAAGTTTCTTGCTTTAAACTTTTGTACCCCGTTTTGCATTTCGGCACAATGGGTTTCGTAATTTTTTTCTAAAAACGCCGGTATTCCTTGTGTTCACAAATCAACAATGACAGTTGCCAGAGAACACGGTCGACTCATGCACCACCCTTTTGGTACCAAGCCACAGCTGATGCTTAGCGGACTCACTTCTCACATAGGAAACAGCCTCGAGTTCCCAGACCTGTATATACGACCGTGATCGCAACTGACTGCCACTGAACACCACAGTGTTATCAAAAACCAAGGAAATACCCATAGTTCTGTGAATGTTTATTTTGATATGCACCGCGAAAGACGAAAGCCTGGCAAAGCTTATTTTCCCACGCCACCGCGTGAGAAATTTGCTCCAAATTCTAATAAACTTATTTTCTTTTTTTTACCTTAATATCAATTTAATTATAAAGTGCGGTATATCGAAGAAAATCTAAGGGAAAGAAAACCGCTAAAATTGAACATGGCGTCCATGAGAAAATGTCAGTTGAGTGGAGTTATTTATAAACTCAATTAGTAAAAAAAATATATAATAGAGAATATTAATGACAGCAGTACCTGAATCTGAGCTGAAAATTATGAATATTAAAAGAATTCGATGTCTGCGTGCATATCATTAACTCGATGACACAAAATGATTATGTATAATACAGACATCATAAAGGAATAGAATTATCTTCCGCTTTCCGATACAAATCTTTATTGATGAATTATTTTAGGGCCTCGGGGAATAATCTGAAGGAGAATGTAGCTTTATAGCTTTAAGTAATGGATCTAAATGCTGCCGTAAATTCAATCTGTGCCATCGGCAAATCGATGCAAGACTCAAGACTATGTTAACAAAACGATACACAACGATTAATTGACATGAGGTTAATGCCACAAGAATCAAGAGCGTTCGACGAGCCAATACCACTATTTTTGGACTGCTACGCGAGACCCGTCAATAATTGTTAGTGGAAAACTTTTCTGGTCATTTTCATGTCCGATCCAATCAGTCGTGGGATATTTTTGAGACTTTAGACTTGGAACATTCTTGACATTTCGATAAAGTAATAAAATTTGAAACACAACCATAACTTGCGGTGAAATACTCCGTGCTTTAAGTGTTTGTGTAAAGATAAACATTTTCAATCTAAATCCATTACTTGCCATAACAGACTGATGAGGTATATATAAAATTCACGGGCAATAGGTTATACTAACACATATGCTTATTATTTTCGTCTTTACGTACGTTTCGGTCTCACGATCATCATCAGAAGACGTATCACTGTAAAAAACGTGATTTATGAATCTGTCACCACAAGTCCTTATCGCATTAATTTCAATTAATAACGCCCAAGTCGCCAAAACGAACAGAAACACGAACAATCGAAATTATTAATTAATGTTTTAAGTATATAAATTAAGAATCCGCTGCTAAGCAATATTCTTATAAGCTCGAAACACATATCGAACCACAGTATGTAATACGACTCAAGAACTGAACTAAAATTATAAAGTTCGAGTATCCATTCTCTAACCAGATGTTGAAGACTTATGAGGTAATAGAAAAAGGTTGTCAGACCTTATTAGAAATATTGCTTTTGAACATTCTACCTAAAATATACCGGGATATCAAAAATTATCTTGATCAAGGGTGGTTGTGGAATCTAAAATGTGTGTCTTACTTTACGTTTGAAATAATTATGTCATAGTAAATTTGAAGTTTCTAAAAGTGCGAAATTTCGCAATTTTATAAGAATATTGTAACATTCAGAAGTCTTTAGCGCTTTGGACTCCGGGATTTTCACGTGGCCTATCGAGATTAGAAGGTTCGAATTATCTAAAAACATGATTGCATGAACGCCAGACTTCCTATGTAATTAGCTACGAATGAAATCATTTTGACATATGCCTCGAGGAGCTCGCTGCTCGTAAGTTAGAGTTTATACATTTTACCTCGGTCTTGTTAATTTGGAGCCGTTTCTTGCCCCGTGCGAGCGGCGCCAGTTGTAAAAAAGTGTTTTTGGCTATGGGCCGCTAGCTTTTACCCGCTTCGTGTATATTTTAGTCGCGAGAAAATTCCCTTTGGTACGTCGCACATTAGACGCGCGTAGCTGAGATCTGAGAATAGCTCAAAATGTTTTAATTAAATTTTCCTATTTAATCGACATTTATCGAAAAAAGAAGGGCCGTCGGGCACGGTCCGATACTAAATTTAACTACATGGAGCGAAAACGGCACGCGAAAAGTCGTCGTAAAGCCGTATTAGGTACAACCAGTTTGCACTTTTCTAACTCGCGTTCTCCGGGCTTCTCACGTGAACGTCATTCGATTTACGGAAAATTAACTATTTTAAAACAGTTTTTGACCCGGATTGTCACTATCACGACCTCTGAAAAGGTTCAAAGTTCACTTAATTATTTCATAATTTGTAGTTCATTATCGTTTTACAACTGAAATAAATAGGTATGAAATTTATAGGTTATTGATGGTGCCAGTGTTACAGTGACATAATTATTTCAAACGTAAAGTAAGACACACGTTTTAGATTCCACAACCACCCTTGACCAAGATAATTCTTGATATCCCGGTACTTTTAATATTATAAAGACGCATGTAGGAATTTGCAAGAGTTTTATTCAATTAAATTAGTGTGAATTTGACTTAATGATTGAATATCTGTTCCATCATTTACAGACTTGGAGTCACGTTTTATGTGAATCGTCTCCATAATAGATCTTTTATAATAATTGGTTCACTTAGTTAAAATATTTACATTTTTGCAATCGAAGTGATACGTCTTCTGAGGATGGTCGTGAGACCGAAACGTACGTGAAGACGAAAATAATAAGCATATGTGTTAGTGTGGCCTATTTCCCGAGAATTTTATATATAATTCATACCTAGGTCAAGAATCATCAATAATACTGATAAGGTTTGTAAATAATCAGCCTCAGATCGATTATGGAGTATTTTTACAGTTAAAACATTGAAAAAAAAGTTCCCTCACTCGTTAAACTCGTTAATGTTTGTTATGTTAGATTTGGTTATAAATACTTTAAATTACTTGTAACGTGTAGATTCAACTTGACTTCTGAGAATTACGACCGATGCTATGTGCCCATACTACGGAGCAAAGTTGTTGTCGACTCCAGTGACACCTGTGATAAGTAGCGTCAAAGTTTTGTCCCGCCGTTTATCATCTCTGAATAACGAGTGGGAATGACAAAATCTGAATACTGGAATTGAATTGTTTTTTTTTTATTATTGATTGGAATTATTTGCATTTTTCCCTATATTTATAATATATTTTATTCTTTTACCTTGTTCATATCATGAAATCATGAATAAACAATGTCATTAAATTTGTACTTTTATTTTCTTTTGAAAATAATACTTAATTAGTCAAATTCTTACGAAATTCAAGTAAGTATCGACATATCGAAAATATCGATACATTTATATCAATTTATCGAATGTATCGACATATATTCCTTTTGAACATCGATATATCAATATATTTATAATTTTTGCCATCCCTAATCGCTAATTTTAATTTGGCAAAAATCCACAATGCAGCAACAAAATCGTCAGGTTATTTGTCATTTGGAAGACCATTTAATCTTCGTTTGTTGTGACGTAGGTAACAACAAACATTTAAAATTAGAACGTAGGTCGGAATAAGTTATTTTCTTGGATACATAATACGGGTTGAGTAATGTATTTGAAATCCCTTTGACACATGGTATGTTTGCCGTGAATATTAGGGCTAGAGTAGAGTAGATAAGGGAACTATGTGGAAGCCTGAGGTCCGTCCGGGGTACGGTATTACGTCGGTGTTTGAAGTGAGTTGTTTGTTTGGGACGGACGGGTGCGGGTGTGAGAGCGGCGCGCAGGAAAGCCGGGTCCCGCTCCCGCATCTCGTATTACACGTACGTAACCCCACAGTCTGATTTACGTGCATTTAAGTGATTATTCAATTACGTGAATACACGTCGTGTTTGTTTAACATCACATATGAATAATCATTAAAACATAAATCAAACTAATCAGTTATTAATGTGTGTATCTATTACCGTTGGTCATAATTCAGTAAATATTTATTACCGAATAAGTCATGCCATTTTTAGTAATTCATTGTGATCTATCAGCTTCACATTTGTGTTACAGATTTATCACTTTCGCGTAATGATAGTGATAATGAAGGAAATAAGTAGGGCGCATTTTGTTAGGCTTCTCTTCTCTATTATAAAGTCCAGCCACGAAGCGCTAAATCGACCAAAATCTCTTATTTCAGATCTACAGAATGAATTTCGATGAGACCTTGTAGTCCTGTAAGTGAAGCCCAAAATCGACCTGACGAACTAAATTTTTTTCTTCTGGACCGATTTTCATCTGTAAGGGCTTATTCGATTCGTCTTGACACCTAGATCAAAGCTCACCACTTTTGGTCTTTGACAAATTTTTCATTTTGTTAATAAACAATAAATAGTGGGAAAAAAATTTGAAACGCTATTTTCCATTGATTTTAAGCAGATACACCCTACCTGCTTTTTTATATGAGCGATAAACAGTGTTTATTCAATATTTATATCAATTTGTTAGTTAACAAATTAACAAAAAAATAAAAGTTTTCTAAATATTCCAGATTAGAGTCATTTTCGGATAATTAGAACCTGGATAAATGTTTTTTTATGTCAAGGAAAGGTTATATTCTCAAATAAATAAAAAAAAATATCTCAAATTATATCTAAATTAGTTTCAATTAAATCAAGACAAAATTTTTAAATATTATATATACATTATTCGTTGTTCTCACCATCATCATCATCATCATCTTTATTATTATCATCATTGTTACAATAAAATGGTGTAAAAATATCTTCATCGGTGTCCTCTTCATTTTCAATTCTATTATCATCACATTCACCATCATTTTCTTCTTGAAGATTATTTTTTCTAAAATTTTTGGAACAGTTCCCCACACAATTTAATCATGCTGGTGAACAATCCATATTTTTTTACATACACCCACATTTATCAGTGCAGCCATTTGGGCAACCACATTTTATTGTAACAATAATGATAATAATGAAGATGACGGTGATGATGATGAGAACGAATAATGTATATACATTTCTAAATTTTGTCTTAATTTAATTAAAACTAATTCAAATATAATTCGAAATGTTCAGAAAAAAATTTTAAAAATTTTAATTTCCGAGTTAGACAGTTCTTGGCGACAACAGATTTATAACGTTTTTAGTACATTAAAGAATATCAAAAAAATTTTAAAATAGGTTGAATTCATATGTATTATTGTAAAAAAATATCGAATACATATTTAGAAACCATTTTTAAATGTTAAAACAAATTTTTAAACTGCAATAATAGACAATTCTACAGGTAATTTTTTGTTTGTTTTATTTTCAATGATAAAACTGTGGGAAGTGATATAGAGGGTTAAAATAGGACTTCTTTTAATCAATAACGTTCCCAAAATTCCATTTGTTTCGGTATAATGATTAAAAAACACTTGTAAGAAGGACACTTTTTTTGGATAATACCTCGGGTTTAATCCCACCTTGAGTCTTTTTTTAAATTTCTTCAATTTATTTATACATCCTTATCGTCATTGTACAAAATACATTTTTTTTCTTCAAATTTTTGTTTGTTTTATACTTTTTTTTCATTTTCACCTAAATTCTACAAGTTACGGATTCCGCAAGTTTTCTATTGACATCATTACTAACCCATTGTACATGGTTTCATTTACATAGAACTCAAATGAGAAGTGAAACCCCTCATTGACTGGACTAATAGACAAAACAATAAAAACAATCAACAAGAAGGAATCAGTTTTCATATTACTATACTTGTTCTTGTTATTCTGTTTATATCGTTAATTGGATGTACTATAATTGAAATCAGGATTCATATTGGACACACCTAAGTTGAATAATTATTTATAAATGTGATACCTAATGCAAGATTCAATAGAATGAGAGTACATTTTAAAAATAACACGCATATTATAAAACTTGATGTTGCTAGTAATTAACTTACCTATATGCAAAGATCCTTAGTTTGGGCTCTAGAGTGCTTCAAAAATTTTTTTTAATTTTTTCAAATAAGTCGAAAAATCTTTGTTAGATACCGACGAAGCTTCATTTACATGATCTGGTGCAACTAACTTACATAATGAACATATATATTCCCCATGCAAAAAAAGTTACTCATTACCAACATGAATTTAAAGTTAATATGTGGGGAGGAATTAATGACAATTTCCTAATAGGTCCAGTTATTATACCAAATAACTTAAATGGAAATAATTATTTCATATTTTGCAAGAAACATTATCTACTTTACTTGATGATTTGCCCTTATTACTACGACATAATATTTAGTTTAACTATGATGATGCTCCGCCACATTTTTTGTTTACAGTGCGTCAGTATTTAATTACGATTTATCCAAGTCGGTAGATTAGAAGAGGAAATGATGCTCCTGTAAAATGACCAGCAGGATTACCGGACCTAACACCTCTTTTTTTAGCTTTTGTCTTACTGAGATACTACCCCTACGCCAAAATTCACCAGAGAACTGACCATAGTAGGTCAGAAGTAAAATCAACGACCAAGCTAAATACCTCAGAGTTACCTTAGGAAAGAAACAGAACTACAACTAGAACAACAATACCGCAAATTCACTGCAGCCTTCTGGTTGTGCAGAACGACTATCGGTCTCAATTGGGGGCTCAGCCCAATCACTATAATGTGGATCTTCGAAGCCATCCTCAAACTGATGTTGACATATGCCTCGGTAGTGTGGTGGCTCGGGATCAAAAATGGAGTGAAACTTTGACAATTTTTTATCGGTCCCAAGCTATGATAGAGTGATGAAACCTAGCGCACAAGTTGATCCATGGTAATTTTTTGAAGAAGAATTTTCTAGGGCTTTAGAGAAAAGTGAGGTTAGGTAATGAAAATGAAAACTCAAAAAATAAGGAAACTACGGGGTTTAGAGTGTATGGGTTTAGAATGTTCGTATTAAAAATACCTATCGAATGATATATGTTGAACCCACTTTAACCAGTTTCTGTCCATGTTATGGACAGTTGCAATTTTTTGAGTATCCTAAAACTTGATTTTCAGAGACCCCATAAAAGTTATAGCAACCAAACTTTGTTCATAAGAATACATTTTTAAAAACTTTTATTTTAAACTCAATTTCGAAACAGTTTTTCGCAACTGGGGGAGTGCAGGGGAGACTTGACCCTTCAAAAATGTCAGGGTCTTTTTCGGTGCCCCAATAGCTGTATAAATCGAACCCTATCTTTTAAATAGCGGAAAAAAAGTTTTTAAAACCCTGAGCGACTGGACTATATAAAAAGATATCCTTTGGAAAATTCGGGAAACTCTCTCAACACAACGTTCTCCATTTATTAATAATGAAAAAGGTTTCAACACCGGAGAAAATATCACGAAGTAGAGACTTGATTCCATTTCACTATATGAGATAATCCTAATTGATTAATCGCTTAATTTTCATGTATCTGAAGTGGTTTGTTCTATCTTCGCGTAGATTAACCTGACTTTTTATCGATCTCCTTCTCTGTTATTCTTTCATTATTGTAGCATCAGAAAGCTTTTAGTACCTGTTCGTTTAAGTTCATAGAGCGTATTCCTGTAGCAGTGATAGTTTTTTCAGAGGGTCAATTAATCGAGATGCTTTCCGTGGATAGCAGCGTACCCACAATATCGCACTTACTCTCTGTGTGTGCACGAAAGTTTCGAGGATAAGGGTCGAACACGACGTCAGTAAAGGACGACGTGGATATAAAGGATACTCATCTGGCGGAGGAGTTGAGCCCGGTTAACCGAGGGGGTGAGAAAGGTTGGACCCTGAAAGGATGAATCATGAGCATCGGACGGCAAGGATAAGACCCTTAGAATGTCAGCTCAAGGATAGACGTTCTTTGTCCGTAGAGCGTAATTCGCCGTCGCTTCTTTCCGAATAAAAGTTCCTCTCTTCGGGATAAACCTCAATCTTGATAAAAAGTAAGCGACAAATATCTTTATTGCTCGTTTCGTGTTATAAATATGCTCAAACCTGACTTCAACTCGGTTAACAATCTATAAATCAGTTATTTGATATTTCGAATCTGCTTTACTATCGTCATACTTGACATTTATACAGCCTCACTTTGCAACATCTTTGATAAATTTCGTAGTGGTAAATCTTTATTAATTCGTTCGTATTTGTGTGTTTAGAACTACATTCAACTTGTGAACCTCTTTACACATAAGTATCTTAACATAATCTACAAACTACAACCAATTCAATTGTCAAACACTACAAATAATAATGAGAACGAGTTTTATGAATGGATCCCGCGTCATAATAGCACGACTTGATGTCCACGTTTTGCCAACCATTACAGATTGCATCTTCAGAGCAGGCTGGAGGCATGAACTGAAACTGATTCATCTGGTTCCTGTAGCGGTATTTTTTTATACTTTGACTACCCGAAAGGGAAACCTATCATGTTCCAAGAAGATCGTGTGAGCCAGCGGGGGAATGTTGGGAGAGGAATTTTTCTTGAAGGTTTGGAGGTTATAGGCATACCTCACTAGGTATAAAGACAACTTGCACAACTTCGCTGTTCGATAGAAAAATTAAGTCTGGTAAGAAGAAGTTCGGCAGGTCTCGAGCTAGACAATGTAGGGGTGAATAGTTTGAGCTCGTCTAGTCCGCCTATCTGGGATCTCTCGTGGTGGAATAGACGAGATTTCTGATGAACAGCTACCATCAGTGCAGTCAAATGGGTATAAAAATATGCCAAATCTCGAAATCCTTGGGAAATGGACTGATTTTGATGGGACAAAGAGTATTCTCTTCGGAATTTTATCAGGAACAAAGTTTACCTCGTCAAAAATGCGCAAAAAATTTGCATTGTTTATAAACAGTAGTTTAACAATTTAATTAGCGTATTTATGAGATTACATAAAAATTCATGAAAAATGATCGGGTAAATACTATTTTTGGTCAGTCCACATATGAAAATAGTTAAGCAAGTAGTTGAATTAACTTCATTTGTTATAAACAATTTATTTATTAACAAATTTACGAATTCGACCAAAACTACGAGTTTAGGATCACTTTGTAATAATTTTGGCCTTCTGAGTTTTGTCGTCAATATCGTCGAACGTATACCCGCTAATTGGTTATGAACAAATTATATTTATTAATAAATATACGAATTTGACCAAAATTTCGAGTTTATAGTCGTTTTCAGCTAGTTTTGACCTCTTGAGTACGATTTTATTGTTATTATAGTCCTTAAATGTATAGATGAATTTTTGAATTGTTATAAATGAATTATTCATTAATAAATATACGAATTGCGCCAAAATTCAAAGTGTAAAGTTTTTTTAAAATTAATGTATCAATAGCCAAGGATTTCGACCTCAAATACCCATTTGACTGCACTATATGGCAATAGCTATAGAAAAGGGAGAGATCTTCCTCCTTCCTACGAGGTTCTAGAGAGGTCAATGAACTTGTAAGTGTGACACCATCAATTAAACGAATAGTTCTCTTCTAGATAGAATTCGTGAGCTTCAGCGTATGTTTGGGAGTCGAACGCCAAACATGTGAACAGTACTTCAGGACAGGTCGAATCTGTGGTTTGTAGATTATGAGGACCTGCTGGGATGTAGAGTAGCTCTTGGCTCGGAATTGATAACAACGTTTTTGTGACGCGGTTTTCGCAATTGAGCTCACATCGTCCTATGCGATGATGCTGTTGGTGGTGATCCCAAGTATGGTTATGGAAGTCTTCATAGGAATAGTTGTACCTGACATCATCATATTAGGGATTGTGGAATCCGCCTTCCTAAAGAAGACGCAAGCCTGAGTTTTGGTTGCATTAAACTCTATTAGATTATCAGATCCCCATTTCAAAATCTTCACCAGATCTCCATTAATTGCTTCAAGCTGTCTCTGTCTCGCTCCTCTGGCTTCATTGGATGGTATGAGGACTCTAAATGAGAAAGCGGTATGAAGTATACCATCATCTGCAAACTTTCAGCATATCGTTTATGTGGAGGAAAAACAAAGTTGGTGCCAACACAATTCCTGTGGAACACCAGCGTTGATAGCTATTGTATCAGAGGCACTCCGTCAACCACCACGTCGACTGGTGGTGTCTCAGGTACCGTACAGTACTATTTGCTATTGAAGCCAATAATGTTTATTGGAAATATCGAATCCAAAATAAAGTGTCAATTCTTCTTTTTACATTTTCAACTTTCTTAGATTTATGAATGTATGTGAAACAATTCTAGTACAATATAAATCACTATTAATATTATTATCGCTCAATAAATTTGAAGAAAAAACAAGAATAACGACTTGAGTGACATTACTTTAAGACCAGTTGGGAAATAAAGAAACAATTGTCACTAGGAATTTATCTTCCCTGGTATACAGTTTGCACCAGCAGTGGTTCAATAATTATTTTGATGAATGAAGATGCATACAATCCAGTTAATTTTATTGACATCAACTAGAACAATAGTTAATTACTTGCTTTGTTCATTTTCCCACATTGTGACATTTGTGGTTTGATTACTGTTAATATAAATCAAATATTTCGAACATCGTGTACTACATTTACATAATGTTATGAATGGTAAATGAATCACAAAATCATTCTGAAGTGTCTATTGTTGAGAATTGCTTCACTGGACAGTGACTTCATCATTATAAGATATACATTATAGGTATAGCGTGTGGAGCTCGAACACAAGATCTTGATACTTTGTCCATTTTTCCTCCTCTTTCAAGATTATGTTCTTCTCTGTTGGAGCAGAGGTGCTACCTTACATACCAGGAGATATTGAGTCCGTTCTGGGAAACAAAAAATGCCAGATCTACGGGAATTACCCGTTTCCGACCGTCAGGTTCATACAATAAAATAGACCTGACGTTGTCGTCCTCGATAAACAAACCAAGACTATGTATCTCATCCAATCCTCTGCTCCGGCAGAGGAGAACATAGTCTTGAAAGAGGAAGAAAAATGGACACAGTATCAAGATCTCCTGTTCGAGCTCCGCACGCTATACTCAGGCCACAAGGTCGTATTAGCGGTTCTGATTATCGGTGTTTTGGGCGGAGTTCGAACTTGAAGATCATTCCGGCCTGTAAGACTCGGCGCAGATCTTGGTAGACCGGATTCAGATGGCAGTCATTCTGGGTTCAATAAGGCTACTTAGAGCACACGATTTAGCAACCTGAAGCTTCTGTTAACGGATTAGGTTTGCTGGTGCGATTGCTGCGATATCGTCGGAGCAAGCAGCAGCCCGACCTGGTATTAATGTAAACAAGTATATACATATATATAAACTCATAGTTTACGCAGTTTCTCGCTTTCCGATTTTAACACATCTTTGTTTATGTTAAATGTACAAGCAAATAAATCACTTCCTTCAAAATCCAATTTAAAAAAACTCTCGACAGCCAATGCAAAGTGCTCTGGCTCACGATGATGGTCAATAACGCGAGTGGTGAGCGTTCCTTTTCAAAGCTGAAGCTGGTCAATAAAGAATTGAGGAATCGTATAACTCAATCACGTTTGAATAATTTAAGCTTGATGTGTATTGAAAATGAAATATTATTAAGAGTTGATTTGCAACACATAATTTTGCGAATTCAAAATTTAGAAAACGAATTTTCTAATAAGATTTCATTTTATTATGGATTGTTTTTGTTGAATTTTATATGTATATATACCAAATACGATAAAAAGGTCGCAGATGGGAGCCTACTTTTGCATAGGGACCCAGGGCCTCAAGAAGTCTCAAGACGTTCCTGGGTAGAGCATGTTGTAACTTTCAACCTAAATACCAAGAACATTCTCGTTCTTATAGACTCAAAAAAACCGATTCAACCTTTGCTGACCATTTCTTACAAACAGGTCATGCTTTTCCTTATTTAAATATCCTAAGCATTTTACTTAATGAAACCAAAGGCCTTAAATCAAACACATTAGAATAATAATTAAATAGAAATTTATAAAGGTGTCAAATACTCCTCTTATTAGTTAGACTTATACCAAAGTGATCTTTTCCTTTGTCTTTGAAAGCACTATTAGAATATTGAATTATAATTATTCTAATGCACAAATTGTCTCTTGATAATTTACACTGTATTTTCCCTGGATCTACTTGTTTTGGAATTTCCGATGATTCCATACTCTTAATTGTACAAATCTCATTATGTTATACCCTATTGTACGTTAGTTCCTATTTATACTTGAACTGTTTATAGTTTACTTCATACTTTGGTATCTGTTAGATAATGGAACTCCGGCTCTATAGGTAATGTTTTCAAGTTATTACTGAAAGTGGTAGATATAAAAACAAAGTAATTGTCCTTTTATTTAATCATAATGATAAATTACCATAGAGTAATAGCTTCAACTATAATTTTTTGATTATACTGGGTTCCCCATAATAGACTACCCATTTTATATTATTAATAAATTCCCTACGAGATAACTAAATAGGTTGTTCTCTGTGGGATTATCTTCTGTAGTCTTTGGGATTTAAATAAATTATTAATCAAGTAGGCGCCTGTCACAAATAAATTTTAAATTAATAATTTCGTGGAACGCCATTTTTCTACGAGAAGTTTGTTAGTTTTCATCAATAATTATTAATTTTTTTTTGCTTTCAGACATTATTTCAACATCCGTTTGAACTTTCATGGATTACTCAGTCCAACAACGTGTGTTTTGTGTAGAAACTTACATAAGAAGCAATTCGATAGAAGAAGTTAGGCGTGCATTCCGGCGTCAGTTTAATAACAACAATAGGGTCACGCGCCAAATCGTTAAACTGTTAAGTTATGGGTCCGTCATTGGCGTGAAAATGGTTCTGTACAAAATTTGAAGAAGCCTGGACGTCGAAGAACAGTTTGTACACCAGAACATATTGATCGAGTTAGAATTGCGTTTACGAGAAGTCCTAAAAGGTCTGCTGATCGACAAACCCTTATCCTAGGAATATCGAAGAGAAGCTTAGATCGAATTCTCCAAAGGGATTTAAAATTTCATCCCTATCAAATGGCACAGCACCTTAGCAATCAAGATAAAGAAGCAAGGTTAGCATTTTGTCAAGAATTTTTGGATTTACATCAAGGAGCAATTCACAGTCTCCTAATGACCGACGAAGCAAATTTTTATTTGAACGACATGGTCAATAAACAGAATTTCAGATACTGGTCAAATGAAAATTCTCGTGAAATCTTACACAGAACCTCCATAATCCAAAAGTTGTTGTGTGGTGTGGAGTAGGATCTCTTGGTATTATTGGCCCTTATTTTTTTGAGGATGAAAATAACCGCGCTGTAACAGTAACATCCGAGCGCTACGTTAATATGCTATAGACATTTCTCATTCCCGAATTAAATAGACGAGGATTAATAAACAATACTTACTATTCCAACAAGATGGGACAACAGCTCATACCGCCAGAAACTCAATGAGGGTCCTGCGAGAAATGTCTTATGGCCGACTCATTTCTCGATTAGGAGATTTGCCTTGGCCTTCGAGGTCCCCCGACTTAACGGCACCCGATTTCTTCCTGTGGGAATATTTAAAAGCCAAAGTGTTTGCGAGTCGTCCAGGTACAATCGAGGAACTGAAAGTCAAAATTCGTGAAGAAGTTGAAGGAATAGACGAAGGCTTGCTACGTCGTGTAATGAACCACTTTTTATCTAATATTGAAAAATGTGTTGAAGTTGGTGGAGGTCATTTAGAAGACGTTATTCTTAAAAGTTAGAATTAAATTAGCCAAATATTTATAAGTTTATAAGTTATCATAAATCCCAAAGAGTTAGCTGTAATTCAGTAAAATAAAAAGTTTGTTTTGTTAACTAAAAAATTTTTAATTCAAATATTAAAATCGATAGTCTATTATGGGGAACCCAGTATAATAGTAAACGAAAATTCTGCTTGCGTGCCATCATCCTAATATGTAGTATATTGTTCATGTTCATTTCATATATACCGCTCACGATGTTCAATATAAGCAAATAAAACGCATTATATTGGTTATTATTTCATACGATCCCAATAAGTGCCGAAATGAAATCGGCGCTAGCAAATGGGCGCGGGTTTCATTTTGGAAAAGCCATCAAATTTTCATGTACGTACTAAACTGGTCGATTTTAGTTTCGCATTTCCAGATTTTACGATCGCGTTCGATTCAAAAATTATAGGTCTAATATAAACGGCCACTAAAAATTATTAACAGTTTATGTGACATTTATATTTTTGCACTTATTACATACGCTTCCCCGCTTTAAAAGGTACATTTTAGGAGGCGTTATTGTCGTTTGCTTTCTTGGATATCCAGACCATTTAATTTCACGCTCTTTAGCAACCACAGTGTTATAGGTGGAATATTGCGAGATATAAGTTTCATATAAGAATTGTTATGTGTAGTGTTTAATGTTTTGCTCATTTTATTTCATGATTATTATTTCCCTTACTGAAAATAGCTTTGTAGCGCTCCATTTTATCGCAACCATAATTAGTAAGTATTTTCTGTGTTCATAGAGAAAACATTAACGCGAGCAAAAATCAAGATAGAGAATAACATCACAACAATATGGTGCATAAAATGTTCAAAGAGATGAAGTTGACTGCGTACAATCACTTCGTTAGTACATTCTGATTTGATCGTTTCAGTGACATACGTCCCAAATAAACTTCATACTGATGACGAACCTACACAATGCTAGTAGTCTGAAGGAGTACTGCAGAATCAGTCCCACCGTATTAAACTATGACTCAATTTTGCACAACATTCGATGGAGTTAAAATAGGGGGTTATCCTCTCCTGTTTTGGAAAATAGCCTCCCCTGAGAAATTTTGCACTCAACGACTTTTAATTAAATTACCTTTCATTTCTATTTATTTCTTGAATGAACAGAGACATCTGCAGCTTTTGTTTTATATTCACAGTTCTTCATGTATTGCAGATGTAATAATCTATATCTTATTAATAAACATCTCTGTCATTTTGCGTCAAGGAAGCAAAACCTATCCTTCACCCTCCTAACAAATTAGTTGTTTACATGGCTTCAAACGTTGAAGTATAGATGCATCTTCATCAACGGGGCCCTAAACGAATAATATTGACCAGAACATTGACCGTCTATGGGTTATACTACATTTGAAGATTGCACAATATATTAAAAAGAATCAAAAATAGTTGGATTTCTTTAGCACAATGTGAAATAAGTTAAATCATATGTGGCCTTTATTGTGCTATATTGGTGCAGTTATGTCTCAAAAGTGGTGCATTGAACCAAATGGAGAAATAGCATTTCGCATATTTGTATTCCTTTTTGAACTTGAGGCTTAATCATTTGTTGCAGTTCATCTAATATTATATCGCAGAAAGTTTCGAAAATCAATCGCTTCTCAAGTGATCTATCTTTCATCCAACCAAGCTGTTTTTCTTGCTTCAATGCTACACCCAACTAGTTGCCCTGTCACTTAATATGTAGCCTTATCGGTAGTCTGGGACATCAAGCAATAATAATCTCAATAATATTAATCGTCAAGGGAACGCGTTATTCTGGAATTGTGTTCATCACGTTCCAATACTAACTGTATATTTAAATATGGAATTGAGTTGTTTGTTAATTTATGACATTCCATTATCTCATCATAGGCGCCCTGAGAGAGGAGCAAAGGAAAATTTGGAAATTGCCCAGAATAAAAACATGGATCAGGTGCTTTAATGTAAATGCATAGAACGCTAGTCGAAAAGGTGAACTGCAAAATTATAGTTTTGGCCGGGATAAAAGAAGGATCACTGTTTATTAAGTCTAATTAAATGACGATTCTCTCTTCTGTTTCATGTAAGTTTCTCATCCAATTTGTCATAAAACTAGCAACATAGCAGTGTCAAATCCAATGTCAGTTTCCAAATTTTCCAAAACTAATTATTATAAAATTGAAGATAATTAACAAAATTCCGCCACAATCTGATAGATAGTATGTTGAAAAGCGAGACCTTTGCCAGACAGTCGGTAAGCATTGTCACTGTATTACCGGCCGAGAGGTTGGAGGTCACAGTGGTTGACATGTGTTTCAACATTCAGATACGTGCTTCACGCATGTTTCAACATACAGACACGTGTTTCAACATTTAGACACGCGTTTACACAGGATTTCAATATTCAGGGAGTATTTAACACATACTTCAACATTCAGACTTGTGTTTCAACATTCAGATATGTGTTTACACATGTCTTTCAATATTCAGACACGTGCTTAACACATGCTTCAACATACATACATGTGTTTCAATATTCAGACATGTGTTTGACACTTGTTTCAATATTCAGACACATGTTTTGACAAGTGTTTCTGGCCGGTAATACAGTGACCTCACCCTGTGACCTATGACTTCTCGGTCGGTAATACAGTGACAATGCTTACCGACATCTGATAAGACTATCTGGGCAAGGTGACTCCCTACCTACTTATTACTATAAAAATGTTCTCTCTAAATCACAAAAAACTATAGTACAATTACATATTTTGTGAAATCTAGAACGATATAAAACCTGAACTACAATATGAATTCAACTATTTCTTTAAAAGTATCAATACACCCAGTGAACATTCAAAAAATGACGAGGATGTGTAAAAAAAAAGGGAATTCTGGATTCTATAAGTTAAATTGTGGATGTTGTCAAACACGGATGTAGGTCAAAGTAGTCAAACTGGACTCCTCTTAAAAAAATAATTACATTTGGTAAATAAAGGTAGATTCAGAACAACCTAGAATACTCAGAAAATAATAATAAAAAAATAATAATAAGGTGAATTTTTCATATTTTCCATTTCTTCTCCCACACAAACAACTTGTCGCAAACTGATTATTAGATTATAATCCCTGTAACAACCTGTATTCTAGTTAGCCTTGGCCATCATCCTGTTTCCTTTCTTTTTTATAATGGAAGTTTATTCAGTGTAGTGTTTATTTGTAATAATTTTATCATATTGAATTTTATTATTGTTCTATTATTTTGTATGAAGGAATTTCATTTTCTGTTGGATTTTATAAATAATGTGCAACATCTCTATACCTACATAAATACAAGCAGGGACGCTTACATAGCTTTTTGTGCAGCGTTAACAGATTGTGAATAATTTCATGGCGTTA
This sequence comes from Endomychus coccineus, assembly GCA_958510875.1. NCBI lineage: Eukaryota > Metazoa > Arthropoda > Insecta > Coleoptera > Endomychidae > Endomychus > Endomychus coccineus. Next base: position 22,314,747 of record OY294068.1, on the reverse strand, counting down.
AGCTCATTTTTTTTAATATAAGAGAAATCCCAGGAGAACTGTTATCTGGAGTATTAAGACGTTGGTTTATGTTAGAACTACTGTAAATTCATAACTTTTATGTGAACCAAATAGTAAGTCTACAACTGGAAGCCACGCGACAGCAATGTGGCCTTGTATCATAGGAGGTAATGATAAATCCCGATCTTATATATGCCACATATTCGAAACAATCTCCAGGGAATGGATATGACATCTTCTGGTAGTTTAAAGTTTTATCTACAAAAACTTTCCGCTGGACATTTCTTATAATGCATCTGTATGATTTTGAACCAGACCAATAAAGTAGGCACTAACATTTTATTATTAAGTTGACATGAAAGATCTCATAAATCTTTCCTTAAACTTTATTTCAAAGCAGTAGTGATAAAAGTAAAGTAAACTACTTACATTTTCGTAAATCCAACCCTGGAAAGGCTCGAAGCGACGATGTCCAATCTATAGGGAATATTAGACCGGAAATATGAGCACGTGAACATCTCGTCGGTTGGTTTTACCCCTCGAGAATGGGACTGGGGATGATATGACTCATGGCGATGATATTTAAGGTAATAATGCAAGTAGGAAGAATCGCCTTCCAATCATACACCTATAACGCTCGGAGCCAGTAATTGAAATGTTGAACAGGGGTTATAAAGGGTGATCGACATCACTACATGTCGCCCCACAATTTAGTAGTATTTGAAAAAATGCAAATCTGCAAATTTGATGATACGTGTAACAGTCATCTTTAAATAGGGATGTAGCTATAGTGATATACTCTTTGTTTTGTTAGTGTCAATGTTTATTTTTTGCTAAAAAACATTGAAACCTGTTCAGTTCAACATTTTGCGAATCAGAAAAAAAATATTTTTTATGAAGGAGTCTTCAAAACCTATTCATAAAATCAAGTTCTGTTGGGATTGAAGCAAAAGCTCCCCGCTTATAACTTAATAGAGATTTTGAAATAAAAGTAACCATAAAAAGCAAAATTAAAAACATCGATAACTAATTAAAATTAAATTTTATTAAATATGTAATAAATTAAAAACTAATTTACAATATATACAGTATACAATTAGAGCGATAAATTAATATAGGAAACAGAAAAGTTAATTAATAGAAATAGTGAGAGATAACATCATGCAGGAAACGTTCAATAACATGACTCACGTTTTTATTTTCGAACTTGAGGGCGTCTTCGTCCGTACATCCGAGGCTTCTCATATATTTCAAGTAAGTCGTGGTGATCGGCAATGAATAATCGATATCACCTGCCATCAATATCCTTTTCTTCTGCGATTCGTGTAGTTCGCGATCGCGTTCGATGCTCTCAACCGGGGACCATAGTTTAGGAGTCGGCGGAGATCGGTTAGCCGAGGAACTGTCTGTAAGGTGATTGAGAGGCCTCTTCTTAGGGGGACTCTTAGGGGGGTCCCGGGAAGTGAGATTGCAGACGTCAAGCGGGTTTGTAGATCGCTTAGGTTCAGGGGTGCTCGTTCTTAATGGCGCCTCGATTCCGCAATGACTTTGAGAAATGCCCAAGTTACGCTGAGACAAATCCAAGCTTTGACTTTGCGGCGAATGGCCGGCCAGCAGGCTCGACGAAGTTCTGCAAGACTTGCTGAGATCCAGGTAAGTAAGCTCGGACCCCTGCGTGTTGTGCACGACCACGATAGGTGGCGTTGCGATTGGTAACGTTTGCGGTGTGTGCACAAGAGGTAGCGTGGGACTTGGACTAGGGGTTGGCAAGACTGAAGCCGGTGAAGGGGATCGGGGATGTTTCTGACATTCTGTACAGCCCAGTAGGAAACGGGTGACGGCTTCTCGTGGCAGGAACGCGTATGTCTCCGTTATCTGGAATGAAAACAACAATTGCTAAGTTGCGACTGGCATTTCAATAAACGTTTTTACGTGTTATGTAAATCACTGCTTGATACTCTAGTTTCTCTTATTCGTTCTAAGCAGGATACAACAGGAAACTTTTACGGCGTATCGTTTTGAAATTCTGTAAAATTTCACGTTTATAGTATTTGCTTACGTTGAAATGTTCATGACAAGTATTGTATAAGTTCAGCTGTATTATTGCAAAATTCATGTTATATCCTGTTATGTCTCAATTCATATCGAAACATATTAGTTCAAGTACAACTTTTTTCATCATAATATGTATTACCCAATCTGAATGTTCTAAATTTCAGACAAATGAGACGGTTTCATTTCAATTATTGTTTCTTTGCAAGTTTTGAAGATTTAGTACTTTGTATTTAGATCAATTTTCGTAAAAAACTTGGGAAACACATAATGTGAATCGATTGAGCTTAGCGTTTTTTTGCATTCTCTTAAGTTACTCAATCTGATTGTTCTAAATTTCAGACAAATGTTTCATTTACATTATTGTTTCTTTTCAAGTTTTGAAGATTTAGTACGTTGTATTTAGGCCAATTTTCGTAAAAAACATTGGAAAAACGTTCTGTGGATCCATAGAGCTTAGGAGTTTTTTGCATTCCCTAAGGAAGATATTTGACAACTTTGTTATATGCGTTAGAGTGGGGCGTTTAATGCACACATTTTTTTAAATGCATTTTACTGCACTCTCGGAATATTGATTTTAATTGCTTGGAAACTTGTAGTTATGGGGGTTTGAGGTCCCTGATTTTGAATCTGACATCGAAATGATAAAAAAATATCTAGGTTGCATTTAAAAATTCATTTTATTATGCACTTTTTTCTGAATCTCCTTAATATTTCCTAAAATCAGTTGAAAATTGGTACTCAGGGGTTTTCGAGAACGCTGATTACGAAACCGAATTCAAATATATTAGGAAATTAATAGATTGTATAATCAAATGCAAATTATTTTGCACTATAGTTACACTTTTTTAGTATTACAAGAAATTAGGGGCTTACGAAGTCTCTGATTACGGATGTGTAGTCAAAGTTACTAGAAAAATACTGAAATGCATTATTACGTTTTTTTAATATTGAATAAAATGAGTTGAAAATTGTTACACGGGGGTTTTCGAGATCGCTGAGTATGAGAGCCAATTGAAAAAAAAATAAGGCAGCTATGAAGAGATACAACGTACTGATTGTATCTACGTGCGGTAACGCTGGACAAATAACAAGACAATACCAGACATCAACAAGATAGTTAATACATAAAATGAATAGTGTCAATACTTAATAAAAATATTTTCAATGAGTAGAAGCAACTAAAGGCGTGGAATGACAATTTTACTATATGTCATGTGAAAGTTTATTTGAATTGACAGGGTCATCTATGATATCGAATTGTCTTTCACGGACATTATGTAACTGTCAATATCTCAGCTGTCTGTCATGTAAACCTTACCTGTTTTGTTAATGGGTTATGTGTTGTCTGTCATATCATAGACACTCTGAACTGTGATAATGATCTATTAATCTTTGAACCTGTCTGTCATGTAAATTGTACGTGATTATGTCAAATACGTCAAAATATATCAAATCCCTTTCTGTTTGAGATTGAGTTTCTGAAAAACCGTTCATAGTGGGTTCCTGCGTCGTATAAGCAAGATTCAAGTCCGTCTGCTTTACAGTTTCAGAGATTTCGTGATGAATGGGTCAGTCAGTGGTATCTGCCTTCATGAGCATAAAATTAACTCGCAGTAATGTACGAAATTCTTATTTTAAGATTTGAATGACATCAGACTACCTCATCTTTGACAAAGCATTTTATGCTCATTTATATTGAAGAAAGATCAACTTTGAAGAGTTATTCCTTCATTGCGCTGTTCTCCGATTTTTTAGAAGAAGGAACAACTTCGAGCAATGGTTCGTTCTTTGAGGAAATCGAAGAACAAATGAAGCCGCCATCATGAAGCAAGTGAGGCAGCAGCAATTTTGCAAATCGCTTTAAAGTGGAGAAAATTGGAACTCCATTGTTTTGGGGTCAAGTACATTTCTTGGAAAGTGGTATTTGCCAAGTATTTCAAATGAAACTGCCGACTTTACTAGAAGAATTACATTTATCCAATTTATGTGAAGCCTAGTTCCATTTTCGACATGACGTAATTTATTACCCGAAATTAGGGGTGATGCAAAACTTTCCGAACTTTCTTTATTTACTCAACTCTTGAGAATGTATAAATGAACTGATATTGTAATGGAATAGGAACACATTGTACATAGATCATGTAATGACAGTTTAATGTGATTCTCAATTAAAATTCCGTTGTTATAACAATATAAGACAATTATAGCCTACGAATATGAATGTAATCTTGCGTTATATATTGTTTAATTGGAATTATTTTAATTCCATAGGTGTGTAAGTAAGTCGATTAACAATCACCATGGGTATTGAATAAATAACGAACCTCGCGAGATTCATTCGATTTGAATTAAATCGGGCAAACGTCTGGGAATAAAATAGCGAGAGAGATAAATATTTACCGTTGAGCGAGACTCTCAAAGACGTAATAAAAGATCCCATACAAATCAATTACACGATCATGAGAGGAAATGAACTTGTCTGATACGGTATCGGAATAAATAAGAGTGAATCTAAGGGGATGTTGTGTGTAAAACATCGCACAAACAGCCCTACCAGCGGACGCATAGTTTGATGTTTCCGACCAAATAACCGTATTTCCATATCGTCAGAATACAACCAGGGTTCAAATATATATATAGATATAAATCCACAATCAACAGGTGTTGTTACGAACTACGAATATCAAACGATTCGTTCGCTTTGTTGGACGAATCTCTGCTCTACCTCAGTTTACAAGTTAGTGATAGACGGTTTATTTATAGTTTCTATACTAATAGATTATTTGGATCAAACTTGTTAATCAGAAATCTATAGAATACCAACCACAGTAATGAAATAATATCCGCTGTTCGGGCCTGTACAAGTTAAGGAAAATGTAAATAATATGACATATTATTTAAAACGAATGAATTAGTTAGATTAAGACTGTATTAGTAGTGACCCCAAATTGAATTATTAGGAAATTATACACTGGACCCTGATTTGATAGTTATTGTAAACGCAAAACGTTTTATTCGCACACTATTGATAAGAAGTACTGAGGACTTTTCGGCTACCAAGTAGCCATCATCAGAGTAAACTAAATTATGAATAAAAATTTGCCTGTTTAAATACTAGTAGGGGATAATAATGGAAACAAAGGGTTACCCCCAGCTGGAGAAAAATCGAAATTTAGTGAATTGCTTTTACGTTTATACATTTCCATCCCTTCTAAATTACCTAGAAATTTGTCAATACTGTGTTTTAAAAGTGATAAACTTTCTTGAGAAATAGTGTGACCTGTATTCAAAATATGTTCGGCTACCGCTGATTTTTCACCATTATTTTTCTTTAAATGTGAAAAACGTTCCTTATAACAAGTTAAAATGTTTCTTCTAGTTTGACCCACATAGCATTTTGAACACATTTGATTTTGTAAATCCCGAATTTGTTGAAATCGGAAACTTTGTTCTCACATCTATAAGCTGGTTGTATTGCAAATTTAGAAAAGAAACTATGGAATTTATTAATTACTGAAGAATGATAAGAGAGATTCTTGACCCAGGTATGAATTATATATAAATTCTCGGGAAATAGGTCACATTAACACTTATGCTTTATATTTTCGTCTTCACGCACGTTTCGGTCTCACGACCATCATCAAAAGACTTGTTAATTCAATAACCTGATCACTTTAAACAATTTGTACCAACACAAAGCGTCCTTATCGCACCAATTTCATTTAAATGCCAACGTCGCCGAAACGAACAGAAACACGAAATCGAAATTGTAACAAAACAATGTTATAAGTATAATATCAAGAATCCACTACTTGGTAGAACTTTTTAAAAATACGAGCACATTTCATGAAAGTCTAACAAACGAGACGAGTTCAGTATTTATTTACGAACCAGATGTCATGATTTATTAGGTAATAAAATAAGATCTGGCCTCTGGAGTATACTCTTAGCAATCTACCTAAAAAATATACTTTTAACATTATAAGGATGCATGTAGGAATTTGTAAGAATTAATTGATTGATAAAGCATAAGTGTTAATGTGAAATATTTCCCGAGAATTTATATATAATAGAAGAATGATAACTGAAACTTTTGAATCTTATTGAAGTATTTGAAGGTAATGGCTCCAATTTGGTTAGTTGGCTACGTTCCAATTTCTTTTTCTGTTTAGAAATTAAATTATTGATCAAAGATTTCTGGTAACTATTGTCCAACGCAATTTGCTGAAGTTTCTCAATTTCTTTGTTATAATTTGGATGGCTCAAAGGGAAGTTCAATAATCTATGAACTAGACTATTAAACGGAGCTATTTTATATCTAAATGGTGTAGCTGAATCCGCCGGGGTATACCTATTTATAGTTTGAGTGTTTGTATATGTCGAAATCCAAGTGATTACCATCTTTTATAATGTTAATATCAAGGAATGGAAGCTGATTATCTGTTTCTATTTCGACAGTGAAACTCAGTGAATCAAATTGGCTATTAAGCGTGTTCATAAAGCCATATAAATCAAAATCTTTAGTTGTATTCGCGAAAATGTCATCAACATATCTATACCAAACTTTTGGAAACTAATTCAATTTTGATTTTAAGGAGATTTCTTGTTCGCTCAGAAAAATATTGGCCAAAAAGGAGAGAGTGGATTGCCCATTCCACATCCACTTTTTTGTTTCTAGTAATTATTGTTAAAAGTGGAATAATTTTGCTCCATACATAAAGATGTAAGTAACACGTATTCTGTGCAGTTTCTATCGGGGATATTAATATTTGAAAGCCATTTCTTTAGAATGTTTATCGACTCAGTTGAATTATTTGTAAATAATGGAACAACATCAAATGTAACGAGAGTATCATCAGGCTCAAGTTTGAAATCTTTCAATTTTGCAATAAGTTCCAAAGAATTTTTCACAGACAAACTTGGTGCGACTTGAAAGTTGCTAAATTTCTCAACTAACCATTTTGCTATGTTAACAATTAATGTTTGAAATGATTGGTCTCATGAAATTACCCGGTTTATGAATCTTAGGTATGCAATACAGTTTAGGATTTATTATTATTTCAAAGCACGTAGCTGCAATTTTATGGAAAGATATTCAAACCACTAAAAAAAGAGAGGCTGTTATGATCTATGACGAGACGCTTCATATAACTAAGATCGAACTCCACTTGAGATAAGTTAGTTTGATGTAATTGATATTTTTGAGTAGTCGATCTGTTTGTGATGAATTACATTTCGGAATTTTTTGACTGTATATGTTGTAACAGAAACTCTAAGAAAACTCAGACACCCCCTTTACAAGAAAGATCAGTCTTCGAAACAAAGTAACTCCAACTGTCAATATCATGGCGTAGTAAACAATCGGCAGGCTCATTTCCAGTTCCAACCTGCTCTGAGGATGTCACTCGTAATGGTTAATGAAACGTCAGTGTGCAGTCAATAGTAGTCAGGTTCATGTGTCGTGGAATCCATTATATTCAAGAATCGAATGGCAATTTTGGTTTCAAATAATTATCCAACAATCCTGAGAAATAAACAAAATCACTCAGCTTCTGGTGAGTCTTCGATAATGATCAGAAAATCGAAACGTATGTTACAGTTTGGATTGAATTTGTTGCACTACCCAAAGTGTATCCTTTCATGGCAAATATGAGGGGAGCCGGCCCTGACAGTAGACAGACAATTCGGAGTAAGCAAATACAGACGAACTTGAATGTGCAAGATATCTGTCGTTATCATCCAAAAGGAGCAAATAATTCAAACATCTTTATAATAACTATTATCGCAACTTCTATTGTACTTCAAAAGCAATTTTTTCCGTAAGATGCATATACCTGCGTCTGACATCGAAGGTTAACAAACTAGAAAGAAATAAGGTCATGAAGCAATCTGAGAAATCATGTGATTTACTTATCGTACAATATAAATACTCACTATGATTATATTGATTGGGGGAAAAGTCGTTCTACAATGAAATGTTTCACTCGTATTAACTTGATTCAAGTGCATATCAGAAATAACACAATACTCATTGTTATCCAAAAAGTTTTTACTGGAAAAATTGATTGATGCGGGTTCAAAAACGAATTATATAATTTTTTTTTGCGCTAATCCCAAAAAGTGATATAAAGTGAAACCTTGACAATGAATCGATTTGGAACTTGTTGCAACCAGTTACAAAATACCATGCCTTTGATGTGTATTAAGTTTCGTATCGTTTTGTTTTGGGTGTCGATGAACTGTCGCGCACCAAATTTAGACCTTTCAACCTACATCCCTTCCGTTAGAAACAAGATATCGAAAAAAATCAAAATGCGTATTGAAGTACTAACCCAAAATTATAACCTGATGTATTTTAAATAATATTATTGCTCCATTTAATGATGCGGATAGTTGAAATAATAGCGCATGGCACAAAAAAATAGTTTTGTATCAATAACTTTTAAATAAATGGATATTTTGGGAAAACGAAAGTATCAACTTGTCAAAGAATAACATGCATTTGATATGTATTTAGTTTAATTTCCATATCCATTATAATTTGTAAGTTTAGCCACTTATTGGTGCACCGACGCCATATGACGCCCCCTAAATTTTGACTCGCGTATCTCCCATTAATTAATAACATAAAACTACAACCACCAATTGCGTTTAGTTAATAGTTTTGGTTCATTTCTGAAAATATAAGTTTTTTATCAATAACTTTTCAATAAATGAATATTTTGAAAAATGAAAGTATCAACTTGTCAGAATAATACAACAGCCTTTGATATCTATTCAGGTTCATCTCAAAATACATTATATTTTGTAAGTTTTGATCACTAACTGCGACGAGGCTTTTCGGCACCCCCAACATTTTTAAAGCAAGTTATTATAAAAAATAGAAAAGCGTGTTAAAGTAGTAACCAAAAAATAAACCAAGTACTTCAAATGGTCTATCCGTGTGAAAATGGGCCTACTTTTAATAATGGCGCTCGAAGTCAATATAAAAAGGTTTCTTCTTCTCTTAATAATTGTAGGAAATTCTTTTTCATAAACAAAAATAGACCTTTCGCCAAAAAAATGGATTTGGAGTTTTTTTTTATTTATCAACTATTGCTAATTAACAAATAAAAGGTTCGTCAATGTTTTAGGACCTCGGATTTGTAATCAGCCACCTCAAGATGATACTTCGAAGGCAACAAGTTTTTTGCAGCTTTTGCTCATCAACTATTGCTAATCAACAGATGGAAGGTTCGTTAATACTTTAGGACTTCAGATTTGTAATCAGCGTCCTAGAAAACCCCCGAGATGATATTTTGACGATAAGAAACGAATTTAGCGTTTTTTACAAATTTTATCGCCGAAATAAATTAATTTTGACTTCATCAATTGATGTTAATTAATTTATTGTTTATTTATAAGAAATGAGGGCTCCACCCATTTTTGGATTCTGCATTATACATCAAACAAATAAATATGTAAAAACTCTCGAGAAGATTGTAACATGGATATAAGCCATCTTTTCCTGCTTAACATTGCATATAATTTGAAAACCCACCTTCTTTGAGTAACGCAGATTGGATTATCAATATCTTCTAGTTTACTTGGTTGGAATAGGAAATAATTTGCGAGAATCATTACTGTTAATTCTATGTCATTTTTAGGCCGCATAAGTAAGTTACCTGCAGATTCTAGCACGCAACAAATAAAACTTTGGCCTTTTCTTAACGACACAACTTCGCCCCGACTTAACAATTCAACTTTAGTTTGGAGAATTGGAGAAGGTAGACACAGCTGAGTCAGAATTCAAAACTTGCAATACTCTAAGGATTTGCTAACGTGATCAATGTTGTCGCAATATTTGACAGTTTTATAAGTGACAGACTTCGTTCGTTGCGTACCTTTTATTATACAAATTAATATTGACAATTCGAGTAAAGGGTCCTAGAAATCGATTTGAGTAAATTAAGTACCTTTTGTGAAATCAACTAATGCGAAAGTTGACATTCAAGATACATAATAGGTGGTCATGATTATCGAGACAAGGTTCATCTCATTAACGAAGCTTTAAGCAGCCTAAGTGGCGCCGCCCGCGAGAACTGCGCGAAACAATTCATCCACCCACTTCTAGTTTACAGCACGTGTTTTTGTTTACAGTGTGCACATTTTCAGTGATTAGGTTAATTCATTGCGTTAATTTTTCAAGAAACTTGCATCGATATGATTCAGATACGAATTCAAAAGTTGCAAAATTCATGTTTGGAGATTCGCTTTCGGCATTATGAAGTTTGAATGAATACATATATTATTAGAGCTCCAGTACCTTAGTTTTAAACATTCAGTAATGAATGAAATCTTCATTTATAGTTTTCATTATCTTCATCGCTAGCAAAGTTATTCATTATTGCAAGCATTGAGATAATTGAAATTACATTTTTTTTTGTTTCTCAAGACTGTAGCAGAAAGAAAAATTTCTGCAAATAATGTTTTCACTCTATTAATCAATAATTATCATTTTCAGCATATTTTTCTACATTATATCTTATATTAGACTGTTCGAGCAGAAATTGTGAAAAAACTTGTTATTTTGGCACGTTTTTGCATACACAAATTTGTTATAATTCCAGGGACTACATGACACTTCCTTCATTATTATGTAAAATAGAATTTCAAATTTTTACAATAATAAATAATGACAATATAAAAATGAAAAAAATTCTTCAAAAATAACGTCGAATTAATAGAAGAAGACTCATCATTATTATTCATCTATTGCTATATTTCTTAACAAAAAACGTAACAACAACAAACCAATTGCTATTTACCACCTAGAGCATTTAACCACCCCAATAGTAAATGAACCCAACTTTTCCGTTTGTAGTCTCACTGAACAGATCTTTGTTTCTACTGAAATTGCAATGAATGACTTCCAGATCCGATATAGCGCATTTGTTTATATGCAAATGAGTGGAAGGTTTACTTCCTTCTTTTGTCGCTTCGTGCGCTGGTATCGCGTACCGCTTAAAATCCACGTGGATACTTTTCACTTTGGAATCATGGAGGTAGAAAACCTTAGTCAATGATATTAAATCACTGATTCAGGCAACTCTTCTATGTCTTTTAGTGATAGATTGAAAGTAATAACCCAGTTATATTGTGTTTACAGTGGAACACGAATAGAAATACATTTAAACCCAATGTATCTTTTATAGAATTCTAGTACAGGAAGCTCTTACTATTAAACGTAAATAAAACTATATCTTACCGTGCGATATGTCCTTTTTTGTCCGGCGTGTTTCCCAGGACGCCCCTCCAGTTCAACATGCACATTGTAGATAATATCGAAGAAGTTCTCTACGACTGCAACTTTCCTGTAAACAGGATCTCCAGATGAATTCTGCAAATAAGAAAAAATCCAATTAATAACTCTTCTCGGAAGAAAGACTCACGTTTATTGCATTTCAGGCTTCTGCACAAACAAGCTTTTAATTTCCAAATTTTATATGCTTTACGAACTTTAAAAAGTGAGCTCTAAGCAAGTTCAGCTCTGAAATGTTGTGTAAATGAAAATCTGAAATAAGATCTCTTAGCATCGGTCCGAAATTAGTTTTTTGCGTTTTCTATAAATCGTATGTATGTGCTTGAATTATGAATAAAGCATACGATTCCAATATCCCTTTACTTTCCATAAAGAGATGGCTCCAATCCAAAAGACATAGGCTCTTCCTAAATTGTGAATGTTTTTTGCGAACATGATTCACCTACTCATTATTTATGATATCAAATATTTCATTTGAATTCAAGATACCACAGGACCCTATAGTTTGAACTATCCTGTGCCTCTTGTATACTGCTGATAATACAAACTACAACATTAACAAGTACAACTAATTTTGCTGATGATCCCACCATATTAGCTACTCTCGTACAATCTTGACTTGATACGAATCAATATTTGATAAATGATGAGACAAAATCAGTCAATGTTACATTCACTTTGCGCAGGGAAAATTGTCAATTACAATAGGTAATGAACAGTCACCACAAGAAGACATCGTATCAATCTCGATCGTGGAATGATCTGGCAAATCATAGGTACACTACCTGAACGTTAAAATATGTACTGGCTAAAGTAGAAAATCAACAACAATAGTTTTAGATAAACATTACTGAATTTCTAGAAATTCAAACATATTGACAGATTTCAGGCTTAATCACCGTTAATTAATGAAATTACCGTCTTGTACCAGTCCCCTCTATTCAAACTGTTTTGAAGCCTTTTTCCGATTTGTTTGTAGTTAGTATGAATCAATCTATCAATTAAAACTATGGCGGTCATGTCCAGAGCTTCATTGGGTCCATTGTGCGCCCCTTGATAGAAGACTCAGCCCAGCAGGTCTAAGGCAAAGCCGAAGTCAAGCGTTCTGCATCGACTGATGTCTCTCATATGGCCTCAGGCGCATATACGCGCTGCCGAAGTGTTGTAGCCTCGTCCGCCTCTTTGCATCTAATACAACTTGTGTCATCAACAATGTCCATTAAGTGTAGATTTTTATTCAGATGACAGTGTCCTGTTAGGAATCCTGTCACCAGTTTTAGGCCCTTTCTGCTCATAGAGAAAGTACTTTAATATTATAGTTGTGTATTATTCATATATTTTTTGTTTGTTTCAAGACTGCATCAGTAGCGGCAACATAAACTAATTTGCCAGTAGAAATTGTTAGTTGTTAAACCCCTAGAACCTGTGCATGTCATGTACTTGGATGGATTCATACTTATTACCAACCAAACAGAATCGCATCATTAAATCATAGCTTCTGGCGTCATCTAACCATAATACTACATGATATATCATGTATAAATATTCTAATAGATGACCAATTTTCATGCTAAGATGAACAGACTATATGTTGCAATAGGATGTATCTCAAAAGAAATTGTTTCCAGTGCAGTAGATTTCCCATTGAGAACAAACGTACATGTATAGCCTGGCACGTGTCATTTTATAACCACAAGCACAATCATAATCAAACGAAATCTTTTGATTGTCAAACTATACATACTCTTGAATTGGAGTCTTAAGATATGGACATAGGATAGTGAAATTAATAGTAGGAAACACTATATTATCGTAGCGGGTGATTTTAGCCATTATAACACTTCTGTAGCAGACGCGTTATATCTGTTATAGGATATCAAAATGTCCACACAATTATAAAAATCTGTGGGATGGCAATGTTTATCTTCAGAACATTGGACCTCTACAAGTTGTCTCGTAAAATTTGTATTCACTCAATAAAACGGAGTATAATATTTTATACGACAGTTGTGCTGGAACATTTTGTAATTTTTTTTGTCCATCCAGTATGGTTTTACAATTTTGAAGTCCTTTTTGTTTAAATGTACTATAAATTTGTATAAAATATCATGAATATTAATGGTCGATACAACGAAGTTCATATATACCAAATTCATAGCCATTTTTCCAATGTATTTTGGGCTTATTATATTGAAATAAAATGAGAGTGATAGCAGCAATCAATTCGACACAAAGAAACACTACGGAGCTACGACTAGTCCGTGTACCCAGCGCATCCACCATTTTTTCGCCATTGTGTGTTCTCAAACCAACAAAAGCAGACAGGCGAGGCAATATAGACACAACTTGGCCTGGTTTCAGCAGTTTTATTAACTGATTGATATTCGTCAAAATTAATCAAATTTTGATACTTTTTAGGTTTTAGGGGTCGCTGAATGGGAATGTGATCTTTAAAAAGTGATCTTTAAAAAGCACTACGACAAATCAGTAACATTGCTCCAATTGCATATGAAAAGCATCGAAAATGGTCACCAATGATTTAAAAATGACCTCCGTATACCTTGAGGTCAGGACGTCCTGAAGTACTACGTCACCCCTTTGACATTAATTTTAATTGAATACAGAAAGCATCGAAAACTCCCGAGTAACCATTTTCGGATGCAATAGGAGCAATGTTCCTGAGTTGTACACAAGGGAGTCCTGCGCACAGATACATTGGAGACTTTTTTAAACTTCATATTCGTACTCAGCGACCCCAACAAACCCCGAGTATCAAAATTATATTAATTTTGACGAATATTCATCAGTTAATAAAACTTCTAAAACCAGGCTCGAAAATTGGTTCGAAAAAATGAATTTTTTGATGCACTAATGCAATTTCAAAGTTGCACCAATAACAGAATGATAAAATTTTGTCTATTTGTCTTCCAGAACTGAATGCCGAAGATCTCATCTAAATTCATCTTGCCTAGAAAAAAAATTGGAGGTTTTTTCTCATATTGCCTCGACTAAGATGCACATATTACAATTTAACTATGATGTCGTCTATTCACACATACAAACATACACGTTCATTAATTTTCAAGGTAGCTCTGATTCTTAAGTAGGTCTACTGTCGATTCTCAATTCACTTCTTCCACTTCTTATTTTTGGGAATGTGCCCTAGATAACTGTTTATTGACCAAAAACGACAAGAGCGTTTGTCAGCTGGCCTGGATGTTCCTTTAAGTATTTTGCGCCACTCAAAAACTCGGGTATATACGTATATTTTCGTTCACAATCGTATACTTTTCATGGAACATTTGAATTATATTAACATAGCAATTTAAATAGAGCTTGAATAATAAAACAAGTTCTCTAACTTTTTGACTATAACTGCCAACAAATAAACAGTGGCGGCTGATATTAAAGGGCACGACTGCACGAGGGCATGTGTACACCTAGCCACAAACATGACCACCCTACCACCAAGATAACACAAAAAGCAATTCGCATGTATTTACGTGCATAATTTTATTCCGCACGTTAAGCGACAGGCGCATGCAATTCTAACGCTCAAAACTATGTCCGGGGAACGTTCTGAAGTGTACCTATTTCAAGTATGATTCGGATGACTACGGTTATCTTCGGCATACGCGCTTATACAATCGTTTTGGGGCACAAAGCAACGTATCTCCAGTAAACATCTTGCCTTCATAGTGTACAGTGTGTGAATTCATTTCGAAGACGTGAAGTCTGAAGTCACGTCTATTATCAATGACTGGAATCAATTGTGTGCAAAATCTTTTTTAAAAACCGTCATTCGCGGAAAAACTTTTAGCTAAAAAGAAAGGAAGGCCTATTCCTGATCTTCAAATAAACTACACTTCCACAATGGAGTATTCAACAAAAATATCTATGAAAAATACGAGTGGATGTACGGATGTCCAGTAACAAATAAACTATTTTGTTTTGTGTTTGATTTTCAAGAAAGAGGTTAGGGCGTGGAATAAACAAGGGTTGAATAATTCAAAATATATCTCAGAGAGGGCAAAGAAACACCAAAAGTACGTTTCCCACATGAATGCATACATGTTCTAGGTAAAGTGGACAGTTAGACAGTGCTTATTTGCGACATAAAATTAATTACACCGAAGTTGTTGAAAAAAATCGTCTTTTTACGCCAGGTGGACATAATGGTGATGTATTAGCAAAAACATTGCTGAATGAATTGCAAACTATTTTAAATTCTCCTTCTGGGGCTGATAAAAATAAACTAATCGCTCAAAGTTACGATGGGGCGTCCGTGATGAGTGGTAAGACAAATGGTGTCCAAGACATTATCAAAAGAACATTTCCACATGCACATTATAGTCTCTGTTACGCAAATCAATTTAATTCAATTATTGAACGAGCGGGACAGTGCAATAAAAAAGTGAAAATTTTCTTTGCAAATATGCAGTCATTTTCCAGCTTTTTTCTCGATCGCCAAAACGAACGTTAATTCTTGATGAAACAGTCAAACGTAGATTACCACGCGCTGTTCCTACACGCTGGATTTTCAAAAGTCGAACTGTGAACACATTATTTGAACACCAGGATTCTTTCAAAGAATGTTTAGACAAAATCAGTGACTATGATGGGATGGATCAGTTACTATTAGAGAAGCAAGTGGTTTATTGAAACATTACAATTGCCCGGAAATTCTCTACTGGTTGAAAATATTTCATTTCATCATGCCACATGTTGAAATATCATTTAATCAGACTCAAATGCGCGGGATTGGCAGTGCTCAACTGCAAAAGGCAATTAAACAGTCCCAAGAGCAAATTATTCAGATTAGAAATTCTACTGAAAATGACAATCAAGAACGCAATAATGAAGAACCTGCTAAGAAAAGACAACAAACGACAGCTGAAGATAACAGAGCTGTTATTGCAAAAGAAGTATGTGACACTATTTTAAGCCAAATTAGCGAGCCGCCACTGCAAATAAAAGCAGTGATAGACCACTTGGTATGAAGTAAGTTTATTCCTTCTATTTCTATTGGAATATATGGTCGCTTCATTATGGTACAGTTTTTGTTAGATTACCTTAGGGTTCGATTATGTTGATAGACAAGACCAAACCAGCAAACTAAAATTAAAAAAAAAAAACAGCAGGAATGTACTAATTATTTTCACACTAGAGCTGACTTTTATTTTCCATAATTTTCTCATATCTCCAGGAAAAAATGCATGAATGATTTAAATAATGAATGAAGATATTACTGTTTATTATTTACAGAATGAGTTTCCAATTATGCCAAGTAACATCTAGCAAATGCGGTTTTTCCGGCATTGTTTGATTAAACAAGACGCGGATGATTCTTGAAACAAAGCGACTTATAATTAATCTGATTGTTTGTTGTTTTTAATGTCGTAGCTTGCATGACAAATGTAACAAGGATATATTCGTACGTATAAAAGTGCTCGATGTAAAAACAGAATACGCAGACGGTTCCGCGCGTTGGCCATTAGCTCTGTACTGAATATTTAAAATATTTCGCGTAGCGTGCACATGGAGCAAAACAAACATATTAAAAGTTTTTCTGTAGATTTTCACCTGCCCGTCGGGTAACACAGTTTTGTTAAAACCATAGTAACAGAATCTCACTCGTACGGGAAAGATATTTTTCCTTTGTGTAGGGAAAGGTCGAATCCTCTCTCCCCAGCCACGGAGTGCTACACGAGTTTACCCACCACCCTCTCTAGAGGGTCGGTCGCCTCATACCGCCGCTTCGGTTTTATACCCCTGGTTACCCTCAGCTGAATACCCTGCCGGAGTTGTGCCAAATCATCCTCAACCCTGCAGACCTCTGGAATATCCTGCCTTCGCCTTTCAACCCACCCCCGTTTTACTCTCCACAACCACTCGTACTTTTGTCCCTATTTCGGTTCACCATTTCAATAAAGCGGAAACTATGTAACTTTTAATGCGTCTACCACATTTATATCTTCATGAATTAAAGTAGGCTCTGATTAATATTAAGTGGAAATGATTTGTCGAAATAAACGTTTCATGAGGGTTACATAACGAAGAATTATTGCGTTTATATTTGCCCGCATCAACGACCTAGGCAAGCTTCTCGGGATGCGCTGTTTTCATGTTAATTCCGAATTGAAGGAGCGTTGAATCTCGCTGAAATGCTACAGCATATCTTCATTATATTGGCACATAATGAGCAAAATGGATGGCTGAGATGTTGAGTCCTTTATGAATAAATGAAAACGATGTTTTCGCATTTAATTATTTGCTGCTTCTGAAATATGATAGCACATTTTCATTTTCACTGAAATGGATCGATTTTGATGGGACAAAATGTCATTGGAAAAAAGTTGAACACAAATAAAGTTGCGCAAATTGTTTATATTGTAAAAAATCGATGGTGGAAGCCGTTACTTTATGGTAATTTATCATTTTGATTATATGAAAGAATAACTACTTTGTTTTTATACCACTTTTATTAATAATAACGTGAAAACGTGACTATAGTTTCAACACCGAAGTGCCATTATCAAACAATTAGAAAATTATGAAGAAATCAATGAAACAGTTCAAGTATAAATAGAGTAGAGTAAAGTAGGGTTGAGATTAAGGGGTCAATGGAAATTCCAAAACCAGGTAGATCATAGGAAAGTACAGTATTACATAGTAAACATAGCAACAATTTGTGAATTAGCGAGATTATAATTTAATATTCTAAGAATTATTTTAAGAGCGGTTTGAAAGACACATGGAAAGATCGCTCTGATATAGGTTTAACTGATCATTGAGGATATTTTTATTAGAGTTTTTGACACCTTTATAAATCTCTATTGATTCTAATATATTCAATTTAAAACCTCTGGTTTGGTTATGTAAAATGCTTAGGCTATCTAAATTAGGGAAATTATGACCAGTTTGTAAAAAATGATAAGCAAAGGTTGAATCAGTTTTGTTGAGTCTAAACGAGCGAAAATGTTCTTCGTATCTTAATTTGAAATTACGACAAGTTCTACCTATATAAAAGTCATCACAGTCTGGGCAAATCATCTTATAAACTCCAGGTTTTCTATATTTATTGATTTTGTCTTTGGCGTTGTATATAAGATGGCAAAGTTTATTTTGAGGTTTGAAACTGATTTTAAAATTATGCCGTGATAAAATGTTGGCAATATGTTCGCTTACTGTACCAAAATATGTCAAAGAGATGAATTTAGTGGATACATCTATGTGTTTTATACGCGGATAAATTTTATAGAAAGTTAATTGTTGTTGTTTGCGATTTATTAGTTTAATTATTTGATCTACCGGAAAACCATTATTGATGGCTATTCGTTTGATCGTGTTCAACTCAATAGTGAGGTTCGATACCATTGTCAATAGAACACCTCACTATTGAGTTGAACACGATCAAACGAATAGCCATCAATAATGGTTTTCCGGTAGATCAAATAATTAAACTAATAAATCGCAAACAACAACAATTAACTTTCTATAAAATTTATCCGCGTATAAAACACATAGATGTATCCACTAAATTCATCTCTTTGACATATTTTGGTACAGTAAGCGAACATATTGCCAACATTTTATCACGGCATAATTTTAAAATCAGTTTCAAACCTCAAAATAAACTTTGCCATCTTATATACAACGCCAAAGACAAAATCAATAAATATAGAAAACCTGGAGTTTATAAGATGATTTGCCCAGACTGTGATGACTTTTATATAGGTAGAACTTGTCGTAATTTCAAATTAAGATACGAAGAACATTTTCGCTCGTTTAGACTCAACAAAACTGATTCAACCTTTGCTTATCATTTTTTACAAACTGGTCATAATTTCCCTAATTTAGATAGTCTGAGCATTCTACATAACCAAACCAGAGGTTTTAAATTGAATATATTAGAATCAATAGAGATTTATAAAGGTGTCAAAAACTCTAATAAAAATATCCTCAATGATCAGTTAGACCTATATCAAAGCGATCTTTTCATGTGTCTTTCAAACCGCTCTTAAAATAATTCTTAGAATATTAAATTATAATCTCACTAATTCACAAATTGTTGCTATGTTTACTATGTAATACTGTACTTTCCTATGATCTACCTGCTTTTGGAATTTCCATTGACCCCTTAATCTCAACCCTACTTTACTCTACTCTATTTATACTTGAACTGTTTCATTGATTTCTTCATAATTTTCTAATTGTTTGATAATGGCACTTCGGTGTTGAAACTATAGTTACGTTTTCACGTTATTATTAATAAAAGTGGTATAAAAACAAAGTAGTTATTCTATCATATAATCAAAATATTTATATTGTTTTTGTAATAAGCAATTTATTTATTAACAAAATAGATGAATTCGACTTTAGGGTCGTTTTCGGATAATTTTGGTATTCTGAGTTCGATTTTATCGGCAATATCGTCGAACATATTCCACAAATTTGCTAACTTGTGATAAACAAATCAAATTTATTATTAAATTATACGAATTTAACCAAAATATCGAGTTTATAGTTGTTTTCGGATGATTTTGACCTCCTGATTACGTTTTATTGCTATTATGGTCTTAAATGCATACATAAATTCAAATATGAAATAGAAAAAAATAATAAAAATGTTGATGTTTTAGTATGACAAAGTATCACCAATTTCGGTTCAAGCCTCAAGCCAGCCTGCAAGATGCCACCTGTAATGGTTGGCGAAACGGCGACATCGAGTCGTGCTATTGTGACGCTGAATCCATCCGGAAGCCAAGATTTTTTATCAATAAATATATACAGGATGTAGCAGAACTTTAACTGTTGATAGAAAATTTGATTTTGAGAAAATAGTTCCTATTAACATATATGCACAGACGTTTAATTTTTGAGATACGGTGTTGAATTTTATAAAAATTTCTTAATTTTGTTCGTATGTCCGAAGATAATCAAGATGTCTAAATGAAATTTTTTACCGTGGATGCGTAGATAAGTTAGCACATTTGCACATAATGATTTGAGACCGGTATTACTTCCAGTGGCGTAGATATAGGTATTTAATAACAATAAATAAACCCCAAAAGTGTTATCACCCTGTAAAGACAACAAATTTCGATGCAGAATTTAAATCTAAACAGATATGGTCTCTTGATATTTCTTTGTACCTGGAACCTTTTCACGGAAAATTTAATTTTTGTGATTAATTACCATCAACATGAAAATATGGTGAAAATTGAAAAAAGAGGAACCTTAAATTAAAGAGCATCGTTGAGTGACAAAAATTAAATAAGCTGTCTTTTCTAATCTCAAAAATGTTTAAGTCAGATAAATACAATGTACTTTAATTTATAGTAAGTTCACCAACAAGAGTTAACAAGACACCATTTTCTAAATTTTGTGTATTAATTTCAAAGAAATTGTTCAAAATGGTTCCCATTTTGTCGTGTACATAGTTCACAACGCCGTACAACAGATCTTCTAACTTCAACGAAAACCTTTATCCAATTTTCATCC
Source organism: Endomychus coccineus (assembly GCA_958510875.1). Taxonomy (NCBI): domain Eukaryota; kingdom Metazoa; phylum Arthropoda; class Insecta; order Coleoptera; family Endomychidae; genus Endomychus; species Endomychus coccineus. The sequence continues at coordinate 22,293,887 of OY294068.1, read as the reverse complement.
GATTTTCATGGTGGTGGTAATTAATCACAAAAATCAAATCTGTCGTAAAAAGAAATATCAGGAGACCGAGTGATAATACTTTTCGGGTCAATTTATTGTTATTAAATACCATACATATTATATATACATACATGGATAGCGCATGAGGGATTTTCATTGACTCCAACATATGAAACAGCTGACAAGTGGCAAAACATCGTTCTAGCCATAAGAGTACATGTTACTGTAATCTATCATATTATGTTGTTTTCAAAAGAAAATAGCATTATTTTAATATAGAAAACTTCTACAGTGCTTTGTTTTTTAGTTGTGATTAGTTGTTCCGCTTTTTACTTTCATTTTATCGAATGATATTGTGTAATAACTCTTGGCGACAATAAGGTTATAATAGAGAAATGTGTGATTAATTAGTTTTATTGGATACTAATAGATCTAAAATATAACAATGGTGAAATCGTGTTTCGAATTTGGATGTACAAATCGGTATCCAAAAGAGGACCTAGTTTTTACTGATATTTACAAGTTTAGTAGATACTGGATAGTGGTAGTAGATACTTAATTGACAATAATGTAATTAAAGCGTAGACGTTAGAATTACAATTTTAATCGACTATTCACAATCGAAAATATAAACTAATAGTGTAATAATTACTTCTCATTTCAGTTTTCCTTCAGATGAAAATATGAAACAAAAATGGTTAATAGCAATGAAGAGAAAAAACTACGTGCCCAAAAAGAATTCTCTTCTTTGTAGTGAACACTTTACAGAAAATGATTTATGGTATTCATTGGTTCATTGGGAAGGCAATCATTAAAATACCATGTAGTTCCTCCTAGTATTTAAAATTTTCCAGCAAATGTTTTGAAACGTAAGTTAAAACCCAGAGAAACTAGAAATCGGTGAACAATATGAATTTGTCATATGGGTATATGTTATTATCATGTTTTTACTAGTGATTATGCAAACATTATTTGTTGTGAGGGCACCTCATTGGTATATTATATGCTAAGTAGATTTATAACATTTTGATACAATCTTTTCAGTCCTATACCTTCATCTTCTAACATGAACATAATTTTTCAAATTACGAAGCATACTATTGATAAGCAAAGAGAAGTAATGAATTACTTGACTACAAGGAATCGTCGAATGAATGCAAAAGTTAAACATCTCAAAAATTTATTAGAACATGTGAAGGGCGGGCAGGATAATTCAGAACAATGTTTACTTTTATTCTCGAAGAATTTGTGTTTTAACAGTAACAGTACCTGATATTATATAATAATGTTCCTCTGTTGGTAAAATTTAATTTCAAAATTAAGGTTACCGATAACGTTAATGCTATGTTTATATCACTTTTATTTTCTTTAGAAACCGTAATATTTTGTTAATGTTTATTATTATAAAAAAAGGTAAGCTAGCAATTTGACATTTGCGACTAGCCACAATACCAGAAGTTCACCACTGAATAACAACTGTTCATTTATGTAACTTCCAGTTCTTCTTATTTATATTTAGCATCTTGAGACACAATCAGATCAATCTCTGGCTTAGGAAAAATCCAGGTTTGGGTTATATAGTAACGAATTAGATCAATAATTTTAATAAATGACATACTTTTTTTTCTAAATACTCCAAGAAATAGCAAATATTATTTATGTCTAATTATTTGAGCATTTTGATATTTATAGACATATTTCTTTTATAGCTTACTTAATTTTGAATAATGTGTATATGTTACTTGTTTTCCATATTATTATTAAATCTTCACGGCATTATGAAAGATGTTTTATTTATTAGGTCATGTATGGTAATGATTATGTAGTTGCACATATGTATTATTTAATAATTGAAGCTGTTAATAACTAAATTTGTCATTTAATTTGAGTTCAGTAATTTCAGTTCATTACATACTGAAGTTTTCCATTGAAGAAATACAAAACAAGTTGCATATAGATACTTCATGGAAATATGGTTAAATTCAAAATAAACGATAATTAATTCTATATCGTTGATGTAATTTTGTACATAATACTATTATGTATTGTTGCTGAATCTTAAAAACCGATCAAAGGCGATTATAACTTGATAATTCATGAAATTCGTAAAGGGCTCCATTTAAATCAATGTAAATTATTCACGTTCTTGCCACTTGTCACGTGGTCAGAATTATCTTCATCTCTGTCTTATACCTGGCTAGAATAGGTCTTCTGTCTCTCTTACGTGTTGGAGTCATCGACTGAACAGCGGTTCGTATACCATGCGCTATCCATGTATGTATATATAATATCTATGTTAAATACATATATCTACGCCACTGGAAGCAATACCGGTCTCAAATTATGTGCAAACCTATCCACGCATCCACGGTACCAAATTTTTCGGAGACATCTTGATTATCTTCGAAGAATTAAGAAATTTTTTGTAAAATTCAAATCTCAAAAATTAAGCGTCTATGCATATATGTTAATAGGAACTTTTTCTCAAAATCAAATTTCCTATCGACTGTTGAAGTTCTGCTACTAAAACCTGGGACACTCTGTATAAAAGTACACATATTAATTTTTTTAAGGAGGTATGGAAAACAATTATTTAGAATTAGTGGCATGCCATTTTTTTATTCTATTAAAACTAAATAGATTTCATCAATTTTGTCAAAAAATCAAGTTCTGAGTATGCATATTATATAAAAATCAAAAAAAATGTCACATTTTTTTCTTTATTTGTTAATGAATAGTTTGTTTATAACAATTCAAAAATGTATGTATTCATTTAAAGACCATGATAGCAATGAAATCGTACTCAGGAAGACAAAATTATCCGAAAACAACTATAAACTCGATATTTTTATTAATAAACATAATCGTTTATAACAATTAAAAATTTATGTATGCATTTAAAGATCATAATTGCAATAAAGTCGTAATCAGGAGACCAAAATTATCCGACAACGACTATAAACTCGGCATGTTGGTCAAATTCGTATATTTAACAATAAATATAATTTGTTTATAACAAATTAGCAAATTTGTGGGTATACATTCGATGATGTTGACGATAAAATAGAACTCAGAATACAAAAATTAACCGACAACGACCCTAAGTCGGAGTTTTGGTCGAATTCATCTATTTTGTTAATAAATAAATTGTTTATAACAAAAAATAGTCTTTATTCGATCAAAATCGGTCAAGTTTAGCATTTTTCAGGCATTTTTATGTAATCTCTAAAATAAGTTGATTGAATTGTTCATTTGTTTATAAGCAACTTTTTTCTGAAGACATTCTGTACTTTGTCTCATCAAAATCGATCCATTTCCCAAGGATTTACGGGTCCAATTCTCATTTGACTGCATTACTTAATTATAACGTAACGAATCATTATAAACTAAATCGTAAGAATTCATGAAACTTTAATATTGATATTACTTTTGACAAAGTTTCTCTAGTCTAGATCGATCAACGTTACAAACTGATAATTCTGGATAGTTGTTCCGCTCCATCTTGAAGCTCATCAGCAGAACGAGAATGTTTGCAATGTTGCAATATTAGTTTTGTTCCAGCATAGTCTTTCAATCAAGTTAGCAACACTTACTCAAGGCCCAAGTCCTGAAGATATCAATATAGGTAAGAAATGATCACCCTTATCCACTAAAAATAATGTTAGAAAAAATTCAAATCACGCTATCTTGGTCAAATCTTGACCAAATTGGATGAAATTTTGTTTGAAAGCAAACGTGGTTGTTTTTACTGACTATACTTTCTCAATAATGACAGTCAACGTGTCTATAAATACTCTACTACATTTTAGTTACTTTGTAGTGAATTTGTTCTAGAAAATATTATAAATTAGTAGTTGATAATGTTTAAAAAAACCACTTGTATGTATTCAATAATGTAAAGTAAGTTAATTAAGTGTCATTAGTGCGAATGTAATTATTCATAATCAATTTTCACAGTGAGGTAAACATTCCCCAAGATATCCACGAGGATAAATAAATACATCATCTTTTTATGAATAATTGAATTTTTTTAAAGGAATGTTTTTGAAATTACTCATCCAAAAAACATTCCCCAATTATTCGACGCGTATTTCACTAAAATCTATCACCATCGCTTGACGTTGCTTTAGAAGAAATTTGTACCACGCTCGTCGGTAGAAGCAGCCCACATTGCCGAAAAACATTGAAGAATTCGATTTAACACGTTATTCACCACAAGGCACAAATAAGTGCCAAGTACCAAGTAGCCATCATCAGAATAAACTAAATTATAAATCAAAATGTGCCTGTTCAAATACAATTTGGGGTTAATAATGCCAACAAGGGGTTACTATCAGCTGGAGATAAATCGGAATTTAATGAATTGCTTTTTCGTTTATACATTTCCATCCCTTCTAGATTATCCAAATATTTGTTCGTACTGTGTTTTGAAAGTGATAAACTTTCTTGAGAAATGGTGTAATCTGTATTTGAAATATGTTTGGCTAACGCTGATTTTTCACCATTATTCTTCTTTACATGGGTAAAACGTTCCTTCTAGTTTGACCCACATAGCATTTTGGACACGACACAAGCCATTTTTTTTTAATTCCGGATTTGTCGAAGTCGGTAACTTCAAGGCTTTGCCTAAACGGTTTTTTAACTTGCTGTTAGATCTTTTATAAACGGGTCGTATTGCAAATTTAGAAAACAAATCATGGAATTCATTAATTACTGAAATACTTTTGAATTTCATTAAACTATTTTGCGGATAGTGGCTCTAATTTGGCCAACAGAACTATAACAACAGCTTGAGAAACTTCGGCACGTAGCGTTAACAATGTTACAATAAATTTTTGATAACTAATTTAATTTCTAAACGAAAAGGAAATTGGAACTCTATTATCCTTCAGTAATTAATAAATTCCATAATTTGTTTTCTAAATTTACAATACAACCCGTTTATCTATAAGCTAAAAACCTATTATATAAAATTTATCACTTAGCTACAACTTGTAATTTTAAACTTATAGACCAAGAACATTTTGGTTCTTTCACACTTGACAAAACAGACTTAACCTTTGCTAACCCTTTTTAATAAACAGGTCATACCTTCCTTAATTTAGCATTTTGCATAATCAACCCAAAAGGTTTTAAATTGAATACTTTAGAATCAATAGAGATTTATAAAGGTGTCAAAAACTCCCATAACAACATCTTAAATTATCAGTTAGACCAGAGGTCCCCAAACTTCTTTGTTTCGTACACCACTTCTCATGGTTTTTGGTTTTGGTTTTTTCTGCTTACCTTATATTGAATTTATGCGAATTCATTCAAATCAAATGTGTTTTTGACAGCTGGTATAGTGCTACTCTTATACAAATTTCTAACTGTAGTGAATTGTAGTGTGAAAAACTTAAAAAGAACACATGTTGAGTTTTATACATTTATTAATTAAATTCTAAAGAACTGAATTAAAATTTAGTATATGTTGCATAAAATGGCTAAGCAAAAAATAAATACTTTTAGTGGGAGGGATGAACCTGATGTTTTAATAATAAATTTTCAACATTTGGCATCAATTTAGTTAGATTTAATCTCTCTAATCTCCTTAGTCAGAGATGTCCATTCTGTTTATTTTTTTTAAGAGATTGGCAACCGCGCTGAAACCCCTTTTCTCTAGATATGAGGATGGAAAAGCAATTGAAAACTTTCTCTCGATATTTAACTATAAACTCGATATTTTGGTCAAATTCGTATTTTTATTAATAAACATAATTGTTTATAACAATTCAAAAATCTTTATTCGATATATATATTTTTTAGAAATTTTTATGTAACTTCAAAAATGAGCTAATTAAATTGTTTATAAGCAATATAAACAATTTGCGCAACTTTATTTTTGTTCAACTTTTTTTCTGATAACATTGAAGAGGATGCAGTTTGTCCAATCAAAATCGATTCATTTTCCAAGGATTTAAGGGTCCAATACCCATTTGACCACTATAAAAACAAAATAATAGTTCTTTCATTTAATCATGATGATAAATTAACGGCTTCTAACAGCGATTTTTTTTTCATACGAATTTTCACAATTTTATCACATTCGAATTTTTAGCGACCTCTTTACGAATTTGCTTGGAACCAATTTTCTCATTACTTCGGTGCTTTCAGATTAAATTTCTTTCCAGTTTACGTCATCCGAATAAGATACAGTGTGTTTTTTGACAGAAAGGATGTGTAGTTGACACTATTGGCGACTATTTCAAAGCAACTTGAAGGAACTGTTATTCTGACAATACGTAGTAGTTCTTTCTCGCCTCGCCCCTAAACGTCTAAACTTGTACATTAATAAGTCATTTTGCGACCTTGTAACGTAAATTACTATTCATGTATTCTGATTAAAATCAAAAACACGACAAGACAATTTGTTTGGCAGCATTTTTCAGTCATCTACTACCTCTAGAGACTTAATATAACGTATAATTCCGTCGAAAAAGATAGTGATTGATTATACGAAAATCTTCCACGTGAGATTATGTCTTCATTAATATAGTATTCATATGCTATGTCATTACCGACAGACAAGTATTATCTTCCAAGTGAAGTATTATTTCTTTTGTTTTTGTTATGAAATGTCCTATACGACGTTTTTGTCACAAGAGAACGTAATCGCTTAAGAATTTGATACCGCACTGTCATCTCGAACCACACGTCGGTGGTCGAATTGAAGCAGGCTTTTCTTTTTATCCGTTTCGCTAACGTTCAGGCACAGCCAACCCTGTTTTTGCCGGTATGATCGTAGCGGGGACGGCATCGCAGCGAACTTCATTTTTCCGTATTTCATACTTCTCTACCTTTTTTGTTGCGTTCTTTGAAACGTCCCCTATCACGCTTACATTGCTTTCGGAATGGACTGAGGACCAGAAAAACCCTACGGCGCCGTTTTTTCGTTTTATGTGCGATTGGCAGTTGATAAAAAAGAAAAACTTGCAGCGATATATATATATATATAGAGCATGGAATGTTTTGTTTATATTAATGCGTAGCTGTTCTTTTGTTTTGAGAAGTCAAAGCCTGCTACATATTATATGAGTTATCGCTAATTCGTTTATTGATTTGTTATTCTAAAAGATATTACAATTCTTAACCTTTTCTTATTTTTATTTTAAAATGAAATAAAATCTCACATTTTTCTTCCTTGTAAGATGTTATTACAAATAATTCAGAATAAGTCAGTGCTTCCGAAGTTCAAAGCTTTAAAGCTTCAAAGCATACATAGACAGTAGAGAATATGAATAAATAACGCTTACATTCTTGAATATACAAATTTTCTTTCACTCAATAATAATGTTTATCTACATGTTTGTTCCAACAATCATTTGGAATAGTTCATAAAATAGAATAGAAATTTCTTTATTCATGAGGCCACTCTAAAAGTGACATTGAATGCATCAGTAAAATAATAGATTCAGGCAAAAAAAACTGTATGAATCACAAAAGAAAATACACAACTACATAATTGAAATTAGTGCGATAAGGACGCCTTGTGGTGATACAATTAGTTTTAAGAAATCACGTTTTATACATTTATACGTCTTCTAATGATGATCGTGAGACCGAAACGTACGTAAAGACGAAAATAATAAGCATATGTGTTAGTGTGACCTATTTACCGAGAATTTTATATATAATAGTTACCTATTCTATGACTTTCAAAGGGAAATACACCGGATACATATTATTTTCTCCTATTCTAAGCTTCACACAGGATACAGGACACGGTATTTTATGTTTTACTAAATTATGATCTATCGTTGCTTCAGATTTATTTCTTAAGCATCTTTTTTGCATTACCTGGTTTGTGCATAGATATTATATACATACATGGATAGCGCATCAGGGATTTTCATTGACTCCAACATATGGAACAGCTGACAAGTAGCAAAACATCGTTCAAGCCATAAGAGTACATGTTACTGTAATTTATCTTATTATGTTGTTTTCAAAAGAAAATAACAATATTTTGATACAGAAAACTTCTTTAGTGCTTTGTTTTGTAGTTGTGGTGAAACCGTGTTTCTCATTTGGATGTACAAATCGGTATCAAAAAGGAGGATCTAGTTTTCACTGGTATTTACAAGTGTAGTAGATACTGGATAGTGGTAGTAGATAATTAATTCACAATAATGTAATTAAAACGTAGACGTTAGAAGTACAATTTTAATCGACTATTCACAATCGAAAATAGAAACTAATAGTGTAATAATTACTGTTCATTTCAGTTTTCCTTGTGATGAAAATTGAAACAAAAATGGGTAATAGCAATTAAGAGAAAAAGCTTAGTCAAATACTTGACCACAAGGAATCGTAGAATGAATGCAAAGGTTAAAAAAATATGAAAAATTTATTAAAACATGTGAAAAATGGCAGGACATTTCAGAACGATGTTTACTTTTATTCCCAAAGAATTTGAATCTTTAACAGTTACAGTACCTTATATTATATAATAATGTTCCTCTGTTGGTAAAATTTAAGTTTAAAATTAAGGTGACCTTTAATCTAATTTGTAACTATAAACATTAATGCTGTGAATTAAAACTCTGTTTATATCACTTTTATTTTCTTACTGGAATATTTTGCTAATGTTTATTATTATAACACAAAAGGTAGGCTAGCGATTTGGCATCTGCGACTAGCCACAATACCAGAAGTTCACCACTGAATAACAATAACTGTTCATTTATGTAATTTCCAGTTCTTCTTTATATTTAACATCTTGAGGCACAATCAGATTCAATCTCTGGCTCGGGAAAAATCCAGGTTTGGGTTATATGGTAGCAGAATTAGATTAATAATTTTGATAAATGACATAATTCTTTTTCTTCAAACCACTCCAAGAAATAGCTATTTTATTTCTGTCTAATTATTTGAGCATTTTGATATTTATAGATATATTTCTTCTATAGCTTACTTAATTTTGAATATGTATATGTCAGTTGTTTTCCATATTATAACTAAATCTTCACGACATTATGAAAGATGTTGTTTTATTTATTAGGTCATGTATGGTAATGATTCTGTAGTTGACTATATGTATTAATTAATAATTGAAGCTTTTGATAACTAAATATGTCATTTAACGTGGAGGAGAGTAATTTCAGTTAATTACATACTGAAGTTTTCCATTGATGAAATACAGAATAAGTTGCATATGGGTGCTTCATGGAAATATGACTAAATTCAAAATGAGCGATATTTAATTCCATATCTTTAATGTAATTTTGTACATAATACTATTATGTATTGTTGCTGAATCATAAAAACCGATCAAATAGGATTATAACTTGATAATTCATGAAATTCGTAAAGTGCTCCATATAAAACAATGTAAATTATGCACGTTCTTGCCACTTGTCACGTGGTCAGAATGATCTTCATCTCTGTCTAATATCAGACTGAAATAGGTCTTCTGTCTCTCTTACGTGTTGGAGTCATTGATTGAACAGAGGTTTGTTACCATGCGCTATCCATGTATGTATTGTTAACTAAACTCTAATGAGTTTTGATAGCCTCACGTTGTGGTGACAATTGTTAACTAAACTCTAATGAGTTTATTAATTAATTATGATTATGTTTGAATTCTAATTTTACTTTTATTTTATTCCGGCTAGCTTTTTATTTATTTTAGTTTGATTTTACTTTATATGTTATATGTTTGATTTGTTTTGATTGATTTGAATGAAAATGATTTTTTTATATTATATGGAATTAAGCACAATATTTTGTTTGAATGTTAAAAGTTTCTATATTTTAATATTAATGACTCTATGTTATTATCTCAGGTTACAGATTTTACGATTTATATTTTATGTTCTAAAATTTCTATGTTTAACCTCAAAACACTTAATATTAATTCTTGTTTACAAACGACAATCTTACATTCAAATATTCAAATAACGATACAATGAGGATATTACAATTAAACTTACTTTTAGTTATATCCAATAATATGATAGAAAATGTTGGCAATGTTCAGTTGATTTTATATCTTCTTGATTATTTGATTATTCACTTTAAAACACAATGATCTGCTTTGAAAAACATACACAAGGTAAACTACGTTGTTACTTCTTTATAAATTCAGGAACTGTTGATAATAGATTGTTAACTTGTTTTATTCTTTTAAGATATAAAACTTCTTCAATAATATACTGGAACGCTATCGAAGACTGAATATTCTACGATGCTACTTATTAACTGTGGTTATTATAACCTCAAACTTTGTTCGAATACTCAGGAACACTACTTGATTCGTAGCAATAATTCACTTGCTTCGGTTACTTTAACTTGTCGAAGCTACAGAGACTAATTGAGTTCTCCGATGTTACCAAAAACTAAGGTTATGGAAATATACTTGAGCTGCAGAAGATGCTTTGGATCTCAGATGTAAATGCAAACTCTCCTAGCTTCTATTTCAGATTTCCTTTTATAGGACTTCCAAAAGGACGCCAGTTGATGTCATTTCTAACCAATGAGGTGCTTCCTTTCTTAATCTAGGATGTTTTGGTCATTGTTGGACTTTGACAGAACTTTTTAATTGTTGACCAATTTGAAGTATCTAAATTGTCTCGACCAATCAAATTTGGGTATTCTTGAAATTTGGAATTATTGAAGATTTTAAAATTATTTAAAGTGATCATGCATTCTCCTAGTTAAATTAATATTGCCTACATTTTTCCACATATTTTGGTATAAGATAACCTATGATTAGGTTCATATTAACTTGATTATTCCAATATTTATGTCAATTTTGACATTTGTCAATTCTTAAATCTAATACATAATATAAAATATAAATAACAATTATATAACATTGTAGAATTCAAATTTCCTAATTCTATCTTAAATCTATAACATATTTTAATATTTTGTGCTATCTTCTGATAGTCTTTGATTCATTTTAATAAAGATTTCCTCCTTCGTATCACTGTACGTTTATCCACTTTCACTGTTTCTTGTTTACACTTCTTATTCTATATTACATTCTGGTTTAATTTTGTTATACATTGTTTAATACCTTATACTACCTATAATTTAACTTTCAATAATGTTTTTAATTCCATATTTTATATATTTTATTAATCTTTTCTAATTTTAATGTTTCGGTAATTTCAAATTGTATCATTTTATGTTATGTAGGAAATGAAATCATAACAGTATATATAATATCTATGGGTTTGTGCGCTATAGAAATTGGCGACTTATATGCAATATAAATCTGAATGTCAGTAACAAAAGCACGTTCATGCAATCGCCACCATACCTGATAAATGAAAGATTCCAGATATCCAGATAAGATGATTTCACGAAACCTCCATTGCCATAATTTTTCGCTCCAATTTTGAACGGTTTAAAAGTGAATGTACGTTGTAAATAAAAGCAGTACAGACACAGTAGCTCGCTTGTTGATGTTTGGGAATGTACAGGCAAGGTAGATTGTATATATGCAGTGTACTCAAGGGCACTGGTTGTCACTATTTTGGTTAATGGAACGTTTCAATAGGTGGGTGATTGGAATTTATTTCTATTTAAACGTAGAAGGACAACGCTTGAAGAATGTAACAAAGATTACACCGAACACCTTTCTAATTTACCAAATAAGGACTTTGTTAATTTGTACGTACATTAAGTCAGTTACAGGAAAGAACAAATATACGAGATACACCGAATAAAGGAGTCAATAATTTATGATTAGTAGAGCTCTAGGTCACATACTCTGACAGGTGAAACACTACGTGTTGTTTCATTCAATGATTAACAAACAACAAGTGTGTAGAAACATTTGTGAAATTTAAAACTTCCATTGTTAGCTACCCCTTCTTTTACTGTCGAACCATCTCCTATTATTTTGAAAACATCTAATTTTATTAGGTATAGTATCTTAATATCCATATTAAATATATATTTTGAACTATAGTCCAGTCGCTGTGCAATTGAGTTACACATAAAAATTAATTTTTTTCAGATCTCTATTTTATGATTGATTTTTAAGTATTTTGGGGTGCTGATCACAAATAAATTAGTTAAAAATTCGAAAACTTGATGCGTTCTCAAGCTATTGGCTATTTTTAATAAAAAAATGGCAATTTTTGTGAATTTTCGCCGTTTTTTGAGGTTTAAACGAAAAGAACGCATTTTATCGAATAAACCGTTAGGAGCAAAGTTGTAGAGGAAGTCAAAACGCATGGCGCTAATTAGAAGTCTATAGGTCTTTTATAGTTCATAAAGAAATAAAGAAAGCTTTGTAAGATATGACACCAGTTGACACCGTGTTTGTGACTTCTTCGTATTCCCAGATTTTAGAAAATGGCTCGGCGGACGACGGTTTGGAACGAACGAGGAGATCATCGCCGAATAAAATGACTATTTTGAGGACCTTCCGAAATCCTACTCTTTGGACGGGTTGAAGAGGTTGGAACAAAGTTTAGAAAATGGATAGAGCTAAAAGGAGATTATGTAGAAGAATAAAAATTTTTTTGTACCAAAATACTTTGTTTTTGTATCTTTTTCTGAAGAGTTAATGAACGGCCCTCGTAGTTTGACTACTTTTCAGTCATACTAGCAGGAGTACGGAATAGTTAAACTATTTTTTCACCATAGTAGTGTAACGAAGCTCTAAAATATCGAATAATTATGTAATGGGAAACACGTAGATTGATCATAAATTTTAGATTTCGTTTATATTAGTATTTCGAATTGATAATTCCGAATAATTATGTTGTTGTATAGGAAGATAGATAGTACCGGGCATTGTAACTTAAGTTTTCAGATTTGCATACGGTTCCATTCATAAGTTGCGTATATTTTGATTTCATTCAGAAACGTGCATATTTCGGGTCAACAAAAGATATCGGAACAGATGTAACCATAAAAACGAGGAATTGGTGGACCATCATGAGCGCGAAATGAGCAAAAAAGGGCTCGGCTGGAGCGGGTGTAGGTGACTTGACTAGAACCTCGAGTGGTATAAAAGAACGCCTCGCAAGTTTTATAATTATTAGAATTCTTACGAATAATAGTCAGTGAGACAGTGTGAGTGAACCATTTAGACCGCCGAAATCAAAAAGAAGTGTTCCACCAGTGTATTAGGTAATTTTGCTGATTGCATGTACTGTCCCCATAATAGACTAACCATTTTAATATTTGAATTAAAATTTTTTTAGTTAACAAAACAAACTTTTTATTTTACTAAATTACAGCTAACTCTTTGGGATTTATGATAGCTTATAAACATTTGGATAATTTGATTCTAACTTTTAAAAATCACGTCTTCTAAATGACCTCCACCAACTTCAACACATTTTTCAATATTAGATAAAAAGTGGTTCATTACACGGCGTAGCAAACCTTCGTCTATTCCTTCAACTTCTTCACGATTTCTGGTGTACGAACTGTTTTTCGACGTCCAGGCTTCTTCAAATTTTGTACAGAACCATTTTCACGCCAATGACGAACCCATAACTTAACAGTTTACAATTTGGCGCATGACCCCTATTGTTGTTATTAAACTGACGCCGGAATGCACGCCTAACTTCTTCTATCGAATTGCTTCTTATGTAAGTTTCTACTCGAAACATACGTTGTTGGACTGACTAATCCATGAAAGTTCAAACGGATGTTGAAATAATGTCTCAAAGCAAAAAATGGCGTTCCATGAAATTATTAATTTAAAACTTATTTGTGGCAGGCGCCTACTTGATTATTAATTTACTTAAATCCCAAAGACTACAGAAGATAATCCCACAGAGAACAACCTATTTAGTTATCTAGTAGGGAATTTATTAATAATATAAAATGGGTAGTCTATTATGAGGAACCCAGTATAACCGTATATAATAATTCCCACAAGACTATCTGTTTGTAAGGGTTTAATAAGGAAATAGCCAACTTGGACCGCTTTCTTTGCAATTATTGCTTCTGAGCTTCCTTGTGCTTCCCCCAGGTCGAGATAAATAATTATTACATTGACATAATCAATTATTTATCGATGTTCAAGCTATAAATAAACTTATTATTGGGAAGTTCCGTGTTTATCTAAAATGACTTTCTGCAACAGCATTAATTTAAGTAGTCAAGAAGTAACCAAGTATTAATTGCAATCAAAGCCTGCAATTCTAATACTATTCAGTCTGCCCTATTGACCCCTGGTTACATACACCACTGAGACTACCTTGGGACAAGGCTATCCGTAGATAGCACAGTGATACGCTTTGTGGTAAGGGCCCTAGCAGAAGCCTTTAACGAGGAGTAAACCTTCACAAAAATCTGGCTCCCGAGAAACCAACATAAATGTCAATCAGATTCAGATTTGGTAGACTTGAAGAAATATTGAAGCCGTAGTTAGTAAAAATCGCCAAAAAGGTACGTCACAGTAGTTAGTAGTTTAAATAGTTTGCCCAGCTCTTTTTATAGGTAACGAAAAATTATCATGAACTATTAAAATCATGAAATAATACAACATTTAATTGTTCAGGTTCAGAGATAACGTATTCGAGAAGTAGAACACATTCAATAACAATCTTACACCGGAACGTAGAACGATGCATCTTATAAAGAATAGACAACTGGTAGTGACGAAAAGACACGCGATTCTCATTTCTAGGAAAATATTGCGTAAACCTGTACAAATGTACAAATTAACGAATAGCTTAGCATTCAGGTATAGGTGAGTTAATTATATTTAATACGACGGAGTTAAACTGGCGCAAAGCAACCGTGCAATTACTGAATTCAGCAAAACCATAACGCGCCATAGTATTATTGCACATTTTCTCCTCTCGATATACTTACTCCGTAGGTTCGAGTGTAATTACAAAGTTGGCTCTGGCAGCTTCACATATTGCCGACTAAGCCAAGGCGACGTGGATCGCGGATGTTCCCGCTGTCAACAGAGAGAGGTACACGTACAGGACCGGCCTAAATGGATTTGTTTCGGTTAAATTTTATTCATGAGAACATTATATCCTAAAGGCTTCAGGTTACTACAATAGCGCCATGAAATGTCGAAAATAAGTAATCCTAATTCCTGCAGATGTCATCGAACATAATTCAACGTTATATTTTGGTTGGTGTCACATCTTCAGATCAAATTAATAATCGATTCACCTCAAAGCTAATTGTGCTCCAAAAACAGGGCTCCACAGGGATATGTCTTTGTTTCTGCTCATATCACTAATCTGTTAGAATTGAATGTGCACTTCACATTGCTTCCTCTTCCAGAACCCATTTATCATCCAAAAAAGTCAGAAGTCCAAAAAGAGACCGGGCGATGCAATACATGAATATGTGGCAAGTATTTTGAGATGGGAATCTGATAATCTAGAATGGCTTAATGCAACAAAAACTCGAGAATGTATTTTCTCCAGGAATAAATCCCTAATATGATGTCAGGTACAATTAGTTCCAGCTAAAAATCGGTCAGTTTTACATGGTAATCTCTATAGCACTATACGGAACTCAGAAGACCATAGAGATCAAGAATAGAGTATTTGAACGACGGCTTTCGTGACTAGCTCTAAGACTCTACGGTGTTTATATCTCGTTCTAATTTGTCGGAAGAGAGAACAGACTATCAGAAAAGGATAAAACCACCGCCGCTCGCTTAGATCAAGTCAAATTAATAGAATTGCTCTTATGGACTTCGAGTATTCTATTCATAATCCATCTCAAAACTCACTGGCAGCTAACGCCGAGTGTACACAAATAATAATAACCTCGTCATTTTTGAATTTCAACGTGGATGTCATTGAGCTTCAATACGGTGGACGAGTCAGCTACCTTTTATCTAGTGCTGTAGTAATTTCCACGATTTCCATAAGAATTTGGGCGAAAAATGGTTCCCATTACCACTATCGCGCAATGGCATTGTTTTTGATGAAGCGCGGTCATAGACGTTGCAAGCATTCTATGGTCAGTAATTCCCTAATAAGGCAATCCAGCGATCTGTCAAAACGAAAGCAATATCGCGGCTAAGGGCAAACATTGTGTTTTGTCATAAGCGACCATATCGATAAAAGTGCCTAGTTTTCTTATTTTCTGTGCGAATTTGAGTAGTTTTTTTAATTTTGGATTATTATCAGTGCTTCGACTGAAGAAAAATGCCGCATTGTGATTGGCTGTGGGTCTCACAATGACAGGAACAAAGTCGGGTTTTACACGGTTCCCACAGTTGTAAATCACAAGTTTTTGACCAGTAAAAATGACTTATCGAGAAAGATACGAGATTTATGAATAGCTGCAATCAAACGAGAGAACTTGAGTGTTCACTGAAAAATATTTTGCGTGTAGAGAAAATTTAATTGTATGCAATTACCTTCAGGAAAACCAGCTCCTTCAGACCTGACTGGGTTCCCTCACAGAACATGGGACATTCTTCACAAAATGTTGGGAACATTGTTGATGCAGTCGAAAGAAAAGCGAGGCTGGACAAGAGAAAAATCAAACCAACTAGAGTGAGTGGTATCGCTTTGACAATACCCTGTCACAAAAGGGCACAAAAGTTATAAAATAATGTTATTTTCCAAAGTTCCTATTAACATTTCTTTCTTCCAAATTTTCAAATCAGTTTATGAATCTGTATCTCCTCAAAAACATTCTTATAGCAGACTTGTTAATTACTGTAATAGAAATTTTCCTTGGAATTCTGGTGACTCAATAAATGGAAATATTTTGAAATATTTATGTTTTTCAATTTGAACCTTTTCTTTATAGATATTTCAGCCAAATGTGGAAAGAGTCAATCAAGATTTATGATGATGGGTGTGCTTAATCTTCTAGAAAGCCTTGAAATTAATAAGCACAAAAAGCATATTTGTTGAATGACGAGATTGATTTGAATAATTCCCCATTGTTGAATTTATTTTACTTTCATGACCATTTGATGACTTGTTAAATCTTTCGTTCATATTGAACCTTCTTATAATTAGACTTTTGCACCTATAATAATAACCCATCTCATCTGATTATAATATAAATTACATTTTGCAATGGTAATTTAGTGAAGACTATTTATATTGGATATTGTTTTCATGTTATTTGATGATTGGTATTTAATTGAAGGTACTTGACTGAATTAGTAAAACAAGGAATAAACGATCATTCATTTATTGACACAAACAACTAAAAATGCATAATAAGGGATTAAGTCATGAAATCAGTTTTTAAATAAAATATAAATAGTATTCTTATTAAAGACAAACAGTATATATAGGATTCATGTAAAGACATAATATTATTTTTTAATAAAAATATCAAGATATGTATTTCCAAGCATTCCGTTCACCAACGTTTCTGCTTTTCAACAATAGGGGTAATCACTCTACATCTGAATGTTATTGATTAACAACACTGAAGCTTCAAAAATATCCAAAAATACACTTTCACTAGCCCAAAGATCACACTGACAATTATGTTCTTATGACGATTATCAATTTGTGTGCCCTCAATCGCCATATTGGGTCACGTGGTGTGGATTACCCTATATATGCCCTACAATTCTACAATGTATGGTCTTGCAATTTGTGAACTCGTCATTTGAGCCTTCACAATCTGACACTCAGTATATAGCGCTAACCTCTACTCTACTAGGGTAGTAGCGCTCATAGTCAAAGTATACCAGGTCTGCCGGAGCCTCCCTTCCATCGTTTCTCGAGCTGGGTGACGTCACCCAGTTCCTCCAATCACAGCTTTGTTCTCATCAGCTCGTCGCCGGCACGTAGCAACATCGTATTATGTCCTCGTCTATGACATTAAATAAACGAAATAAACGACCAATCAGATTGCACTAAAATTTCAAAAAGAGTAGAAGGGAGGCTCCGGCAGACCTGGTATACTTTGCTTATGGTAGCGCTTGTTTAGTATCTGAATTGAATTTTTCATTTGTGAACTAGTGGTTCAACCAACCATATTATGGATTTCCTCTGGTTCGGGTCCGGCATGCAGAAATGAATAAAAAATATTCAACAGCTACTGAACATGCGCTATTGCACTAGTAGCCTAGTAAAGATACGACTTTCACCATTTTCAGCCAATTTCCTCATATATTGTTCCATGAAATATATTTGTTAATTATCGGTCCAAATTAACAATTAAAGAAGGCTTAATTGTTAGCTAACAAATCAGAAAATGAAAAGCGCAGGTTTAAAATGGGGTATTCTGACTCGTACCGCTTTCCCGAACATTTTGAGCGCAAAAACGTCCAAATCCATGAATAGCAGCAAAAGTTCTTCATTTTTGATTTTTTTGGCTTATTTTGACTAGACTATAGTAGATGTTAGCGCTATAAAAGTAGATTGATGAGTAACATATTGTACGGGCCAGACATAGAGGTAATATATAAATTGAGGTAAAAAGCTTCATATGCATCAATGTTAAACAGTTATTTAATTTGATTTAATTTTTTTACGGGAAACCTCAATTATTTTTTTTTAATTAACATCAACTTCTGTTAATACGCGCAATTCAAATCCTAGTTAAATTGGGATCACACCCTTTATTTATTTGCTACAGATAAACCTGTAGGTAATTTCTAGGCCGGCTCTGCGGGACGACGAGGGGGAAGTAACTAACGAAGGACCGATGAAGGGGTCCAGTCCACATGAATCCACACACACTCACAGCAAGGGGGGCCGGCAGGGGCCCGGTGCAGCAAGCAAACCCCGGGTGTCGACCGGCCACCGAACCCGCAGACACAAATAAGTACTTGACGGCCTAAGCCGGTTCGCCGCTTCACTATACTTGGATATTTTTCAAGCTAGGTGCGCCAAGATCTGTTAAAGATATTATTGACAACAATCGATGGCATTACGGCGACGTTCCAAATGGAGCTGCTTCGAAATGGCACGAGCATATAATTTATGACGTTCCTCACAATCGGTAATATATCTTGATGGAAACATTTTTATTACTTGCGGCAGCTCTTCACCAGATCGGCTAAGCTTTGTTTGTTTGTACGTTTTGAAAGAAGAAACAGCGTCTAATTCGATATGATTGCGATCTGGAAAAATAATCAGCATATCTTCAATTAACACCTAATTTCTCTTAATATTCATATTATTATATTTCAACCATGGTTGATTTGATCGGGTAGATAAGAAATTATTTGGTAACGTGGTTTAAAATATGTATAAGCGAGTTACGAACATAAACCAATGACGACAAGGAGAAGCTGCTCTGGTTTGGCCAAGCTGGAGATTATATTATATATAAATTCTCGGGAAATAGGTCATACTAACACCAATGCTTATTATTTTCGTCTTCACATAGGTTTCGGTCTCTCGGCCCATCATCAAAAAACGTAAAAATGTATAAAATCAATTGGCATTGACATTAGGCATGATGCAGATGGAAAAATAAAAACTTCGTGGTTTACTAAATAAGTTTGGTCTCAACGTTATCTTCACTTCTATTCCGTTGCACCAACAAGTTATAAAAAAAGTGTTATAAACAGCCTTACAGATCGCGTGTTTAAATTGTTCCACCCAGAGGACCATCCCAAAAATTTAAAAATTGTTCGTAATATACTGGAAATGAATGACTACCCAAAAACCTTTTTCAGTCCCATCATTGAAGAAGGAATGAACAAAATCTATAAAGGAACGTCATATATAAATAACATAAACTGTAATACCGGGATATCAAAAATTATCTTGGTCAAGGGGAGTTGTGGAATCTAAAACGTGTGTCTTACTTTACGTTTGAAATAATTATGTCATAATTACTTTGAAGTTTCTAAACGTGCGAAATTTCGCAATTTTATACGAATATTGTAACACTCAGAAGTCTTTAGCGCTTTGGACTCCGGGATTTTCACGTGGCCTATCGAAATAAGAAGGTTCGAATTATCTAAAAACATAATTGCATGAACGCCAGACGTCCTTTGTAATTAGCTACGGAAGAAATCATTTTGACATATGCTTCGAAGAGCTGGCTGCGCGTAAGTTAGATTTATACATTTTACCTCGGTCTTGTTAATTTGGGGCCGTTTCTTGCCCCGTGCGACCGGCACCAGTTGTAATAAAGTGTTTTTGGCTATGAGCCGCTAGCTTTTACCCGCTTCGTGTATATTTTAGTCGCGAGAAAATTCCCTTTGGTACGTCGCACGATAGACGCGCGTAGCTGAGATCTTTGAATAGCTCAAACTGTTTTAATTAAATTTTAAGTTTTACGAAATCACGTTTTATACATTGATATGTCTTCTGATGATGGTCGTGAGACCGAAACGTACGTAAAGACAAAAATAATAAGCAGATATGTTAGGATGACCTATTTCCCGAGAATGTATATATAATTCATACTTGGCTTAAGGATCATTATTGATGAGATTATAACCATGATTCATGATATCTCTCTGGATTCGGCATTTACTTGATGTAAATTAATTTTAAATGATCTGTGTCATTACGTTGAAAGTTTATTCGAATTTACAACATAATTTATTTTACAAGGATTAATACTGGGACCCTTATTATATTACTAGATGATATATCTACCGAGGCAACAGAATCGAAAAATAGCCACGTATTGAGTCATACATTGCTCATAATTCTTAAATTTCGATCGTACCATTTGTAAACTTCAGCAGTTGTAGCATGTCTTCACCTCACTGAACGTCGAACGACGGCGGGCGAGCGAATTTACTGTAGGTATATGAAACTCCAAGCGGCAAGGTCGACGCAGGTTGGCAAATGAGCGGTTGCTTCTACTTTCTTCGCGAGAGCGCCGTGAGGTTACATGCTTCATGATCGTGGCTTCAACTATTCTTAAATTTTCTCTAAAAAGGAAAATTTTGATGCAGTATATCCTTCTTTGAGAAAATCTAAGGACAGATAAAGCCACGACCATAAAGCATGTTCAAAGGTGGAGACATGCTAACTCGTCAAAAGTCTAACAAACTAACCTGCGATGACCTTGTCGCTTGGAGTTTCGTTTACGTAAAGTGAATTCGCTCGCGCACCGTCGCACGTTCAGTGAAATATTTGCCCGTTCTTAAGCTGGGTCCACATATAGTCAGTCGACGTCGATCGACATTGATCGGCGACGACCAATGAACACGAACAACACGTCTACACTATCGTAGTAGTGTAGACAGGTTGTGCTACGTCGATCGACTTTGATACAAACTAGGAATATTTTATAAGCTTACCAGTGTAGTTCCGTGTGTACTTCTGTAAGTGTGCAGCGTATTTTTAATAACATTCTGCGTATTTGTTTTTTCCACGAAATGAGTGACGAGGACGCTATGGTAGCTGCTGCTGCTGCTGCCATGATACTTGTCGAATTTGCTGCAAGCCAACATCAACGGCGTCCCAGGAGATTTTGGATTCGTCCCAGTCTTATTCACGGGAGAAGTAAATACAATACAACCGAGTTCATGAAAGATCTACTCTTGGATGAAGTTGATGACTTGAAGTTGGAATATAGGTGTGAAGCTGGTTTCAGTTATCTTCTTTTCCACATCTCCTTTATCTATTGCCAAGGCCACCGCTATTTCCATCATCATATCATGTCTTTTGTTTTTGTTTCTATATTCCATTTGAGTGGGGACCCATAGTATTGAGCGAACTCGATACATATCAATAAGTGTCAAGGTCTGTTGATTGGTGAAACTCGTTTTATGAATTAAACAGATGCGACTTATTTTAACACACACCCTTCCTGAATCACATTCAAATCAACACTGACGTACCACATATTTTTCATTCGACCAATATCCTTTGATGAAAACCGACAATTTTGGATTCTCAGTCGACGTCGATCGATGTTGATCGACGTTGACTGGAATGTCGATCAACGTCGATCGAAGCCAAGCCAGTTTATAAAAAACCATATCGTATACCGCACGCTCAAAAGGCAGAGATAGAGAAACAAATAGGAGAAATGCTGGAAAATGACATCATTGAGGAAGCCGAAAGTGCTTGGTCATCACCGTTGTTGATTGTTCCCAAGAAAATAGGTCAAGACGGAAAGAAACGATGGCGTGTCGTAATTGATTATCGTCACCTGAACCTTAATATTGTCGATGATAAATTCCCATTACCAAATATAACTGAAATTCTAGAATCAGTGTCAGGCTCAATGTATTTCACACATTTGGACCTTGCTCAAGGGTACTATCAGGTCGAACTAGAACCAGGAAGTAGGCCGTGTACCGCTTTTACATCAGGTCGCGGAATGTTTCAAATGAAGAGGCTACCAATGGGCCTAAAGATTAGCCCTCCAAGTTTTTCTCGAATAATGACAATAGCCATGGCAGGTCTCAATTATGAAAGATGTTTTGTATATTTAGACGATCTGATTGTGTTTGGAAGAAATCTGAGAGATCACAATGCTAATCTGATCAAAGTGTTTGAGAGGTTAAGGAAAGTCAACTTGAAACTGAATCCTTCAAAGTGCGAATTTTTAAAAAAGGATATCTTATATTTGGGGCATGTTATAACATCAGAGGGCATCCTACCTGATTCGAGCAAAATAGCAGCCTTGCATAATTATCCGGAGCCAAAGTCGGCGGATGAGGTTAAGAGGTTTGTTGCGTTCGCTAACTATTATAGAAAATTTATCCCAAATTTCGCGAAGCGAACTTGGTGTTTAACTCAACTGACCCGGAAAAACGCAGCATTTATTTGGACGAATAATTGCCAAATATCATTTGAAACAATAAAAAAGGCTTTGATGTCCCCACCAGTACTAGATTTTCCAGATTTTTCTGCTGAGAACCAGTTCATCGTACACACTGATGCGTCAGGAAAAGCTTTGGGTGCAGTACTATCTAATGGAAATGGAAAACCGATTGCCTATGCCAGTAGAACACTTAACAAGGCAGAAAGTAACTATGCCACAATAGAAAAAGAGTTACTAGCGATAGTATGGGCAACACGACATTTTCGGCCGTATTTATTTGGTAAGCGATTCAAGATCATGACAGATCACAGGCCGTTGATTTTTCTTTTCACACACAACAATCCCTCAAGCCGTCTGACAAAGTTTAGGTTATGCTTAGAGGAATACGATTTCGACATTGAATACATTAAAGGTTCTGACAACGTAATAGCTGATGCCTTGTCTCGAATTTCGATTGAAGAGCTTAAGAGCATAAATCAACACAGCATAGCAGTTGTTACAAGGGCACAAACAATAACTAAAGAGAAAGAGGAAATAGAAACTAAAGTGAGGGATAATAATCAGGTTATCGAACGAAATTCGGGTGCGCAACCGAAAATCGTTGAGATCCTTAAAAAACCCAAACAATGTACGCAACTAACAATAATGAATAAGAAATTGAAGAATAAACTAATGAAAAACGATGATAGAGTAGCTACTGAAGATGAAAAGTTAATATACATGCCCTCTATGAAAACGATCTTTATCGATCCAGATGATCTGGCAGCAAAACCGCTACGCCGTTTGTTGGGACATTTGGAAACATTGTGTGATGAAATCGACATAGAAGAGGTAGTAATAATGAAAGAAGATAGCAATATTGCATTTTTGAAATCGTTGGCCAACGAACTTAATAAAAATGAATATAAAAATTATGATATACCTAGGATATGCATCGTTAATAAAAGAAAATGTATTGAGGATAAAGAAATGCGTACAGTTATTCTAAATGATTTCCATCTATTGCCGTCGAGTGGACATGCAGGTATTAGGAGAATGACAAAAAAAATACAGAAATATTATTTTTGGCCAGGCATGACTAACGACATTTACAAATATGTAGCGAGGTGTGACCAATGTCAGCGGAATAAACACGATAGACATACAAGACAACCTCTAGTAGTCACAACAACTGCGGATCGAGCATTTAGAAAAGTATTTCTAGACATTGTTGGACCACTAGACAAAGACAATGATGATTTTACATACATACTGACGTTGCAGTGTGATTTAACTAAATTCATAGAGGTTTATCCACTTAAATCAAAGGAGGCCAATGTTGTAGCTAGAACATTTGTGGAGGATTTCATCCTAAGATATGGGACGCCTACGGAAATTTGTACTGATCGTGGGACAGAGTTCATGTCAACAGTTATGTGTGATGCAGCGAGGCTCCTGAATATCAACAAATTAAACAGTACAGCATATCACCATGAAACAATTGGGGCGCTGGATAACACCCATAAACATTTGAAAGCTTTCTTACGTATAATGACGGGGAATCAACCTGAAAATTGGAGCTCGTGGCTTCGATATTGGTGTTTCGTGTTTAATACTACAGTTCATACTGAGACTGGTTACACCCCGTTTGAGCTAGTTTTTGGTTTTCTGGCAACATTGCCATCTAATTTGATAAACATTGAAAAAACTGATCCCATTTATAATCATGATAATTATCTAAGCGAATTGAAATATAGGTTGCAACGAGCATGGTTGGATGCTCATCAGAATTTGGTGTCGAGCAAGGTAAAACGTAAGGAACACTACGATAAGAATTGTTATCCTAGGTCTTACAACAAAGATGATTTGATATTAGTTAAGAGTGAAACGGGAAATAAACTTACCGAAGTGTACGAAGGTCCTTATGTTGTGATCGCGGAACGCGAACCGAATGTTCTGTTTCTAAAAGGAGGAAAAACTATTGAAGTGCACAAAAATAGAACAAAGACCTATCGGATTTAAGTGCGCGACGATTTAATTCAAAAATGCTGAACTATGCACAAAACGGGATGTGTTCGAGAATGCATCGCAACAACCTTGAATTACATAATTTTAGTAGAGCATTGATGTTTTTATAAGTAGCTGTGAACTTGACACTTATTTTATGTTTACTATATTATAGAGCTTACCTTGAAAAAAAAAACAATCGACATCAAATATTTCATTTTATTATAAGAATTTGTAAATTATTATATTTATTGGTATTATGTATTGTATTACACTTACTCATATTAGCACCGATGCTGGAGAGAAAAGAAAGATTTTAGAATCCAAATTTATGATAGGAGTGTTATTGTTGTTTTGACGAATTTATTCACTTTAGACATAGCAAATAAATTCTTTTCTCTGCATATTCGACTTTCCAATTCAACCAAATCGATCGGCATCGATCGACGTCGACTGACTATATGTGGACGCACCTTTACATACATTACTCACCTTTTTCAAAGGGTGTGGTAGGGGACTGGGGTAGTGTTTTCGAAATATCAGGTAGACAGTTATTTTTTTGTTGTATTGAAGGTCAAGCATGCAAAATTTCGGTACTTATCTACGTTAAGGGGTGGGAATGGCGACTGTGGTAGTTTTTTGGAAATTTCTTGTAGAAAGTTTCTTTCCTCTTGTGTTGAAGGTCTCTAGTGTGCAAACTTTTATCAAGATTAGAAAAACTGTAGATTTGTATATGTTAGCAGGAGCGGACTGGCAATATAGTCAGTAATTTTTTTCTATAACTGATTGATGTTCCAGGATGCAACATTTGAATATTTGAGTTTTCCATCAACATAATTCAACAAATCAATATACTTACAATTTGATCATAATAAGAAGTGAATAAAACGTGTCATTCATAATAGTAACATTTGAACCTTTGGCTTTTGTAGATATAACAAACGTTAAACAAATTGAGGTGTACAGCCTATCTATAACCAAGAATGGGAATGAACTTGAAGAGAGAAAGTTCACCAAATTCTTTTTGATTACAAGAGTGAAGAAATTTCAATTTTGATAATATTTAATGATAATAAAACTGCGGCGAATAAAATAAATAGCAGAGCCTGCTAAGTTATTAAAAATGTGTGTCCTGAATTCTAAGAAATTATTGTCTAATTAAACGTCTTGACGAAAACAGTAAGTAAATTAAATTCTGGAGTTCTTTTGAAGTCTAAAGAAAGTACAGGGTTCTTTTCAGTTTAAACGAAAAGTGCCTGGAAGGCTCATTCGCTAGCGCTCACCTTGGCTCTGAAAGTCACGGAATTAGCGAAGCTTCTCGCTGCGGGGACATAATAAGCAGTCTGAAGTTACCAAATGAAATAAGAACTCCGGAGGTGTGTCACCTTTTGCTCTCCCCCAATCCCCTAAAGTGCACCGGCAACCAGTAATAAAGCTCAGACCTACTTAGCGAAGTTGTTGGCAACGCATCAGGGGTGGTGCACGAAGTTTTCTTCTTTCACTCTCTTTTCCTTTAATTAAAATTTTATCGCAATTATTATAATGAAACGTAATTAACATTAATTTTACTCATGTCTTTCTCAGTCTCAGTTATATTTTATATGATAAGTAATAATTAATGACATTTACTTTTCTAGAGGGAATCAATCTTGGAACTTATAAGATACCATAGAATGAGGTGAATAGAAACAGATCTAGAATTTCTTATCATACCACACAAATATGGCTCACCATAAAAATATATGGCTGGGTATGTTTGACTTTAATCTCCCACAAATCTTTTCTGCAGTCAATGGGAAATATGTACAATATTTTCTATATTTTTTGGATGCTTCAAACATTCCATATACCAAAGGAAGTTTCCGAACTTTAATATTATAACCTCTAAAACTATGAATTACGTAAATCAACAGCTGATCGTTGAGCACAAAGAGTTCTTATATAGAACTCGTTGGTTGAGCATTGTTGCCAATGTTTTAACACTAAATTATGTTTCAATTAGGTATCCTTGTAGCGAACTGAAACAAATTATATTATTTCTCTTCTTCTGTACAAGCCAAACTAAATGTCCTGAAGTTTTGTTCCTATTCACCACTGTGCTTCTATTCTTTCCGTTCTACGCTAACGTTTTTCTGTTTTTGTCTAAGCTGTTCTTTGTTTAGATATCAACTTGTGGAACAATATTTTAAATATGAACCTTGTCGAGGTTTAATACATTAAAATAACAACGCATTTATTATTGAACTATCCAGAACTACATAAAATACTATAAGTATTAGTGATGGGTCGGTATTTCGATACCGTGATTTTGGAGCGGTATCTTTTTGTAACGTTGTCGCGCGCTCCACAACTATAAAGTAACCGGTTCCACGGAACCGACTGAGTTGAGTCGCTGGTCGCTGGAGTAGCAACGACGTTAGTTCGAACGTTACTCGGAACGAGTAGGTACCGTAGGAACGACGTTAGTTCGGACGTTACTCGGAACGAGTGGAACGAAACAGACACGTCGTTACCCATGGGCTTGTTCGCTTGTTACCCGTTCCACGTTCCATGTTTAAGTGAAGAACGTTCGAGAGAAACTGTATTAGGTATACCCACACTTGGAGGAAGATTCGAAAGGTCTTAGATGAAAAAGTGGTCGTTCCAAATTGGTAAATAATACGTAATATATATTTGAAAAATAAACGATTTGGAAACAAATCATATATTATCCAATAAAACAAAAGAATAACTAAAAAATGGAAATAAATGGAACAAATCAGTCTCAGGAGGAACATGACAAAAATTCAAAAATAATACTTTATAAAATAACGTAACTAGCACAAATCATAAGGTAATACTCATATAAATCAGTCTTTGTTGTAACGAATAAACAATATCTGTTTTATTTTTGCGCTACTAGTAAACAAGCACGTGCTAGCAACATCGTCTTGTATCTCGTCGATTCATTTCGTTACTCGTCGCCTTAGTTGTCGTTTCGGTTCCTTCTATCAGCGACAGCGAATCACATGGCAACTCGGTTACAAAATCGCGGTATTTTGTAGCGGTATATTTCTGGAGCGTTCGCGGCTGTAACGCGACATGGGAGGAACCGGTATTCCCATCACTAATAAGTATCGTTAAAATCTAGAAGCCGTCGTTCCTCAACTCATAGTTGCCAGGTGGCTTCGCCCAATAACCCCCAGATGGCGCTGCAAATCCTCCTAAAATTTGAAATAAACCCCTAAACTTTTAAATAATCTAAAAATAATATACACATTATAAAATGTGAGACTTAAACTTCCTGCTTGTTATTCTTGATTCCAGGGAATCGTGTGTCGCCCTCTACTTATCTAGGGTTATTACGCAGATAACAGTGCATATTTGAATCACGGAAATGAAGTTATGCTTCTTACATTCTCATAAATGTTGTTATTGCAAAAGAAAATATCCAAATAAAACTCCCAACAAAAACCCCTAAATATATTTCCCCCTAAAATACCCACCAAACCCAAAATAAAACACCAAATTTAGGGGGAAACCCCTAACCTGGTAACACTGCCTCAACTGTCCTGTTGCCCATAGAACAATATATTTTAATTATCTGTGCCTACTATACTGAAGAATGTTCTGCTTAATCACAGATTTCAAAGTACTAATTTCTAATTCATTGTTGCGTAAACTCAAATTCAAATTTCAGAATATTCATACCAGTCAAGCTTCATCACCTGTTAATTATGCTGTTGTATACTCTACGAAATATTATAATGTACCTGTACGTCATCTTTTTAGTTGTTCTGTGTGCGTTATTCTATTCTACAAGCTGCAAACTCTCATCAAAAACTATGATCAAGCTAATGCGGCAAGAAATGTATAAACGCCTACATCAAATTTCTAATTACAAAACTAATAACATTTCCCTTCTAAATAGATTTAAGTAATAAGATGAATTGTTACATGCGAATTATGCCGTTGATTGCCTTATGATTGGATACAATTACGGATTACCGCATCAGTTCGCAATTCCGGTGTTATAATAATGGGGAGACATAAATTCAAAGTGGATTTACGTACATTAAAATGATACGATCAACATGTGGTTACGGATTTTAAATTTGTAAATCAACAGGTTTATTCAGATAGTAGTGGAATCGGTCTCAATTTGCTTCTGCCGTAATAAAATATATCCACTATATAAGAGATTGCGCCTTATAAGTTTGAATTCATTTGCGACCAGAATGCGATCTGTGTGCCATCTGCCGATGAATGTCTGCAGCAGTAAGCAGTTCCCGCGACAGTGAACTTTATTCCGTAACAGATATTTACCGTAGTTGTTCTTTCGGCCGGTAGAGATCACTGCTCAACGCTAGTCGGGTATTGATTGTTGGGTTTAAAAATTTAAACTTAAAAGGATAAAATTGAGTGATAAAATGTGAAGCATTAAGTCTTCAGGGAGTGATTAGCAATTTATGCTAACATTTGATGCACTAGTATTTAAAATTAATTAATTGTATTACAGTTTAGAAATTGAAGAAAACCTGATATATTGTCATAGCCGGGACGGGACGTTCCAGTTTATAAGTAATACCAATACTTTAGCAGTCAATAGTTCATCGAAAAATTACGCTAGAGAGGTTCCTTTCCGTTTTCTACCCGATTCCCAACTCTATTAGCTATATAAAAATTGCCCAGTTTGGATCCAAGTAAGCCAGGACCATTGAAACTCTCGACATTGAAATTTATAAATTTATCTATCGCGTATTGAGTGATACCTAAGCTAAAGGAAGTTATCTGCAATTTCAGAGATTGACCCAAAAACTATTGTAATTTTTTGTTGTCTACTGGTCTTATACTGCAGTACGTATTTAAATTGATTTATGATTTTCATTAAGCTGGCCCGAATCTCGTCCGTACAAACATAATAAATAATAATTCTCATTGTGATAGTATTTTGTTTAGAAAATCACGATCATCCCAAGAACTATTTACGGTAAATTCATGTCTGACAGGCTGACGAATATTTTTCTAACTCACTACTCTTTGAAGGTAAAAACATTATCCTCCCCACCCTTCTGCTATGTTTAGTATCTCTGTCTTTTCGTTCCTGCTTCTTTCTAAAATTAATTTATCAAAGTTCGTCAGTCTGACGATATATATGACATATACGTGATAAAGCATCATTGATAGGGATTATGCAACCCTTCCATATACAAAGTTCGTTCAACACTCGATACAAATCATTATTGGAGATCTAAAAATAGAGCTGACTCTTCTAATCTAGAAAATCTAGATGTAATATTTAATATGAGTCAGAAAACAAAAACGGTACAGGTTTCCGAATACGAAGAAGGTAATGATGACTTGAGTCTATCACTTTTGGACACATCACTTAAAAAGCTGTGATCAATCCTCATTAGGTGAATGGGAAGTTCATGATACAGATATAATTGTTTTTATCATCTGTGAATAAAAAATCATCACAACAGGTTAAAATTGACATATTAATAGTATAAATTTATTTGCTTTTTACCAACTTCCTTCAATCAATTATTTTTTATACTTTTCATATTTAAACAAGATCATTTACCGATAATTATTACAATATTCTCATTTTTAATAAAAAACTTTCATTCATTTTAACACTATTTGCTAAAAATGAGTAACAGATACCTTCCAGAATATAATGCAAAAAATCGCATCTCGATCCATCTTAGACCAAAAATTGTTTAGCTGTAGGTCATTATTGTGCTTTATTAACAGTGGTTCGTCCCTTTATAAACCCAAAAGCCAAATAATATGCGAATGGCGGAAATAGGATAACAGCAATTTGAAACCAGATGATTTGTAACATAAAACAAGCTTGCACATGTCCAACTTGTAGAAACTTGAATAATTCGTATTGACATTTGTTAACTAGGAGCCGGATAGTGATTAGGATTAACCTCAAAGTAATAATAGACCCCTTCATAAATCGCCAGTTCCCGGATTATGATTAAATGTAGGGTGTAGTGACGTTGATGAACATAATGATATTTAATTAAAAGCTTGCTGCTTGTCAACATCAGACCGAAACTGTAATTTTTGCGATTCTATCTATGCGAGGGTGAGGGATTAGAGATTAATCTGGAAGCGTTAATTTGGAATGATGCCTTCTAAACTTTCCGTGTAGCTAAATTATATTCTCAATCGTGTATTCCACTTTCAGTTTAACTAGCGAATACTCTAAAAGGTATTTGTACATCTGTCATTTTGACGATAGTATGTTGAATTCAGGAAATCTTGAGATACTGTGAGCCTTCTTCTATCTTGTCCACTACTACTCAATATATAAAAGACATCATCCAGTCATAAATCAAGTTTTGTTTTGTCTTAAGAATATGGAATGCAATGTCCAAAAATTAGCAAAATAACCAGCATAATTATCAACAGGATGGTGCTTTCGATGTTGTCCAAATGATACTGCCGATGTAAACTGTCTGGTGGTGCACGAGATTGCTGAGGCTAAGGGCATCTCAACCCAACAGGTACGGAACATTTTGCATGAACTCTTGAATACAAGAAACCTATTTGCCAGATGGGTGCCGCGTTTGCCTGTTTACCTGTTGACAACTTCAGAGGAGTGTTTGGCGATGTTCAAGCGCGACAAGGACTTTTTGCGCCATTTCGTAACCGTGGACGAAATATGTATATAACACACCATAGGCGAAAGAAATGTCGAAACAGTCTGGCGAATCGAAGCCGAGAAAGACCAACGTGAGTTTATCGGCCAACTTAGTCATAGCGACAGTTTTTTCGGATGCACACGGCATCGTCCATATCGATCACCTTGGAAAGGGCAAAACGATCACCGGCGTATATTATGCAGAGCTATTGGATCGATTCAACCCCGGTTTGAAGCGGAAGTGGCCGCATTTGGCAAAGAAAGAAGTGCTCTTCCACCAGGACAACGCACTGGCGCACAAGTTCGTAGTCGCCATGGTACAATTGCATGAATTGCGCTACTAATTGATTCGTCGTCCACCATATTCTCCAGATTTGGCCCCCTGCGATTTTTATCTATTTCCAAACTTGAAGAAATAGCTCGACGGAAGACGATTTGGATCCAACGATGAGGTCATCGCTGATACAAACGTCTATCCAGAAGGATTGCCGAATTCGTATCAAAGAGATTATGTTGAAAAATAAAATAAGTTTTGACCAAATTAATCACTTCTTGTTTCATTTTTCAGGGACCTTACACCTTGTCCTCGTATTTGTCAGTTCTATTTGATTTTCATATTACATATTTTCAAAATCATAATTTGAATTATATTGATCTCTCATACATACTACATATTGTGTACTTCAAGAGCTAATGTATATTCCCAAATTGATGTAAAAAAAGTATAAGTAAAACTTATGCTATTAGTATTATTACATCAATTCATGGAATACTATGGTAGCAATGTTGATTGTTAAAATGGTTTTGTGTATAAACAAAAATTGTTTTTTTTGTTGGTGGTTTACGTCCAGTCCCATAAGGAGAAGACAAATGAGATACTGAAGCGTTGATTTTTGAGTTTTTGTAAAAATCGAAAATGATGAGTCATTTCGAAGATAGCGATGTTATGCATCGTATTGTAATGTAAAATTGTATGTATTTATTTTTCATTGTTAAAGTGCAAATGTACTATTAGTAAAACCACATTCAAGCATTTCACGAAATGCTTAAGTGGATCTAATTTTATTTGTAATTACTTATTTACTCATTTATTTAATGTATTGAACTATGTATTTAAAGAATTACAAATATATCTATATCTATCTATATCTATATCTCCCTGATTACCTTAACGCCTCCTCATTAATACATTGGATCACTTCTATAGTTGGAATTTTTTTGCAGTTAGGGTAGTGAGTCATTGTTCTCAGGCTATCGAAAAGGTGGCAAAGCTTGAAGATAAATCATGATTTGTATCGTTCTTCGTTATCTTCAATGAGTTTTTAGCCATTGCAGTACGATATTGGCTGCATTAATTCGGAATTACAATGTGATGGAACATTCAGCATCTCCTAATAACTTTTCAGTGAAACTAGAAATGATTTATTTGATTAAAACTTATTTTATTTCTCAACATAATCTCTTTGTAGCCCGATACACTTCGTCCAACGTTTTTCAAATTTTTCCATCCTTTTCAAATTATACGAAATAGATAAAAAGCTCAGGGGGGCAAATCTGGAGAATATGGTGGATAACGAACTAATTCTTAGCGCAATTCCAGCAACTTTGCCATTGCGACTTCGGAATTGTGCGACGGGTTTTTCCTGGTGGAAGAGTACTTTTTTCTTCGCCAAATACGGCCACTTTCGCTTCAAATCGATGTCGAGTCGATCCAACAGCTCTGCATAATATATGCCGGTGATCGTTTTGTCCTTTTCAAGGTATTCGATATGGACGATACCATATGCATCCCAAAAAACTGTCGCCATGATGTTGTTGGCCGATAAACTCACTTTGAACTTTTTCGGCTTCGATTCGTCAAGACAAGATCACTGTTTCGACTGATCTTTGGTCTCTGGTGTATTTTGATGGATCCATGTTTCGTTCAATGTTACGAAACGGTGCAAAAAGTTCTTCTTATCGCACTTGAACATCGCAAAACACTCATTTGAAGTTGTCACAACGTCGCGTTTGCTGTCAACAGAGAACAAATGCGGCATTCATCTGACAGATAGCTTTCTCATATTCAAAAATTTATGCAAAATGTTCCGTACCCGTTCGGTTGAGATGCCCATAGCCTCAGCAATCTAGTGCACTTCAACTCACCAATCGTCCAATATTATACCATGTATTTTATCGACGATTTCTGGCGTTGTAACGTCAATTGGACGACCAGAACATTCGGCATCCTTTGTGGCCTCGTATACACTATTCGTGAATGGTGTTTTCTAAGATTCTCAATGGCACTTAGATCGGAAATTTTCCAAAAATCAGGGAAAATTAATCTTGTACTCTTGTTCAAATTTAATAATTCAACTAGCAACTATTTTAGAAGATTCATTGAAGCGGCAAGCTAATATTTTCACCTTAAACATCATCGCACACGTGCTATGTGGTTTCAAGTGAAAATCATCATTAAAATGTTTCATACCATAGTCCAACAGTATCATTCAACATTTTCCGCATTTTTAATTAACAAATTCACACGTTTTCAGCCTGAAGTAAATTGGTGATAAAATATGTTCCAGCTTCCGTACTAAAATTGTTCCAAACCAGAGCCACAAGCGTTGAACATCTTATGTTGTCAAAGTACAAAAGCGAAGAAATAAAAGATTGCGATAAGACTGGCAGTCATTCGAAACTTAATACCGCGAAACGAGAAATATTTATTCGGTGCATTTTATAACGTTAATAACAAAAACGGCGGACGTAAGTTGGGCATGTATCCGTTTTTGACGGAAACAAAGTGAGCGAAACACAAATGCAACAGGTGTAAGGCGTACATTTTAATAAATGCTTTACCGCCACCGCTTGGTCACATTTACCTCCAGGCTGCCGTTGCGCGGCCTTACTTTATACCTTGATCGATCACGGTTAATAATAACTTTGCAATACTATAATTTCGACTTGTACATATTAACTATCGTCACGATCCTTCTATGTAGTAGGGTGTTTTCGAAGGTTAAACCGTTCATTTAACTGCCCAATCTTTTCGAATCTCGATGTTCCGTCTGAGGTCTCAATCTCAATCAAAATAGTAAATCTAGATTATTGGCTGATCTCAAAAATTATTCGTTATAGCATATTAGTATAAATAAAACTCTACGAAACCTAGACCACACATTGGCACATTAATATTTTATGTACGACCGGGCCATAAAATACACTTTACGACACGCATTTGCGGGCGCAATGTGGTACTTTAAGGGCCGTTTTTTCATAATACTCAATTCTTTTGTGATATAATAAATTGTACAGAAATTTTACAATTTTACGTTGTCATTAACTGTTAATCGTTACAAAAACCTTATAGATTTCACCACACAGTGGCTTTATCAAACAATGATTTCACAAATCATTGTTTATTCCTTAAATATTAAAATTAATGGATTAATGGATGAGTGAGGTACGTGTACAGTAGGATAAAAGTTACTTTAAACTATATTAATTATAACAATCTAATTGTTATTATTCTGTTTTGAATAATCAAGTTTATTTATGTTTTGACCAGCTGCTGAACATATCGTTGATTATGGCGATGGCGGTTGCTGAAGAGGCAAGTCTTCTTCACAGTTCGGCGACATTTTTCAAATTAAATTTCATAACTAGTCGAATAGATAAACTTCATAAATATGGCTACTATACTTATTTTGTTACTTTGTTGCCACTACACCTTAAAATCATTATATTATTTCAAAAAGAAGAACCACAACATTATCGGAGTTTTGACACTTGCCATGTATTCTGTCACAGTTGTAGTTGATACACATAATGGGCATATGATGGCCCTTAGTGTAGCATGCCGCCAGGCCATAATAGACCTCATTACTAATATAAATAACTTCATTTATAATCATTATATATAAATTCCCGGGAAATAGGTCACACTAGCACATATGCTTATTATTTTCGTCTTTACGTACGTTTCGGTCTCTCGACCATCATCAGAAGACGCATTATGTTTAAAACGGGATTTCTTAAAACTAATTTTATGAGAACAAAGGGTCCTTATCGCACCAATATCAATTAAAAATGCCCACGTCGACGGAACGAACGGCAACACGAATAATCGAAACTGTAACACATTGATGTTTTGAGTGTATGTATAATTGTATATGTATCAAAAATCCACTACTTAGCAATTTTCTTATAATATACGAAGTCATGTCAACAAAGTCTGTACACGACTGAAACCAAAAAAATAACACTCAAGTATCTACTTTCGAACCAGATGTTAAAGATTTATGAGGTAATAGAAAAAGGTTGTTAGACCTTATTAGAAATAATAATATATGAGCATTCTATCTAAAATATACTTTCAACATTATGAAGACACATGTAGGAATTTGCAAGGGTTTTAATTAATTAAATTAGTATAAATCTAACTCAATGACTGAATATCTATTCTATGATTTACAGACTTGGAGTTTTATAGATAGATCTTTTATAATAATTGGTTTCCTTAGTTAAAATATTATTATTTTTGTAATCGAATTGATAGTTAGAATCAAAGCAGTGTTTAACAAGGGGGGTAGAATTTTCTAAGTTTTTGCTCCTTGTACTATACTTATGGCAATACATTCTTTTCTGTAAATATTATTTAGAGATTCCTTTATAAGTCCCATCGCAATCTAAAGAATTTAATTTGTATACTGTATGGGCTTGTTTATCTTTAGGTATTAAAGGTTTTAGATTTGAAAAATATTTCCCAACATAGTTTGTAAGTTTATACGCAACATTTATATCCTACTTTTTTAAACATTTCTTAACTTTCTCTGAGCAAAATGTTTCAAATCATCAGTTTCATCCAAACCGACTGACTGAGTTTCAATATTATTCGATAGAGCCTAGTCTTGAAAAGATACCTAATCTTAGTTCGAATTAAAGATGAAAACAACACTATTATTAACGTTTGCAGATGGATCCAAGATAGATCCAGCTTCGGGGCAGGATTGCACCTAAAAATGCCAAGGATTACTATATCAGTGGCTTTGGAAGTATACTACACGGTTTTTCAGGAGGTCTATGCAATCTTGACATGCACCTTGGGTAAATCTAAGGAGAAACTATATAAATAGGCGTATATGTATATTGAACTGCTTGGGGGGGGGGGGGAGGGGGTCTCACCTTTTTAGGCCAACTGAACAAAGAGTGGTGTGACTAGTGGCGAGAATCACCACGTATGAGGCAGGCTATGCTCTTTATCAAAGAGCCTGGCCCTAAGCTCTCAAAGAAATCCCTCTCTCTCTCTCTCTCTCTCTCTCTCTCTCTCTCTCTCTCTCTCTCTCTCTCTCTCTCTCTTAATAGAATGCCCAGCTTTAACATTGCTCAAGCACCGTTACTTCGGCGAAGCAAAACTGCGTCCAGACGGAATTATGGAAGCCACCGTAAGCAGTATTCTGGGCCTATGGCTGGTCTCAAACCTACTGAAATAAAATAGACACAATGGGCCCAAACCAGAGGCCTACGTGCATCTAGGGGTTAAGCCCAGCACTTTATTGATGATGATAAAGAATCGATGATGAGGTGGCACCATAACCGCAATAATGTACATTTTCGAGATTCTCCCCTAATTGAAACATTTGAAAATCACTGTCAATTATTAACCCTAGCTGGTGTCATAAGTTTGCATCATCTAAAAAAGCGAATAATAAAAACATAATATTTTATAATTCCCTGTAGACGACGGTTCAAAAAGATGATCTTGTCAGCATTAAAATTCATATCAAATTGAAGTAGGCTGCGTCAATCTAAACTGAGCTCGAGGCGAACAAGAGCACCTCGGTGTATGAATTGAACAATGGAAATTCGTTGGATGGGCTGGCGTCGGCAGGTTGATTTGGTGCAAGCGGTATACTAGAGGAGAATCAAGCAGCAGCAGAGGATATCAGGAGTGGGATTGAGAGCAGAATGCGGCACAATGTCCCGCATTCTACATGAAATACGAGGGTGCTCGACTGTCGGCCTGAGCGATGACAAGGCCGCGACGCGTTTGTCTGGGTAATAGGGTGTCATGCGTCTCTCTCTCTCTCGTTCCCCTTCGCCGCCACCTTCCGCCGCGCGTTCAGCCGCAGGCACTCGGTAACAGCGTGTGATGTGATAAATCAGCGTGACCGGTAGTGCGCCTCTATCCTCCGTGAACCGTTCATGGAATACATGCCGCCCCCTTCGACGAATAACTGCCTCAGTACAGAACTAGCCCAATAATGATTTCCATAACAAAGAAAAAACACATATAACCAGTTAAATGGTGGAAATAATGATCAATGAGACACAACCAGCAATTGATAATTAACAACAGAGATCGGAATAGGATCATCATGTCAAACGTACAACTTTTTTATAAGTTCAAGTTTAATTTCCACTGGATCAATTGATATGAGGCTATATCTAATTCGAAAAGATTGTTCAGTGTCCGTATTAGGAAATTATATGCAACCGCAGCGAAAGATTCAAATTTTGACACCAAATTCATAGTTCTCTCGTCCCTTTGAGCCAGCTAAGTTCTAACAATGAAGTTGAGAAATGTCAGCAAATATCTTTGATCAATAATCTAATTTCTAGACAAAAAAGGAAATTGGAACGCAACCAACTAGCCAAATTAGAATTCCTACCTTCAAATAGTTCAATAAAATTCAGAAGTTTCACGTACCATCCTTCAGTAGGTAATTAATAAATTCCATAATTTGTTATCAAAATTTTCAATACAACCAGTTTATAGATGTAAGAACAAGCTGGAAACCGTTTAGGCAACACCTTTGTAGTTTCCGTCTTCGACAAATCGGGGATTTACAAAATCGATTGTGAGTCATGTTTAAAATACTATGTGGGTCAAACCAGAAGGAACATTTAACATCGGTATAAAGAATATTTTGCCCATATAAAGAGAAATAATGTTGAAAAATCAGCGTTAGCCGAACATATTTTGATTACAGGTCACACCATTTCTCAAGAAAATGTATCACTTTAAAACACAGTCGGAAGTTCCTCAGTACTTAGTAGGTATGGCGGCGATTGGGGCAGACGGTCTTATCTGATGTCGGTAAGCATTGTTACTGTATTACAGACCGAAGTGTCAAACACATGTCAGAATGTTAAAGCACGTGTCAAACAC
Source organism: Endomychus coccineus (assembly GCA_958510875.1). NCBI lineage: Eukaryota > Metazoa > Arthropoda > Insecta > Coleoptera > Endomychidae > Endomychus > Endomychus coccineus. The sequence continues at coordinate 22,255,449 of OY294068.1, read as the reverse complement.
GTGTCTTAATTTTTGAAACACTTGTCAAAACACGTGCGTGAATGTTGAAACACATGTTTCTACATTCAGACACGTGTTTCAACATTCAGACACGTGTTTCAACGTTCAGACACGTGTTTCAACATTCAGATACGTGTTTACACGTGCTTCAACATTCAGAAATGTGTTTCATCGACACGTTTTTGATACGTGCTTTAACATTCCAATACGTGTTTGACACTTCGGCCGGTAACACAGTGACCTCTAACCCTCGGTTGGTAATACAGTGACCTCACCCTGTGACCTCCAACCTCTCGACCGGTAATTCAGTAACAATGCTTACCGACATCTGATAAGACTGTCTGTCCCAATCGCCGTCATGCCTACTGTACTTTAACAGTATTTTTATTGGATAAGAGTGACTATTTCTTATTTTTTGTGATACAATTCTTACTTCATTCTGATTCTTTTCCTACCACAACCACGTCAGCAAAGCTAATTTGGTTCATCGTCATCCATAGTAAGCACTATATTCTTTACTAGACCTTCATTAAAGCAACTTGGGTCATTGATCACACTCGTATGACCTTCTAACTAAGTCAATTACTTAGGAAAGTTTTTAAAATTATTAAAAACAAGATTAACTTTGATATATTTACTTAACATGCTTCGTTGCACAGCTATATTGTCAGAAGTATTTCTAACACATATGTTATTCGTGATCAGTTCTAATGTATCTATACGTATTTTGAGTTAGACTAAAAATTGTGGATTGTATTTTATAGGATTCTCAAGTGAAAGGTATTTTGAAAATGGTACTCAGAATAGAAAATATAATTACTGTCACATAGTCTTCCAGTTCACAGAATTAAGTGGCAATCGTAGCAATAGTTAAGGAAGACAGTGTTTGCAATGATGTTTGCCATAACAATTCTATTGATAGTGATCGGTATGACTATCATATATTCATATATCTCTATATGTTCATAGCCTACTAGAAAGGAAGGCCGGTATGTTGGCTTGTTGACGTCTAAAACACATGATCGAGTCGGGCTGACCGAACCGCATGCCGTGCACGTTCAACATAATATTGCATATTGCAGTCTGTGCGAGACTTCAAATGCAAGAACCGTCAGTCGGTGAATCTATTCTACTTACAGAAATACAGTGATAGAATGAAGAACTAATATTTTATTAGAGCTACAAATAATCAACAAAAGTTTAGTTTAAGAAATTGAGTGAAGTTATTACTGTGACAACCATTTCGATTTCATTAGACCGGTTGTGTTTACAAATAGTTCGTTTTATTGATCATTCGGAAGGTTTTAGCAGTTTTCTTGAGGGTATCTTGATCTTGGTGAGAAAATTTATTATTTTTGTATCATTTTATATCGGAATGCCAGCTATGTGCCAGTAATCCAGATAAGACTTATCATTCAACATTTGCATTTCCACGATACGATAGTTTGAAGCAAATATGGATTACAGCAATTCATAGAGAATCTTTTGTTCCCAATAAAAACTCGTACGTTTGTTGAAAACATCTTGCTGATAGTGATATTATTAGAGAATTCCTACAAGACGAACCATGATGCATTTGTATTTGTGTCTTAGTTGTTTAAGATTGCATACCTTCTTTTTTCCCAAATCAACTTTAAACTTTAGAGTACCAAGGACTCAATCACGGATGAATCTCAAATTTTACTGATCCAAAGCAGGAACAAATTTAATGTTGCAGTCTCCAATTAAATATATGTGCGATAACTACAACTCAAAATGCAGTTTTTGCGATAATAATACCTATTCCGTGAACCATATGAATGAAGTATATATCACATTTCTTGGGAGTGCTTGTTGGCCATTTATTCAATATCCGCAACGATGGTGGTGATTTTTCTAAATTCACTAAAAGTTGAAATTCAAACCAATTTAGGATGTCGTTTTGATACATTTCATCATGATCGACCATCCTTTGTTTTTGAAGAAAATAACAGTTCTGCACTAGGCATAAAACCTGCTGTACAACTAGCCTGAAGTACGATACACATTGCTTCACCAACATTAATCGTTTTCACAGTTTTAGTGCTAGAGCCTTGCAAGGAATGACCGACAGTACTATCTTCGAAGATCCATGTTTCGTTGAGATAAACAAATAGACGTATGTATACTTTCATTTTTCAGTTTAATATACAGATGTAAAAAAATGTAGGTACGCGTTTTGCAATTTACACAGCACACGACGTAAATGTACATAGAACGTAGAATTGCAGTCCTGGAAAGAATTGTTTCTATACCTTCGAAGTTTAATGATATTAAAATTCAGATTCACAACAAATATATGCTGTCAAGTCAAATCAAGAAATGTACAATTTATATCGGCAACTCTGTAATGTGTTGCCAATTGTAAAAATTAAATATACCTGGTTTGACGAAGACTTGGTTGCAAAATTAACCAAGTATGATGTCAAAATGCTGTATACATTTATTGCTGTTGCTATGCAATGCGTTCAAAGATGCTACATTTAGGAAAAGTTGAAGTCATTTCCAAGGACTCTTGAGGGAATCCCGGGATTCAAGAAGCCTAATTTCAGCCTCGAGGGATAGATCTCTTGTGGAGTAACTCGTAATTTGTAAATAGTAATTCATTTTCGTGGACATATTTTCACGGTCTGAAAGCATGAAATGATTGAATGCGGCTCTGTGGTAGCTGTTTTGTGATTCAGCCGCCGCTATGTATTGTTATGTTGTCTTATTGATGGCCGATCGAACTAGCCCTGTTATTCATGCGATGCGAACAACGTTTGTTATATAAACCAAACGCACCACAATGGTTTGTTAGGAATCCCCTCTGACGATGGCATAACATTTGATTTTCCATTCATAAATGAACATAATGTAATACAAATTATTGATTCTTATGAAATGAAATATATTTAACGGATGTTATGTCTACGCTTTCTTTATTCGGCATTCATGAAACTTCCCAACAGAAGTGGTGAAGTGGAAGCAACTTCTCCCAAAGTTGTTGAAAATTCTGTTGTTCCCAGAGTTCAATGGTAAGAATTGTCATCCAATTAAAAAGATTGGTTGAATTTTACTCAAATTGAATCGAATAATGAGAAGCCGTTTTTCAATGAATTTTTTCTTTTCTCCCAACTTAACTGCAACTTTGTTGAATTATAGAGCATACAATATCCTATCGGTATTATGTAATAGAAATAGATAAGCATGAACAGTTATAAGCCAAACGTTCAAAGCCGATTTGCTTTCGTTTTATTGCTAAAACATCTGAATAACTGCGACCTTTACAACAGAAAATTCGTAGGTAAAATATCAAACGTGAAGCATAATCGGACAGCGGACACACTGCAGTTGAAAAATTTTCTTCGTACAATAAATTTGTCGTAAGAAAGTTCCATTGTGGAAATAAAACATGCAGCTTTCATAAAACAATATCGTAAAAATACAGAGTATACCAAACAAGTTTATTCAAAATTTGAGGAATACATTTTAAAACATTGAAATCAGCATAAATCGTTCTTTCATCGGATTCATTGAGTACCTATAACATATAGGCATAAAGGAACCTTTACCTAAGCTACATAACAAAGCTCATTTTTAATTCACTTAGTATAATAGTATCATGGGAGTATGAATTGTGTGGGACTAAAGAAAATTACGGATTTTTTCGGAAAAGTTTTGAGTAGTGATGGAACACAGTTCACCAATCGATTATTAGTAATCGGCATATTTCAATGCTCTACTAATTTAGTAGCTATAAATTTTTAGTGGTGTGACGCGCACATGTGGGTACCAAGTATTTAATTATCATTGCAGCTAGGTTTAGGTACTTCTTTTCTTTTGCCGCGTCATAATTATTATGACTTGTCATCTCGATATTGACTGTCACCCGCCTATCGTCGAATCAATACCAAGTATTTCGATATTCTGGCAGTGCAATTGTTGATGCTGTAGTCTACCGACTTAAGAATGATTCATTTGCTGGCTTAACTTTGTGTGATCTCAGTAACGCCTTCGACTGTGTCTCCCATGAAATTCTGCTGAAGAAACTGGAACTATATGGAGTGAGAGGTAAGCAACTCGACTTTTTGAAATCATACATCTTTAAAAGAAGTCAATACGTATAACCTAACAACACAAAGTCAAATGTTGAAATTATTAATCATGGGGTCCCCCAGGGCTCAGTTCTGGCGTCACTCCTCTTATTATTTATATCAATGACTTAGTTCTCTTCATTGCATCCAGTAAAGGCAATCTATTTGCTGATGATTCAACATCGCGATGCTGCAGTAATACATTGAAGCACTCACAGTTAAACTTAAAACTACTAAAAATAACAAAAAATTAAAACTGAATCATGACGTAACCCAAAATTTAACTATTTGTAATTGTAGTGTCAAACTATTAGGTATAACTATCGACGACTGTCCGAGTTGGTGCTCTAAAATCACAACCCTAAGACCCAAACTATAACTTTATATAATGAATTATCCAACAGATATCCAGAATTTCGTTTAAAACAAAAAGAGTTGAATCAGATTTATTTGAAGAAATTGCGTGAAACTAAACAAACATTTTATGACAACCAAATAATAAATTCACATAATAAGTCAAAAGCGGTCTGAGATCTAATTAACAAATTGAAGACAATAACTGTCAATAAAAAAGATGTAAAATTAGTAGAAAATGATAGGCAACTGTCTGATTTTGAATCAGCCTTTATTCTTAATACTTACTTTATAAATATCGACACAACAAAAGACGAGATTGACTTTAATTTTATGGAAAAAAATATTTCTACAATAACAAATTCCTTTTTTCTCTCAAATATTTCTAAATCGAATATAATTAATATTATCAACAATTTAAAATCTTGTAACACATGTGGAACTGACAATATATCTTCGAATATTCTGAAGAACTGTAGAAACTATCTAGCAAAATCTTTGATGTTCCTTATAAATTGCACACTCAACAACGCAATATTTCCTTCAAAGCTAAAACTTGCAATGGTCGTGCCATTCTTAAGAAAAGGTGATCCAACAAACGCATCCAATTACCGTCCTAACAGCATTTTATCTATTTTCCAAAATCTACGAATATTCTATCTATGGACAATTGACAATTAAATATATTTTTATCTAAATATAAAATTATAAAGCCTGCCCAACATGGATTTACAAAAAACAAATCAGTTGATACAGCTCTGTATGATTTTCTATTGAATGTAACTGTTTCTATTGATGACATTGATAGCTTTGGGAATATTCGTTGATTTCTGTAAGGTTTTCGATTGTGTTGACCATGAAATTCTTCTCTATAAAATGTATAGATACGATATTCGTAGTAAAGCCAACCATTTTTTTAGATCGTATCTGAGTGGACGTTCACAATACGTTGAATTATCCAACAGTGCTATTAGCGAAAAGCAAAAATTGAATTGTATTGTAAGGAGTACCTCAAAGCTGAATCTTAGGACCAATTTTATTTATTATTTATTTAAATGATCTCTTCTTTTTCATTAAGTCTATAGATATTGATATCAAAATCGCCAGTTATGCTAACGACAGCAACTTCGCAATAAAATCTGAAAATATAGAAGATGCAAAACATAAAGCTAGCATATTACTAGACAATATTTCATGGTGGTCAACTAAAAATAAATTGAATTTAAATAAAGATAAGACAAAAATAGTTCATTTTCGATCAGTTAGATCAAATATCAACATAGAATATATCGACCAACACAAATGTTTACACACTACACAGATGTTGGGTGTAACGTAGGACAGCCACCTCCTCTGGGATGAACATGTTGATTCACTTTGTAAAGGACTAAGAAAATGCTGTTACTCTTTAAGATCTTTGGTGGGTAACTGCAGTCAGAACATTCTGTTAACCGTCTATCATGCTAACTTTCATTCTGTAATGGGATACAATATTATAAATTGAGGCCCCTGTTCTTCCCCTAATAGGGTACTTATAATTCAAAAGTATGCAATACGTATTTTGTCTGGTATTCACCTTAGAGATCTTATTTTTTTTCAATTTAACATATTCACTTTTTTTACCACCGATGTATATGAATTATGTTGAAAAATCTTGTCTGCCGGATGGATTCCGCGTCACAATAGCTCGACTTGATGCCGACGTTTCGCCAACCATTACAGGTGGCATCTTTAGGGCAGAAAACAAAAAAGTTTCAGTTCAAGCTTCAAGCCTGCCCTGAAGATGCCACCTGTAATGGTTGGCGAAACGTCGCCATCAAGTCGAGCTATTGTGACGCGGAATCCATCCGGAAGACAAGATTTTTCAAGATTAGCTGTCCGCGGAAGTCTACTATCCATGAATTATGTTGTTTTATTCATAACATCGAACATTATTTTCTAGGAACTGTGTAGTTCATAATTATGACACACGCAATAAGTCTAACTTCATTCCATATAAGCATTCAACTGCCTTATATCAAAAGAACTTCTTTTATAATGGTTGTTAATACTATAAGATTGTAAGATTTAAATGTAGCCAATAAAGAACGTTTTCTAATTTCAGTTGCAATTATTATGTAAGAATAATAATAAAATATTGTCACAATAATCTAAACTATAGTTATTGTAACATTGAATAAAGTGTGTGAAAAAACAACAGCTTCCACATCGATGTAAGTCCTCAAATTCGTGTTATTGAATTTGAAATCACTTCGTTCAATAAATCGCTTCGAGAATATCATGTAAGAAAGAAAGTATGCGGATATAACTTACATATTGGCGACAGTTATCTTATTTCTATTAAGTTTTACAAATTACGCGGATGAAGCATCGCAAGGGAAGGAAAACGCACATCAATTTCAAATTTGCATTCGAAAATAGTTCCTGGCTGGTTGTGGCGGCGAGCGTGTCAGCTGCGGAAAGAGAAAGTCTGGAGCCCGTGGATCTAGAATATCAGATACCCAATCTCGCCGACTTCGAATTCGACATTGCGAATCCCAAGTGAATACATTTGACTAGATTACCCAGTCCGAAGAGCCGCAATCTACCCCCATACTCTGTAACGTATAATGCATTGTGACCTGCGACTTTATTTTCCGTACGCCTTACCTCTGGATTTACACATGCCTTGGAAAATGTACTGCTTGCTTTTACAATCGCAATGGTTCGATTTACACTAACGCTATACATGCCGGAAAGTACGATTTAAACTGGCTCTCATCATAATTAAATTGCAATAAGAACACAAATTCCTTTATCTTTTTCGACAAAGTTTGAAGTGATTCAATCAAGCAACGAAAACAACTGTGTAAATATGAATTGAACTTGATAAAAGCTATTTATTCACTTTAAGGGAGAAATAACTGAAGCCCGGATTATAGGCCTTTTTTGCCACTTTTGCCTATTCTAGGTGTTTTTTACACATTTTGGCATTTTTCGTACATTCCGCCTTTTGGTGCCTTTTGTTTCAAATTTAATGCTACCAACCCATGATATTATTCATATTTCTATTACTAAACCTTTCTGTTATAAAATTTTGGATCAATAATAGAATATCAATGGTTTGTTTATTAATAGTTTCTTAGTAAAATTTACCTGATCGAGGCTTGAGGCATAACTATTGGGAAATACCTAAGCTTTTGCCCTTTTATAAAAAACCAACGCCGCATTTAGGGGAGGGCAACCGGGGGCAACCGGGGGCCCCTACAATAGACTTCAGACAAAATAACTTTTAAATTCCGACTAGTAAACACTAGTAAACAACTTTTCCTTTGATTTTTTTTTCGCTGTTTTACCTTTACCTTTACCTTTACCTTCGTACAAACATGATTATATTGTTCTTAAATATTAACAGAAATCATGAATCTGTATTTGTTCACTCCAATCAGGCAATCAATAAAATATCAAAATCTCAAATGGCCCTGATGAGCACTTGCAATTTATTCATATTTATATGTTTGTTAAATACTAAAAGAATTTACTTGGTTTCACAATAAATTATTTATTGAAAAACTCGACTGAAAAAATTGTTCATTTTATTTGGAAAATAATTTGGGGCCAGGGGGCCTTCCCGCCAGACCTCTAAATCCGGCCCTGTGATAAACAATTATCAGTTTTACAAATGATTACTGTATAAGAGTTTAGTTTTGTTGCGAATGCAGGAAAGTAAAGAACACAATTTTAAAAAGTTTCAGACGATTCGTGAATTTGTTTAGAAAGATGACTTATAAGTTAAGTGCACGGTTTTGTAAACCGTGCGGAAAATCGGTAAGTTTTATTTTTTCTCTCTCTCTCACACAACCCATAACTAAATTCCAGAGTGGTATTAAAACTCTAATTATTGTTATTTTTTTAAATTCTCAGATTTCAAGTATTAAAAAGTACTTTATTGACCAGCATTGAGGAACTCCACTTCATAAACAGAATTCAGAAAAATTAAATTCCTCTAAGTTAGTCCAAACATCTCCGCGGGATAGTTTAAGCAGTTTAAAAAGAAAGGAGGACACATTTACATTTGATTTATGCCAGATGATGATTGCATTCAACATTCCTCTGTATAAAGCTAATCATCCTAGTTCTAAGTTATTTTTTAAAAAACATTTTGATACATATTTACCGGAGGAAAGTACATTGAGAAAACAAACTATGGACTAATACTATGTGGAACGTATTTTAAAAATTAAACGGAGTTAGAGAGCAATTTCTTGTATATTATCGCGGATGAAACGACAGATATATTATATAGCTAATTTTATGATTGGAATTTTGAACGAAAACTTTCCAAGCAAACCTTATTTAGTTGCCGTTAAAGAATTAGAAAAAACAAAGAATTTAACTATATAAGTAAATTTATACAACATAGTTTAACAAACCTCTTCTTACCCAATGCTGTACCAGTTAATAAAATAGTTCTAATGTTTTCATATGCTGCGGCATATATGATAAAAGCTGCTGTTAATTTAAAGATTTTTTATTCCAACTTAAATCGTTGCACTTGTGTCGCCCACGGGGTAAATCAAATTGCAGAAGAAATAAGAAATCTGTTTCCGTTGGTGAATGAGTTTATAAATTTTATGAAAAAAGTTTTCTTAAATGCTCCGTTGATGGTGCAGATATACTGGGTTCCCCATAATAGACTACCCATTTTAATATTTGAACTAAAATTTTTTAATTAACAAAACAAACTTTTTATTTTACTAAATTACAGCTAACTCTTCGGGATTTATGATAACTTATAAATATTTGGCTAATTTAATTCTAACTTCTAAAAATCACGTCTTCTAAATGACCTCCACCAACTTCAACACAACACATTTTTCAATATTAGATAAAAAGTGGTTCATTACACGGCGTAGGAAACGTTCGTCTATTCCTTCAACTTCTTCACGAATTTTGACTCGTAGCGCTCGGATTTTACTGTTACAGCTCGGTTATTTTTATCCTCAAAAAATAAGGGCCAATAATACTAAAAGGTCCTACTCCACACCATACAACAACTTTTGGATTATGGAGGTTCTGTGTAAAAATTTCACGAGGATTTTCATTTGACCAGTATCTAAAATTCTGTTTATTGACCATGCCGTTCAAATAAAAAATAGCTTCGTCGGTCATTAGGAGACTGTGAATTGCGCCTTGATGTAAATCCAAAAATTCTTGACAAAATGCCAACCTTGCTTCTTTATCTTGATTGCTAAGGTGCTGTGCCATTTGGTATTTATAGGGATGAAATTTTAAATCCCTTTGAAGAATTCGATCTAAGCTTCTCTTCGATATTCCTAGGATAAGTGTTGTCGATTAGCAGATCTTTTAGGACTTCTCGTGAACGCAATTCTAACTCGTTCAATATTTTCTGGTGTACGAACTGTCCTTCGACGTCCTGGCTTCTTCAAATTTTGTACAGAACCTTTTTCACGCCAATGACGAACCCATAACTTAACAGTTTTACGTGACCCCTATTGTTGTTATTAAACTGACGCCGGAATGCACGCCTAACTTCTTCTATCGAATTTCTTCTTATGTAAGGTTCTACACAAAACACACTTTGTTGGACTGAGTAATCCATGAAAGTTCAAAAGGATGTTGAAATAATGTCTCAAAGCAAAAAAATTAAATATTATTGATGAAAACTAACAAACTTCTCGTAGAAAAATGGCGTTCCACGAAATTATTAATTTAAAATTTATTTGTGACAGGCGCCTAGTTGTTTAATAATTTACTTGAATCCCAAAGACTACAGAAGATAATCCCACAGAGAACAACCTATTGAGTTATCTCGTAGGGAATTTATTAATAATATAAAATGGGTAGTCTATTATGGGAAACCCAGTATAAAGAAAGACTTCTCGGTGTCCCTTTACCACCTAAACCAGTAATTACAAGGTGGGGAACGTGGCTCGAAGCAGTTTTCTTTTACTTTGAACACTGCAATGAAATAGAATTAGTGATGTCAGAGTTTGATGATGATATTTCCGAAGCAATTCGGAAAGCAAGAAAAATATTTAAAAATCTGAAATTGAAACAGCAACATATCAATGGCAATTATAAATTAATAGTTAGCACAATTACTTTATTAGAAAAACAAGAGGTAAATTTATGTGAGTCAGTTAAAGTAATAGATAATTTAAAGTCAAAAATTAAATTAATTTTCCACGTCATTGAAATTATCGTCTGATAAGTCAGTAAAGGAGTTTTTGTGGTAAATAATTTCGAATTTGACATCAAAAACGTTTGAAAATAACATTAGGATTATGTGGAAAATGAAGGAACATTAAAAAAACACTTTGTTTTAATTTATACAAGTTTCTAACTGTTTATTTAAAGCTACAATATTGAAATTTGTAATTTTATTCCATTTTCCGGAGTTTTCAAACAATTGTTTTTTTTGACACTACTTTTAATTTTGTAATTTAACATGCACATCGAAAACACAAATACTAATCAAAACGATACTCAGAAAATTACATTGAAAAAAAAGATTTTATAACAAAAAATTCTTCTTTTTTCCGGGAAACGATATTTTTCAATTTTTTAATTATCAAATTCGTAATCAGCGACCACGAAAATCCCTATAGCGATTTAACACAAGATAATTTCAATGACGTGGAAAGATTTTCTTTTCAGGTTTTCCACATTTTTTCCGCAAATTTTCTTAGTTTTGGTCTACTTTGAATCGAAATACTAGACTGCCAACATATTTTATGTATAAAACGATAATCGCGTGAAAAATGAGCAATTTTGTATGAAAATGACGGAATTTCCCTGATTTTCAGCACAGTGAATGAGTTTTCCTGGAAAATGACCTCGCATTCATGTTCAGCGACCCAAAAAAACATTTTTTTTTGTAAATTCAAAGTTATCTCAAAGAAGAGGGTGAAAATAGGGTTAATTTAGCGTTTAGGGCACGGTCGTATAAACAGGTCTGGAAACTGTAGGTTGTTTCCTATGTGAGCAGTGAGTCCGCTACGCGTCGACTTTCGCGTAGTACCAAAAGACGCCACGTAGGGGAATCATAAAAGGCGTCACGTAAGAGTATCATCTTGATCTCTATGAAGAGTATTCTGTGACAAGTGTCAGTTGACTCGTAAACACAATTTTATACGAAAGTTTTAACGTTCAGATCTCGATAGCGCTTCCGGCTCCGGGATTTTCACGTGGCCTATCGAAATTAGAAGGTTCGAATTGTATAAAAACACAATTGCATGAACGAAAGACGTCCTATGTAATTAGCTACGAACGTAATCATTTTGACATATGCCTCGAGGAGCTCGCTACGCGTCAGTTAGAGTTTATACATTTTACCTCGATCTTGTTAATTCGGGGCCGTTTTATGCCCCGTGCGGCCGGAGCCAGTTGTAATAAAGTGTTTTCGGCTATAGGCCGCTAGCTTTTACCCGCTTTGAGTATATTTTAGTAGCTAGAAAATTCCCTTCGGTACATCGCACGTCAGACGCTAGTAGCTGACAGCTGAGAATACCTCAAACTATTTTAATTGAATTTTCCTATTTAATCGACATTTTGGGCCCGAGACTATGCTATTTAGTTGGCCCGTTCATAAACGACATGGAGCGAAAACCGCATGCGAAAAGTCCTCGTTAAGACGTTCTATGTACCGTAAATTTGCACTTTTCTAACTCGCGAGCTACGCGCTCCTCACGTGAACGTCATTCGATTTATCGAAAATTAACCAATTCAAAACAGTTTTCGACCCAGTTTGGGGCTATCACGACCTTTTAAAAGGTTCAAAGTTAACATTTCAACAATTTTAAGCTATGCTTAAACGGTACAAATGGGCATTAGTAACACTGCTTGCGATTCCGGAAAGAAATCGTTTTACCCCCTCTTGATCCAAGCGCCAGCTAGTGGCTGAGCGAGGGACTACGAGTTTCACGACGCGTAAGCGACTCAAGTCAACCATAGAGTTTCCAGACCTGTATGTACGACCGTGGTTTAGGGTGATTGAAATCGGCCACAGAACATTATGCAAAAAGAATTTTTTTGATACGACCTCTTGCTTTTTTTTAGAAAGTTCCCCAGCTTATTGACTGGACTATTAGTGATCTTTAATAGCTAGTCTCAAATGCTATCAATGAAAATCAGTTCACATATTACATTATCCCACCCTCCTGAGGCATTCAAGCTCGGATTGTAGTTTTATTGATTCCTACCAAAATAACCTGTCAAACAACGTTGAATGTTCGGGATAGCACGCACCAGAATCTCTCCAGTTATGATGACTATATATCGCTACAACTAACGACATATTTGTCCGAAATTATTCACTCGTAAGATTTCCCATTAGGCCGATGAGACGAGTTGTCACTGCCTTGGGTCTTGTGTCATATAAAGGGAACGAGGGTCACCTTATCTCTCTCTCGCTTCATATCATGCTATGTCGCGTCTTCGTGCCTACCAGCCGCTCGGATGCTCACATCACGCTTCCGTGCCTTGTGCGTGTGTACATTCGGCCAGAACAGCCTTCTGCGAAATAAAATTTTATTCTGCAACAAAATTCGTATCCGACGATAGATCAACAGACTAGACTGGCAACTATATTTATTTCGGTAACAAAACTAATGAACATTTTCTAAAATTCTCGTTGTATCATGTAAAAGATATCGGTGCCAGCATCGGCACAGTGACAGGAATCTTTAGTACAACTTCTCACCCTGAAGGAGGTGGCTGAATGTCACTGCGTTGTTTCGTTGTTTGGCGACGCCACATTATCATGGATATTCTGATTATTCTGAAATCGGCGCAATTCAGATAGAATTCAATGGTTGATTGGTGAGCATAAACTGGATGCGATCGTAGGGCCAATATATATTGTTAAGAATATACTCTTTACTGAGTTTTGATTGCCCCTTTTTGTGGAGACAATTATTATAATACTCTTATTGAGTTTATTTAATCTTAGTGATTATATTTGAATTCTAATTTAATTATATATTTTGATTTTAATTTTAATTTGATTTGATTTTCTGTTTTGAATGATTTGAACTTTTGAATTGAGTTTATTCTATTTGATATATTATTAGTATTATTTTGTATTATATGGAATTAAACACATTACTTTGTTTGAATGTTAAAAGTTTATATTTCAATTTGTTTATGAATCTGTTTTTATGGTTTCAAAATTATTCAATTTAATTTATGTTCTGAAATTTCTATGTTGTCAAATAGTTCTTTGTAATTTAAAATTCTCGATGTTTCTATTATAACCTCAAAACTACTTAAAATTAATACTTGTTTACAAATAACAATATTACATTCAGAGACAAAATACAATGAGGATATTATAAATAAACTTACTTTTAGATATATCCAATAATACTAGAAAGAATGTTGGCAATGTTCTGTTGATTTTATATTTCTTCTTATTTATTTGATAATGCACTTTAAAACAATGCTCTGCTATAACACATACACAGGTAAACGTTGATACTTCTTTATAATTCAGGAACTTGCTGATAATAACTTGTTAATTGTTTTATTCTTTTAAGATATAAAACTTCTCTGACTAGCTTCCTTTCCTATTTCCTTTTTATAGGACCCACAAAAGGACGCTAGCTTATGTCAGTTTCAACCAATAAGGTACTTCCTTTCCATATCTAGGATGCTATTCCCATTGTTGAAACTGACAGAACTTTCTAATTGTTATGATCTGAAATATTTAATTTTGTCTCGACCAATGAAAATTGAGTATTCTTAAAATTTTGAAATATTGAAGATTTTCAAATTATTTAAAGTTATGGTGCATTCTGCTATTTAAATTGATATTGCCAACATTTTTCCCCATATTTTGATATATGCTAACCTATGATTAGGTTCCTATTAACTTGGTTATTCTAATTCTTATGTCAATTTTGACATTTGTCATTGCTTAAATCTAATACATAATTTAAAATATAAATAACATTTATATAACATTGTAGAACTCAAATTTCTTAATACTATCTTAAATCTATATCTTATTTTACTAGTTTGTGCTATCTTCTGATAGTCTTTGAATCATTTCAATTATGATTTCCTCTTTCGTATCACTGTACGTTTATCCACTTTCACTGTTTCTTCTTCACACTTCTTATATACTATATTACATTTTGGTTTATGTTAATATACAATGTTTAATATCTTATACTACTTATAATTTAACTTTAAATACTGTTTTTAATTCCATATTTTATATACTTTTTAATCTTTTCTAATTTTAGTGTTTCGGTAAATTCAAATTCTATCATTTTATGTTATGTAGGGAATGAATTCATATTGCCTTGCTTCCCTAACTTCTGATTGTTTCGCGGAAACACTTCATTCACTTCCAAGATAAAGGGGACCAAACGCTTTGTAAACGAACTACTAGTTTTTGACCGAAAGATTTGCGTATAGCAAAGGTAATGGACTAAGCTTGATATTATATTCCGTTTCGTAGCTTAAATATCTTAATTTCCATAAAAATACCTTTACTAACGACACAAAATCAGTTAATATCTAACAAGTATCAAAAAAGAATTACATAACATGGCTCGTCGATTCAATCTTAATGAATTGTTATGAGTAAGATTGAATATGGGATCAACGGAAGAAATTATGTCTCATGTCAGATCTACAAGGTCACACAGCAATAAAGTAATGCTCTCTAGCAGCCCAAAGTTACATTATGCGATATAACATCGAAGAAACAGCTTTGGGCCAAAAGTTTGGGAGAAGGGCAAAATGAAGAGATATTCATCCATGATTGATCGAATTCATCTACCAAACGTTTCAAATCCATATTATATTCAATGAACTATGCATCTTCATTGCAAGCAGCTAGTTAAATTGAAAGTGAATCGTATATTATTCTTGAAAACAAATTTGATTCATGAACAATTCTTGTTTTACCTTTTTTCAAAACCTGTCGCTTTATGTAAAACTCATCTTACCTACTCATGCATTGACCATGATGAACCGCACATGATCATCCCATGAGAGAGTGCTGTTGGTGGTGATCCCGAGCATGGACATGGAAGACTTCAGAGGAATATTTGTACCTGACATCATCATATTAGGGATTATGGAATCCGCCTTGCTGGAGAAGATGCAAGCTTGCATCTGGAATCTCTCGTGGTAGAACCATACACGAGATTTCTGATGAACACCGAGCATGAAAACATCTATAGAAAAGAGAGAGTAGTCTCCGATGTTCTAGAGATGTCAATGAAAGTGTGACATCATCAATCAGACGAATAGCTCTTTTCTGGATAGAATCCAAGAACTCCAGCGTATGTTTGGAAGCCGAACTCCAAATATGTGAACAGTACTCTAGGATAGGTCAAATCGGTAAATTATGAGGAGCTGCTGGGATGTAAAGTATCTATTGGCAGGGAATAGAAAACCAAGTTTTGGGGGAGCGGTTTTCGCATTGGACCATCCCATAAATTGCTATACTATACGACTTTCTGTTTCTAAAATAAATAGGAGTTCAGTAGATTTAAACTTGAGTTTGTGATCGGGAACATAAACCAATAAACTAGACAGCTCACATTGCATATTTCACAAATTAGTTTTGCAGAGATAAACTATCATCATGTTCTGAATATGATACTGATATTCTAATTTGAATTCTCATATCGTTAATTGACACAAGTAAAGATCACACAGTTCTTCAGAAGTCGCAATTAAAAACTCCAATTACAAAGTCTTAATTATTTAGGCAATAAAATGATGAATAGGCATTTTTGAATGGAAAATTCATTGTCATTTTAGATGGGCCTATCTGTTTTTGTTTCCAGGAAAATACTACAATTCTATTGGAAAACCGTTTAAAGTTTCGAGTAACGAAAGTTAGAAATAGAAGTTATATCAACATCATAGTGTTTAATTTTCCAATATGCTACTTATGTGGCTTGTTCCAACGGATACAATAACTTTTTTGTACTGTTGTCGTATTTATTAAATAAAAAAAGACAACATTTGCACTTGCGTCATTGTTACTCTGGAGAAAACCGAGGGCTGGGGATTTTATTGGGACAGTCTGTAGCTAGCATGATTACGCTATTGTGAAGCGGAATCTATTCGAAAATAAAGGTTTTCAAGTATTGCTGCCCGCAGAAGGCTTTATTTCAAGATAAGTTGTAGATGGTAGGAATATCCTAATATCTTCAGTATCAGTAGAACAATAAACAATGAGCAATGGTATTTTGCAGAGAGAAGCTCAAACTATTTTCCTGTATAACTACAGTAGTTTGAATTGAACGGAACTTGATTATTTATATCAATAAGTTTGAGCGGGAACGTTGCGAAATCTATCAGAGAAGTTTGTGTGCTTTCGATATTAATATCAAAGTCAATTTTATATGTGAACGAGATTGGGAGCTTCGGAAAATTAGGAAGAGGCAAATCAGAAGAACGTAAACAAGTCTAGTGTTTAAAATGCAAATGTACCGCAAATCCCGAACAGGAAATGATGCGCCACTGTTAACGACAATAATACTTTGAGCCGCGGAGCAGGAGCACCGCTTTGCAAAGAACAAAGAGAGACGGAGAGAGAAAAGACACATGTCACGCGATAGCGTGCTAGGTTTACGTTGGCCCGCTTGATACGATGCCATGCAGCCAGGCCCGGAGTTACCTTCGAACAATAGATAGCAGCGATTGCCAAGGGCGCTAACGAAATCAAGGACCGGTAACAGCACACAAAATGTTCTATTGCGAGTATACTTCACTAAAAGCGAAATTCCCCATTAGGTATAGGAAACATCTAGAGCTGACGGCAATTCAAAGTGACGTTGGTTCAACAGAAAGTTAGACAGCTTGATTCTGAGTTTCGGAACGTGTAGACCTTGCAGATATTGGAAAGCAAACAAGTATCACATGTTCATTCAGTAACATAAATTTGCGTTCCATAGCATTTTTGTTATCGACATTGTGCAATGGAATAATAGAGATTATTTCATTAGATTCCATAAATTTACTCAATTCAATAAATTACTCTACTTTCTTAAAATAATCACTACCGATATAGTAAATACAAATGTTATGATAATAAATATGCACCTCAGCAAGGTGAAAAGTCAATATGTCAACCTTCGCCGAACTATAGCATGGACTATTATTAGAGGAGCAAGACTTCTCCCTTGAGAATAAATACTTAAGTGAGTTCAGCTAGTTGAGCAAGTTCTTGGTCAACCTAAGTTAGTATCAGAGAGTACCACGTAGTGAACATTAGAACCATACATCACATTTCGTACCCAGTGTTGAGATGGATTCCATTTATTTGTTCCAACTGTATAAAATACAAAACACCGTTAGGTGTAGAACTTGTCAATACATATAATTCAAATAATAGATAATGTGTAATTAAAATCATATTAAAACTAAAATAGAAAAAGCTAAGGTATTAATTAAAATCATACCATAAGACTTATTTTCTAACAGGTATTAGACTTGAAACATAATATAATGAACAAGAGATAAAAATTAAAAACTCATTTTCTAGCATTCTTAACATATAAGAACGAAAACAAATTAGACCATACTATTAAAACCATCATCATCAGTTAAAAATTCTTCTACCGAGTGAAAGGCCTTCTCTTTTAAAATATTGATTAATTCCTTTCTATTATAAATGTTTATTAGCATGTATTTTACATTTTTCTGTAGGTAGGAGAAATTGTATTCATTGCAGGTTAGATTTTCCTTGAATCTGGTGTTGTGTGAATGAACTAGCGTTTTGAAGAATGTAGGATTATTTTCAATAAAAATTATACATTCATATATATAAATATTATACATAGTAAGTGTTTTATGTTTAATAAAATATTGCTTACACTTTTCTTTATATGTTAAACAGAATATGTTTTGAATACAACTTCTTTGTAATCTAAATATTCTGAATGAATCTGTAGAATTACCCCAAAATATGACTCCGTATCGTAGTCTTGACTCAATGTAGGCATAATATGCGGTAAGTGATGTTTGATTATTAACACGTTGAGTAATTATTTTAAGGGCGTAGCTATATTCTGAAATTTTAGGTGCAAGACAGTCTATGTGATAAGTCCAGTCGAGTTGAGAATCCAGGCCAACGCCAAGATATTTGATTGTTTCATTAGACTGTATGCTCGCATTGTCGTGAGTAGGTATACATTTTTCGTCTTTATTATAATATGAAAATTGTATTAACTGAGTTTCATTGACATTTAGTAATATTATTGGCTTGATACCAATCTTTCAATTCAACGAAGTTGTTATTGATTTTTTGTTCTAGGTGTTCTTTATTAACCTCGCTTTCAATAATATCCAAGGTATCATCAGCGAACTGGACGATATTATTCTCAATAGCAAAGGATAAGTCATTTCTATATATAATGTAAAGGAAGGGCGCCAGTATTGAGCCTTGAGGCACGCCTCTTTTTACAATTTTTTTATTTGAGCTACGTAAAATGCCATTAAGGTTCATTTCTGCAACATACTGTTCACGATTTTGCAGATGACTTTCTATTAGCTTTAAAGATGGTAACGTTCTAATTTATTGATAAGTATTTGTGATCTATACTGTCAATTGCTTTGGATAAGTCTAGACATATTGCAGCAGTTTCATTATTTTTGTTTAACGAGGCCAGTATGCTACAAAGTGCCATGTAGACAGCTCTTACCGTAGTTTTACCTTTTCGGAATCCATTTTGTGATTCTATCAGGATATTCTGTTGTTCGAAAAAATATAAAAGTCTACTATGTATGATTTTTTCAAAAATTTTACTTAAGTTATTTAGTAGTTGATATCACATTTATCCCCATTTTTGAAAATTGTTTTAAGCTTGGCACATTTTAAACTATTTGGAAATATACCATTTGACATGCTTTTATTTGCTTTTATTGTTGTGATACCAACCATCTGCTCCTATGTCTAAGTTCTATACGAAATTTCGACCATAACCCAGCACCGAACCTGTTAACTGATAAGCCATGGCGTTCCTTGCAAGCCAAAGAAGGAACTCTCGTTCAGATATTACAGGGCGACACTGCCAGCCAGCTATTATAATTGATTAGATGTTAGATGAATTCCATGGTGAAGAGTATGTTTCCCAGTATTCTAAATGAATTTAGGCATTCTCTGATAATATAAAATATAGACATCTCCAAATTCAGTACGTAAAAATTCGTTTTTTTGGGGTAGGGCAGAAGTTCCACCATTATTTTGTCCTCGGTGCTACATGAGCTGGAGCCTGCCCAGTCCACGCCATAGTATCCTGCGGTGGAGTGTGTGGCGACTGCCGACTGATGTATACCGCTCGCTATAATCCATACCCCAGCTCTCTCACTTCAGTATGTGTACGTGATCCTCTCTAGCCAACCCGGTATTATAAATAAACCCGACCCGTCCGTCCAACGACTTGACCTCACCTTAACGTTTCGAGTCAATTATATCCACCCTTAACTAATTAACATTCCTTCAATACTACATATACTAGCCTTTCCACGCACCCTACCAATATCAATATTTTATGGTCGTAAATGTGTCACCAAATTTTGATGGGCCTGAATAGCGGAATTCAACCTGTGTGAACCCAGAGCTCTTATGATAATGAAGGAATGATACGTCAAATAGGCGTTTGATGGACAGCGCGCAAAGACGAATTATGTCACCAGGGCCACTGTAGGTCTAGTGCGCGACTATTGTTAAGGGATTAAATAGTCTAGGAGCTAGACCGATACAGTAAGACTGAATGTTAACCCGATGGCACTATGGAATAATTTTATTAAGCAGGTTCTTGTCATTATTTATAAAATATATTGCCGCGACACACCTTTTCAAAATGTATTGAATTGAAAGCAAAGCCCTCAGTGATAATACAGTAAGTCGGTTTCGTGCTTTTATCCCCTGACCTCCCTTGAGATAACTCTTTTCTACATTTGCGTTCTGGGCTGTAATCGCAAATATGTTTTGAGAAATACGCAATAATTCAACACCTACGTTCTTTTTTTACCCTGACCATTTCACGTCATTAATGTGTACTCTAAATTCGCGGGCGCTCGCGTCATACGGCAGGATTTAAAAAATAGGAATCGGGCTTTTTCTCAGGACTTTCCAGTTTTACATCAGGTAACCCTAACTGCAAACATCCATTATAAGCAAGAGTGTTGCTTCTTTGCGAGTTCTTGGCATTTTGTTTTCTTAGGAATGATGATTCCATGCATTGGAAAGCTAGACTGATCAATTCAGCTTGCTACGAATCAGAAATATGAGGGGGAAAGTCGGGATAAAAACAAAAATGAATGAAGTATCTCCAACATTCGTGATCCATTTTCGGAAAACGGACAAATTATAGATAACAAAGAAAAGATATGTAACACATTCAATATCTAGTTCATCAAAACGGCAGAACAAAATAAGATAAATGTAAATAACATCACCTACAAACAGGATACTCAACAGTCATTCTTTTTATTCCCATCAAGTCCTCAGGAAATATGTAAAGTAATAAAAGACATGTAACAAATGGTCATACGGTGTGGATGATGTACCCGGAACCATCGTGATAGAGTTAGTCGATTTACTAGTGGACACTCCAGTTTTACATCAGGTAACTGCAAACATCCATTAAAAGCAAGAGTGTTGCTTCTTTGCGAGTTCTTGGCATTTTGTTTTCTTAGGAATGATGATTCCATGCATTGGAAAGCTAGACTGATCAATTCAGCTTGCTACGAATCAGAAATATGAGGGGGAAAGTCGGGATAAAAACAAAAATGAATGAAGTATCTCCAACATTCGTGATCCATTTTCGGAAAACGGACAAATTATAGATAACAAAGAAAAGATATGTAACACATTCAATATCTAGTTCATCAAAACGGCAGAACAAAATAAGATAAATGTAAATAACATCACCCACAAACAGGATACTCAACAGTCATTCTTTTTATTCCCATCAAGTCCTCAGGAAATATGTAAAGTAATAAAAGACATGTAACAAATGGTCATACGGTGTGGATGATGTACCCGGAACCATCGTGATAGAGTTAGTCGATTTACTAGTGGACACTCCAGTTTTACATCAGGTAACTGCAAACATCCATTAAAAGCAAGAGTGTTGCTTCTTTGCGAGTTCTTGGCATTTTGTTTTCTTAGGAATGATGATTCCATGCATTGGAAAGCTAGACTGATCAATTCAGCTTGCTACGAATCAGAAATATGAGGGGGAAAGTCGGGATAAAAACAAAAATGAATGAAGTATCTCCAACATTCGTGATCCATTTTCGGAAAACGGACAAATTATAGATAACAAAGAAAAGATATGTAACACATTCAATATCTAGTTCATCAAAACGGCAGAACAAAATAAGATAAATGTAAATAACATCACCTACAAACAGGATACTCAACAGTCATTCTTTTTATTCCCATCAAGTCCTCAGGAAATATGTAAAGTAATAAAAGACATGTAACAAATGGTCATACGGTGTGGATGATGTACCCGGAACCATCGTGATAGAGTTAGTCGATTTACTAGTGGACACTCCAGTTTTACATCAGGTAACTGCAAACATCCATTAAAAGCAAGAGTGTTGCTTCTTTGCGAGTTCTTGGCATTTTGTTTTCTTAGGAATGATGATTCCATGCATTGGAAAGCTAGACTGATCAATTCAGCTTGCTACGAATCAGAAATATGAGGGGGAAAGTCGGGATAAAAACAAAAATGAATGAAGTATCTCCAACATTCGTGATCCATTTTCGGAAAACGGACAAATTATAGATAACAAAGAAAAGATATGTAACACATTCAATATCTAGTTCATCAAAACGGCAGAACAAAATAAGATAAATGTAAATAACATCACCTACAAACAGGATACTCAACAGTCATTCTTTTTATTCCCATCAAGTCCTCAGGAAATATGTAAAGTAATAAAAGACATGTAACAAATGGTCATACGGTGTGGATGATGTACCCGGAACCATCGTGATAGAGTTAGTCGATTTACTAGTGGACACTCCAGTTTTACATCAGGTAACTGCAAACATCCATTAAAAGCAAGAGTGTTGCTTCTTTGCGAGTTCTTGGCATTTTGTTTTCTTAGGAATGATGATTCCATGCATTGGAAAGCTAGACTGATCAATTCAGCTTGCTACGAATCAGAAATATGAGGGGGAAAGTCGGGATAAAAACAAAAATGAATGAAGTATCTCCAACATTCGTGATCCATTTTCGGAAAACGGACAAATTATAGATAACAAAGAAAAGATATGTAACACATTCAATATCTAGTTCATCAAAACGGCAGAACAAAATAAGATAAATGTAAATAACATCACCTACAAACAGGATACTCAACAGTCATTCTTTTTATTCCCATCAAGTCCTCAGGAAATATGTAAAGTAATAAAAGACATGTAACAAATGGTCATACGGTGTGGATGATGTACCCGGAACCATCGTGATAGAGTTAGTCGATTTACTAGTGGACACTCCAGTTTTACATCAGGTAACTGCAAACATCCATTAAAAGCAAGAGTGTTGCTTCTTTGCGAGTTCTTGGCATTTTGTTTTCTTAGGAATGATGATTCCATGCATTGGAAAGCTAGACTGATCAATTCAGCTTGCTACGAATCAGAAATATGAGGGGGAAAGTCGGGATAAAAACAAAAATGAATGAAGTATCTCCAACATTCGTGATCCATTTTCGGAAAACGGACAAATTATAGATAACAAAGAAAAGATATGTAACACATTCAATATCTAGTTCATCAAAACGGCAGAACAAAATAAGATAAATGTAAATAACATCACCCACAAACAGGATACTCAACAGTCATTCTTTTTATTCCCATCAAGTCCTCAGGAAATATGTAAAGTAATAAAAGACATGTAACAAATGGTCATACGGTGTGGATGATGTACCCGGAACCATCGTGATAGAGTTAGTCGATTTACTAGTGGACACTCCAGTTTTACATCAGGTAACTGCAAACATCCATTAAAAGCAAGAGTGTTGCTTCTTTGCGAGTTCTTGGCATTTTGTTTTCTTAGGAATGATGATTCCATGCATTGGAAAGCTAGACTGATCAATTCAGCTTGCTACGAATCAGAAATATGAGGGGGAAAGTCGGGATAAAAACAAAAATGAATGAAGTATCTCCAACATTCGTGATCCATTTTCGGAAAACGGACAAATTATAGATAACAAAGAAAAGATATGTAACACATTCAATATCTAGTTCATCAAAACGGCAGAACAAAATAAGATAAATGTAAATAACATCACCCACAAACAGGATACTCAACAGTCATTCTTTTTATTCCCATCAAGTCCTCAGGAAATATGTAAAGTAATAAAAGACATGTAACAAATGGTCATACGGTGTGGATGATGTACCCGGAACCATCGTGATAGAGTTAGTCGATTTACTAGTGGACAATCCAGTTTTACATCAGGTAACTGCAAACATCCATTAAAAGCAAGAGTGTTGCTTCTTTGCGAGTTCTTGGCATTTTGTTTTCTTAGGAATGATGATTCCATGCATTGGAAAGCTAGACTGATCAATTCAGCTTGCTACGAATCAGAAATATGAGGGGGAAAGTCGGGATAAAAACAAAAATGAATGAAGTATCTCCAACATTCGTGATCCATTTTCGGAAAACGGACAAATTATAGATAACAAAGAAAAGATATGTAACACATTCAATATCTAGTTCATCAAAACGGCAGAACAAAATAACATAAATGTAAATAACATCACCCACAAACAGGATACTCAACAGTCATTCTTTTTATTCCCATCAAGTCCTCAGGAAATATGTAAAGTAATAAAAGACATGTAACAAATGGTCATACGGTGTGGATGATGTACCCGGAACCATCGTGATAGAGTTAGTCGATTTACTAGTGGACCCTCTATCAACCTTCATAAACCACAGTTTTGCTAAGGGAGTATACCCAAAAAAACTAAAGAATCCCGGGCAAAGGCGAAAAAAATCGGACAAATAATTATAGACCTATCCCGTTACAAAGCCATTTCGGAAAAATATTGGAATACGTTTTCAATCAACGTCTAACCAAATATTTAGAGAAATATTAGTTTTTATCAAAATACCATTTTTCGGGCCGGACACTCAACTCAAACGGCTTTGAATAAGGAACACATACACGATGCCCTTAATAATAAAAAACAAATTATGAGACTGTTTTTTGACATGTCCAAAGCATTTGACACCATAAACCATCATCTACTAGCACACAAACTGGAAACAATGGGGATACGAAGTCCAGCCCTAAATTGGGTACGCTCGTATCTCGAGGAAAGAACTCAGACAGTCGAAATAAACGGAGTTAGATCAGATACGCAAGGAGTTAAGGTGGGCACACCACAGGGCTCCTGCTTATCTCCTACTCTTTTCAATGTATACATTAACGATCTACCAGAATACGTCCCACCAGCGGGAAAACCAGTACAGTACGCCGATGACAGTAATGTTATCGTCACAGCCGATAATAATAAAGAACTCATTGAAAAGAATAAATACGCCTTGAGATTAATGTCGACATGGTGCGATTTGAACGGGCTCCAGCTAAATACAACTAAATCATATGCAATACAATTTGCCCAAAAGATCAAAACACTGGATTATAGTATACTCATCCAAACTGAAAATAAATCATTGGAAAACATAACAAACATAAGATTTTTACGAGTTCATATCGATCAAAAGCTAAGATGGAGTGTACATGTGGAAAGTATATTACCAAGATTCAGTTCCTGCTGTTTCATGATAAAAAACATTAGGGACACCGTCTCTCATAATGTGCTAAAATTACTTTATTTTGGCTTATTCCAGTCCATTATAGTATGCGGCATTATATACTGATACAATTTAGGTTTTCACAATGCAAAAAAAAATTATCAGAAATATGATGAAGATACTACAATTATATTCTTGCAAAAAGCAGTAAACATAATGACATTCCCTCTCTGTACATTTATTCAATAATATTATACACAATAAAAAACATCGGAGGCAGGACATTCACACTTATGACACAAGGACCAAAAATAATCTTCATTTACTGTTTTCCAGACTATATGTTGGTCAACGTAATCTCAATTATATGGGGAAGAAATGCCTAAACAAATTGAACAAAATAACCACCGATTTCGCAGATATTAAATTAAACTCCAGTTACAAACTGAAAAAAATTTTCATACAAAAATGTTATTACTCAGTAGACGAATTTTTAGAAGTTACCGAACGGACAAGCTAATATAACAATTAAATGACAACATGGGGACAATTTTGTATCGTAAAAACTAATACTTTAATAGTGTATCCGACATTATCAAGTCAAAAATCTCTTTTTAAACTGAAATTTTTGCTCTGTTTTGTTTTAATTAGTGATTATTATTATCGAACACTGATCTTAATAATACTGTGATCGTTAGTCATAATTATTATGTTAATATGTTTGTTTTTACATTTATATTTATATTTTTATACTATTTTGATATGTAAACTCTGACGCGTGTCAATATTCTATGTACTGACACAAAGTAAATCTATCTATCTATTGCTAACGCAGCATGGTCCTAATGTGAAAGATTTTCGTGATATTACAGCGCAAGAAAGGTTGGCGAACTTATCTAGCAGCAATCACCAGTCACTCAATACTACATAGATTGCGGAAATAATGCAGAAAGCTTTGTCGCCGCCTGTAGAAGGGTTTGTTACCACTACCCAACATATGACACACACGTCTTAATATATTCCCCCACACTATATCGCTGAGAGGTTAATTAAATGCATTCGCAACAAAGTGTAAAAAGACTTATTATCTGATTGTAATTAGATCGTAGCGAAGCTGGTCTGTGACAAACAGAGAGCCGTTAAACACATTCAAACTCGACTTTATGAAAGCCCTAAAAGTGCCGTGTTTATTGCGTAATAATTCATATTATGTGCCGAATAGCGTTCCCAATCCAATCTGCCAAAGTAAGGACGCAGAGAAAACTAGCGATAAACACCTCACTCGCAACTTGAGTGTTATTTCCTTTTCCTTCATGTTCTTGCCGCGACATTTCATCAGATCATTTTACCGCGATCAAAGCTGAAACCGAATAGCGTATGTCGACACAGGAACAATCAAACGTTGAAATACGCCACCGTCGCCCTGCTGTCACTGCGCCGAGCTACGTTGGGCGCTCACGTTATTATGCACTTCAGTCTAGCAGGGATTGTTCAGTGCCGCGTAAAAAGAGTGTGTGTATATTTTTCTTGAAATGGCTCTGAAACAAACTGCAATGCTGCAAGAACTTAACGACTAAATAAAACTGAAACCAATCAAATTGCACAAATTAAATTCCAGCAATGCATTTGTATGATTAAATGCGTTTGCTAGTTTAGAGCCTTCTATTTTATTGCGATACTCAGCTTAACTCATGCAAAAGACGTGATTGCATTCAGCACGACCATCTCTCTTTCTTCGCATCCAAAGCGATATAACTTGATGTGTTCTTAACTTGAGCCAGATAAACATCCTCATTCTTTAACTTGAAAGTTTGGCCATCAATGTTTCTCCATGTACCTCAAGTCATGTAAAATACGTGGCCACATTCAGCACGGCCATATCTTATTCCACATCTAAGGCGATGATATGAATTCATTGGGAATTGCTAAAACTTGAGTCTGAATTGAAAGTTTGATTGGTCATTAATGCTTCATCAAGCGGCCGGAGTCATGGTCAGATCCATCGCTTGACCCACATTCAAAACATCACATCTACCTTGTTGAAACTTGAGTCAGATCAACATTTTGAATCTCCAAAATGAATCTTTGATTAGCGACCCAACTCATACAAAAAAGTGGCTTCATTTAGTCTGACCATCTCTTGCCCCACATCCCAAACAGTACCGCTAATTTGTTAAAACTTGAGACAGATCAACATTTCCAATCTCCAAATTAAAACTTTCTTTGGCCATGAAATCTATATCAAGCGAATCAAGGCATACGAAAGACGCATTCAACCTTTTCATATCTTGTCCCACATCCAAGACAGTACCGCTACTTTGTTAGAACTTCAGTCAGATCAACGTTCTGAATCTCCAACTTGAAACTTTGATTGCTATAAATTCTCTAGCAAGCGTCTCAAGTGGTACAGAAGACTTGCCCCACATCCAATACACTACTTCTACTTTGTTAAAACTTGAGTTATATCAACATTCTGAATCTCCAAGTTGAAACTATTGGCCATCAAGTATCTATCAAGCGATTCGACTGATACAAGAGGCGTGATCGCATTCAGTCCGATCATCTCTTGTCCCTTATCCAAAGCAGTATGCTATTCCGAGAAAACTTGAGCTGAATCTCCAACTAAAATTTGATTGACCGTAAATATTTTATCAAGCATATCAAGTGATAAAAAAGACGACACTGCATTCAGCATGTCCATCTCTTGCCCCACATCAAAAACAGTTCGCTATTTTCTTAAAACTTGAGTGAGATCGACATTTTGAATCTCCAACTTGAAAGTTTGATTGGCCATAAAAGCTTTATCAAGTATATCAAGTGATAGGAAAGACGTGACGTCATTTAGCACAACCATATCTTGCCCCACATCCAAAACAGTACGCTACTTTGTTAAAACTTGAGTGAGATCAACATTTTGAATCTCCAACTTGGAAGTTTGATTGGCCATAAAAGCCTTATCAAGCATATCAAGTGATAGAAAAGACGTGACCTCATTCAGCAGTACCATCTCTTGCTCCTCATCCTACAATACAACAACAACAACAACAACAATACAATGATACAAAAGACGTGGCCGCATTCAGTCTGACCATCTCTTGGCCTTCATCCAAAACAATACGCTATTTCGAGAGAAAACTTGAGTGAGTTCAACATTTTGAATCTGCAACTTGAAAGTTTGATTGGCCATAAAAGCTTTATCAAGCATATCAAGTGATAGAAAAGACGTGACCTCATTTAGCACTACCATCTCTTGCTCCACATCCTAAAAAATACGCTAGTTTGTTAAAACTTGAGTCAGATCAACATTCTGAATCTCCAACTTGAAATGATTGGCCATCAATTATCTATCAAGCGATTCTAATGATACAAAAGACGTGGCCGCATTCAGTCTGACCATCTCTTGGCCTTCATCCAAAATAGTACGCTATTTCGAGAAAACTTGAGTGAGTTCAACATTTTGAATCTCCAACTTGAAAGTTCGATTGGCCATAAAAGCTTTATCAAGCATATCAAGTGATAGAAAAGATGAGACCGCATTTAGGACGACCATCGCTCGCCACACTTATCAAGTAGTTTGCTACTTTATTAAAACTTGAGTGAGATCGACATATTGAATGTCCAACTTGAAAGTTTGATTGGCCATAAATCCTTCATTAAGCTTATCAAGATTTGACCGCATTTAGCAGCACCATCGCTTGCCCACATCCTTAATAGTACGCTACTTTGTAAAAACTTTCAACATTTTGAATCTCGAACTTGAAAGTTTGATTGGCCATAAATGCTTCATCAAGTGGTCTGAATATATCTGGCGACTTAACCACTTTCGGAGACCAGTTGGATGATAATACTTGTTATATTCCACTAAAATCATATAATTAGAGTAATTAGAGACAAAATAATTACTCGTCACGTTTATTAAAATAACAAAGCAACCTAATGTAATTGATGCATTTTTCACAATTCGCACCTAATTCGATTTAATAAAAATATTCCCACCTCGTGTGTCGGGATATAATTAAGTATGATATTTCATATAATCCACTAAATAACATAAAAAATCGTGCATAGGGGAATACGCTGGAAATAATTACTGAGGCAAAGCGATATAGGTAGCGCTAACGAGAAAGCGAACGAGTACACAACAGAACCCAAAAAAGAAAAAGCCTTCCCGCTACGAACAAAGCGCAGAACAGTTGAACGGCAGCAAGCAGTCCCTTTCGCATTAATATTGCAAGCGACGCTCCCGATTGTCTAACGAGCGGGGCTGCACGCGAGCTCTGGCGTGCGGAGGGTGAAAGAGAGGACAAACACTGCACACTCGCACTCGGGGCTCCCCTAATTCCGTCTGACAGATAGGCAGCCAACGTACAATAGTGCTTGTCCCGCTAGCATTCACCGGCTGCCTATATCTCTTGGCCTACTGCGTCCTACTGATTATTTCGGAATTGATATTTGTTGTCCGATCTGAAGTATTATTTTGCCTGAGCATCTAACGATAATTATAGAAAAACATGAAGTAATAGAGATGTGGAATGTATATTTTAGCTTTTACATTTGGGAAGTATTCGTTTCCTGACTTCACAAATGACAGATTAACACAAAGAAAATTCACTAACCCTTTCTTCCGATTTGTTGGATTATATCTACGTGTAACTGTTTAGATTTTTTATACAACACTCCCAGATTTTAAACCTTACTTTATCTAATCGATCGTTGCTGGTTAGAGTACTTAAAAATTAATGTGGCTCTACATTTGAGTTAGATGTGGAGTAAGCCACCGAGATCAATGTTCTTATTAATTGCTTGAAATCTTATCGATTAGTGCATACATCCTGTTCACGATAAGAAAGAATAACGTCATAGTTGGTGATTTAGTACAATCAATTCATTTAAACAATTCCCTTAAGGAAATTCCGCGGTATCTTCTTCAAACCAGGAATTTTTCATTTCAACAGTTGGCAACACTTCAAGATTACCGGATAAATCAGTCGATTTTATTCAATTGATTTGACATTGACAGTTCATACATTTATTGTGTATCTCTATGGTCGGTGATATTCAGAAACATCATCTGTTATTCCACCAAGAAACTTTTTGGTAGACAGAGTAGAAAAGCTCAGACTGTCACCCATCTTTTGTCAGGCTCGAGACTTGCCGAACTTATTTTTACCTGACTTACTTTTTCTATCGTTTTCCTTCGTGTTGTCGAAACATGAAAATTTTAAGAAAATTCTCGAAGTAGACAATATGGAGTTAATAATATTCTTCTATCGTATAGACTTCTTGGTCATTCTCTATTAATATATGATAAATTGTAATTTACCAGTAAAGGATTTAACTTCCATAAAACCTAAATTAGATAGACTCTTAATATTCTATTTTCTTATTACACAACGACTTTCTGGGATTGAATTGAACGGCATATCAACAATACAACTATATAATGGAATTCTTCTAAAGGAGGAGCGGTATTTATAGATTGTAAGATAGTAGTTGTAGTTAGTATCAGTATTATTCAGGGTATTAGTTTGAGTCTGTATAAAGTGTTGTTACATACATTTGTAAGTGTTTGTGATCTCTAAAGTGATAGAGAAAGCTCATGCAATACCTAATCATCAGGAGACCTGCATGCCTGCGTAACACATATATGGCAGAAATCTATTGAAAAATATGGTGAATCTTGGTGTAGAATTGGATACCTCCAAGGCATTTCACCGAGTCTATGGTTTGCCGCCTCATCTTTGTCGCTTAATATCAAATTTTCTCTCAGATAGATCACTCCATGTGGTGGTTGACGGAGTATGTAGGAATGCATTCCTTGTTTGTTCTCTTTATTTTTCAATGAAAAACTTCTAAATATATATGATGTATTGACTTACGCACAAACATAGATGCTTCTTGATGAGGTTTGTTGAGCTGCAGTGTTCTCTAGCTAGGAAATCTGATTTTGCACTTCGTAAAAGTCTCCCAAGAGATGCCCAATTTTTTCCAATCGTGTTGAAACTTCAAATTTTCTATCTGGTGTGAATTATTTAGAAACGTATTTAATCTTGTTAATTGACTTTTGAAAAAAGCTCTCTTTTAATTAAAGCCTCTAATATTATTAGCAGTTACTTATTTATAAAAATATAGTTCCTAAGGTTAAATTGATGTATAGAAAAAGCGACAGTGCTTTTGAAGGAGATGAATAAGGGTAGGATTTCAAATTGGTCCGTCTCGACTGCTGCGGCTGATGCTTCCCGCTTGTAAACGATGAAATGCCGGGTTTTGACGCTCTTTGCTCTCACTGTTTATTGTGACATTTGCCAATCCGGCTAGAAGGACCATGTAGGGATGTATTCCTTGTTTGTTCTCTTTGTTTTTTAGTGAAAAAAAAAAGTGAATATCTATGATGTATTGACATACCTACAAACATAGATGCTTCATTAAATTACTACTGTCAAACTATCAAGGCTAACTATCAATCTTAAAAAATGATCATACAGAGTATCCTCCGATACAATTACTATCAACGTTGGTGTTCTACAGGGATCTGTCTTGGAACCAACTTTGTTTCATCTCCATATCAACGATCTGTTGTAAGTGATCACCTGTCCCATCAAAAGTTTTACTGATGATGGTACACTGCACACTGCTTTCTCATCTCGACTTCTATACCATCCAACGAAGCCAGATGGGTGAGACAGAGACAAGTTGACTCAATTAATGGAGATCTGGCAATGATTTTGGAATGGCGATCTGATGAGTAGTATTTAATATAACCAAAACTCAAGCTCTCCAGGAAGGCGAATCCCACAATCACTAATATGTCAGGTACAACTATTCCTATGATGTCTTCCATATCTATGCTCGGCATCACCACCAATATCCCCTCTCATGGGATTATCATGTGAGATTCATTGCGAAAACCACTTCACAAAATCTTGGTTTACTATTCCGTGCCAAGAGCTATATTACATCCCAGCAGTTCCTCATAATCTACAAGCACAGATTCAACCTGTCCTGGAATACTATTCATATGTTTGGAGTTCGGTTCCCAAACATACGCTGAAGCTCTTGGATTCTATCCAGAAGAAAGCTTTCCGTTTAATTCGTGATGTTAGACTTACGAATTCATTGACCTCTCTACAACATCTTACAAAGGAGGGCGAACTCCCCCTTTTCATAGATATTTCCATGGTCGGTTGTCGTCTGTTGTTTCACCTCATGAAAGGTTGTCTTTCGGATGAACCGTTATCGATTTGATCGCTATCGCATTTGAAAATTTGAAAAAACGCTACAACAATAAACGTTTATTAGCTACATCTTTTTGGAAAGAAATCGTTAATTTTCCTAAGCTCATTAAGGAAGATGTAGTAGTACTTCGCAAATTAATAAACACTTTTTGGGGAAATCTTTCTGCATTAGATGTTCTTGAGTTCGGGGTAGATCATTGGGATTTTCCCATATTTAACATTTTGCTTGAAAAAATTGATGTCAATACTCGAACTCGATTTGAGATAAAATATAGTGATACAGAATTACCTCATTTCACTGATTTGCGTGATTTTTTGGGTAGCCACTGCAAGGCAATGGAAACAGTGGACTTCATGAAAAACAGCAAAGGAGCTTCTTCGCAATCTTTTGCCAAAGCCAGCCTTAAAATTAAAGGCAAAGGTAATCAATCATTTTTAGTCAAAACTGATTCTAGTGGTTGTTATCTATGCAAAAGTTCTCACTATTTAAGCAAATGTCCCACGTTTTCACAAAAGGGTTCGTATGATCGGTTTTTAATAGCTAGAACATCTTACAAAGGAGGGTGAACTCCCCCTTTTCTATAGATATATCGTCTGTTGTTTCACCTCATGAAATTCTATATAGGCGGACTAGACGAGCTCAAGCTAATCACCTCTTCATTGTCAAGCTCGAGAAGCTCGAGACCTGCCGAACTTCTTCCTACTAGACTTAATTTTTCTATCGAACGGCGAAGTTGTGAACTCTCTGCCTATTAAGGTGTTTCCCTATTCCAACAGCTGCTTCTCCCAACAACCGCTGGCTCACACTATGTTTTTCTAATTTTATAGGTTTTCCTTAACCACTAGAACCTACGATGATACAATTTTATCCTTCCACATGATACCAATTAGCAACCCCAAGAACCCTGGGCCTTTACATGGCGATCTTTTGGCAGTCCTGAATAACACATACTTTTAAGTGGCAATTAATACTAGTATTTGCATCAGTATCCGTTAGGAAGCTTTACATGGCGATCCTTTGCCCGTTCTTTACAACATTTCTTATATAAACAAATTGGTTTTGAAAAGAGCTCTTTTGGACAGAACTCCCACCCTTCTTTTTATCCCTTGAAAACCTGGATTGTAAATAAAAAACGACAAAGTGATCTGTGCAATCATTGAAGCCATTTTGTTGTTTTTTTTTTGGGAATAATGCTATCAATTGATTGTAGACCGAAGAATAATATAATATTGTTGGTGATAAATTAACTATTGTTTTGTTTATGTTAAAAAAAACATTTTTGCAAGCCAAATTTCAAAATATAAGCATCGTGGAGATTCATCCGGAGACATCTCCCTTGTTAATAGTCCCATTAATTAGAATACTTCCGATGCAGAATAAAGTGGTTTAATCATTTGGAAATAATTCAAATGCGAAAACAGTCACTGCTACATTTGAGCAATGAATATAAAATATAATAAAAAGTACAAAAACGGTTGAAATTCAATTAGCGCGAAATTCCGCAAGCTTACATTTCACAACGCGCCGTAATCGGGAATGAAGGTACTTGACGAGTTACCGTGTTAGAAGCAGTGCCAGGCAGAAGTGGCAAGACGTTGTTGGGTTCACACAGGGGACTCGCGATCAATCATGCGGCCGACGCTGCATCGCCTTCAGTAACGAGGGTGCAGGAGAAATGATGCATTACCAAGATTGCCGTGCCGTCGTGCTTCGATACGAGATCTCGGTAGATTTTCCTGCAGGAACTGGCAGCGCCTTGGTGCTTGTCAACAAACTAACAACAAGCTGTTTCTTACGTCGTCGACGTCGTTTTCTTCCCATTTTATTTCTGCCGGGATAATGGCGGTTTGGAATCGAAGACTGGAGAATGGATTAAACTATAAAATATTTATTGAACCATGATAAAATACTACTAATATTTATTATGAAATAATGACCTGATGTCATAACTGCTTGACACAATACAAGTTCGCTCAGGTATCCATTATATACATTTTTTATTATATGTTATGCCTTCTTGGTATTTTGGTTCTTAGATAGACTGAGAATAACATAAAAATTCTCTTTGACGTTCCGATAACAGTTTATTATCTTTATCAAAAATTGTCAATTAGTGTTTCCGTGTAATTTAGAAAAGAATAGATGATTTCGATTAATGAAATGCGTCTGCAGCCGACTTGTGTTTTTAAGATCCAATTAAAACTGCCGAAAACTTTGGATCGGTTGTGTGTGGAAAAGTAATGTATGGCTAATTATCAATTTGAAATGGATTGAATCTAGTTAAACATAAGACATTTTAAGATTATGCAATTCTAAATATCTATGATTATTGTATGAATTAGTTATTCTATGATTAATATATCACATCTATTATTAACAACTAATCAAGTTTAAGATAATCCTATGGAATTTAACCTCAAAATTGTTATTCATAGTATCATAGTTAAATAATACGTTATCTTCCTTAGGTGGAATTTTAAATAGACAAATGGAAAGTGGTACTTCAAAATAATAGAATTTTGTTAAATTTGAATTAGATTATTAATAAAGATTCTTCCATACATTCCGGAGACCTCAGAGAAAATTAAGAAGTGTTTGAAAAAGTACGATATAAAGGTTGCGCATAAGCCTACTAACTGTGTTGGGAAATATTTCTCAAATCTAAAACCTGTAATACCTAAAGATAAACAAACACCTCACACCGTATATAAATTGAATTGTTTAGATTGTGATGAGACTTATACTGGAATCTCTAAACAATATTCACAAAAAAGAATGTATGGCCATAAGTATAGCACAAGAAATAATAACTTAGAAAATTCCACCGCCCTTGCTGAGCACTGCTTTGATTATAACCATCAATTTGATTACAAAAATGTTAATATTTTAACTAAGGAAACCAGTTATTATAAAAGATCTATCCTGGAGATGATTCACATAAAACGTGACTCCAAATCTGTAAATCATAGGACAGCTACTCAAAATCTAAGTCATATTTATACTAATTTGATTAAATAAAATCGCTTGCAAATTGCTAAATGCGTCTTTTAAATGTTAAAAATATATTTTAGGAAGAATGCTTAATAGTAATATTCCAGTACAGGTCTGAAACCTTTTTCAAGTACCTCACAAATCTTACATCTGGTTCTAAACTGATTTTCAACAAATATCTTCGATCTCAGTTGTTATGAGACTATACCAACATGCGCTTGTATATTATAAGAATATTACTGAATCGTGGATTCTTGCTACAAAAATCTAATATTGACGATACAATTTCGATTATTCGTGGTTCTGTTCGTTTCGACGACGTGGGCTTCTTTGATTGAAATTTGTGCGATATGGACGCTTGGGCTATAATTAGTTTTAATAAACCCTTTTTAACATGATAAGTATTCTGATGATGGTCGCGAGACCGAAACGTACGTAAAGACGAAAATTTAAAACAAAGTGTTAATGTGACCTATTTCCCGAGAATTTTTATATATAATTAGATTATTGTAAAGTTTCGAAAGATTGGAATCTATTTTGTCATTTACATAATTGTTTTTTTTTAATTTGAATACATTCTAATATCAAACGTTTGTTGTCATTCGTTTCAATATTTAAAATCTTTGTATTTTTGTAGTCAAATTAACGGTTAGTGTCTTTTACATGTTTATTAAGCGCAGTGGATGAATTTTTGGTATATTTGTGCCCATTCAATCTTTATTCGAGGTATTGGGAAGGTTGATTATAATAATATTGATATAATAATATTAAACACTTTTACTTTGTTTTTTATCACATACGAGGGCAAGGTGAAGGTCCCTGAAAATTTGAAAAATGAAACAAGAAATGATTTATTTGATCAAAATAACTCAACATAATCTCCTTGCAGTCCGATACACTTCCTCCAACGTTTTTCTAATTTTTCGATCCCTTAAAAATAATGGAATTTTGGCAATCCTCCAAAACAGGCGTTTGTTTCAGTGATGACCTCATCGTTGAAGTCAAATATTTTTCCGCCGGACCATTTCTTCAAGTTTGGAAATAGATAAAAATCGCAGGGGGCTAAATCTGGAGAATATGGTGAATGACCAAACAATTCGTAGCGCAATTCATTCAATTTTGACATTGCGATTGCGGGCCTGTGTGCAAGTGCGTTGTCCTGGTTGAAAGACACTTTTTTCTTTGTCAAATGTGGCCGCTTTGGCTTCAAATCGGCATCGAATCGATCCAACAGCTCTGCGAAATAAACGCCGATGACCGTTTTGCCCTTTTCAAGGTAATCGATATGAACGATATCGTTTGCATCCCAAAAACTGTCGATGTGACTTTGTTGGCTGATAAACCCACTTTGAACTTTTTCGGCTACGATTCCCTAGGACAAGTCTACTGTTTCGACTGTTCTTTGGTCTATGGTGTGTTGTGATGGATCTATATTTCGTCCACGGTTATTACAAAATGGCGCAAAAAGTCCTTCTTATCGCGTTTGAACCATCGACATATAGAATGGACTACGCGTGGCAATGCTGGCTGCGGATACTGTAGACGAGAGAGAGGGAAAACGAAGAGGCCTAATACTGTCTTTATCTATCGCGTTTCTATTGGCCGCTGCGTTGCCATGGAAATGCAGCATGACTGTAGCTAGTATGTTTACGTCCCGAGCCGGCACATGCGATTCGCAGCGGCCAATAGAAACGCGATAGATAAAGACAGTATTAGGCCTCTTCGTTTTCCCTCTCTCTCGCCTACAGTATCCGCAGCCAGCATTGCCACGCGCAGTCCATTCTATATGTCGATGGTTTGAACATCTTCAAACACTTATTGGAAGTTGTCACACGGTCGCGCTTGTTGTCAATAGAGAGCAAATGCGGCACCCATCTGGCTGATAGCTTTCTCATATTCAAAAATTTATGCAAAATGTTCTGTACCCGTTCGGTTGAGATGCCCATAGCCTCAGCAATCTTGTGCACTTCAACTCGCCGATCGTCCAATATAATACCATGGATTTTATCCATTTCTGATGTTGTAACCTCAATTGGATGACCAGAACGTTCGGCATTCTTTGTGGTCATACCACCACAACGAAAATAAGTAAACCACTTGTGAATCGTTTCAATCGATCGTAAAGAGTCGCCATAATGTTTAACAAGCGCTTTGTTTGCATAATGTTTTTTTCACGCAAGAAATAATGTTTAATCAAGACGCGAAGTTCACTTTTTTCCTTGCTTACAAAAATCTTCAAGGCTGCTTACTTTCGATGGGTGTCTAAACAGAACTGAATGACATATCAGTCTGAAATTTTTAATGCGTTCTAGTTAAAGATGGTACATCACAAATGTCATATGAGATTATCGATTGAGGCGCCATCTGTTTTATTTTTCACTATGCCCTCGTAATATCAGTATTTTTCTTTCAATGATTTACAGATATTATTGAAGTTATTGAATTGAATTGTATTTTTATATGTAAATACTGAGCTTCAGTATTAAGCACCTTTTCTCATTTTTCCAGAAGATGGACAAGAACAACCTCCTGTGTTAACAAACAATTAGCATTCATAAACGGCAACTCAGGATCCAGAAAAGCAAAGTGTTATGTTATCTGTGCTTATAACAAACAATGACACGTGAGACATTTACATGGAAAATTTATCATGTTGGTTTGGACGTATTCTACGACTCTTGACTCGAGACTACCTACTTAAAATTACTGGTATTTAAATGAGAATCTCGGTCTACCCAATTTTATTTTACGTTCTCTTTCTGACTGTCGTATCTGTAAGAATACCTAATCGTTGGTTATCACAACTTTTACTGCTTTATAAGTTAAAAATACGTAATCAGCGTACTGCTAAGAGTATAATAGCTATTTGTGTATATCCAACATATAATATCAAGTTCAAGCTGTTGTGATGAACGTTTCACCAATAAATACAAATTTCACGAGCCGCCATTGACTTCAAAACCAGATCCCGGTAGAGTTTCCTTCAGAAACTGTGACAGCGCACTACTGCTTGTTAAGAAACTAACAACAAGCTGTTTTCCGCTCGTCGCCGTCGTCTTCGTTTTCTCCCTGTTCTATTTGTAGATGTAGGTGGCGAAAAGCAGTCAACGTAATCGAGAACTCGGGAATCAAATGACGTACTTATACGAAACGAAGGCATACCTTTGCGATGCCCGTGTTACCGCTACCAATAACGAATGTTCATTTCGTCTGACACGTGAAATGAAACGACGAAATGAAACATCGACAAATCGGAAACTGACGTTTCGGCTGCTATCATAAATCCGAAGCTTTAGGAATACCATCATTTATATTATTGCAAATGAACATATCTCGTTCATCGCATTCATTCTAGTGGTATAGTAGTGACAGATAATAATTATTTCATCAGACTGGACATTATGAATGATACTAATGGATCAGCTGTTAGCTGGTATGGTGGTCAAAGACTCAGCAGGTTGGGGAGATCCGAAGGCTAAAAGGCAAGCTTAAATGGCAGCCACGGGAGCTATGAGGACAACCCCAATATCCGGCTTAGAAGTCTTGCTGAACGTAAAGATACTTCATGTGCACCTACAAGGTGAAGCCAGGACACCAGCAGACTGACCAGAGTGGAAGTGCACATAAGTAGAGTGCACGGTAATATGTACAACGAGCTATGCAATGAGTTCGAAAACGACCCCATAATGGGAATGCCATCCAATGAGATGATTCCCAAGTACGGCTTCGATAAAATTAAAAGGGAAGTGATAACAGACAAAGAGGCATGAAAGGGAGGACTTCCACTTGATGCAGAAATGGTTTGCTTCACAGACGACTCAAAAACTAAGGAGGCGTAGGGGCAGAAATATATTGTTATGATTTCATTTCCTAAACAACATAAAATAATAAAA
The DNA here is from genome assembly GCA_958510875.1 of Endomychus coccineus. Taxonomy (NCBI): domain Eukaryota; kingdom Metazoa; phylum Arthropoda; class Insecta; order Coleoptera; family Endomychidae; genus Endomychus; species Endomychus coccineus. The sequence goes on along the minus strand of OY294068.1, from coordinate 22,216,122 downwards.
ATTGAACTTACCGAACATTAAAAATCAGAAAAAAATAATAAAATATATAAAATATGGAATTAAAAACATTATTAAAAGTTAAATTGTAGATAGTATAAGGTATTAAACAATGTAGAACAAAATAAACCATAATGTAAATAGAATAAGAAGTGTAAACAAGAAAACAGTGAAAGTGGATAAACGTACGGTGATACGAAAGAAGAAATCATAATTGAAATGATTCCCAGACTATCATAAGATAGTTAATATTAACCTAATCATAGGTTATCTCATATCAAAATGTGTGGAAAAATATAGGCAATATTAATTTAGATAGCTGAAAGCATAATCCCTTTAAATAATTTGAAAATCTTCAATAATTCAAAATTTATAGAATACTCTATTCTGATTGGTCGAGACAATTAAGAAACGTCAAATAGGTCAACAATTAAAAGTTATGTCAGTTTTCAACAATGACCAAAGCATCCTTGATAAGCAAAGAAAACATTTCATTGGTCAATTATGACAGCAACTGACGTCCTTTTGGAAGCCCTATAAAAAGAAACAGGAAGGAAGCTAGTTCAGTCTTGCAATAACATCAAGATCCAAGCATCTTCTGCAGCTCAAGCATATTTCCCTAACCTTAGTTTTTGAATAACATCGGAGAACTCAAGTAGTCTCAGTCTCTCAGTAGCTTCGATAAGTTAAAGTAAGGTTATAATAACACAGCTAATAAATAGCATCGTATAGTATCCAGTCTTCGATAACGTTCCAGTATATTGTTGAAGAAGTTTTATATCTTTAAAAAGAATAAAACAAGTTAACAATTTTATCAACAGTTCCTGAATTTCAAAAGAAGTAACCACGTAGTTTACCTGTGTTTGTGAATGTTTCAAAGCAGAGTAATTGTGTTTTTAAAGTGATACATTAAAATCATCAAGAATATACAAAATCAACTGAACATTGCTACATTTTCCACCATATAATTGGATATAACTTAAAAGTAAGTTTGTTTATAATATCATCATTGTATCATCATTTGTATATCTGAAAGTAAGATTGTTGTTTATAAATAATAAGTAATATTAACCAGTTTTGGAGGTTAAGCATAGAATTGTAGAACATAAAACAAATCGTAAGATATAACATAGAATCATTAATTTTAAATTTAGAACTTTTAACATTCCAACAAAAATATTGTGTTCAATTCCATAGAATATATAAAAAAACATTTTCAATACAAACCAAATTAAAATCAAATCAAAACAAAAATTAATAAAGAAAGCTAGCCGGAATAAAATTAAAGTGAAATTAAAAATTCAAACATAATAATCAATAACAAGTGTCACCGCAACGTGGGGCAAAATAAAACTAATAAGAGTTTTTCTTAACAATATATATAAAGGCAAAGACAAGAGTTTCACTGGTATTATGTAAGCACGTGACGATATTCCAGGTAAACAATACATCACTGTGCCGAAGAATTACTAGGGCAAGAGTTTAAGGAGAATACCATCGCCAAGCGGCTATGAAAGCAATCAGCTCCCTGCAAGTTAATTGTCTGGGATTGCTCACAAATCCTACAAAAGTTGGGCAGTCAAAACAGACTGTCTTCAGCTTGAGTACCGGGCCACACATGTTTCAAAGATAATGAAGAGGCAGCTTCACAAGCCCGAATAGGAGCACGTTCTGCCGTAATTGGTCCAGAACCTTTGGTATAGAAAAAGCGCTGCCGAAATCATAATCAGTAATTAGATGAGAAAGCTATCTTGAGAATAGTGGAACAAGACGCCGGGAATGAGAAAGGTCAAAGAGTTCATCATTGAAGAATCATCTGACAGGGCATTGTAGACCTAACAAACATATGAACAACATCCGATTGATCGATGGTTCCGCCAAGAAGATGAGGAAACTTCAGCACCCATACTGTACTACTGCGAAGGTCTGACAACGCTAAGGTTTTCGAGAACAAGGGAGGTAAAACCACAACCCTTCCAATATATGGAGGCTCTGCAATGGTACTACATTTTAATTTGATTGAATAATGAAACGAAACAGTTCTGCGTTCATGATAATTTTATTCCAAAGTTGTTGCTAGCTAATGCTTTTTACATAATTTTGTTGATATGGTTATCATCTCTTGATCCAATATGTTATGTATAAAGAAATGAATGGGAAACATAGAATGAAGAAGAGAAAGAATTGTGGTATTCCACAAACCTCTGGCCTATAGAGTCTAGTAATAAGGACGGGTCTAGACAGGGAACTCTAACATAACATGAAGGCACACACACAATAGAGCTGTAAAGCTCGCAGTGGAGAGGTTCCTAGCCCATAAGCCACAATACAAATCTAATCTAATCTAACCCTGCAAAATACCATACTTCCCTTATTGCCTATTATCAAACAAGCGACACACGGGGAGAACTTGGAACCAACTGAACCATAGCATTAGGTTACCAAAACAACTGGAAAATATGAGCTGATAAATCTGAAACGTATGACCTCAATTTACCACAGGGATGAACCTACTACTCATTATAAGTCCATGCTTCACTGGATCATCCCAAATGAGATGTAGAGTATTATTTGCACTTGAGGCATCAACGCTATCATACTTGTTTACAGTCGAGGCTTTACTGTAGATTATTATCTCCCCAAAGAAGAACTTGGAATCGAATTGGAAGCATGCATCTGATAGAAAACATGAAATCTGATTGAATTATTTATGACTACTTTGTTACTTGACTAAAATAGAGTATGACTTTTCTTGGCAAATATTGTAAAATCGCCCAAAAACTAAGTGGTAAATCGAAAAAATGAAGATTCCTCAAGTAAGTGCTTCTAAAGCATATTGTGAACAATTTTAAACTAATATCTTCTGTTATTATGTTATTTCGCGAATATCAATTCCAATTAAATTTTTATCACTTGATAAATCAAAGTTTTACGCTTAGCACATTTATCATTAGTTTTCACTCCTAAAATCGTAGGTTGGTAATCGTCAGCTGTTGTAAAAGGTAATTGTGGTTTCTTTGAATAAACTGTAATATTCCAACATCAATGGCTTAAATCACTTCATCCGATATAACTGGAAGCGGAATCGTCGGTAATTAGAAAGAAACGAACAATGGACGCCAGTGTATATAATACCAATAACTTTATTGACGGTTCATCAATTAAGGCTAGGGTCCGATGGATTACTTACTGAAGCATGAAAGTTTCCCTGAAAGGAAAGAAAAAGATAAGCTTACACGCATAATGGGATTACAAAATATTCAGTCGATTGGGAAAAATAATACTATCAGATCAAGGATTAGAAACTTATCTCCTGTGGTGTGGTGAGGACACTTATATAAGAGGGAATGTATACATTGTTATTGTGAGAGGAGAGGAGAAACCGACAATGAACATAAATAGAAATGGATTGAGAAGATTCATGTTAATTTCTGAAATAACTAACATAAGTAATCGTTGTTCCAAATACTAGTGTGACTAGACGACTTTCCAAACATACATCATCCAAATATATTACCTAGATTTATTTATTTGGAAATAGACTGACACTTTTGTTAAGCCATACAGTTGATTGTGAATAACAATGATAGTCCAGTAAACGGGGGACTTGATAAGGACATTTTTTTCTCTTGGACCGATTTTGATCTGCACGACTCATTCGATTCGATATAGTCCTTTATTTGTTTCAGGGATGTAGGTAGTAAGTTGTAAATTTTTGAAGCAGTGGAGTTCAAAAATCTTAGGTGGAGGTTATTTGTGCTTTTAGGTATTTTGATGTATTTGTTTTTATTGTTTCTGGTATTATATATATGTGAGATTCGAATTAGGAAATTGCACTTTTGGAAAATAAATAAACAAGACTTTTGAAAATAGAGTGATCATAGGTACAGGGTGTCCCATTTTGGGTACTTTTGCGGGGTATCTCCTTTATTTTTAAAGATAGAGAGTTGCGGTTTTCGCGATACTGTGCTACTTTTTCATAAAACTCAAGATGCCGTCAACAGAATTTTCATAGCCCTTTTAGTTTTTAAGATACAGGACATTTCTGAAAATGTTGCATTTTGTGACCCCCCTCGTATCTCCGTTATCCTTCAACTTATCGAAAAGGTAAAATAACATTCTAATAGATTTTTTTCCGTAGAATGCAGTGGTGTAGATAACTTTTGTTACATATTTACTGTTTTTGAGTTATAAAGTAAACTTATGTTTTTTTAAATGGAACACCCTGTATATTTATAGACTATAAAATTTGTCTTTTTTTTACCTTTTCAAAAATATATGATAGTATAAACTTTTTTTCAGAAACACGCAAATAATTGACAATTTTCAGAAAATTAAATACATATTTTAATAGTAGGCTATGGATAACAATAATAAACAAGTGCAACTTACATATTACTAACAAATAATTGGATACGTTGTATATAGGTATCTATTAAAAAAAATTCCCATAGATCTTTTTCTAACAGTAAGTTTGTAACAACAGTTTTGTGGCGTAAAGTGACAATATAACAAAAACACAAAAAAATAACATTATTAAAAAAAATTAAATGTGATGTTCAAATTGACCACCATTTTCTCTAATGCAAAATTGGCACATCTTTGAGATTCTTTGAATAGCGTTCAAAAGAACCATTGTTCTCATTCGCAGATTTCGAAAAGCTAAATGAATTGCCTCTCGAAGTTTTGCAATGCCGTCATATCGAGGTTTATATACTTCATTTTGTATATAACCCCATAAAAAAAATCTAAAATTGAGAGATCTGGTAATCGTGGAGGCCATCTAACAGGTCCGTTGGTACCTATCCATCTTTGAGGAAAGTTATTATTTAGAAAGGCCCTTAAGAGCCTACAGTTATGACTTGGGGCACCATCTTGCTGTAGGTAAACAGCATTATACTGGGCTAATGGAATGTTTTCGAGCAGTTCTGGAATAACTTCCTCAAGAATTTCTAGGTATCTACGTGCTGTAAGACCTCCTTCAAAAATCCTATAAACTATATGTCTACCCAAAATAAAACATGAAACCTCAACTCCAAAGCGTCCTTGTTGTGCCCTTTCAAACATTAAATGCAGATTTTCACTACGCCAGTTCCTGGTATTGTGACGATTGAAAATGCCAGCACTTGAAATAAAGCATTCGTCTGACCAAAAACAAGTCTGCCAAATAAATCGTTAGCATCGATTTGTTGCAAATACCACTGGCAAAACAGTGCCCGGCGCTCGGCATCGCCAGGATGCAAATGTTGTAGTATATTAAATTTGTATGGATGATACTTATATTTCTTCAAGATCCTCTGAGCGTTAGTTTTTGGCACACCAATTTCCTTCTAAATTTTTCTACATGAGGACGAAAATGTTGCTTCTATATATCCTAAAGTATCTATCTCTTTTCTTTCCCTGTTCTCTTTGTTGTATGTTTTAGGGCGCGGGTGAACAAATGATCCGTGCTCAACTAAATTTGCTTTTAAACGGGCCAATATCCCAAAAAACGGTTGCCTTCTTTCTGGATATCTAACAAGCAAAAATTAAAATGATTATAGAGATTTTCATAGCCATAATAGCTTACTCACCTTTGGAAATATAATTCCGAAGCTTCTTCAGAATTTTCATTACTCTGTATAAAACATACCATCATATCATATTTCTCATAATTTTCGTAAACTGCCATTATTCGAAAAAATTGATAAATATCTATTGAATAATGATACCAAAAGAACGAAAATAAACAGCTTACATGTGATAGAGATTTGATGTTTATTTCTGTTTCTTGTCATAATCAATATCAATGGCCTACTATTAAAATATGTATTTAATTTCTAAAAATTGTCAATTATTTGCGTGTTTCTGAAAAAAAGTTTATACTATCATATATTTTTGAAAAGGTAAAAAAAAGACAAATTTTATAGTCTATAAATATACAGGATGTTCCATTTAAAAAAACATAAGTTTGCTATAAGGTCAACCCGGGTAAGTGTGATTTTGGGGCAAGTGGGATCCCTTATGTTAAATAGGTTTTACAGATGACCGATTTGAGCGACATCTCATACCAAGTAGCTAGAGTTACTTGCCAACACATGGCTATAAGTAGGAACTCTACCAACCTAAATCTCATAAAGTTATTTGACAGTGAATGAAGCTTGCTGTTATCAACCTGTTGAATGAGTAGACACGTGTTTTATGAATTATTAATAACCTGGGTAAAATCTGTGGTAAGTCTGAGTTTTTATTTAGTAGTGTATAGTTCTAAAGTTGCATTTTATTGTCCAATATCAACAATATACGCTTTCATTGTTAAGATTGTTTTCAAATATGGGTCACACTTGCCTCAAGAAAAATATACTTTGGGGTTAGAGTGACATAAATTCAAGGGGCAAGTGTGAACTTGTTATTTTAGAGATCTCACACTGAGAACAAATTTTGGCTTCAGGTTCAAAATGGTTAGGAATTATACACGTATAACACAACGGGCTTCAAAGTATTCCAAGGCTGACCTGGAAACCGCCGTTCAAGAAATCAAAAGGGGTGTCATGACTATATATCGAGCACACAAACTATACCGCATCCCCAAAACTACGATATTGTATCATGTCACTGGTGTTCGTGGTAACAAGAGTAAAACTCAAGGAAGAGCGCCAGCTATTCCATATGCAGAAGAAGAACGATTAGCTCGGAGCCTTAAAACAATGGAGCAATGGGGTTTCGGGATTTCTCGGAAAGAACTTTTGAATATTGTCGCTGAATATGTTAGTAAGAATGGAATAAAGACACCTTTTAGGAATAATATTCCTGGAGATGAGTGGTTTTTTAACTTCAAAAAAAGGCACAACATGAGCCTTAAAAAACCTCAGGCTGTCGAATTTGCAAGAAAAAAAATGACAGATCCTTTCATAATTAATGAATATTTTAATTTACTGGATACAACCCTGAATGATTTAAATCTCCATGACAAGCCAGAACTTATTTGGAACCTAGACGAAACATCTTTATCACATGATCCTCACAAAACAAAAATTGTTGGAGCAAGAGGAAGACCAAGCTCGCGAACTACCTCCGGACCAGGTAGGGAGAACACCACTGTCCTATCAGCTGTTTCTGCATCCGGTGTTAAAGCTCCGCCACTTATAATATTTAAGGGAAAGAACGTTTGGGATTCCTGGTTACCAGATGAAGCTAATTCCTTCAAAGATACTGCCTATGCAGCAAGCCCTAATGGGTGGATGCAAACAGATATTTTTTTCAATTTTTTCCAGAAAACTCTACTTCCTGCATTGGGACCGAACAGGCCAGCCCTAGTCATATATGATGGACACAGTACGCATGTCAATGTTCCTCTTATTGAACTAGCACGTGCAAATGATGTCACTATACTAAAATTGCCACCGCACACAAGTCATCTTTTACAGCCTTTAGACTTATCCGTTTTTAAATCTCTAAAGGATAATTGGGATCTGAAATTGGTGTCCTGGCAAAGGAAAAATGTTGGTTTGAAGATTCCTAAAAAAGTGTTTTCTGAGCTCATTGGAAAAACTTGGCAAGAATTAGATCCAGAAATACTTAGAAACGGATTTCGTAAAGCGGGAATACATCCATTCAACTGTGATGTTATTCCAGATGACAAGTACGATCCAGAAGCATTAAGAAGATGGAAAGACTACCAACGACAGATACCAACAAGTCAGACGGAGCCAGCTCATATTGCCGAGGAAAATAACATCAGAAATGAACAAGACATGAATACTCCTGGACCCTCAACTGTACCTCTTTTTGATACAAACCCAAGTTTTGAGAAACTGTTATTGGATACGGTGAAGCAAACTCAAAGGGATGTTCTGACTAAAAAGAAGAAAAAAGTAGCGTGCGGTGCGGAGGTAATTACTTCACGACAGGTAATGGAGAAGCTTAAGAAAGAAAAAGAGGAAAAGGGAAAAGGAGGGAAGACGGTCTCAATGAGAAAGAAGACTAATAGAAGAAAGCCGAAAACAGCAAGAAAAAAAGAAAATTTTAGTAGCTCGAGCTCAGAGGATGAATTGGACGATCCAGTTTTTATAGAGTCAGAAGATGACAATGACCCTGAAGTATTTGAAGAGGAAGAAATTGATGATCCAGTTTTTATAGAGTCAGAAGATGATAATGACCTTGAACTATTTGAAGAAGAAGAAATGGAACATCCAGCCTTATCAGAGGATGAACATAGTCGTAACGTATTCCAAGAAGAGGAAGAAATCACTTCACAAATTGTTGTAGGAAGATGGGTAATAGTGAAATACGCTACCAAAAAGACTGTTAAACATTTTGTCGGGCAGGTTAAAAATAGAGAAGATGAAGGGTGGTTAGTCATGTTCCTTAAATGTAAGAAAAATACCTTCCGTTGGCCAGAAATAGAAGACACAGATACCGTAGCTGATGAAGACATAATAAGAGTTTTGTCTGAACCAACTGAAGACAGAAGACATAATTTTCATTTTCAAGTAGAGTTTGATAATTTCAATTTATAATTTTTAAAAGTTTGTAACTTTTTTTCTAATAAATATATTTAAAAAAAAACATTAAATCCTAATAGAGTTTTCAAAGAAGTTTCACACTTACCCCTGGGTGCTGAATATTAGCACATATATCGACACTATGAGCAATGGTCACACTTGCCCCAGATTGATGGGGAAGTGTGATCCACAGACATGGTTTTAAAAAAATTAGTTTATCTTTCTGATAGCTTATTGGATAACTATTAATTATTCACAGTTAGTAACTAGACGTTGTGGCATCATAGTAAAAAAATGTTGACATTCTAAAGTTACAACAAGCATAAGAAGGACAGGGGTAAATACCAACTAATTAAAAATGCGGTCACACTTACCTGGGTTGACCTTATAACTCAAAAACAGTAAATATGTAACAAAAGTTATCTACACCACTGCATTCTACGGAAAAAAAAACTATTAGAATGTTATTTTACCTTTTCGATAAGTTGAAGGATAACGGAGATACGAGGGGGGTCACAAAATGCAACATTTTCAGAAATGCCCTGTATCTTAAAAACTAAGAGGGCTATGAAAATTCTGTTGACGGCATCTTGAGTTTTACGAAAAAGTAGCACAGTGTCGCGAAAACCGCAACTCTCTATCTTTAAAAATAAAGGAGATACCCCGCAAAAGTATCCAAAATGGGACACCCTGTACATTAAATATTGTTTCATTATATAGTTGTTCTGTGGGATGTCTTTTGTGCTTTTTTAAAATTACGTTCAACATATAGTTTTGAGCAATATTTAATTGTTTCACATAGCTATCGTATAAGCCACCGCAGACAATAATTCCCCATCGGATTATAGATTCAATTAGAACCTTGTAGATTGTTATTAATGAATGATGTTTCTCTCAAAATATAAAATTTATAGATTCATTTCTTCACAATTAGTGATTGCTATTGTATTAAAATCTGGACGATTGACGCAAGATAGTGAGAATGCAATATATTTAGTTCTTTTATTTCAAGAGACAGTTTATTAAAATTTAACCATTCCTTTACTTGTCTCATACCGAAACTTTATTTTTCACCTCACTCCAAGTATTGACAGAAAAAAACTGTTCCATCTGCATATGATATGGTTATACCATTAGCATTTAAATTAGTTAATGAATTTATATAAGCTGAAAATAACAGGTCCCAATACAGCGCCTCGAGGTATTCCGATTTTTACTGATTTTTGTTCACTAAAATTATTTACTACCAGTTCTTTTAACAATCTATTTTCAGTGTCCTAAGCAGATTAATTTTTGCAGCAGTCTATTCTAGATTGATCGATAATTTTATATTCTTTCGACACATTCCCGACATGATTTGTGATAAACTGCTCTGCAATTCATACATGTGCATTTTTTTGTTTCTTGTATTTTGCAACATTTAAATATAGCCGCATCACCAAATTTATTTTAATTTAATTCTCTTTCACTCATTTTTCAAATTGTGATGGATAGACAGACTATTGCAATATTTTCTTACATGATCAACTAATTGTAGTGATAAGCTGCTTTAATTCACAACCAGTGAATACCAGTGGCGGCTCGTGAACTTTTTAAGAGAGGAGGCTGGACATAAAACGTTTTTGTAAAAATATACTCTATTCAGCCAATTAATTTAACCTTTGCACAGCGACCGTACCAGCTACTTCAGTGCCAAAATTAATTGTTGCCCAGCGAAAACCAACGTGGAGGTATAGAGTTTCTCTTGCAAACAAATTTTTTCTCGTTCGTTTTTTGTTTTTTATTCTTTTTGGATTTTTAATATTTTTCTTTTTTTTTTGGAATTTTCCAAATTTTGCTTTTTTTATCAATTTTATGAACTTTTTTTATATATTAACGGAATTCTACGGTCCTTAATTTGCGAAAAATGATCAATAATATTATCATAAAATGTATCATTATGTTTTAAGTGTTTCAATAAATCTTTTTCAATAGATATTAAACTAACATTGTATAAACGATTTTGGCCCAATGTATTTCGCATGTATGTTTTAATTCGTTTGAGAGTAGAAAATGATCTCTCCACCGATGCCGACGTGACAGGAATGGCGACTGTCAAACAAAGTAGTTTATAAAACTTAGGTAAAACTTGTTGCAAATCATTATCTATCATATATTTTATCATATCGGCGTGACTGTCGTACTGGCCTAAAATATCTTTATCCGAGTATACAACGCATAATTCATTGTGCAGTGCTATTTTATCAAAAAATGTATATTTTAGAACTAAGTTATCTAGAAGTGTATTGGGAAACTCTTTTGAAAAAGATTCGAAAAATCTTCCATTCGTCAAGTAGGAAAACTCCAATTCATGTAAATCGGAAAATCGAATCTCAATTTGACTTTTATTAGTATCTAAAATTTCATAAAAAAGTTGTTTATAATGTAGTTTCTTGTCTACCAAATTTTATATTTTCCTCCTTTTTGCGGGAGGAGCCTCATCAGTTGAAAAATTTTCAAATAAAATATTAAAATGAAATTCTGTTTTACGGAAACTTAAAATTTTATCAATGAGACGTTTCAACCGATCTCTTGAATAAATTATATTTGTGAATTTATGTTGTAAAATTTGAAAAATAAAATCAGTTTGTTCAAACATTAATTTAAAAGAATCAACAAAAAACAAAAATTCTTCATTTTCTAAATAAGATTTTAAACCAACAGCAGCACTTAATGAAACATGATCTGCTGAAAAGTCATCACTGTTTAATGTAAAATCAAATGTTTCACAGCACGTGATGTAAAATTCCATCTAGTTGGAGAATTACAGGGAATTCTGTTTCCTACTATGTTATTTAAGACTTACGTTCGTTTGTCTGAAGACCGTTTAAATGTCCCGACATTACGGATGCGCCGTCGTAAGTCTGAGCAAATGATTTATTAGTCAAATCGTTGAAATGTTTCCATTAGAAAATTGAATAAATTGACCGCTGTTCTTCTCGAACTAGCATCGTAAAACCCTAAAGTACTTTCCACTAGTTGTCCATTTTTTACAATTAATAATTTACCGAACAGACAAATTCTAATCTAACCTTATTTCGCGTGGCGTCACTCAACTATTATACCCGCATAAAACAAAACAAGCACCGACGCAACACGCATGTGTCGTATTCCGTATCACACCGACCGTACTGAACGGCGGGCGGCAGGCTAGCCTACTGAGAGTGTTGCCGTTTCAGCTGTTTTACGGTATTTAGCAATTGGACTGATCGGAAAAACGGCAACTGTGTTGAGAAACACGTGTTTACAGTTTAGGGTTTGAGATATATATATTATAGAGAGTCTAGCCTCAGGGCACTGTTGCCAGATTAAAAATAACTACTGAGAACGGGGAATTAATTATAAAATTAAAAAAATTATTAGATAAACAGGAAATAAAATGAAGAATGATCAACAAGATAAATTGGTGAGGAGGCTGAGCCTCCTTAGCCTCCTTCGAGGAGCCGCCACTGGTGAATACCAGTTGCTATATAAATTTTAAATCTGATAGCGATAAGAACAAATAATGGATGAAATCCCTTGTTATAAAGCTGTAACTTACCGACTAACCACATCTGTTGAAATTAAAATGAACCTATTCTTTGCTTTGAATTTTATTAATGCCGCTAGTCTCTTATTTTGGGACATTTGACCATGAAGTGGCACATCAGTAAGACCCAAATTTCGTAACATCAGAGCAGTTCGAATGGTGTTATTGCATGTGGAACATTATTTGACCATTTGTAACTTATTCTCCAAGTAACTCTCTAAGACATTTTCGACAATTCCCCTAATTCCATAGCGTTCAAGTGTATCTATGAGTTTTACATGAGGAACAGTATCAAAAGCCTTTGCGAGATTTAAAAATACCACTATACACTTTTTTGTTATTGAAATAATTGGTTATGTTTTTGACTACCTCATATACAGCATCACTTGTACTTATTCCAGACCGAAATCCAAATTGATTGGAAGAAATAATGTCGTTATTATTAAAAAAAGTTACTAATCGTTCCTTCAAAGATTTCTCAAATATTTTTGTTAAGTTACTTAATAAACTTACAGGTCTAAAGTTGTTGATATCTGTTTTCATCCCGAATTTATTATAAATAGGTTTTATTATACTAAGTTTGAAATCATCTGGTACAATACCTGTGGAATATATTAGATTCATAATATGTGTAATAGGTTTTAGGATGTATTGATGAATATGTTTAATAATTCCTGTAGTTATACCATCTACGCCAGGAGCAGTATTATTTGTTAATGAATTTATATATTTTATTATTTCATTTTCAGACACTGGGTTAAGGAACAATTATTGTCTGTTTTCTTTGTATATGAAGTCTTCTTCAGCACAATTACAAGATCGCCAATATTTTCCGCCATATGGAAACCTACATTTACAAAATGGCTATAGCAATAGTTAGCGATTTGTTTAGCATCTTTCATGTGATTTCTTTTTTCACATCTTCAACAGCAGAATTAATTAGGTGAACAACAGGCAACCATTTTAGTAAGAATCGCGGAGAATTTTGAATTTCAGTCAGGCAAAATATTGAATCTTGAAGTTTTGTGAATTTAACTGAGAATGCTTTTCGAAGACCTCCAAATCGTTGAAATGATTAGTTAACACCTAAGGTCTGTTGTAAACTCGACGTTCCGTTTAAAATTACGAATTATGCAAGTCGGGTATATTATAACTTGTTATTTCGCTACAGCAAGAGAGAGAGATAGAGAAGCGATTAACCCGAGCAGCTGGTTAAAAATGAAACACACGGGCGAGTACTCAGCTATGTAGGTTAGTTCTTTCTTTCCTCCGCGTTACGGTGCTTTAGCGACACTTTAATTTGGTGAAAGGGAGTTCTGAACTGATGTAGGTGGGCGGCGGTAATTCTGAGGCGGAATGCAAGCGCCCGATATACAACGGCTACCGAGGATTAAAGGCTTCAGGCATGCTAATTGCTAATTATAGCGGCTTCTGTGTGTAACGCTGTACTATTATTCCTCGCTTTCATGCTCGTAGATGTATTCCGGAATCGGGCTTTGCAGGCTTCAAAGCTCTACGTGTATTTCGTTTGGAACTTAGTTTATTTCCTGATGGACATTTATGCAGACTTCTTCCCGTAACTATAAATCTTTTAATTCTGTTAAATGGAAACTGAAGGTTAAATGTAACTTTACGACTCTCCAACTCCGCAAACGTTTTACAGTTTCTTTCAGTTAATCATTGACAAGATTAAAATATGCAATTAAATAGAATTATCGCCCTGCTAAATAGGTAGAATTATTCAGAGTTTGTTATAGACACATCCAGTTCTTTATAACTTCCCAGATTTCATCGACGTGATGTACAAATTGGGTCGCACTGCTTATCCCCATCTACTGCAATCTCATCTTGAAACACATTTTTATTAAAGTGAAACTTTAATGGGACATCACATGGGATACTTTTAGCTGATATTGATTTATGCAAAATGTTCCATACCTATTCAGTTGAGATGCCCATAGCCTCAGCAATCTCGAGCACTTTAACTCGCCGATTGTCCTATGTCATACCATGGATTTTATTTTTGGCGATGTAACCTCAATTGGACGACCGGAACGTTCGGCCCTCTTTGTGGTCATACCATCACAACGAACATCAGTAAGCCCCTTGTGGGGTTCCAATCGATGGTGAAGAGTTCGCATAATGTTTAATAAGCGATAGTTTGGTTTGTGTAATGTCCATTTCCACGTAAGAAATAATGTTTAATCAAGACACGAAATTTACTTTTTCTCATGTTTACAAAAATCTTCGAGGTTGCTTGCTTTCGATGGGTGTCAAAACAGAACTGAATGACATATCAGTCTGAACATTTTAATGCGTTATAGTTGAAGATGGTACATCACAAATGTCACATGGGATTTTCGATTGTGGCACCATCTGTTTTATTTTTCAGAAATTGTTCACCTTGCCCTCATATTTTTTGTCTCTTAATGACAATTAAAATTATACTGACGCATTTCTTTACCCATACATTCAATTAGAATCTAACTGGATTCATGCCATTACAATAATAGGAAAATAAAGTTACCACAGTAGAGTTGTTTTTTTGAGAGCAGCATCATAATACGTTTTGGTTGCACAAGGATGGGTTCACTCACTTACTCAGAGTGAAATGCTGCTCAACAGCGATAACTAGCGATCGCAGGGGACCATAAAACGTTCGAGGGTTTTTAAACACTTTACAAACTTTTATTTTGAATCATAACTTACAGTAAAATAATCTGTATGATAGGGAAGCGAAGCATAGTTCATATGGACATTGAATCAGCTATGAAGAATTTATACTCAACTGACAAATTAATCTACTGATAATTTGATGAATGTATTAAATTTGTAAGAAAAATCATCCTTTTTTATAGATTTCATAAAACTTTAAGCAATTGCGGGATCAGCATGGCATTCGCCATGTTCGAATATTGACTATTTGTTCATTTTATATACAAGTACCAAATCGATGGTTTACACTTTGGACACAATATTTTGGTGAATTGGGAATCTAAACCACGTATTTTTGGGATATATCCAGACTTGACTTGAACATTGTTGCCAAGTCACAATAATCTGCCGATCGTTATGTAACACGGCTGAGTAACCGAGAAAAACCTTCCGTTTGAGTTATAGAATATCAAGGTTGCAATATTCAGGAAAATTATAGCTTGGTGACGAGGTTACTCCTGGATGGACTGCATAGTCAGAGGGACACCGATCACTTGTTCGAGTACCACCAGACATCAGTGTCCTTATTAGTCAGGAAATCTATGGGATTTTTCATAGTATCATTTCTTCTAATTTTCCAAATATTCAAATTTCGAATTTCATTAGTATCATTTATTTTTTATAGAGTAAATAGCTAATTACGTCAAGCCGACAAAATTTATTTTGTGCTTCTTTAATTGCAATTCATAAATCAACTTAAGAGTTGCACTTTGCTTTGCTAGTCAAACCTACCATGGTAGAACGAGAAAAATTATCTACGCGGGAGTAATTTTCTAATTATTTTCATCAGAATGATGATAACGACAATTTAAAGAGCCCAATTTCTAGAATTGTTTATTCAAATTTATTGATCATAAATACATATGAGTTGTTGTTAGATTCACTTTTTCATTATTGTTATTTATTCATTTCAAATTTTAATTGGCAATAATCGAAATTGTTATTAGATTATTGCCGTTGTTTGGCCCACTTTTATTTTTCTCAACCAACGAGCATTGTGCCAAATCTCATACTACCTGCGGGATTTGTTTAAAAATGATCTAATTTTTTCCCACTTTTTTAAACAAAACCTAAGGACCTATGCAGACCTTGAGGTTAGTACTATTTTCTAAATTTTTGATATCTAAGCTAGCGTAACTTGGCTTTTTTTCTCTCCATCTAATATTAATCAGATAAACTCGTACTCAACAACAACAATAAAATTCAATTATAAAAATGATCATTAAATTAATAATAATAAAACAATGATTATGACAATAGATAATGAAATGATATTATAATAAACTTTATTACTAATTTCTCTGGAGAAACTACTAAGTTAATTTAATTGAACATGATAAAGTGCCACGTGATTTCTCAAGAGACTGATTCAAGCTAGAAAATATAACTGACTTTTTTGTGGTGAGTTTGATTTTTTTATAATGATTTGTTATAAGCTTGGATAACCACCCCTCTTTGCCCAATAGGTTTGGGGGTAGTAACTTCTACCCAATGAGAAAGAGTGAGCTAGATATAAAAGAACTTCTATTTTTGCTGACATGGACCTCATTTGAACATCCTTGAACTTAGGTATGAATGAAAATTATAACAAGTTAATATTCTAATTACATTTTTGATAACAAACGACTGCGTCCTGCACGTTTCATGGTTACGTGAATAGATTTTTAGCTTCAAAGGAAAATACCTTTGTTTAGACTATAGCAAGCGATCAACCTGCAGTTTCGAATATGGCCATAAAATATAATTATGTTAACTAACAGTATTCTGAAAAGCACTTGCTTCGTTTAGACTTTTTTCTGCTAAATACGGTATTTATGATTTCCTATTGAAACCTGTGAGGAACATGTCCGACTTGTCGATATTTTACAAATTATAATGACCCTTCTTCGAAAAGGATTCAGAGATTTTACACCTCGTTTCCGTCCCACAGATACAAAGAACAAACTGTACTATGAAACGAGCTCATATATTTGAATTGTCCGTAATAAAACGGAACAAATAATATCCTGTTTCTATATACGTTTATGTGATTTAGCAACTTGTTTGATATCTAAATGAATTCTAATTGATAATTAATAAGGCTGCTTTGTTACACTAGTAGGTATTCAACGTTGAGGTAAATATAATTTTTACAGGATTATAGCTTTCGTTTACATTGTATTTGGTTTTGTTCTTACCCGGAAATCACTAGCCAGTAGTGAATAAGTAATACAACTAATGAAGAATCAATGAACTAATCTTCCAATTAGAATAAACATCAATTCCTCAATAGGGAACATGTTCAAACAATTATAGATTCTTAAATTGATAAATTCCGCATACGTATATGATAAAAATACTTATTTATAATTAAACGTAAGTAATTCAAAATACGACGACAGTCGGCAACTTTAAATGAGATTAAGAATATAAAACTCGAAACTATTAGGGGCAGAAGATTCGAAACGAAAAATAATTATAGAGATAGATCAGAATTAAAGCGAAAGCGAGTTTAATTGAATGAGACGATGTGCCATTAGCGAGTGTATACAGCTATCAGCGTTCGGTCGTTTAACGATATTCCGGCATCGAGTTTACTATCGGTTATCGTGCGAAATCTGGACACATAACCGTATAAAAGCGGGTCTCGTCCCAACCGAAACCACTGCCGGCACAACGTAGGCATGGACGCGGTTACCGGCGATGCTAGGCCAAATTCGAGATTCCAGATCATCCCGCAACGGTTGTGTATACGCATAGCTTTACCGACCCTCATAACATGGAAGCGGAACACGTGACCTGACCTTTGCACGGTAAATATTAAATGTGTTGTAGAATTTGTAATCGTTTTACGGTTCCTTCGCGCTTAAGAGGCTGGCAAACATGCGGTTTTCCGGCGCATCCGCCAATTTACATTATCGAGTCTGGTGAAGTAATGTCTGACCTAAATTGCGTTCATATTTAGAATTTATATATAGTTTAGAAAACGTTAGATCAACTGATAATATACTGTTGTAGAGTCGCATAAGTATTCTCTCTTCAGACTTTTGTCTATTGTATTATATATTAAAGTGTATTCCCGTTAAATTAATTACACTTTAAGCTTTGTATTAACCCAACTTGAAATGTTAGAAATACTTCTGACGAAGTTTCCGTGCAATCAAAACATGTCAAGTTTAGTTAATTATATCAATATTTAAAGTGTAACCTCTTTTCCGATTCTTTACAAACCTCTCTTTAATTAGGTATATTATGGATTTATATGAACTCGAAGTCAACTTCGTCAAATATTAGTTATATTGAAATGAACAACTGCGTTGAGAGTGAGGACACAAAAAGACCAACATTTCATGGAACAACTATACATTAGATAGTTCCAAATAATACTGAATAAATCAGGTATGTTCCATCAGGCATGGGTCAATTATTGTTCATCAATTATATGTAATAGTTATTTACATACCAAGGGAGGAAATGCACTTTGCTCTAGAGGCATGTATATAATTTTTCCTAGTACCTTTTATGCCCATTTTCAAGAACGAACTTTGAATTCTTTTTTTCTGTTAAAATATAACATTTGAAATCAGTTAGTATACATTGCAGAGACTGAGAGAGTTCTTTATCGATAATTTTGAAATCTCTTACATATTTTATACGATTCGGCAGAATGTTAAAAATTTAGTGGCAGAGTACAATGGACCTCTTTCGGTTAATGTTAATCGATTATTTGGATATACAAGCATATTAGCATTTCTTGTGTCATAACAGCTTCTATGATCACTTTGATAAAATAAAGCTGGTTGATTTCTCATGAAAAGTAAACATTCTGATATGTAGATTTCATAGACGGAAAGAAATGAGTTCTTTTTGAACTATCCTCTGCAAGAAACTTATGCTCTTATTTTGCACATGATGCGAATAATGAATTTTTGGATAATAACAATTTTTTTGACATGTGGGCTGTGTCCCCCAAATAACATCCCATACTTTAGATGAGGATATACATTATGTTTAACTGTTCTAAATAGGATGCACGAGGTCTTACTAAAGTTAAGAGTTAGGTTATTTCTAACAAAATAATTATTTATGCTTTTTAATGAGTTTGTGGTATCTTCAGTACTGAAGTCATTATCACTTATCGATTTTACAGTATTAGTATCATCAGCATAACTGAAAGGAAATTGAAGTTCTTCATTCAATATATTTGGAAGGTCATTGATAAATATTATGAACAATGAAGACCCGGGAATGAAACCCTGCGGAACACCATTGATCACGTTGGCGGTTTCAGACATGTAAGATGTGATGATCGTCTGTATTCTGACAAATTGAGTACCATTACAGAAATATGATTTGATGAGATTCTAAGAGGCTCCACGAACTCCGTAGCTTTGGGTGATTCAAGCTGTCAAAAGTTTTGGTATTTAACATTGTATTACAAAATTGAAGTAATTTGTAGGAGATTCTCCTTGACCAATTTGAAATGAAAATGAAGTGCTAGGGGTGAAAATATATCGATTGCCAAAATTTTGAATATATTCCACGGTTTAACCTGAGGTTCCAGCAGCGCCAGATATATACATCAAATGTTACATTAGAATGAGAAACCGTATTTGAACGATTTTCTAAAGCTTCCAATAGTACGATTGGTTATTAAAATAAACTGTATTCAATACTGTGGTTCTATTTACATTATTTTTCACTGGTGAAACCGAATACGCCTCCAGACATATGATTACGATGTCAATTAGAGGAACTGGCCACATGCGAGAGGGTTAATTGTTCAACAGCAAATTACTATTGCTCGATACTCGCATTGCTACCGGAGGCGACACAAGACTGTAGACTACTTCCTCATTTCCATGAAACGTTTAGTATTAACTACCACTCACCAATCATTATATGCAACTTTATTAAACAATGGATAGTCATCGAAATATTATTCTTCAATTAATCAAGCAATGATTAGTTGTGTTATTCTAAGTGTCCAATATTATTAATATTTATTACACTAGCACTGGTAAGTTATGCTCCTTCATGGGCTATTGCCTCATTCTTATTCGAACAACTAGAAAAGTAATGTTTATTTTAGTAATAGTCGACAATGGAGTGATGGTAAGAGCTGGTTATTAACATTGAAACAAAGATGGTCAACCTTTTCAAACACAAATCAATTATTCATTTTGCGTGAAGTTTGTTCCTAGATCTACCGGTAACTAGCATAAACTATTATTACCACCAGCTGTGAAATCCCGATTGGTTTAAATTCGGAATAGTTTTGGAAAAAATAAGATCTAGTTGAATTGCATAAGATTAAAATGTTCTTTATTGATTCATGTTATTCGTTTTATTTGTTTAATTTAATAGTACAATAAATAATGAACTGTGATCCTTCGATCACTGACTTCCCGCGCTCCCTCAACATAGCTTTCCGACACTTCGGCTGGTCAAATATATGATTGTGTGCAACGTTATACGTTATTTTGTCTAATAATTGCGGGAATAATCTTAATAACAGTTTCAGCTCGGAATTTTAGATTAACTTGGAATGAGACTATGACTGACATCTATCTTACAATAGAAAATCGATTATTTATTTTGCGCGAAAACTGGTGTCAGCTGAATTCAAATAGTTCTTCTCTTCTGATATTAATTGCCTCTATTGAAAGATTATTGTCGACAGGGAATACGTAAATTGTCAAGTTTGTAGTCAGAACGGTTTATGTCGTTTTCTAAGACTTGTTTAACCTAGCAATTATCCTTGTGGTTGCATGGTATCTCCTTTCTTTGACTTTCCTCATATACATTTGTAAAAGATATGTCTTTTTAGACTGGTCTTGGTGAGATAACGGAATAATTATTGATCTGGGTGAACATAAGTAAAACCGAAATTCTCATTTACTGCTTTATGAGATCTTCTTTCCAACCTCGTCCAAGTTTAAGGGACGGTAACATTTTTGTTAGTTGGAATAACAAAATTTTCATAATCAATTGTTTATGTTCTCTAACTTAATTTGTTTCCATCTACAACCTGAACTTTTTCCAGCAAAAATATAATTTAAAGTTTTAACAATATTCAATATTATAATCATTTCACAGGAAACTATTATATTCTATTGAAACTCCAAAGTTCTCTCTACTTAACATCATATGGTTTCATCACTTTACCACTAGATGTCATCAATTCCTTATAATTGCATAAGCATCAAACATTTAAAACATATCCATTTATTTAAACAATTTTTTACCATATTTTATCTAAAGTTACATATTCCTCACCATTAGAATAACTACTTTGCAGCTCCATGAATTTCAAATGTTGAACATGTATATGATATAAATGAAAAATGAAATTTTACATATAAACTTTAATTATTACCTGGAAATGAAGACATACGATTATAAATAATTTTACATATTGAACGTAAGTAAATCTTTTGGGTTAGAAGCTTAGGTAAGTACTAGGTTTTGCAAGGTAGCTTCTTTAGTTGTAATCAACGTCGCAGAAAGGAATTTTGTCTTTTATATCTACTCGTATAAGGTCCTGTTTTCGATTATCACTCCCCAGTAACACAGTAAATTTACGAATAACAGTCAAACGTCATGGTAAGATAGAATTTACTAGGAGGCTCGGTTTTATGTCATGGCAGTGATCCAGAACTGCTGAAATAACTGGCAGAAGTTATCTTCATTGCAATGAACTACTACCGTTGTAAACTCCATGCTAGTTATATGAAACTGACGTTGTACGATATTAGTTTCGTATATGGTATTCAAAACACGCCAAAGTTCCAAGACAACAAGGCGACATGAACGAGTTTTCAGTCGTTCTACGTCTTTGTCTTTGCATTCTGCTTCGCAAGAGTGGGTGTAGCTGTATGTTATACTTCGAAGAGGGGCTACGATTCATCTAACACGTACATAAACTAACTTATGCAACTTAAAAGAGACGATCCTGTTTTGCAGGCAAATAGCTCATATTTCAATTCACGTCATCTAATACTTAATTTGTATTACGATCATTTTGCAACTAGAGCAACTAACCGTCTTGATCGTAATATCCAGAGGCAATTCAATGAACAGCGTTGAGATACTGCTCAGCAATGGATCTGAGCCCGCAGAGTACGGAACAACCGATCCAATCAATCAATCATACTCGTATTCCACAAATCTGAAATAAAAAGCTTGAGCTTTGTAAAAATGATCCATTAGATCTCAAGGAATTATGAATCACTTGTAAACTCAAAATTGGTAAGATGAGGGAGGATTTTTGAAATTATATATTCACAATGTCTATTATACTGAAAACAACTATCCAAAAATTAATCTTGCCGCTTAAAGACAGAATCTGAGAAAATATGTGTTTTTGTAGGTGTACCTGTGGTGGCTTTATCAATTTTAAATCCACTACTAAATGAAATTATCCAAAATAAAAATGAATTTATTAACTTTTTTAATTATAAATTTAGAGAATAAATATTAGGATGTTAGTTGATCGTATGAAACTGTTGTTAAAAAGAAAACTATGGATTAATAATCATGAGGACTTGATATAAATATGAAAATAATAACCATAGAATAAAATGTAGAAGCGTAAGTTATTGTTTGACCAGGATTATCTATTAATCTGAAAAATGTCACTTTCTCTATTTCAATTATTTTAAACCAGACCTGCTGGTAGTGGTGATGGTTTTTCTATAAATTCATCAAAATTTGCGAAATACAGAGCTTCGATAGTGCAAATATTGTTGCCTACTTTGTTCAATCGCTATCGCCAAATTATTTATTACGTTCTGCTCGAAGCAGTTTTTTATTGCAAGTTTCACATCTGAATTTAGATTTAGAAAAATTTTCCGAACAATTAGGAAAATTACAGGGGACAGAAGCTGGATTAAGACGTGGTTTATCTAAGTTTACAATTACTACGATACCATCAACTAGAATTTTGTTGTTATTGTTGTTCTCAGATCCGTAGCTTATTATTTTTAGAGAACTAAACTTTTGAAATTTTGGCTCATTGCAGCCAAACGCACAACATTTAATAGGCAAAATTAACTATCAAATGTCGGTAAACTGTACGTACAACACAAAACGCGGAAAGAACCAAACACAAACATTCACTAAGAAGCCATTTTGCAACGCACTTTATGCAGTAATAACACTTCTAAACAAGCTTATTTCAGGTAAACACACTTTCCAATCACACATGGATGCTCAAGGAACAGACGCAACATAATTTTCCAGAAGAAATAGATACGACTCTGTCAAACAGTAATGTTTATCACCTGTCACACTCAACCCCAGCCATGCGCCTCTTGTTGATGACAGACCACTTACGTTTGTACCAAGCATTCAGGCTTTGTATCTATAGGGTATTGGATAGCCTTGTATTATAGGAGATATGGGCAGTACTCCCCTAGTTTCTCCAGATGTACAGCATTTATTCGGCATAATTAACTAGCAAATGTCAGTAAACTGTACATACAACACAAAACGCGGGAAGAACCAAACATAAACATTCACTAAGAAGCAATATTGCAGCGCAGATTATTCAGTCATAACACTTTTAAACACCCTTATTTACAGGTAAAACGCTTTCCAATCACACATGAGCACTTGAGGAACAGGTGCAACATAATTTTCCAAAAGAACCAGCCATGCGCCATAAACTCTGAACGGGGACTGTCGTAAGACTCGTAAGCCTCTTGTAGATGACGGAACACTCCCGTTTATAAGCGTTCAGGCCTTGTATCTAGAGAATATTTGATAGCCTTGTATTATATGAGGTATAGACGGTACTCCCCTAGTTGCTCAAGGTTATTTCACAAATACGTATTCAGTTATAATAAAAGATTCAGATCAACAATGAAACATTAACAATTTTTTTTTAATTATTTATGACATTATTTACCACTCATAGATAGTATGGTGATTTTGATACATGCATGTCATCATGGAGATATAAACCTTCATTTATAGTCCATCTTTGGATTGAAACCAGAGATCAATATCCTGATCAGCATCGACTTGGCGATCAGTTATTTTAATTATTTCATGTCTTCCCAAAACCTACAGATGTATGATGATTTTGATAGCTTTCGTTCATGTCCCGTAATATTGGACAGCTGGTCTGTTATATGCCTATTACTTTCTTGAAGATTAATTTATTACTCATAAGCTACCAGATTTTGGACTGTAGGAGCTATAAAATTAACGGCACAGTAATATATTCAACATCTTTAATTTGTTTTGACGGTACGAACAATCCTGTTTATGTTCGAATTAAGTACATGCCGTTAACCGTACTGATATAATATATAATTTATTCGATAGATAATTTACGAGCAACCGCTATCCGTGTAAAATAGAGTACTACATCTGAAGTCGAGGCTTAATTGTGTAGTGGGCTGAGCCGCATTATTATAATACACGTATTCGCGTGTACCTTTTAAGGAGACAATAGAACATAAAATTTATGAGAGGGCTCTATTGAATACACTATCATTTATCATTAATTTTATCTTCAATAAAGCTTAGCGTTGGTTTGGGTTAGTGTCGCTATCTGGCGTACTCGAGTAGTCTCTCATTCCCCATAACTTTTAGTAAAATTCGAGAAATCTGTCAACGTGGTACATTGCTTGATTTCTTAGTGGGACATCTATTCATAGATGGCGGGAGATTCTTTGGTTTTCTTACCTCTTTGAATGCTGATTATGACAACCTTCAATAGAGATACTTCAAAAGCGTTTGACCCAACGTGGTACATTGCTTGATTTCTTAGTGGGACATCTATTCATAGATGACGGGAGGTTTTTTGGTCTTTTTACCTCGTTGAATGCTGATTATGACAACCTTCAACAGAGATACTTCAGAAGCGTTTGACCAAGTCTGGCACCAAAGCCTTCTTGGGAAACTTCTATCATATGGTTTTTCTCTCAGATAGATCACTCCATGTGATGGTTGACAAAGTATCTTCCGATACAATGGCTATCGACGCTGGTGTTCACAGGGATCTGTCTTGGCACCATCTTTGTTTCTGCTCCATATCAACGATGGGCTATAAGTGACCACCTGTCCCGTCCACAGCTGTGCAAATGATGGTATACTTCATACCGCTTTCTCATCTGGAGCCTCTATGCCATCCAATAAAGCCAGAAGATCGAGACAGAGGCAGGTTGCCGCAATTAATGAAGATCTGGCAAAGATTTTGAAATGGGGATATTATAATCCAGAAAACTTTAATGCAACCAAAACTCAAGCTTGCGTCTTCTCCAGGAAGGCGGATCCCACAATCTCTAATATTATGATGTCAGGTATAACTATTCCTATGGAGTCCTTCATAACAATGCTCGGGATCACCACCAACAGCATCCTCTCATGGGACGATAATGTGAGGTTCATTGCGAAAACCGCTTCACAAAAACCTTGGTTTTCTATTGCGTGCCAAGAGCCACTTTACATCCCAGCAGCTCCTCATGATCTACAAAGCACAGATTCGACTTTTCCTAGAGTACTGTTCACATGTTTGGAGTTCGGCTCCCAAACATGCGCTGAAGCTCTTGGATTCTATCCAGAAAAGCCCTATTCGTTTGATTGATGTTGTCACACTTACAACTTCAACTTCTATGAGGAGAGCGAAACAGCTGTCTGGAACTATACGTTTGTGACGTTACGGATCGATCTGGACTAGAAAGACCTTATAATTGTAAAAAAAGGCATTCATAATTTGCCAATTACCAGTTTGAGTTGGTTTCTTTTCGCTTCAGGTGATATATGGTATCCCGCAGGGCTCCACCTTGGGCCCTCTGTTGTTCATAAATTTCAGTGACGATATTTTCAGAATATTCCAGGTGGAATGTGCGCTTTATGTGGATAATATGAAGCTATTTACAGATTATAATCTATATCAGACACTATTTTATTACAGTCAGATCTAAATAGGTTCCCCTCGTGGTGCCAATCAAACGGACTAGATCTGAAAATGTCCAAATTCACTGCTGTCTCATATACCAGAAGCCAAACGGCACGGCTTTGTCTCGAGCATGTAAAATCAAAGACATTGGAGTTATCTTTGATTCACGATTATACAGAATATTTGTTGTATGCATACAAAACGCTTCCATATCCCGTAATAGCCTGAATGTTGTTGATGTTAAACTCGAATTTTATTATTCCTCAACTTAATTTGGCTTCTTGCCACATCTTAGTAAAGGAAGAGATACAATTCGCACTTTGCTGACTGATTAACATGAATAATCCAGCGTTTGGTATTAGTCAAGGAAATAAAGCAGAAAAAAAATCGGCCTAACCGATTTCGATGACTTTTTAAAAATCGATTCTAGAAGTAATTTTAAAAAAATGTTACCAGTTTATTTTTTCATGATATGCATTTTGGCATTTATACAGAGCAAAAGGCATCTTTATGAATGCATTTTCAGGAGATAATATTGAAATGTTGAAAAAATGGCCAAATATAGCCGAAATAGGCCAGAATTTCTTATTCGGGGATTTTTGGGATTGCTAATCACGGTTTCGGTACCAGATTCGAACTACAATGCATCTGGGGCTCAGGACATGCTGGTACTATCGTCATCTCCAGGGAATTCGGAAAATATCTTTTGCAATGGGGTGAAACTTATTGGGGAAGTTCTCTTGAGGTTGCCGGTCATAACCATGACACTCAATAGTAACAACTGGTGGTCAGGGTACCCTGATGACCTAGGTCATCTCCATGGATTGTTTTTTAATATGCTCTAAAATGCAACCAAATTCATATCTCGGGATTTTTGGGGCCGCTGAATACGTATCCGGTGCCAGATTCAAACGACCGCGCACCTGGGGCTCAGGGCATTCTGGTACTATCGTCGTCTCCAGAGAATTCGTGAAATTATCTTTTGGAATGAAGGAAGTTTTTTTGAGCTTGCTGGTTGTGGCCACTTGGTGGTCAGGATACCCTGATGGATATTTAAATAGGCTCTTAAATGCAACCAAATTCATATCTCGGGATTTTTGGGGCCGCTGAATACGTATCCGGTGCCAGATTGAAACGACCGCGCACCTGGGGCTCAGGGCATTCTGGTACTATCGTCGTCTCCAGAGAATTCGTGAAATTATCTTTTGGAATGAAGGAAGTTTTTTTGAGCTTGCTGGTTGTGGCCACTTGGTGGTCAGGATACCCTGATGGATATTTAAATAGGCTCTTAAATGCAACCAAATTCATATCTCGGGATTTTTGGGGCCGCTGAATACGTATCCGGTGCCAGATTCAAACGACCGCGCACCTGGGGCTCAGGGCATTCTGGTACTATCGTCGTCTCCAGAGAATTCGTGAAATTATCTTTTGGAATGAAGGAAGTTTTTTTGAGCTTGCTGGTTGTGGCCACTTGGTGGTCAGGATACCCTGATGGATATTTAAATAGGCTCTTAAATGCAACCAAATTCATATCTCGGGATTTTTGGGGCCGCTGAATACGTATCCGGTGCCAGATTGAAACGACCGCGCACCTGGGGCTCAGGGCATTCTGGTACTATCGTCGTCTCCAGAGAATTCGTGAAATTATCTTTTGGAATGAGGGAAGTTTTTTTGAGCTTGCTGGTTGTGGCCACTTGGTGGTCAGGATACCCTGATGGATATTTAAATAGGCTCTAAAATGCAACCAAATTCATATCTCGGGATTTTTGGGGCCGCTGAATACGTATCCGGTGCCAGATTCAAACGACCGCGCACCTGGGGCTCAGGGCATTCTGGTACTATCGTCGTCTCCAGAGAATTCGTGAAATTATCTTTTGGAATGAAGGAAGTTTTTTTGAGCTTGCTGGTTGTGGCCACTTGGTGGTCAGGATACCCTGATGGATATTTAAATAGGCTCTTAAATGCAACCAAATTCATATCTCGGGATTTTTGGGGCCGCTGAATACGTATCCGGTGCCAGATTCAAACGACCGCGCACCTGGGGCTCAGGGCATTCTGGTACTATCGTCGTCTCCAGAGAATTCGTGAAATTATCTTTTGGAATGAAGGAAGTTTTTTTGAGCTTGCTGGTTGTGGCCACTTGGTGGTCAGGATACCCTGATGGATATTTAAATAGGCTCTTAAATGCAACCAAATTCATATCTCGGGATTTTTGGGGCCGCTGAATACGTATCCGGTGCCAGATTCAAACGACCGCGCACCTGGGGCTCAGGGCATTCTGGTACTATCGTCGTCTCCAGAGAATTCGTGAAATTATCTTTTGGAATGAAGGAAGTTTTTTTGAGCTTGCTGGTTGTGGCCACTTGGTGGTCAGGATACCCTGATGGATATTTAAATAGGCTCTTAAATGCAACCAAATTCATATCTCGGGATTTTTGGGGCCGCTGAATACGTATCCGGTGCCAGATTGAAACGACCGCGCACCTGGGGCTCAGGGCATTCTGGTACTATCGTCGTCTCCAGAGAATTCGTGAAATTATCTTTTGGAATGAGGGAAGTTTTTTTGAGCTTGCTGGTTGTGGCCACTTGGTGGTCAGGATACCCTGATGGATATTTAAATAGGCTCTAAAATGCAACCAAATTCATATCTCGGGATTTTTGGGGCCGCTGAATACGTATCCGGTGCCAGATTCAAACGACCGCGCACCTGGGGCTCAGGGCATTCTGGTACTATCGTCGTCTCCAGAGAATTCGTGAAATTATCTTTTGGAATGAGGGAAGTTTTTTTGAACTTGCTGGTTGTGGCCACTTGGTGGTCAGGATACCCTGATGATCTATATCATCTCCATGGATTGTTTTTTAATATGCTCTGATATGCAACCAAATTCATCTCTCGTGGATTTTTGGAGCGCTGATCACGAATCTGGAGTCGGAATCAAAAATATTAATAATGAAAAGTACATGATTTTTACTTAAAGAATATTTCTGATAAATAATTCAAAAAGTTGAAGTTTATTGTTTTTTCTTGGGAACTTATCTGTTGTAGATTGATTCTTGAAAAAACAAACTTAATTATTAAAATTTTCAACATTTAAAATCAATAATATTTCACTAATATTTTTTAGCACTTTTTTTGCAATCAATCAAGTTTGATTACAGTGCAAAAGAAATTTTTTGAATTCACAGATCTGCTTACAAGATGCATCGTCGATTGATTCCAACTCCAGAATAGTGATCAGCGCTCCAAAAAAAACCCGAGAGACAAACTGGTAGAATTTCAGAGCATATTAAAAATCAATCCATGGAGATGACTTAATTCATCAGGGTATCCTGACCACCAGGTAACTATTGATGTCATGATCATGACTGGCAACCTCAAGAGAACCTCACCAATAAGTTTCACTCAATTGCGAAGGTAATTTCCCGAATTCCCAGGAAACGACGATAGTACCAGGATGTTCTGAGCTCCAGGTGCGTCGTAGTTCGAATCTGGCACCATAATCGTGATCAGCAATTCCAAAAACCTCCGAATAGTTTTGGCCTGTATGGGCTATATTTGGCCATTTTTTCAACATTTTCAATATTGTCTCCTGAAAATGCATTCAAAAATATGCATTTTCGTGTGTATAAACCCTAAAATGCATATCATGAAAAATTAAATTATTAACACTTTTCTTAAATGACTTCTAGAATCGATTAAAAAAAATTATCAAAATCGGTTGTGCCCATTTTTTTGCTACTTTTTCTACTTTATTTCCTCGACTTTATTGAAACCTGTCGAGATTACACCTATTGCGGGAATTGAGATGTGTGAATGGAACTTGATGGGATTGAGTCAGACTAATATAATCGTAGACAAGTTTAAGACTATCTTAATCAATTTCTCAAACTAAATCGATTTAATCGAACTATTAAGCATGTGTTGAAACTGTTCACACAATAGTCAGTTGATTAATTAACTACTTTTCTTGAATATAATGAAGTAGATACCTTCCCGCAAGTTAAATATTAATGTATGGAAATTCCATAATCAGTAAGTCATAGAATAAATTTAGAGCGAGTCATCGTACACGATGAACGATTATTCAAATTAAACGCGGGAAGGAAACAAGCAGACAATCGGCTCGTTTATCTTAATTTTCTCCGACGGAAAATCGTAAACAGAGTTTAAACCAAAGTGTATGGCCTTCAATTTACCGCATAAAGTAGAGAACGAGACGCGCGAGTGTTATATAACATTTTGCCCTCACACATCTTCACTACAATTTTAGTTTCCATCTAGCCGTTGCCGGGGCGCCACTACTCCGCGATATGCAAAATTTACGACGATTCTGAAACGAAAGCCGGCATAAAATTCCCGGAGGGGATGTATAACATGGGATGACAAGTTCGCAGGTGTTTACCCACTCTAGCCGACGCGACCTCCTGCGCGAACTAAATCACATTAGTTTGATCTCGTTTCCAGCTTCGACTTCGTGCGCTTCGGGGTCTTCATTAATTAGTCAACAGAAAAGTTCAAATTACGGAGAAAAAAGGTGGCGCGAGGGTTATCGAGAAGTAGGTCGCATACTGAAATGTTGAAATTAGCGATATTTTTATCCATATGTTTCGATCGCGTGTTTATCATTGTATTTATTAGCTGTAAGTTCATGTTTTACGACTAGATTCCAAAATTGATGGAAATATTGATTGATTTTGGAGATTCGATATCTTAAGGAACTCTAGCTGAAGCTTCCGGCAATAATCGAGAGATAAAACCTCATAATCGTGTGACATCACAAATTGCCTTTAGCATTGCCTTGTGATAATCAATTGAGTCTTCAGGTTCGTTCGGACGTCAGATCAGGAATAGTGGGATTCGTGTCATTGAGGAAATACACACATAGCTTACAAAAATGATGTAGAATTATTTTGATTGCATCCAGAAATTAATTACATACTTCACAATATTGTAGGTATTGGACATAAAAAAACAATGTTCTACGTCTTTGCTTACGTTGCACGACTTTATTGTTCGCTTCTTCAGAGCTAAAATAATTTATGAAAATCATATCTCAACATTCCAAGAAAACGTTCCATCCATTTCAATAATAAATAAGGAAAACTCACCTCAAGCGTGATTAACCGTACATAGTACTTGGTCCGTTTTCATGTGTTTAGATATGGATCGGTTATAAAAAGACTTCAAAAAGACTTCATACTTTCCTGGATGATAATAACATCAGATCAGACAGACAATTTGGATTTCGAAAAGGAAAATCTACTATAGACGCTATCAAATCAATCTTGGATAAATTATCCAAAGTTACGAATGGTCCATACAAGAAACGTAGCAAAGGGTGCATAATTACACTGGACATCAAAAACGCATTAATTCGGCGTCCTGGAAACAGTTCCTAATGAAACTAGATGACATAGGTTTAGAAGAAGATATCAAGAAACTGATCGGAAGTTATTTGGAAAATAGATCCATAATAAGCAAATACGAAGACAGTACTTCGATAAGGACTATAAACAGCGGGGTACCACAAGTATCGATAATGGGCCCTACCCTTTGGAATATCCAGTATAATGGGGTTCTAGAGTTAGATCTGCCGACAGGAGTGTCGACCGCAGAATCCGCGGACGACCTAGCAGTCGTAGCAATTGCAAGAGACCACGTGGAATTAGAAGAAAAAGTCAATGGTGCTATCAGAATCATCAACCATTGGCTCACCTCAAAAGGTTTGAACCTCGCTGCAGAAAAAACAGAAGCAGTCATTATATCTACGAAAAGAATAATACCCCAAATGTCTTTCAAGGTAAAAGATGCCACGATTCACCCAAAAACCCCATCAAGTACTTAGGGGTATGGCTGGATACTAGATTGTCTTTCAAGACCCATCTTGAGAAAACGATGGAAAAAACATCAAAGGTCGTCTCTGCACTAGGAAGTTTAATGCCGAATGTAGGAGGTCCATCAAGCAGCAAAAGAAAACTGATTATCTCAGTAGCTATATCCACGGCTTTGTATGCTATACCCGTATGGTCACCGATATTTAGATTTCAAAATGCTAGAAATAGTTTAAATTCTGTGGGCAGGAAATTAAATTTGAGAACGACCAGTGCCTTTCGCACCGCTTCAAGTGAGGCAATCGAAGTATTAGCCGGCTCCCCTCCCTTACATCTGATAGCACAGGAGCGTAAAGAAACATACGAAGGTGTATCGAAAATAGAAGCAAGGAGAAATCTTATGCGAAATTGGCAAGACCGATGGGACACAACCACGAAAGCCGCCCTTACAAAGAGTTTGATACCGAATATAGAGAAATGGCTCACAAGAAAACATGGCGAAGTAAACTATTACATAACCCAAGTCCTGACAGGACAAATTACTAAGAGATAATAAGGAACATCATTATAAAGAAAGAAGAAGAGGAATAGGAGTGACACCCATCCCTCAAAACACATCTTAATGAAAAAGGAAACAAACCAGGCGCAGTCCATATCCTGAAGCAATGCGAGAAGCGGTCCCGGGATATGGATGAAGAAAGGAAAGGTTTTAGCAGGTATGCTCATTCGTGAGTGAGTCCTGCACTACCGAATAGTGATAGATCTAAAGCTATCGGTGTGCATCAAGCATTTCCTCTCCACAGAAAAAAAAAGATATGGATCGGTATAAATAAATATTTTTCAGTCATGATAATTATAAAAGTGTGGACAAAAAAAAACATTACAAATAAAAAATGTATACAATGAATTCGTTTTAAGCAACCATTGATTTGGTGTATATAAACTATTCAAAAAAAATTAAGTTCATGTCCGGCACGGACCGATATCACAACAGCCGTTATTTCAATCTTCTTATTTTATATTATCATATTCATGTTTCATTCAGTTTTACGAACGTTCAAGTGATTGATGAAGCAATGATATTGTTGTATATTCTACTAAGATACTCGATATCCTTATGCCTGCTTACCGTATTTCTGTGGCTATTAATATGAATCATTTCTAAAATCAACCTTCTTCGTTCAATGTCTTCATGATCTAATATTTGTGTATTATTGCAGTCAAAATTGTGACCTAGTTACCTAAAGACCTTACAAATGTAGTATACAAGATTTAATGCGGAAAAAGTATACATTGGACAAACACGACAGTTATTGGGCAAGAGAGTGAAACAACATAAAAATGATTGTAGAAATTTAGAAATGTCTCCAAGAACTGTTATCTGAACATAACCACGATATAGGTCATAATTTTGACTTCTTTGCAGCTTTCGCTTCAAAGCGGCGTCGAATCGATCCAACAGCTCTGCATAATATACGCCGGTGATCGTTTTGCTTTGTTCAAGGTAATCGATATGGACAATACCGTTTGCATCCCAAAAATCTGTCACCATGACTTTGTTAGCCGATAAACCCACTTTGCTATTTTTCGACTTCGATTCGCCAAAACCAGTCCACTGTTTCGCAGTGGCGGCTCGTGAACTTTTTAAGAGAGGAGGCTGGACATGAAACGTTTTTGTAAAAATATACTCTATTCAGCCAATTAATTTAACTTTTGCACAGCGACGGTACCAGCTACTTCAGTGACAAAATTAATTGTTGCCCAGCAAGAACCAACGTGGAGGTATAGAGTTTCTCTTGGCAAAACATTTTTTTTGTTCGTTTTTTGTTTTTTATTTTATTTGGATTTTTAATATTATTTATTTTTTTTGGAATCTTTCATATTAAGTTTTTTTTTATTAATTTTATTAACTTTTTTATATCCTAAAGTCTTTAGTTTGCGAAACATGATCAATAATATTATCATAAAATGTATCATTATGTTTTAAGTGTTTTTTCCATAGATATTAAACTAACATTGTATAAACGATTTTGACCCACTGTATTTCGCATGTAAGTTTTAATTCGTTTGAGAGTAGAAACTGATCTCTCCACCAATGCCGACATGACAGGAATGGTGACTGTCAAACAAAGTAGTTTATAAAACTTAGGTAAAGCTTGTTGCAAATCATTGTCTATCTTCCATGTCATATCGGCGTGACTGTCGTACTGGCCTAAAATATCTTCATCCGAGTATACAACGTATAATTCATTGTGCAGTGCTATTTTATCAAAAAATTTATATTTTAGAACTAAGTTATCTAAAAGTGTATTGGGAAACTCTTTTGAAAAAGATTCGAAAAATCTTCTATTCGTCAAGTCGAAAAACTTCAATTCATGTAAATCGGAAAATCGAATCTCAATTTGACCTCTAATAGTCTTATCTAATATTTCATGGAAGAGTTGTTTTTATAATGTATTTTCTTGTCTATCAAATTATATGTTTTCCTCCTTTTCGCGGGAGGAGCCTCATCAGTTGAAAAATTTTCAAATAAAATATTAAAATGAAATTCTGTATTACGGAAACTTGAAATTTTTCCAATGACATGTTTCAATCGATCTCTTGAATAAATTATATCAGTGAATTTATGTTGTAAAATTTGAAAAATAAGAACAGTTTGTTGAAATATTAATTCAAAAGTATCAAGAAGAAACAAAAATTCTTCATTTTCTAAATAAGATTATTAACCAACAGCAGCATTTATTGAACCTGATCTGTTGAAAAGTCATATAAAATCAAATGTTTCAATTAATTTGTCTTTATTTGTATGGATGGTAAGCACTGCACGTAATATAAAATTCCATCGAGTTGGAGCATTACAGGGAATTCTGTTTCCTACTATGTTATTTAAAACTTCAGTTCGTTTGGTGGATTTGCTAAAAAAATTTGAAAATGACGATAAGTTGGAAAAGAAGTTCTAACTTCCTTAATGGAACTACATGCATTGCTTAAAACCAAATTCATGTTGTGAGCGTAACAATGGGTGAAAATAACCTGAGGCGAAACTGATTTAAATGTCCCGCCATTACGCAGATCCCGTTAACCATAAATATATTTTATAATTGTCAGTATTAAACGATCGATTTTGAGACATACCTGACATCACTAATCCTTTCAAATCCGGTGAAGGCCGTTTATTTTTATGCGTGTCAAAATAGAACTGAATGACATATCTAGCTAAAGATGGTACATCACAAATGTCACATGGAATTTTCTATTGTGGCGCCATCTGTTTTATTTTCCGGGGACTTTTCACATTGCCCTCGTATCTATATATTACTCGTAATATAACTTTAACGTATATTTGTGTATAGTTATTTATTTGCTTCCTACTTGGATCAATATGTTGGGGTCCCTTTCTTCCGTAATCATGAAGGGACCCTTATATAAACCATTCTAATTTGTTCTTAGTCACATTTTTCACAAATACTTTATTACATATCTTAAAATTAACTTAACAACAATTTGTATTTGATTTTTGCGCACGGTTTCAGTTTCGATGCAATTAAATTATCCCTCGCTCCTTCCATGATTGTTGGAGTCGATATCTCAATTCGACTGAATAATTTTT
This sequence comes from Endomychus coccineus, assembly GCA_958510875.1. Taxonomy (NCBI): domain Eukaryota; kingdom Metazoa; phylum Arthropoda; class Insecta; order Coleoptera; family Endomychidae; genus Endomychus; species Endomychus coccineus. The sequence goes on along the minus strand of OY294068.1, from coordinate 22,181,026 downwards.
GAAAGTGTATATGGGTTTTACCTGTTCTGTTATGTTCGTTGGCAAACTACAAGTTTTCCCGAACACGAGATCGTGCAACTTCGATATTACTCAATTTGTTTAACTTCCCATTCGTTGCAGTTAAATATGTTCTCCCATCATTATTGTCTCTATTTAAATTTCTATTAAATACCTTTAATTCCTCAAATATATATCTAAAATTGTCTGAAATAGTGATTACCTACATTATTTTCGAAGCACTACACTAAGGCTGTTCTTAGGATTTCTTCTATAATCTTCCGTTCCATCATTTTCCTAACCATTATTTGTGATAGTTATACCGTTACGACTATGAAGGTTACTATCCCTATTATTCAGAATGATAATGAAATATCTTGTTCTGAGAACCCATTTATTCCTTTACTGTTTACAGTTTGGATGTTGACGACCTCTACGGGAGACTTTGCGTTTCCCATAGTTATCCAACATCCAATGTTTCCCAAAGCCCATAGTCTATAAAATTTATATTGACTTAATAGAATTTCCCATTTCCATACCAATATCTAATTCCATTTTTCCCATATCGATCAATTTATTTTCTTCTCCTTACAGGATGTATTATCCCAAATTTGCTTCAGAATTGCCTATAACCATTTGGGTCATCACGTTCGTTCGGTATAATTCACGATAAGGGGTCGTTGAAGAATTAAACACATAGTTTATAAAAATGAAGTATGTTTAATTGATTTAATGGCACTACACGATTCAGTGATAATAGGTTTGAATACACGTAAATCTTCTTTATACTATCAAGTACACTCTTTGACTACTACTTTAATCCTAACATCAAATAATATTTATATCCTCTATTATGATTTACTTTATACTATTATTCCAAGAACCTCCATACTCCATTTTGCCATTTTGGTGGGTTGTTCTAGTTATGAAATAGAGCAAGGTTTTCTGTACGTAAGCCATAATACACGCATCATATGTTAATATACAAATATTGCTATTGATGAGTTGACCTTGCTACTTCAGCGTTCTACAACAAGATAAACATGAGAAAGAATGCATACGAACCTGAGTGCTGCGAGGTCACCAACATATACATCCTCGCGGAATTATTGAAAATAAAATGTTCAAATATACTCAATAATTATGTGAATTAGGTAAATGAATACACGCAGGTAATAATTCATATACTACCACAATCGGCTGGAGGAGACGCGTGTATACGTTCAGATGCCGTAGTTTCTCGACGTGTTATTACAGGTTCGACGTTACAAATAACAACTTCCTGGCTAGACTTGTTATGGGAATCAAGAAATATTAGTACCTCGTTGGCGTGAATTTTAATTTCAATCAGTAGGCGCTCTCGAAGATAACGAACAAGTAGAACATGTACCTCTTCACATGTTGTAGATACTATATACTGTAACATAGAGTTCGAAGGCCGGCGTCACGTAATATAGTCATTAGATTGATAATTCGAGATGAGAGGCATAATCATTACAGTGTTGCGGATATACTTCAGTTTGTCACCATATAAAATCTAATGACTTAGGTCTTTCAAAACCCATTACGTTTAATACGCTTTGCAGATGACTATGAATAGCTATGGATCGCCATGTGATATTTGAACTGGCAGAGCGTTGACAGGTGACGTCATGTAAACCCTGTAAAGGGTCCAGGTCCTGGAGATTCATGATTGATGGTGGTATGATGTGTGGAATTATACCATCATACGTTTTATGGATTTATTGGCCAACACTTACACATGTAGATTAGATTAGTATAGAGCTTATGGGCTAGGAGCCTCATCACCGCTACCTTTGCAGATCTATTGTGTATGCCCTCTCCTTCTGTTAGAGTTCCCTGTCTAGACCCGTATTTAATACTAGACTCCAAGTGCTGGGAGTATCTAGTATAAGTATTTTCTTTCTAGCACAAAAAAAGGTTAGAGATGCCAAACAGCGTATTTCGAGCAGTTATAATGCGTCTTCCATAGACTTCATGTAATTTTTGTTATACTTTTGGTAGGGGCGCTTCCAACAGATTCAATAAACGAAGCTAGTAGTTAGAACTCTTGTCCATAGAAACTATTTTCTTGCAATCATAGACATTTGAATATTTAACCTTACTTTACATTGTATAGAATATGAAGACGTGAAAGGCAAGCGCGCGATGTGATAATAAGTTGCACAATCTCCACCATCTAGAACTTTCCAAAATATTCTAATAATGACGAAAGTATAAATATCGCTTTTCTGATCAAACCGTACAAAAGGCATAATTCGATTGATTTGAACGAACGGACGAAGTTTGCAAACAATCGTACCGATAGTGAACCTGCGACAAACTAGAAAGCTGCAAATTGGTCATTAGTCCTCAACGAATCCCTCTAATTTTCCTTGTCTCTTTACAAACGATCCAGGAAGCGGGAGAAGCGCCGGCCGTCGCATGCTCTCCTCATTATATCCGAAACATAACGCTGCTCCGTCGATGAAAATGTCGCCGTTCTTATCTTTATTGGTGGCTTGCTCGTTAAGTTAGTGGCGGCCAGCTTTGTTATACGTTCTTTATTCGAGAGAAGGCCATGTTCACCAATTCCTTTTCGGACCTCCCGCTCTTTCTTTTATCAGCGTTCCGAACGTGTTTGTGGATAGAATTCTGAAGACATTAACTTTCACTTCTTCTTAGATGCTAACCCTCAAATGTTAGTTTTGAACATGGATAAATGTGATAAAACCGTCATAATGCATAGAAATGACTACGAAAACAAAATATGAAAAATAGAAATCTGAACCTACATTACCAGTACAAAATGACATTACCATACATTCCGGAAACCTCGGAGAAAATTAAGAAATTAATGTATGATATAAATGTTACGCATAAACCTACTAACTGTGTTGGGAAATATTTTTCAAATCTAAAACCTTTAGTACCTAGAAATAAACAAACTCAAACAAGTATAGAAAATAAATTGTTTAGATTGCGATGGGACTTATAGAGGAATCTCTGAACAATAGTTTTAACTATGGAAATCAATTATTATAAAAGACCTATTCTGTAGATGGTTCACATAAAACGTGACTCCAAGTCTGTAAATCATAGAACAGATATTCAGTCATTAAGTCATATTTATACTAATTTAATTAATCAAAACCCTCTTCATAATGTCAAAAGTATATTTTAGGTAGAATGCTCATATAGTAATATTTCTAATAAGGTCTGACAACCTACTTCTATTACCTTGTAAAGTTAGATAGTTGGCAACGGTCGTCCTGTGGGGAAGAGGTCTTAAGGTTGGGCGGTTTGCCCTAACCTGACCCGTGGTCCTGGTGGAGGCATAGTCGATTGAAACACAACACTTACAAAGGAGTTACTCTACTTAAGGTAGAGCTTGACGCCATTACGACTTAATGTCTCGCTCTACATAATAATAACTTGTACACCTGAATGAATATCTTATATGAATGTTTGCATGTCCAGTATAAATATATATATATATATATATATATATATATATATATATATATATATATATATATATATATATATATATATATATATATATATATATATATATATATATATATATATATATATATATATATATATTATAATCTAATGTGATGTTATTGTTATTATGTCCTAGTTATCTAGTCTAAGAATTCAAGGTATCTGTGCCACACAGTATGTTTAATATATTAACACAACATAAACATATTGCTTGTGGGTCAGCTCCGAGATATAAGGTCGCATTCTATAACTTAGGGATTTTAGGTAATCTCGTATAGGAATGGAAGATTCCTATACTACAACCTCATAAATCTTTAACATCTGGTTCGAAAGAAGATACTTGAGCGTTATATTTTTTGGTTTCAGAAGTATACGGACATGAGTTCGTACTTACAAGATAATTGCTAAGCAGTGGATTCTTGATACATTTCATATACTTAAAACATTAAAGTGTTACAATTTCGATTATTCTTGTTTATGTTCGTTTCGGCGATAAGGACGCTTTATGCTGATACAATTAGTTTTAAGAAATCTTGTTTTGGACATTAATAAGTGTTCTGATGATGGTCGGGAGACCAAAACGTACGTAAAGACAAGAGTAATAAGCGTATGTGTTAGTGTGACCTATTTCCCTAGAATTTATATATAATACTTCTTCATGATGTTATATATATTATCTAGATTTACTATTTACCATTTATTCTCAGGCAATTCTAGATTAACATATTCCATTTTTAAAATCATAAAAATATACATCGCAGAACGTAAAAAATAAACCGTAAGTGAGATTCGAACACAGAACGTTAGTTACAGTGATATTAATTCAGATTTGGCACCATTTGATGATAATTATTACTCATCAAAATCGTTAAAACTAACGAGTTCACAGTATTTACATCGAAATAAATTCATTATACCGGGATATCAAAAATTATCTTGGTCAAGGGTGGTTGTGGAATGTAAAACGTGTGTCTTACTTTAAATTTTTGAATATGTTTTGTTGTGTTAGAATATGTTAGGTCAAATTAATTAATTTGAAGTTTCTAAAAGTGCGAAATCACGCAATTTTATACGAATGTTATAACACTCAGAAGTCTCTAGCGCTTTGGACTCCGGGATATTCACTTGGCCTATCGAAATTAGAAGGTTCGAATTGTATAAAAACACAATTGCATGAACGCCAAACGTCCTATGTAATTAGCTACGAACGTAATCATTTTGACATATGTCTCGAGGAGCTCGCTGCGCGTCAGTAGGTATGAAATTTGTAGGTTATTGATGATGGCAGTGTGACAGTGACATAATTATTTCAAACGTAAAGTAAGACACACGTTTTAGATTCCACAACCACTCTTGACCAAGATAATTTTTGATATCCCGGTACAAAGTCATAGCTCTAGATTGGAGTTTCCTGAGATTACGAAGCTTTAAATCTCAATTTCTATTTTTTTGAGTGATTACAATAGTACGTAACTTGTCCGAATTTTATTTGTGAAGAAGTTAAAAAAGAACAAAACGAGAAGTGGGTTCAGGTGAATTCCTGCTTTATCGCAGGAAATTCGAGTAAATAAGCTGCCGACTTAACGCGGAACATTTCGAGATATTCGCATTGAGAGGGAAATCAACCTGACACTGATATAGACGTTTCGTTAAAGGGAACGAGAGAGATGGAGCGTAAGCGAGAACGCACGGCCCAGCTACAATAGCGCGGGATAATGAGGAGGATAAGCGGCGAAGGCATGGAAGGCGGCAGCACAGCAGAAGCGAACCGACGGTTTGGTAGACACGGCACGGCATCGGCGGCATCATTAGCGCCAAGAACGGGCTTCGCAGCATCAATCAGTCATCAACTCTCGCTTCGCTAGAACTGTAACGGAGGAAATTAATGATGGTGTACTACCTCGTCGCCAGTTACCGAGTTTTGTGTGTGATTAAATATTCCCTTTCTCGCTTCCTCGCGCCTCTCTTCTTTGCGATCGGTGTTGCCAATCCTATAGCTTTCGAATATAGGCGTTTGAAGGTTATAACTAAAAAATTTACATGAGTAAAGATACAATTATTTTGTGATATTCCATCATAACAGTAAAACTGCGGTTTACTTCGTTAACTATCATTGAATTTATTTAATACACTTCGATTGAAGTGAAGTAATCTCAATAAATTAATTTTCAAAACAAACGAGTGCAATGACCAATGAGATGAAATTGAAATGTAAATAATATTTATAGTCGAGGAAAAAAAGGACAAAATTAGGCCAAATCTGAATTTTTGAATGAATGAATGGATTTTGATGTAATCAAGCTCATTCGATTCAGGAAGTCGAGGAGGAGGATTTTCTTGAAATTCTTTTTCTGAATTTTAACACGTCAAAAATGGACATTTTCATGCCATTTTCTGGAGATGATTCATCTAATTATATAACTTTGAAAATAAGCACTGAAAATAGCTGGAATTGGTTACCCAGGGGTTTTCAAGGGTGGAGGGTGCTGAACATGAAGATGATGTTTAAAAATGCCCATAATGCACCTGAAGGTTAGTAACCCTGGGTACCACGTCGGTCTCAGGGAATTTACAGAAATTTTATTGAAAACTGTCCCTTATTTGTCACTCGGGGGTTTTCGAGGATGCTGAAATCGACTATGATGTTTAATATATTCTATAATGCACCTGGTGCATGATTACGAAAGGATTAATATAGATTTCTGAAGTAGGATAGTTAAAGAAATTGAAGTTTAATTCGCATTTACCATTCATTTATCACCTATTATTATTTGTTTAGTTCTCATAAATTCATTCATGTTTCAATTCCATCTCATTGCATTTTTTGAATAATATGAACTTATTAAAAATGTCTATAGTTTCACCCTTCAGTAAGTGATAAGACATTTTATTCATATTGTAAAATTGAACTCTACTATGTTGATATCAGTTTTATCTGTAACTTACTTAGTGGATCATTCTTCTAATAATGGCGAATTGCTGTTATGAACAATTCGTCATTATCAGAATGTAATAAATAACCAACCATTTCAATTTTGTGTGAAATCAGTGAGGTTATGGAATCCATTATCACTGCAAATCTTTTTCAAACATTCAAAAAACAATATCTGTTGCTTAACATGGATTTTTTACTGGTCGCTCTATTGAAACAAATTTATTGTTGTTTCAAAATTACATATCCAATAACATTGAAATGGGTTATCAAGTAGATGTTATATATACTGATTTTCGTAAAGCCTTCGACAAAGTTGATCATAATTTATTAATTCAAAAACTTCAGTGCCTGGGTGTCTCGGGTAATCTGCTTGATTGGTTAAGATCTTATCTACAAAATAGAACACAAACTGTCAAAATTAATAACTGCCTGTCTAATAGCATTGCTGTAACTTCTGGTGTTCCACAAGGGAGCCACTTGGGACCTATTTTGTTCACATTATTCATAAATGACTTAACTAACTCTATCAAATGTAGTATACTATCTATGTTTGCAGATGATTTAAAACTTTATTCCAGAGTGAAAGATGTTCATGACTGTATCAGCTTTCAAAATGACTTGTTCTCGCTTGAAACTTGGTGCTTAAAAAATAATATGTTTCTTAATATTGCAAAGTGCAAAGTCATTACCTTGTCTAGAAAAACTTCTGATGTAGTGTATAATTATTCAATCGATGTTATCATTCTAGAGAGAGTTACATCTTGGTATTATTTTTGACAAAAGCCTTAGATTTATTTCATTTACATATTGAGTATTTTCTAAAACGAGCATTTCGACTTTGTGGATTTATAAAAAGACAAACTCAAGACTTTACAAATATCAATGCAGTCATCACGTTATTCAATTCCTTAGTTAGATCTATTCTTAGTATGGATGTATAATCTGGAATCCTAACTACAAAATTTACATCGATCGATTAGAAAAAGTGCAGAAAAAGGTTGTATACTATATTTTATTTAAACTTAAGACTGACAGGAAATTGTATAGTTATGAAAGTCGTTTGCAGATTTTGGGTATTTCCCCATTACAGAAACGTCGAAGACACTATGAAATTATATTTGCCTATAAAGTTTTTAATAACGTTATTGACAGTCCATCTATTTTGAGTCTATTTAATGTTAGAGTTCCAAGTTATAACACCCGTACTCAAGCATTGTTACACTTTGAAACCCATCGCACCAGGTATGGTTCGCACACCACTGTCAACAATATTTGTGGATCAGTTAATGAATTTTGTGCTATCTTCGATATTTTTAATATGTCCTATCAACAACTAAAATCAAAACTTCGCCACTCTAGTCTACTTAATAGTTAATTAATTTGTTATATATATATTTTTTACTTATTTAAAGAACATTTTTTACTTTGTTTTTTTATTATTAAGTTCACTTAAATGTATTGTATAATTTGGGATTTATCCTGTGGATATGTAAATTGAAATAAATAAATAAGTAATCATATAGTAATAATCCTCTAAACGCTACCTACCGATAAGTATTTACAGCTGTAGTTATGTATTTTGATTGTACTTGAATTCATTCTGAAGATGGTGTAATAAGACTGAAACTCGGGTAACGGAAGGTACAAATATAAAAGGGGTATCAAGACAGTCATGTTCAATTTTACAATATGAACTTATTTAGTTCAAATTTGCAAAAAACTTGTAAATAAATTCATTGTGAGTTAACGAAGTAAACGTTAATTTTATAGTGGCATATCATGAATTCAAATTTGACTAACCACTTTTCAGACTTTCAGCGGAGGTCTGTGACGACGGCACTCCCTCAAATGAATTTCGTAACGAATTTCACGTGGTTCAATGGTACATAGAATGCCTTCCCTTCAAAAGAGTTGTGGTTCTACATTTGGGATGGGAACCATTGTAGTAACAATACGTTTGCCCATCGAATGTCCATGTAGGCCTCCCAACGATTCTGTTAGTATTATTTATCCATCATATTCTTTATAGGGCAGGTGTATAACCCAGACACCCAAATAAATTAAAAAGCAAAATGTTCTGGATTCCGACAAATCCGGGATTTACAAAATCAATTGTGAGTAGTGTTCAAAATGCTGTGGGCCAACCTAGAAGGAATATTTTAACTCGGTAAGAAGAAGAATGAGGAAAACATCACCGTTAGCCGAAGATATTCTGAATATAGGTCAAACCATTTCTCAAGGAAGTTCATCACTTGAAACACATTAATGGCAAATATGTAGGCACTTTAGAAGGGATGAAAATGTATAAGCAAAAAAGCAATTTAATGAAGCCAGATTTATCTCCGGCTCCCTTATTTACCCTACTCATTACAAATAGTGTTCAAACAGATCCATTTAGTTTTCTAATTTAGGTGATACTGATGATGGCTACTTGGTAGCTGAAAGGTCCTCAGTACTTATTATTCTTAGTGGATGAGGGATCACCCTTATCTTATTTCTAACAATGTGATTGTATTTCTTTTCATTCAACAATCAATTCAATCTACAAAATTAACCACGAAGAAGATAAATATGAATAGAATATAGTATGCATGGCTTGAAATTTTGAATTATGAAAGACCGCAAATTTCTACGGTATCTATAAATTGTCCGATTGTTTCAGATCTACTAAAGAATAATCTCTTGTTGATATGAAACTCATATGTCAATAATGGAGTATAGAATAAATAACATGACATCGTTGTTTATAAGAAATACTATGAAAAATAAAAATTAAAAATAAGGAACATTTAGGCATAATTGATTTTCTATTCAAAAATATTATAATGAAATACGCAACTCATTAATGGTTAATTATGGTACGGAGACGTATCATGGTAACTTAAAAAGTACCAAATAATAGAGAAATTATCGTATAGTGGGCAACGCTGCATGTCGTCCTTTTCGCTTTACACAAGTCAGGCGAGAAACCGGCGACGAGCAGGAATTAATCATACGATCGTGTTCTTGATGGGATTTCTCTTGCTGTCGATGAGGTTAAGTGTGTGTAAAGATTTAATCTCGCGCCTCAAGTTTCTATCGCGCGGGGGTACGCAATTCCCGACGCCGCCTCGCGGCCCATTCCTAATTAATTTAAAACGCCCGCGTACATGCCTCAAAATAAACAATTATGAGCCAGTTATTCTGTTCCGCTTCGCCTGGTTTGGTTTTCGTAAGAAATTCTCTGTACATTCTATAAAATTGATGTACGTTCAATTATATCTTCAGCATTTCCCGAACACATAATTGCTCTCATATTCTGTATAATAAAAAAATTAACACGTTCATGGTAATAATAAGGAATTCATTTACTGATTAATTTACAATTAATTTAGAAAGTAACACCCTGATCTGGTAAATACGAACTTCACAAGATTTAATCTAATAGGGGCTTGGAAAAATTTTGTTTGCGTAATTTAATTAATAAATATATAAATCAATTCCAAATTCCCCAGAAGATCGATAGTTTCTATATACACTTCGTTAATTATCTATCTTTCTATTCCCTGTATATCTACTCAAGACATCTTTTGAGCTCTGAGTTGTACTTGTTGAATATTTATTATATTTCGCTCTATTCATAGATGTATTAACAGCTATTTCACCCTGCCCACTATAGTAATAATGAAAATAAATATCTTCTCGTTGATGATCATTTATTTGTATTGCTGGTTCCAGCAATATAAATGGAAAGATATTGTTAAGATGCGACAGCAGTGATCGCACCTTAAAGTGATTGGATGCGAAATGTTTAGATGCGACAGCATTGATCGCACCTTGAAATGATTGAATATTCTTCCCAACACTTGTAATAAAACACGACTTGATTATATTTGCTTGTATTTAGTAATAGTAATGGTGAAATATAAAAGCGAGTGACAAATTCAATAGTTGGAAATATACTCCAAATTACAGCCTGATAGAAATTCTAAACTAAACAGTTATCCCTACTACACTCCTCATGGGGTTGTTTGTCATTCGGTATAATATTTAGAGGTAGAAGTTCATTCTATGTCTTATTGGAAAATTCCGCTTAATCGTTTATTGCTATGCAACCTTTCTGCGAATTCTTACTTTGTGTTTACGACAGGAAAGTCCAGTATCACTTTGTTCCAAAATACCTATTATAAACGGATTAAGCTCATTTCGGTTCACTTAAATAATTACGATACCTAATATAATACAGGAATATTTACAATTGAGTTTTATGGATCTTTCAAAGGATGTCTTTGGTTTGGAACAAACATACTCCCCCCCTTGAAAGATCTGTGGGTGTACTACCCATGAGCTGGTAGTGCAATGGAGTTCCACGAAGGTCAATAGGTCATGGATATACATTCATATGGACATTATATCATAATACAAATATATACATTTATATAGAATAATATGTTACAAATACAATATATACAGATCAATAATACGAGTATGTTCCAGATACATTGTAGATCATTTGTTGCAGTCGACCGGGTTCACTTAAACATTATCATCGATGGGTAATAAACACACACGGGACACTGCACGTTTAATAATGCCGTTGGATGTTTTTATTGAAATCACTCTAGTGTTGTTGTCCTTTCCTGGATGTAATTCCGTTACTCTACCCGTCAGCCATCGTAATGGTGGTAGATGATCTTCTTTAAGTATGACCATGTTTCCCACTTGAAGTTCCATGGCATTTTCCGGTTGAGTCTTCCATTTACTTCGTTGCTGCAAGGAAGAAATATATTCCTTGCTCCACCGCTTCCAAAAGTGTTGACGCAGTTGCTCAATGTACTGCCATCGGGATAACCTATTTTGCTGTATGTGGGTGATGTCAGGATGTGGGGAAGATAGTAGCGAGTCACCAATTTAAAAATGTCCAGGAGAGAGATAAAGGAGGTCATGTGGGTCATTGGACAAGGGTGTGATGGGTCGGGAATTTAATATTGCTTCAATTTGTGTTAATATAGTAGTAAATGCTTCAAACGTTAAATTGGCGTTTCCTATTATCCGTTTTAAATGATGTTTTATGAATTTTTTGATAATTGAGCAAGTACTGAATTCAAAACGTGGTGAAGACATTATTTTTAGTTTGAAAGTATAATTGTGATTACTCACGATCAGTTTGGTTTGTTTAGATTGACACCATCGAGTGTTAAGATCTATGTGAATAGATTCGTCCCATCCGATCTCTAGTTGCCATAGGGTTTGTAATATCAACTTTGCTAGCATATTAGTTGCACCTATCAAACATAGGGGATCGAAGAGTTGGGAAATTTCGGATAGCATCGAACGTTTTGTGAAGCGATTTGTTTTTTCCAATTGTACTATATATTGCAGTGAGTCAGACAAATTATTCCAAAGAACGCCTAATGTTTTTGACTCTGTTATGTTTTCCGTAAGTAATGATTGCACGATGTCTACCGGTTGTACTTCGATTGGCTCGTGATTTGTATTTGATACCCATTTCCTTAAGTCAAATCCTGCCGTTGCTAGTAAATCAGTCACATTAGTTTTGATTTGAATGAGTTCTTCTACTGTTTCAGCCCCAGTTAAAAGGTCGTCAACGTAAAAGTCATTAGTGATACTATTATTTGTAATCTTTGAATTAGTGTGATGATTATCTGCAGCTAGCTGCTTTAAAGATTTTATAGCTAGATATGGTGCACTTCCGGTGCCATATGTCACTGTATTGAGACTGTAAACTTTTACAGGTTGAGTAGCGTCCGAGCGCCAAAATATTTTCTGGTACTCGCGTTGATCGGGCTCAATTAATATCTGCCTATACATTTTTGCGATGTCCGCTTTAATCACGAATGAATGCTGTCTAAAGCGTACTAAAATGCTGAATAAATCATTTTGAAGCGCGGGTCCTATCATTTGAACATCGTTTAATGATAGACCGGATGTTGTTTTGGCGGAACCGTCAAAAACCACCCTTAACTTGGTAGTTGAACTGTCCTGTTTAAAAACTGCATGATGAGGCAGGTAAAATCCGCGATCATGACTGTCTTGGTCAGTTACATTCGTCATGTGGCCTAATGCTTCATATTCGGACATGAAATCACCATATTGTTGTTTTAATGCCAAATTTTTATCGAGCTTCCGTTCCAGAGCATAAAACCGTTTCAATGCATTTGTATATGAGTTGCCTAAGGCTTGCACATTTGATTTGAAGGGAATGCTTACAATAAACTGACCATTATTGTGACGCCTTGTGGTTTGTGAAAAATGATTTTCGCACATTTTCTCTTCACGTGATAAGTTCGATCTGCCTTCTTGATAATTTTCAAGTTCCCAAAATTTAGATATTTGATTGTGAATTTTGTCATTTATACTCAAATTGCATTGAATATGATATCTAGGAAAAACATGACTACCTGAGACTATCCAGCCCAATTTTGTTTTATGTAATATTAAATTTGAATCAGAAATCTTAATTTGACCTATGCATAACAAATCCCAAAATAGATTTGCACCTATCAATAAATCTATATTAGCGGGCTTATAAAATGTCGGATCTGCTAGCTGTATGTTTGTGGGAATATGTATATGTGAAATATCAATTGGTTCACTTGGTAGATGTGCTGTAATTTTAGGCAAGACCAAACATTGCAATTCAACTTGAAAATCGTTTGTATTTGATTTCAAGTTTATAGAAGTGCTAGAAGTAATATTTGATTTAGATTGGTTAATTCCTATCACCGGAATAAAAGTTTTGTTTTGTTCTAACTTTAAGCGACTACATGTTTCAGCAGATATAAAGTTTGATTGCGAGCCTGAATCAAGTAGAACTCGACATTGATGTTTCTGACCTGTGATATCAAAAATTGAAACCATTGCGGTTGATAACAATGTTTGTGCTTGCATTGCATGTGCACAATGGGTCACGGTAGGAGAGCTACCTTGCTGTGACGTCGATGGTTGATTGATTTGTATTGGTGTGATTAAGTTTTCATTGTGCAACAATGTATGATGTTTTTTATGACATATCTTGCATGAATACCTTGATTTGCAACTTTGCACATCATGGCCCTGGTATAAACAATTCTGACATAACTTACGAATTTTTGATTGTGTTATCCGCGACTCTAAGGTCAACGATAGAAATTGTTGGCATGTAAAAATGGAATGCGGTTTTTCTGCATCTTTGCAGAATGAACAAACCCTTTGTTGTGCAACGAGATAATTGAAATTGGGTTTCGAATTACCGAGCAACTTGGTCTTGTCACGACCAGTATTTGATAGGTTATGATTTAGAGACTTATTATTGAACAATTTATCTAATAGTTTTGCTCTATTTGCTAAAAATGTTGTAAGACATTCAATGGTGGGAGCTTTTTGTTCAACGATGTGGCGTTCCCATTCGCGCTTTGTGCTATAGTCTAGCTTTTGACAAACTAAATGAATTAGCAGCCTGTTTGCTAAATTGTTTGGGTCATCTATAGTTTTAATCGCCTCTAATTGATTTGAAATATCGTCCGATAGTTGACGTAATAACGCTGATGATTCTTTGGCTACGGGTGGTAATTCAAACAGGCATCTTATATGTTTTATGATAATGCTTTCCCTGTCTTCAAATCTCTCTATTAATTTATTCCAAGCAATTGAATAATTAGCATCTGAGATAGATATTGCTTGAATAACTCGAGCAGCATCTCCACTCAAAGCTGCTTTCAGGTATTGAAATTTATCGATATTAGAAATATTAGTATTTGAATGTATTAACGAAAAGAATGAATCATGAAAATTTAACCATTCATTAAAACGTCCATCAAAGCCGGGAATTTTAATTTCAGGTAACTTCACACGTTGTTAATATGGTGAAGATCTAGGAACAATATTAGTTTGAATGTTTGTAAGTAAACGCTTTCCGATTCCAAGATTCTGATAATAATGGGTTTCAAAAGCTTCGCGTTGACTTAATGCCTCATCTTCGTCATCGTTTAATTCTTCAATATCATTTTGAATTTCATTGAATTGACTATAAATTATTTCGATATCATTGTAGCGTATTTGTAACTCCTCAGACATGTGATCGGGTTCAAACTTATTTAGAAAATTTCTGAAAGAAGTTAATTTTGCTTTCAAAGTACCCCGTTTCTTTATTAATGATTTCAATCTGTTAGCATTTTCATTTGAATCAGGCATGTTGATATTGACTTTATTAACACAAACGAAACAATACTAAATGGGAATATTAGGAATACTTATACAGGAAGGACTCACCCACGCTATTTCTTCCTTTGATGATATGTATGCGATGTTAAGCCCCGTCTTCGTACTAGCGGCTTATCTTGAATTGTTGAAGTACCTATATATGCATTATAGGCAAATGATGTGATGTTGTTCCATTGACACTCACACTGGTCTAGGTTGATGCTTCCGACAGTTTAAGTGAATGGATGTGTTGAATTGTAAAAAACCAAAAGGCACTGGAATTTTTACAATCCGGTTCGAAGGACCAAAATGTTAAGATGCGACAGCAGTGATCGCACCTTAAAGTGATTGGATGCGAAATGTTTAGATGCGACAGCATTGATCGCACCTTGAAATGATTGAATATTCTTCCCAACACTTGTAATAAAACACGACTTGATTATATTTGCTTGTATTTAGTAATAGTAATGGTGAAATATAAAAGCGAGTGACAAATTCAATAGTTGGAAATATACTCCAAATTACAGCCTGATAGAAATTCTAAACTAAACAGTTATCCCTACTACACTCCTCATGGGGTTGTTTGTCATTCGGTATAATATTTAGAGGTAGAAGTTCATTCTATGTCTTATTGGAAAATTCCGCTTAATCGTTTATTGCTATGCAACCTTTCTGCGAATTCTTACTTTGTGTTTACGACAGGAAAGTCCAGTATCACTTTGTTCCAAAATACCTATTATAAACGGATTAAGCTCATTTCGGTTCACTTAAATAATTACGATACCTAATATAATACAGGAATATTTACAATTGAGTTTTATGGATCTTTCAAAGGATGTCTTTGGTTTGGAACAAACAGATATGTATATCTGAATCGATTCAATTGCAAATATATAATCAATAATTTGTTGTCGTAACCAAGACGATGATCTAATGGCTTACTAAGATAATAAATATAAAACAATACATCATATGTGAAGTATAGAATAAAGTCATAGTCAAGATAACAACTCTGTGAGTCACCACAGTAGTACCAAAGCAAATCAATCTCGAATAGTAAAATAGCTATTATTATTCAATTACTCATAATTTATGAAGATTCAAATATCAAACAATCAATCAAAGCGGGGACGGATAAGATCGCTTTATTGGGTCCATTGAGCACTTCTTGAAACATGACTCCGTTCAGTAGGCTTGAGGCAACGCCAAAGGCGAAAATACTGCCTGGACTGATGGTTCTTACGGGCTCACGCTGCCGAGACGTTGCAAGTACAAATAAACAAGGACACTAACCTAACGGTAGCTTTTATTAGTGGCTTTATTATTTTTTATAAAATGATTATAAGTGAGACAAACAACGAAAGCATAGATATCTATTAATTTTATACAATTCTCAATATCCCACCCTATTTTTAATGTATATTATTTATCTACGTATAAGAATAACAAATTTCAAGCCTGGAAGCACCACAAATCGTCAAGAATGCTGCGAACAGAGCGGACAGACCGAATTCCCGACAACTAAATGATTCGGCAAATAATTATTTCCTTTGAGCAATCCATTTTTATCGACAAGTAGTTCTATTCGGCTCGAAAAATCGTCCACAGACGAATTCTGTTCTTCCGCCCTGTTTGTTCTGTCGGTTCAAGTGTGAACGCACCATAAGAGAAGCCTGTGCTGGACATTCTAATGGGGTATGAGACGTAGTATCGAAAAAAAAATTTCACCATCCCCTTTATTTTTTTCCAACACGCGATTTTTGATGTCGAAATAAAATGCAAACATTTATAGTGACATAAAGCAGCATAATATGCTGTAGTATCACAAATTAAAACGTTCTTCATACCCGGCAAGCGTGTAGGGCCGTCATAAGACGAATTAGGAAAATATAGCTCGATAACAGACGAATAGCACACGAAAACGGCGGAAAGCAGTTAAAAATGAGATATATAATTACCTAGATCGAATACGTTCATTCTTGCGAAGGCGGTTTGTCGGGTTCGTTTCAATTTGACTGCCGCGAACTGTCTTGATAAATAAATGTTTAATTACTTCATGATATAAATGTAAAATATCTGGTAAATACTGATGACCTTTTGGCCACCAAGTAGCCATCATCAGAGTAAACTAAATTGGGGATCAAAATGTACTTGTTTAAATGCTGTTTGGGGATGATAATGCAAACAGGGGTTACCCTCAGCCGGAGATAAATCGGAATTTAATAAATTGCTTTTCGTTTAAAAAGCTAGTCATAAAATCTGAACACAAATATCAGCATATGCATTTCCGCATTCATCTTATTCGTTTAAAAATCGTATCTCATCTGGAAATAACCAATAAAGCATTCACAGATCTTTTATTACAATTTCAGTTAGTTTTTTGAGTTTGATTATAGCCGGCTGACCTTCTTTAATTGGCTAAAGCAATCTCCCGATAAATTAATAGGATTAGTTGAGCAGACTCAAGACCAACTTTATAGAGATACATTTTCTCTCCGACAACGGTCACCTGCAAACCCCGTAGTGAGTGCTATACATTCGGTTTGCGGATAATTTTAATAAACTTCGCTTAAATGTAGAGAGTTTCACATGCAAATTTCGCGAAAGTGTATTCGAAACTCTCCGAGGTAACAGTGAAACGGTTGATTGCAGAGGGTATATGTGGTTAGAAGGAGAGACGTAGATATTTGTCAGCAGCAGCAGAGAGAACGTCTCTTGCTGGCAAGAGAAACGGAGACGTGAATGTGAGCGAGTCCGACCGCAGTTTCAGCCTGTATGCGGAAGCTAATGAGGCCGGGTAGCCGCCGCCGTGATCATCACAGACGACCATCTACCGAAATGCTCTTAGCGGCCCATTTAGAATGCAGACCCGTACTGGTGTTCCTTTTAAATATCTTCAATTCACAGGAAAATGAGGTCTGTAAACTTGTTTGTTCAGAGAGTGATACACATGAATGGATAGAGATAACAGCAGGAAAAGAATCGTCTAGCAAAACATCAAATGAATTGGTCCTGATCTCGTGAAATTAATCAGTTATGATTAACGGAAAGAGATTTACCGTTTGTGGTAAACATTTGGAGAAATTCAATGACGTCGGTTTCGCCTAAACAATGTCATTCCAAATTTCAAGACTCAAATGCATATTGCGAATGATTAGAAACAGCTAGAGGCGTAAAAACACGTCAAACTAAACTTAATGTCATGTGAAAGTTTAGTTGAATTGATTGAGGGATTCTATGTTTTGTGGTGGTCACGAACATTGTTTGACTGTCATGTAAACATTACCTGATGTTATGTGTGGTCTGTCATAAGTATTCTGTAATTAGCCATCGATCTATGGACTGTCTGTCATGTAAACTTTACGTGATCAGATCAGCGATCAAATACTTCAAAATTTACCAATTCCCTTGTACCCCTTTTGGGGTTGAATTTCGAGAACTCCGTTCTTTACAAGTGCCTACTGTGACGTTATGTACGTTATATGTCTAATTGCTTGAATAATCTTAATAACGGTTTCCGCTCGGAATTATAGATAAATAAATTTGGAAAGAGATGTAATATAGCAAATAGATTCTTTTACTAATGCGCGATGAGAGGAGTGACTAGAAAACGAAAATCTTGCTGTGAATCATACTTATTTTTTTTTACTAAAGCAGTTGGCGCTCTGGGTAATCCTATAAATCAAGAATATCTAAGGACACGTATCACTACTAACCTTGAGTGTAAAATATCCTAGTGAGCTAGTTGAGATCAATAAACAAGAAAGGTCACTCCAAAACCTTACAGTGGCCCTCAACTTAAACACTTTACGATACCCTCTATAGTACAAGGCCTGAACGCTCGATAGTGCTGCAATAAACGTTTTATTTATCCTTTAGGACAAATATAAGTACTTTCTGTATAAACGAGGTTGCCAGAAGTACACTGAGTCCTTAGTTGCACCTCATTTGCTTTTATTAATGTAAAAAACTTGTCTTCTAATGGTTCTGTTTGTAATTTTTCTAACAATGTGTAATTCAAATTAGGCTCATTCAAAACAATACGAAATTAATTTTAAAATTTTGTTAACTGGGTGTGACCTTGCAGTGTCGGTATTGTTAATTTATTTGAAGCCGAACTAGACTTCCACGTATCTAACCAATTTATTAAACTTTTTCGGATTTCCGAATCATCCTCCTCTGAGATACCTTTGACAATAGGTACCTGGAAAATGTCCCTTAATCTTTGTACCCAATTTGTTCTAATTTCAAAATAATTGACATAATTTACACTTACTACGGTACCATTACGAGAATCTTGTTATGTTGCCATGAAATCTTTCACAGGGACTACCGATATCCATTGCTTTTACAGGCGAACCAATTTCAGCTATTTTTTCAACAATTTTATTGTTTGTAAAGTGTGTCTATGATCCATACAATTGTCTTCATCTGATGTGTCGTGTGCATTTCATGCATACTTGAAGGTGCAACAACAAGGTGAGAAAGGGATCATTTTTATAGAAATTTCCGCTGTAAATATTGTATTGTCTTTTGTAATGCATATTATAATGATGTGCAGTATTGTTTCAGATTGTTTTCCATCTTCCAAAATGAAAGGGAGGAATAGAAGTTGAACAAGCTAAGGTAATGTCTAAATCACAATGATACAATGAAGAATAGTTAATTATTTTATTTCAGAGACAAAGACAAACTCGAAAGTTTTTATAGACGAACTTCGTTTATATTGAAAAAACTCAAGGTTCTGGAAATACAGTTGAAACTATTGCACTCCATTTAGAAATTATTTACGAAATGTACACTGTCAAATCATTCAACGAAGAAAAAGAATTGATCAATATAAATTTTTTTATATCATTTTCAAGATGCTCCACGATTACAGATGGAGAACTAGGACAATATAATTATAATATTTATACTAGTGTATATGAAAGGGGAGATGGTGTACTAATCGCAGTGAATTTAAAATGATTATTGTCAATGTCTATATTGTACCAAATCAACTCAATAGTACTGAATCCAGAACGTTTCATGTAAATACTTTGGATGACATCTGAATGACTGAGACTGCGATCTTTGGTGATTATAATCTACATGGCTTGAAATGATCAAATAAGGACGCTTCAAACTTCATTAATACTGAATACGTGAATCATCATTAACATTATTCGATTCATCCACATGAATCAATGTTAACTATTTTAAATACAGTAACCAAAAATGTATTTAAGTAAATTCACCAAAAGTAATTTGGTATTATGACAAAAATAAATTAACTATAAATCTAATTACACACTGGACCTAATATTTTCAAATCTACAGCTGGATGTTTTAACAAAAATTGATTCACACCATCTTCCTGTGTTTTTCCAAATCGTAACACGTCAATACCCACCTTCATTACAATCTTTCACAAGTTACAATATCAGAAGAGCTGACTTTTCTAATGTTAGTATTAAACCAGCGTATATTAAGTGGAGCGAAATACTAAGCAATACTGCTTTTTAGGCCTAGATACTCAACAGTG
This sequence comes from Endomychus coccineus, assembly GCA_958510875.1. Taxonomy (NCBI): domain Eukaryota; kingdom Metazoa; phylum Arthropoda; class Insecta; order Coleoptera; family Endomychidae; genus Endomychus; species Endomychus coccineus. The sequence continues at coordinate 22,160,876 of OY294068.1, read as the reverse complement.
ACAAACAGTGGCGTAGCTACATATTCTGCGCCCTGGAGCAAGTTAAATCGGTGCACCCCTTGTTTTTCGGAAAACACATATGTGTATCTACATATTTTGATAATAAATCAAATCATTTAAACAATAAGATATTCAATTAAATTAAAAAATATATAATTTATAGAGTGAAGGCACCAGAAGCTGACCATTTAGAAGCACTTCAGCACCAATATGGTGTGCGACCCTCTAGGGCTCATTCCTTGCGACCGCGGTAAATCAGTGTATGTCTGGTTGCGAATTTTGTCACGTAGCGCTAACAAATATTTTCCAATAGGTATATTCTATAGTGGCTACGAGATAAAACGAAATGCCCTTGGTATGTCAAGAAAAATTTGTAAATCAAGTTAATTCAGAAAGTATTTGCGCCCTAAAACATTTTTGCGCCTAAAGCAGTCTGCTCCAACTGCTCCACGGTAGCTACGCCACTGGCGACAAATGTTATTTCTTACAATAAAATCATTGCGAATGCACCCTTCAAGTGAGCCCAAGTTGATGCACCGTGGTTTAAAAATGGAGTACAAGCCACATTTTAGAAAATGCATCATTCTTAAATAGCTGAAACTTGTTTCGTATGTGATGACGACATTTTGCCAAAACTTGAGAGCAAATTGTAGTGTTGTCATTTGTTAGAAATGGCGGGGGAAAGTACCTTCCTACTATAGTGTTCTACTTGAACTATATGTAATATAGTCAGACCATAGAATGTTAACCCATTTTGAATACAATTATTTTCTGATATACTTAAGCAACAAATGAACTGTAAATATACCATTCTCTTTTCTGAAGTAAGATACAGTTACCACTTAAGTAATCGAAAGAGAATACCTACCACCCCTACACCCCTCAGGTCTGATATATTATTTGGAAATCTTTCCTCCGTTGAAGTTAAAATGTTATTCGATAACTTTCAAATATAAATAGAAAAAAATCAACCTTATCCAGTAAAAGAACTGCTCAATTACAGAGAATCTTTCAACTCTGATGCCGTTTGCTTGTCGAAAGGTCTTTTGTACTTTAATAGTATTTTCAGTGGATAATGGTGATTATTTCTCATTTAGTGATATAGTTTATCCACAATGTGAACTCCTCTATTATTTATTAAATTCTCAAATGTAAAAGAAAAAACCTTATTAAAACCAACTATTTGTGAATCAACAAATACTTGAAATCAGACAATGATATATTATGCAAGTCTGTAACTATACCATTCTCTTTTCTGAAGTTACCACTTAAGTAATCAAAGGAGAATACCTACCACCTCTACACCCCTTAGGTCTGATATATTATTTGGAAATCTTTCCTCAGTTGAAGTTAAAATCTTATTCGATAACTTTCAAATATAAATGAAAAAAAATCAACCTTATCCAGTAAAAGAACTGCTCAATTACAGAGAATCCTTCAACTCTGATGCCTTTTGCTTGTCGAAAGGTCTTTTGTACTTTGATAGTATTTTTAGTGGATAATGGTGATTATTTCTTATTTAGTGATATAGTTTATCCACAATGTGAATTCCTCTATTATTTATTAAATTCTCAAATGTAAAAGAAAAAACCTAAATAAAACCAACTATTTGTGAATCAACAAATACTTGAAATCAGACAATGATATATTATGCAAGTCTGTAAATATGCCATTCTCTTTTCTGAAGTGAGATATTGTTACCACTTAAGTAATCGAAGAAGAATACCTATCACCCCTACACCCCTTAGGTCTGATATATTATTTGGAAATCTTTCCAAGGTTGAAGTTAAAATGTTATTCGATAACTTTCAAATATAAATTTAACTAGTGCTAATTGAGATGCATTAGCATATATCCGTTTAATTATTTTTCGTGAAACATGATACGGATACGGCAGAAATTCAATTTTAGTGTATTAGAGTTGGATTAAATTAATTTACCTTATAAAATAAAGTAGCTGAAGTAACACAGCATACTAAATTATGATTTAAATGAGTAACACGAGTATTCGTGTCGGCAATAGTTGTTTACAAATGTTTACCGAAACAGGGGGTATACAGTAAACAAATTAACTTGGCGATAACAGTGATGTAACAAAGCATCAAGAATTTAAAGCGGTTACGCTCGGAACGGGTAAATATATCAAAACCTAAAACTCTGCATGTATATTCCCGTTTCGATCCGTCGCATCGAAAGACAGTTCCGTATACAACTACGTATATTATATAATATTCACAGGCGGCTACGACTGCGAGAGCACAGCTTGTTTCCTGCGCTTGATCCCCTTGTCAAGCACCAACAGTAGGAGAGACCTTTGTCTTCCGAACTATAGAGAGTAATCGAGAAACTCCGAACAGCGAACGGCAGCATACAGATGAAATAAGAAAGCGAAATTTCCACACTGATTTCCTTTATGGGGACTTTTTTACGCGTTCTGGTTTTGTCAGTAAATCTCGAGAGATTTTCGGCCTGCAAGCTCATAATCCTGAAATTTATCGTTTTGATATTTATTGTTGGATGATCTAGTGTGAACGACATATTTCTCCAAATATAGGGCCATTCAGGCATCGCCGTCTATTTGTAAATCTCCTCGTGATAGACCTATGAAGAAATTGCTTTCATATTTACAATGCTAAATAATAAATATATATCTATAGAGAGAAAATACATTTCGAACGTCAGAACAAAGAGAAAAGTTATACTGTAGAGATACCAACCACAGGTTTCAATGATAAGGCTTCTCATAGAGTTAATCACTAGAATGAGCATGTTTGCAACGTTACTTAATGATCTCTGTTGAAGTTAGACGTAACCGCCCAACAGCGTGGTAAAAAGAACAAAATAGCTCATGCCATCTGCGAATCTAATGAGGAGAGTGGAATAGCTAGAACTATTAGTTTGTGGCGTTACTGATCGATCTAGACTAGAGAGACCTTAACATTGTTATTTGGCAAAAGCCATAATGAGATAAATGAATATATTCATTTATATTTCATTTCTTACATTAGTTTGGTTTGGTGTCACCATCTGGTGCAATCAAGTAGTTTCACGTTTTCTGTAATATTTGTTAAGCTAGTATCGTACCATGTTTGATTTCTTAGTGGGAAATCTATTCGCAGATGGCGTTAGATATTTTGGTCGGATATGTATACCTGCAGTAGAGATCATTCAGTAACATTGCAAACTTACAGATGCAATGTCAACCACCCCAATGGCTGCGATGGAAAGGCAGTTGTGGTTGGAGCCACTGCACTTCGCCGCTCAGGCAGAAGCCATAAGAAGAGCGTATCGCTTCGATTTTATTGGACAAGGAAAGGCCAACCAAAATTCTTGGATTGCTTGGATCACCTGGGCCATTGGGGACGAGACTCGACAGGATCAAGGTTCACAGCACTCCGGTACCGTTCACGATTCAAACCTTCAATGGGCGGGAGAAAGCTGGGGCAATTCAAATATGATACCAGGGTATTCTCAGCTTATTTATCATGATGCGATAATCTTCAAAGGATGTCAAGTTGAGGCGTTTGATCCTGTTGGCAGAAGGTAGTCGGTGGAAGTGAAGAACTGACTTTGTGGCTCTACGTTGAACTTACTCGTTGCCTCCTAGAAGTTCAGGATAACAGATGATCTGAACTTACTCCAAAGTAGGTCTTCTATATTTCTTGCAGAGGCTTGATAATAGCTGCGAGATATTCAAAATATTTTTTTAGTATATACAGCTTAGAGTTTGCTGAATTAGCCATGTTATATGTTCCGACCATGAAGGCTCGGAGTTAATGATAACTCCAAGGTCCTTAAGTGGGGAGACGGTGAAATGGTGGTGTTGTTGATGTTGTAATCCAGCTGTAGGTTATTTGAACCGAAGTGCAGAATGTCACTGTCAGCGAATTCAACGGGATACACCCTTCTTGGGACGAAGGTCAGCTGGTAGTTGTTTTTTGTACCGAAGGTACCAAGACCGTAATAAGTACAGGTGTTGGAATAGTCGAGACAAAGGACCAAGAAGAAATGATTTCTTTGAATCTAGGGACACTTGCGACAGAATTTCAAGCAAAAATATTAGCAATTACAACGTGTGCTCGAACTATGGGGGAGAACGCTTTTGAGAATAGACAAATCACAATCATAGCAAGCAACCTAACAATGCTTAAGGCACTGGAGTCATACACAATCACCTCACAATGTATACTCGATTGTGTAAAGGAAGTAACGTCACTAGTAAAGAACCTAAACCAGACGCAAAAGGACACGGGGGAGGGGGTCTCGGTTAAGAATACATCACCCGTGCCCTGAGCCGCCGTGGCGTCTATGCCAGATTTCCCCTCTACGCAAAAAAAACGTTTCTTTCCACTGATGAGCTCTATGAGAACAGCGAAACAGCTGTCTAGAACTATTAGTTTATGGCTTTACTGACCGATCTAGACTGGAGTGACCTTATCATTGTTATTTGTCAAAAACTAACATGAGATAAATGTCAACCTAGTTGGTTTATTGTTGTTCTTTGAATGAATTATCAAAAATAAATGGAGACTCGACCAAGGACCCGACAACTTGTCAACTACAACTGGTTTTTCACCAGGTTAGTACTATAATTCAAGATGCCCTTCTAGCTTATTATTATTATTATTTATTTTTAGAATAGGTTTATCTTGTGATCTAGTCAATATATCAACATTACAACCATTTGAAATACTAAGTTTCGAGTTTTTCTTTCATATCCCTAATCGTGAGGATGCAGAAGTCTTTTTCATGTTGATAGGATGAAATAATAGAATCAGAAGAAATACTAACAAGTGAAGAACTATATATAAATCTAGAAGGGAGGTGTGGAACACTCGGTAAATTCGCAAAGGAACAAAGAATATATTGGCAATGTTGCCAAATCATCCTAAAATGCTGATATGAAATCATATCAACACTTTGATCATACCTGGAACAACGAACCCATATCTCTGTTATTACCTGCTGACCCATAGGCTTTTTTGATTTTCCAAATGTTCAGATCTATTCTTCACATTGACGAAACCCAGATATCTTTCCATACTCAGATTTGTGGATATGCCACAATGTGTATTTGCATAACATGACAAGCTTACCTGAAACAAAAATAAAAAAATAAAATATTGTTACAATCCACGTATGTTTATAAATGACAACATACATTCATATACTTATCAAGACAGGAAATGAAGAAGGATGCTCGACGTTTCTGGTCGATAAACGCAGATATTAAAGGACAATAATAATAATTCCCAAGTGCTGCCGTGTTTATGGAAATGTCTAATTGGACGATGACCAGTTCAGTCGCACATTCGAAGCAGAAACATACTATCAGACATATAACTATGTGACATGGTTAAACTTTCCGACATGCCCTGGGCACTTTCATCTACCTACTCGATCAAAAGTGCATTTAAGTGAAGTGAATACCATGTTTAATAGTAACATAGTAACGTCATAAATCTGGCTGTATTTTCTGCACGTACATTCGAGCTGATGTGGTTGTTTACTCACTTTGACGGGGAAGTGGATGTGAGAGCGGAGAATATGCATGGCCACCTCGATAATCCCGTTTCTCTATCGCGCAATAAACACACAATAACCGCACGCCTAAATGCAGTTTCGCCATTGTGTTCAGGGTGCATATTGCCAGCCGGAAATACAATTATCTCATGCATCAATAGTATTTCATGCGGGATTCTGCCCTTTCCACACACACATACACACGCTGCTCTGCCTGCCACTGTCATCAACATGATGGACACTAATAAAACCTTTTTAGTGCAAATTGTTTATGTACATATATTATGAAAAGCCGTAAACTGAATGATGGCGCGAGATTAAATGAATGAATGTCTATTCACACTTTAAATATAAAACATTTCTCTGTACCGACGAAATGTATGTGATGCTATAATCTTTCAAATCTGTTGTTGCGTGAAAGCTTTCCGAAGGTTTTTTGATTCCATTATCGATAAAAGCCAAGTTTGATCTGTCCATTTTTAGTGTTGTTTTGTTCTGGAAATGACATTAATGGCTTGCGGGAATCTGTTTTGGTTGGATGTACTTTTAAAGTGTCATTTAAAGACCACGACTATTTCAAATATTCATTCCAATCGACACTTTTTCGAAATACATAATTCAGTTTTTCTTCATTTATTCTAAACACGTTGGGAGTAAGTTTTGGGCGGACAAAAAGTCATCTTTTACACTTCAAATTAACTGTGATCCATAGGTCACTAACTTCCGTCCCCAGTAGGAACCCAAAATATTTTGCAAATCATTAGAAACATATAAAAAATTGAACGAATGCGATGAAGACTTTGATGACGTTATAGAAAGTGGACAAAGTGAATAACGTCATGGAAGATGATGAGTTCGACGCAGTTGCACCAGAAGATTCCGAAGAAGAAGATGAAGATAGCGAAGAAGCGTCGCGTATTAAAGAATGGACACAGATGCTATTTGGATTGTTCCCATTAAGAAAATACGTAATTTTGTGAGAAAAATTTAGTGCTTCACTCCCCTGAACCTAAACATTCTGCTCGAAATTTAACAGATGCACGAAAATTATTGGATCGATTTTTAGTATAGAATTATTTTTTTTTTTTTTTTTTTTATTTTTTATCAATACATCTACAGGAAAATCCCAAATGATACGTGAGTAATAATTAAAAAAAAAAAATAAAAGAAGAAACAGTGAACAATGTTTGAGAAGTTATAAAACTAAAAGAATATAAGATGAACTGTAATAAAGACACAAAATTGAGAATTAAAAATAACTGAAATAACAGAGTTACCTTAGTATAGATGACAGATGAGCAAAAGAAATATTAAATATGTCAAAATTAGTTTCATTAATTATTCTGGAGATTTCATTCATAGGCGTATGACGACCGTATTCGGTGCGATGAGATGTAATCTGGAGAATGTCCTGGTTTCGTGTGGCATAATTTGGTACTCGTAAATTAAAGAGACTTAAGAGTTCTGGGCAGTTTATTAAGCCATTGAATACCTTATAAGCGAATTTTATTTGATAATTCTGCCTACGATTTTTTAAAGATTTCAGACCTACAATATCGAGTCGTTGATTATATTCAAATTCTCTTTTATTTATATTAATGTTAAATAGAATGTAGTTTACCATTTTTCTTTGAACTCTTTCAAGACGGTCTACATAAATATTAAAAACGGATTCCAAATTATGCACCCATATTCGAGAACAGATCTAATTAGAGAATTAAAAAGAAACAATATACTATTTATATTTGTAAAGTCACGAGTCTGTCGTTTTATGAACGCGCAAAGTCTAAAAGCCCTTTTCAGAATTTGTTCTATATGGAGATGGAATCTCAGGCTCTTGCCAATAATAACGCCTAAATCTTTAATGAGTTCTACTCTATCCAGCATTGTATTATTTAAAATATAGTTATATTCAATGTTTGCAGTTTTCCTAGAGAACGTGATGAATTAGCATTTACATTCGTTTAGCAACATGTTATTTCCTAGACACCAGGCTTCCAGGGCATTGAGATCCTTTTGCAAATTATAACAATCAATTTTAGATTTGATATATTTTAAGATCATCTGCGAACATTAAAAATTTACAGTATTTTAAGATAAGAACTAAGTCAATGATAAACAATGAGAAAATAACTGGAGCTAGATGACTACCCTGTGGGACTCCTGATGTCACTGCTATATTGCGTGATGTATAATTGTTGATTTTAACGATTTGTGTTCTTCCACAAAGATACGATTCAAGCCAATAGAGCAGATTTCCTGAAATCCCAAATGATTTCAATTTCTTTAACAGAATTTTTTGATCAACACGGTCGAATGCTTTACGAAAATCGGTATAAATTGAATCCACTTGATACCCATTTTCAATACAATCAGTTATATAATTTTGATATAAGAATAGATTTGTTATTAAAATAGTAGTAACATCTTGTTACTGAATAATTATGTTGACTGAACATCAAAACTGTTAATTTAATCATCATGAAGAATATATGGATATATCTTTTGGAGTTCTATAGGACCCCACATTGTGGCGCATGGAACACAAATTCGACGTTGTGGTTCTAGGTATAATAATCCAACAAAATTCCTAGTATCGACCCTTGTTTTTTGCCTTGGATGCTGGTTATTTTCACCATCCATACCTCAGCCACTTAGGAGTTTTTTGAATTCCAGTTGAACGGTTCACACACGACCCACTCAATAACTTTGGTCGTCTGTGCCGTTCTGTACAAGTTTATCACCAGTTGGCTGTTGTACTCTCCAGAAAAAGCATGGGCTGCCCGAATATGGCTTGTCTTTTGCAATCTAACGTACATAATATTCTCGAAGCTACACAAACATCGGGAAAACAATAATATCAAGATTTTTTACAGCAATAGCGTTCAGCAAATTGAAAGGAATAAGATTTTCTTCACAATTTGCTGCATAGATGCATTTCAAATGAATCATTTCACCCACTAATTCTACGGGAACATCGACGTCGCATTTTTCAACGAATCGCGACCACATTTTCATTTCCTAATTCGTAGTTACTCTTCGACTGATTTTGCTTGGAATATATCTCAACAAAAAGGCCCTTCATGAAAATACTGGGCCTGAGCAGAGTCCTACGTCCCCCCTTCTCTATAGGTCTACGAAAGCAAGATGAATAGTGCCTGAAGAATGAAACAAGAAATGATTTATTTGGTCAAAACTTATTTCTTATCTTCTTGTAGCCCGATACAATTCGTTTTCCAATTTTTCGATCCCTTCCAAATAATACAATTTCGGCAATTTTTCAAAATAGGCGTTTATTTCAGCGATGACCTCATTGTTGGAGCCCAATCTCTTTTCGCCGAGACATTCCTTCAAGTTTGGAAATGGATAAAAATTGCAACCAATTCGCAGCGCAATTCATGCACTTTTGCCATTGCGACTGCGGACCTGTGCGCCGGTGCGTTGTCCTGATGAAAGAGCACTTTTTTTTGCTAAATGCTGTCATTTTCGCTTCAAATCAGCGTCGAATCGATCCAACAGCTCTGCATAATATAGGCCGGTGATCGATTTACTCTTTTCAAGGTAATCGATATGGACGATACCGTGTGCATCCCAAAAAAACTGTTGCCATGACTTTGTTGTCCGATAAACCCACTTTGGCCTATTTCGGCTTCGATTCGCCAGGACAAGGCCAATGTTTCGACTGTTCTTTAGTCTCTGGTGTATTGTAATGGATTCATTCGTCCACGGTTACGAAACGGTGCAAAAAGTCCTTCTTATCACGCTTGAACATCGTCACACACTCCTTTGAAGTTGTCACACGGTCGCGCTTTTTGTCAACAGAGAGCAAATGCCCATCTGGCAGATAGCTTTATCATATTCAAAGATTTATGCAAAATTTTCCCTTACCCGTTCGGTTGAGATGCTCATAGCCTCAGCAGTCTAGTGCCCTTTAATTCGCCGATCGTTCAATATCATACCATGGATTTTATCGACGATTTCGGGCTTTGTAACCTCAATTGGACGACCAAAACGTTAGGCGTCTTTTGTGGTCATACTACCAAAACGAAAATCAGTAAACCACTGGTGAATCGTTCCAATCGATGGTGAGGAATCCCCATAATATTTAACAAGCGATGCTTTGCTTTCAGTAATGTTTTTTCCGCGCAAGAAATAACGTTTAATCAAGACGCAAAATTCACTTTCTTCCATGTTTACAAGAATCTCCAAGGTTGCTTGCTTTTGTTGGCCGTCAAAACAGAACTGAATGACGTATCAGTCTGAAAATTTCAATTCGTTCTAGTTTAAGATGGTACATCACAAATGTCACATGGAATTTTTGATTGTGCAGACATCTGTTTTATTTTTCAGGGACTCGCCCTCGTAGTACACCCAGGACTACACTTTCTAATATTGGAACCTTTTGGAGTTACTAGCAATTAGCGCACCATTACCTTACCATCTATAAATATATATTTTTCTTAGAAAGCCTCGTAAACAATTACGTTCCTTCCATGAGATAGTCTAACGAAAACACGTTTTGTTGAAGCGTCAAACTTAATCCTGACCTATGCCAACTGCTACGTCCTCTCCGAACTTATTTATCAATGCCAACTAAATCCAGAATAGTGTAATAGGTAAACATCAGTGACAGTGAGTGGGGAATGTTCCAATTCGTTTGTTGATTTAATTCGTGTCGTCGGCGACGTCGGAACGAAAGTAGCGTCCCGACAAAGCTACAAATGCGGGGGATGCAATACGTAAAATATCTCTGTTCATCCTGCCGCCTGCTTTGGTTTATTGCACACACAATGGAGATTAACAGTACGCGATGACGTCACATAGACGCGTCTCTAATGCCGCCTGACGGGATGCACACGTTAGCGGCACGGGGAGCGGCAGCGGGGCTTGGCTTCAAAAGAGATAGATTAACGTGCGCTACTGCACTGCAATCTGTCGACCACGTTCAAAGGCTACGTAACACGTCCATACTCGTTGAACCGTACACCTCCGGCTTGTTGCTCGCTGTTACGCACCGCTTATGGTGAAATGTGGTTTAACGCTTACAAACCTCCGGTTTGTAGTCGCCTTAGTTACACTCTCTTCAAAGTTAATATACCCGTTACATCTTGATTACAGTTGAAACATGTACAGGGTGGGCAAATTTCGATGTTTGTGTAGGGTTATTTGGTAATTATAGGAGATACAAAAAATGGAAGTCACATTCTCGATCTCTGTTTTTGAGAAGAATTCACTGATGGAAACAACGATTTTCTATCGTCTTTTGTTTTTGACTTATTAATAAAAGTTCGATTTTTCGACTTTTAGACACATGAGAATATCGTGGTTGTTTGTAAAGTTAGGAGAAAATAGCTGTTACATATTGAGGCACTTTTTTCTCTATAATCCAGTGGCCTCGAGAGAAGATGTCTTACGAAAATTACGAGAAATATGATATGTTAGAAAGCTTTATTCAAAGTAATAACTGTGGTATTGCATCTGAAACATATTTCTGTCGCTGTACAGAAAGAGTACAACCGAATAAAGCTATTTTCAAGAGGTTAAAAGGAAATCGAATTAATTGTGGATCCTTCAACAAGGCAAGACCAAAAAATATATTATTTGGAAACACCATTTTATGAACAATAGTGTAGATATTTCCATGTAATTCAAATCTTTTCTTTTGTAAAATGTCCTTTCGATATTTGAATGAAAAGAAATTTTTAAATCAATATGTGAATCAAACTTTGTGAAATAATGAAGAACTGCTTAATTTAGCTAGTTCTATTTTACTTTACATTCGTTGATTAGTAGTTAAATATCTTCATATTTCACAAGGGGCAATAAAATGTAAGAATATGATCTATGTTGGAAAAGGCATGCAAGGACCTCTTTCACGAAGGATCGACACATTTCGCTTGGATCATTGATAGCCAAAAATTGAAATTAAAAACAGATATTGAGTTACATTTTCTACGTTATGGAGGTAACTTAACTATTCACCATTGGATTATCAAGATGAATAAACGTAAAACATAGAACCATAAGTGGGATTCGAACCCACATCCCTGAATGTCTAGTCCAGTGAATATAAACCTCTGAAAAGATAGTAGATCATTGAAAAACATAATGCGACTCGATGTCCCGCCATAGATCAATTATTAACGTACATCCATCTCAAATTCAATCGTTCTGAATTGAGGACATTAGGTATGAGTATTACTATGGTTGGCAATTACTCCGACAGTACTTATTCAATAATATCCTTAATTTTGGATAGAAATGTTCTATGAGGAATAAAGTTTTAATTTTAGTTTTGAATCTCAAATGATGTTACGTTTTCTTGATATTCTGGTTCTTTATATGACTGAAAATAAAATAAAAACTCTTTTTTTGACAGTTCGACAATACTTTACTATCTTTATCGAGAATTGTTTTGTCAATTAGTGTTTCCATGAAATTTAGAAAAGAATAGATGATTTCGATTAATGACATGCGTCTGCAACCGACTTGAGTTTTTAAGATCCAATTTAAACTGCAGAGACATTGGATCGGTAATGTGTGAAAGAGTAACGTATGGCTAATTATCAATTTGGAATGGATTGAATAAAGTTAATAAAATACATTCGAATTAGCTATTCTATGATCCACGTTTCATTTCTATTACTAACAACTAATCAAGTTTAAGATAATTCTATGGAATCTAACCTCAAAACTGTTACTCATAAAGGTCAGATAATACCGGGATATCAAAAATTAACTTGTCAAGGGTGGTTTTGGAATCTAAAACGTGTGTCTTACTGTACTTTTGAAATAATTATGTCACTGTCACACTGACATCATCAATAACCTACAAATTTCATACCTATTTTTTTCAGTTGTAAAACAATAATGAACTACAAATTAATATAGTAATAAAAATTGTCGAAATGTTAACTTTGAACCTTTTAAAAGGTCGGGATAGCCACAAACCGGGTCGAAAACGGTTTTAAAATAGTTAATTTTCGATAAATGGAATGACATTCACATGAGAAGCCCGTAGCTCGCGAGTTGGAAAAGTGCAAAAGTTAGGAACATAGAACTTCTTCACGAGGGCTTTTTGCGTACCGTTTTCGCTCCATGTAGTTAGATTTAGTCGCGATACGCACCCGACGGCCCTTCTTTTTCCCAAAAATTCCGTTTAAATAGGAAAATTTAATTAAAATAGAAGCAAGTACTCTCAGGTCTCAGCTACGCTCGTCTAACCGACGTACCAAAGGGAATTTTCTTGCGACTAAAATATACACGAAGCGGGTAAAAGCTAGCGGCCCAAAGCCGAAAACATTTTATTACAACTGGCACCGGACGCACGGGGCACGAAACGGCCCCAAATTAACAAGATCGAGGTAAAATGTATAAACTCTAACTGACGCGCAGCGAGCTCCTCGAGGCATATGTCAAAATGATTACGTGTTTTTATACAATTCCAGCCTTCTTATTTCGATAGGCTAAGTGAAAATCCCGGAGTCTGAAGCGCTAGAGACTTCTGAGTGTTATAACATTCGTATAAAATTGCGAAATTTCGCACTTTTAGAAACTTCAAATTAATTAATTTGACACAAGTAAAGACGCACGTTTTAGATCCCACAACCCTTGACCAAGGTAATTTTTGATATCCCGGTACATTATCTTCTTTAGGTTGAATTAAATAGACAATAGAAAGTGGTACTTCAAAATAACTGAATTTGGTCAAGTTTGAATTAGATTATTATGAAGTTTTGAAATTCTGGAATCTATTTTGTCATTGACACAACTGCTTCTTTTAATTTGGATACTTTCTAAGATCAAACGTTTATTATTATGTTTTTCAATATTTAAATTTTTCTTAATGTTGTAGTGAAATGAATGGTTTATGTCTTTTACTTGTTTATTAAGTGCAGTGGATGAATGTTTGGTATATTTATGCCCGTTCAATCTTTTATCGAAGTATTGGGAAGATTGGCCGTTGTAAACCTTTTCGCAATCTTTACAAGGGATGGTATAAACAGAATGGGTTATCTTTTAGAAAGATATGTTGCTTTTTAATTTAGTAAAAAGACTTTTTTGGTTCAAATAACTTTCATGACATATATGTAGGTCATAAGCTTTTACTACATTACATAATTTTTCAGAAAGACTATAATATATGGTAGTGATATGTATTGTTTATCATTATTGGTTTTGATTTTACTAGACGAGTTATATAATTTATGAATTTTGTACTTAGTTATGGAATTGACTAAGTTAATGGGATAACCATTCTTTGAGGGCCGGATTTAGGCGTGGGCAGAGTGGGCGGCTGCCCACGGGCCCCCACCAAGTATAATATATTGAAACAAAATTTGAATTTCAACAAAAATGATAGGACGATTTTGTTAATATAGTAACAAACTCATAAAACTCAAACTGAGTAAATCTGTGCAGAATTTGAATTCACATATTTTAATTATTCATTTTACATTACACAAGCAGAAAATATTGTATATTTAATATTTATGCAATGGCAGGTAGAAGTTCAAATAAGCTATTTCTGATGTCACATTGCTTTGAAACTACATAATAAGAGTTCATTGAAATTAGTTATTTGAATTTTCCCGCGTGCTTAGTATGTGGCGTCATATTACAGATAAGTTTCTAGTCTTTTGACATTACAATTGCATTATAATTTTGTATTGTAAAAATATTTTGTGGCATTTAATATTACCGTCTACCATAGGGGCCTCCACCAAACTTGTGCCCGTGGGCCCCCACCACTCTAAATCCGGCCCTACATTCCTTATTGAAGTTTCTTTTGTTTTTTTAATAGACATAGTTCTTAGTTCAGGAGAACTTAGTTGAATAGCTTTATCTATCAGATTTATAATAACATTTTTTTTATAAAAAGCTCACTGGAGCAAATTGAGTTGAAAAATGAATGTTACGATGTAATAATATATTGTGTGTTAAATTTTAATTATAGTATCATGTGTGAGGGAAAAATAAACGATTGAATAATCGAAAATAACCGGCGATGGTAAACCAATTTTGTTCAACAACCTAATAGCACAATCAATGGAAACTTTCGAATTTAGCGAAGCGTCAAATAAACTTCGAAATCCATAAATGACTATATCAAATTAAAACAGAGCAATTGAACGTTTAAAAAACATCTGGAATAAAATACGTGGACTAACCTTTTATGTATTGCGTTCGATTTGATGAAATTAAAAGTCTCAGCCCTCAGTCCATTAGAGCGGAATGAAATGCCTACTCTAGACTTGACGAGGCCAGCTCGCAATATACGAAGCGCTTTTCACCTAGGATCGTGCTGCTGTGACGTTTTCCGCACATGGAAAAGAACCCCAATTAATTTTTTTTGAGTTTCAGGCTATTGGAAATGTACATTTGGCTAATGGGTCAATTTAATGTGTTGTACCTTTATATTTTATATCCTTGCGTTGCTAATGGATTAGTTTATGCGACTTTATCGATGATAGCGATAGAAAATCCGCTGTCTGTTACAGGTAATTTTCGCCGTTACTCGAATAGAATACATCTGTCGACTGGCCCAAACATTGGTTGAGGGTTGTTATTATATGATATGAGTGATTCAATCACTTGATTTTAAGATTGCACTGGTTTTTACTTGTTGGAAATTCTTTATATTACTGTACCACGAATGGCTTAGACCTTAGAGTGATGGAAAAGAGTTACCATAGAGTTCTGAAATAGCTGTTAGCTCTTAGTAGGTAACAATTTTAAGTGATCTGTGTTTTAGTTGATGTTCGGAATGTTTTCATCCATTCAAGAATATGTTCTTTGAAATTTATTGAATATCCGTTGAGGTAACCAGGGAGATAATTTTTTAGAATTTTTCGCAGTTCCTATGTCAGGACATTTTAGTAAAATCTAAGTGATTTTAGTCACGAATTTATCTCATAAAAGACACAATTTAATTTTTTTACAAACGTTCTCGTTACAATACAGTATGTATTGAGGCTTTCCAAATTTTTCCCAATTTGTTCCAACAAGTTTTCCTACTATCTGACACGACTGCGTTTTTGAAGCTTCATTGCATGTGATTCTATCAGATTTTGGAAACATTGCAGGGCGAAATATAATTTTCGAGAGTTGAAGCACTAATATCTAGAAAACTCATCACTCAATCATGAATGAAGTCAATTCACACAAATTAAAATCTGTTAATTCAACTTATTTGAAAGAATTTTATAAAGTGAAGTCATCATACGATCAATTTGAGTAACGCTAATTTATCAAAATCGCGCGTATTGCTTGAAATCGATAAAATTCTTTGCTCAGTAATCAGTATGATCATACGAAAATGCCACGCATTCTTTAATCCACACTTGCAGGCAAAACCTCTCGTATTGCTTGAAATCGATGAATTTTCTCAATCAGTATCGTCATACGAAAATATATAAAGAATTCTCTATCAAGATCAATTTGTAATATCCAAGATACTAATGAAGGAATGCAGAAATTCCTTCATCTTTTTGCACGCAACCTCTAATCCAAACTTGCAGCTAATACTAATTTATCAAAATCGCACGTATTGCTTGAAATCGATGATCTTTGTATGTCAGGATGGTCATACGAAAATATATAAAGAATCCTTTAACAAGATCAATTTGTAATATCGAAGATACTATTGCGGAAATGTCTTCATCCTGCACGCAACATTCAATTCAGACTTGCAGGTTAAACTTTCTCCGTCGGTACGATCATACGAAAATATATAGAGAATCCTCCAGCTAGATCAATTTGTAATATCGAAGATACTATTGAAGAAATGCCTTCATCTTTTTGCATGCAACTTTCAATCCAAAATTGTAGCTAATACTAATTTATTAAAATCGCACGTATTGAAATCGATGAACTTGGTCGGTCAATATTGTCATACGAAAATATGTATAAAATCCTTTAACAATAAATGAATTATACATAATAATATATAAAGAATCCTTTACCAAGATCAATATGTAATATCGAAGATACTATTGCTGAAATATCTTCATCCTGCACGCAACCTTTAATCCGGACTTGGAGGCAAAACTTTGTCCGTCAGTATGATCATACGAAAATATATAGAGAATCCTTCAGCTAGATCAATTTGTAATATCGGAGATACCATTGGAAAAATGTCTTCATCTTTTTCCACGCAACATTCAATTCAAAATTGCAGCTAATACTGATTTATCAAAATCGAACGTATTGAAATCGATGAACTTCTGGTCAGTGTTATTTCACGGGATAACCTTTCGACCAATCAGTTTTAAAATAGGTTCTCGAATTCGAATGAATGAATGTTGGAATCTGGATGCAAATTAAATGTACCCAACCAGCACATTAATACTTAGGTAGTTCATCATCATCATCATAAGAGGGGAGGAGGTTAAGCCCCCTAATGCACTCAGGCCACTTAGTTGGGCCCATTGTGCGCCCCGTAGTCAGAAGCCTATTCTATTCTAGCAGGTTTGTGGCCGCCAGAAACCCAGAATATTGCCAGTGCTGGCTTCCATAAGTTCTTCTGGAAGCAGTTTTAATTCTCCGAAGTGTCGGTGCCTGAGGGATGCTAATGCTGGGCATTCCAACAGGATGTTAGAGGCAGTTTCTTCCACCTCTCTGCATTTCCTGCATATTGGGTCATCTGTGATGCCCATAGTGTGGAGATGTTTGTTAAGACGACAGTGACCGGTTAGGATTCCAGTCATCTCTCGGATGTCCGTTCTGTTCAGAAAAAGGAGTTTCTTTCAGAGCCTAGGCACAGGCTCTTTGATGAAGAGCTTGGCCTGCCTCATGCGTGGTGATTCTCGCCACAGTTTAGACCATTCTTTATTCAGTTGGCTCAAAAGGGCGAGACCACCTACGCAGTTTGATAAATCGACCATTGGCTACGACCCGATGGGGGCGCTAGACGACTTAGGTAGTTAATTCCAAATCTATTGAGTCACGCTTTTATAATATAGGGTGAGTTAGGAGGAATGCGCCATACATCGGTTTGATATCGGCTGCAGTCTTTGAATACGAATCATAGTGAATTGCTATGAAAATTTGTTTTGACTGCTATTTGAGGATATGGTGGGTTTTATTTTACATGGATAGTTAATGTGAGCATATCTTTATCTTATTGAAGACTTACTAACAAGCAAACAAAAATTTAATTGGACAAGATTATATAACTTTTTCATTATTTTATGCTCACAATATGTACCCATGAAGTTCGTTTTTTCGAGGTAAACTTAAGGACTTAAACATCAGCGTTTTCCGTGGGAATTCAGAAAACCTGAAAATGTCACCAATTTAATTGTGTAAATGCGCTCTCATATGACAGTACAAGTAAGAGTCGTGAACCAGAAGTCTGAATATTTCTTTTATTCTAGAGAGGGAATATACAAATGCAACAGACCAAAACAAATAGCGCACATTTGACATTGATGCGAAAGTCGGTCTGAAATGATAAAATAAAACTACCTCTTGTCGGAATAAATATGAATAATATGTGCGGGAGGGAATATGTCGTCGAGAAGGACGTTGTATATCGTTGGTGATGTACGGTTTCTGGTGAAGTGTTCCTGGGGGTTTAATATAACGCCATAAGACTGGAATCATTTATCAAGTCGTATTATTAGAATTGACATCACGATCTAGGCGGCTGGCAAACGCATAAACGACGTGACCATTAAAATGCCGAATATGTAATCACCGGGTGCGCGCCTCGGTTTCGACTGTGTTGGGGCGATGATATTTTGCATAGGGGATCCCGGATACTTAATTACGCATCTGTTCCCCGGATGATACACTCGCTCGCTTTCCTTTACTCTAATTAGATCAATCCAATTTGTAGCTTTGAATTTCCGTGAACAGGAAGCGGCTTGCGAGGATATCTTTCTTATCGCTTGAATATGCTCTGTTTATGCCTTCCTTTCAACAAATTCACACATGTTCTATGATGTAAGTTGTTCATTACAACGTTACTTTTTGTTGACTGTTTGCTAACCGTTGGATGGGTCAACAAACCGACAAATTGAACACGCTAGACCCTCTGATCAAGAAATTGGGCAATTAACTGACGAAAACATTCCAGTATATTTATTTCTATTAGTCCAGTCAAGATTTTACCATAGAACTCTCTTATAAAAAAACTATATCAAAATGAAGGTTTTGGTATCTGAAAACATATGTCACCAGTCCGGAAGTCAACTGGTGGTGGGAAAATTGTTAAATAGATATATTTCGAATTACATGCTTATTATATAGGAAATATGTTACTAGACGTGAAAATATCGTTGGCTTAATGTGGTAGAGCAAACATATTAATGTATAAAGTGATAATCAACATATTTTCCGAAAATATCCTCTATTTTCACATATTTTCATGCAGTTATATATGATTTTTCTTCTTTTTTTGACAAAATTTCTCTATATTTCAAAACTGTTCATTTTATCAAAAATATTTTGTGGATAGAAGATGTTCAGCATCCAATTTTTCATAAAATTATCATATCCGAGTTTCCAATATTTTGCCAATTTTCTAATTTTTTTATTTTTATAAAAAATATGAAATTTTTAATTATTCATTCAATTTATTCACAATGTATTACATGGTTTTTCTTATCTATGTGGAAAATAGAGAGTTCTATTATTGCAGAAAAAAACACCTATCTTGACTGGACTATATCATGGTATTGCCTTTTTTTTACGCTATAACACTCTTAGCTATGTCTGGCTGACGCGGAATGAGGAAGCATTGCAGCGCCTTCTAGATATTTATAAGTTAACTCCTCAATGTAGGCATACCCTTCTACAAACTTGAGCCAGTCTAAATATCCATAGCGTGCAATAAAAGGTATTTTGGTGGTTATATTGATAAAATTAAAATATTTTGTGAGATACAAAAGCTGAAATTTTGATGAAAAGGTAAGTTACGTTAAATTATCTGAAGCAGTTATTCAGAGCAGCATTGTGGTGTAGGTAACCATAAATTTGGTTTACACGTGGCATGTTGAATTTGTTCGGTTACGTCGCATTCTTAATTTGGCAAGATGGGACATAGTAGAGATTCCTAAGGTGGGACGTCCCGAATTAAGAAACTGGTGTGATATGATGCAATTGCGAATTTGATGCTCTTTCTATCTCACAATTGAAGATGCCGTGCATATCGTAGAAAATGTTGGTTCAAGACATGTCGGAAACTATGCAGGAGGTTCGGAACAATGAGTTATCAGTTCGACAGGCGAACATATTAATTCAGCAAACGAAACTATGGGAGCAACCACATGTACCATAGATGCAAATCTAAACGAAGACCCTACTCCTTCTACGTCCAGGGAACATTATTATGCCCACACCAGCGACTTCACAGACGAGCTTGTGCTAACTAAGCGGAAAATGGAAAACACTTCCAATGAACTTTTCCCCCGTAAGGTAAACAAAATTGATATCAGTCCTCTACCAACGGCAAAAGAAAAACAAAATCGAATTAGAGGCCTTTCAGATTCCAAAATCCGCAAAAAATGTCAAATCAGTCAAGAGATCAATTGCTGTGGAAGACAAAAAGAATCAAGGTGCAAAAAATCAGAATAAGCTTAACATCAGTGTTGATGACACAAATTGCAGCGTCTGCAGAGAAAACTACAAGGAAAATGAAGAGGACTAGTACAACAACTGACATGGATTCTTAGAGTGGGCACACAAATCCTGTGGCGTCATGGATGAGCTGTATTTCACCTGTCCCGGTTGTGAAGTATGATGTGTTTTCTTAGGTAACCTATCGACCCATTTTAAAAGACTGGTTTCTCAAGATGAACCATTCCAAATTTTTTTTAAATATAGAAATTCAGAGTTTTTGTTTATTTATATTTCAATCTATCAATTCTGTTTGAAATAAATATTCATTTTGATATGATAAAGTTGTTTTCCAATAATAAGTTTATGAGAAAGAAAACCGTTCCATCTTGGATCACTCTACCCTACTTGATCACTAATTAGGTATTATAATATAACAACTTATATGACTCATCATCGCTTTTGTGCTATAAGTATTGTTAAAATTCATTAGACTCTCCTCGAGTTTTGAATATCTGGATGTACAATACACCATTTCTTCATTACTTCAAAATGATTAGTTTTTCATTTGCGGTTCTGGACTGAGGTTGTGAGAATTGAATGTCAGAAATTCTACAAAGCTGAATTAACTGAAAAGTGTTATGAAATGTCTCCATGTTAAAACGGTCAATACATGTTTTTGGTGGTGTACAGTACAAAATCGAATTCATCTCAAAAGGCTTTAGAGGAGAGCCCAGGTGAATGAAAACATTATTGACTGGAAGGTATGCTCGTCTCGATTGGATAATTATCATAGCTCATCCTATACTTGTCGATTTGGGAATATTTTGATTTCATGTTGTCGTTTACAAGATTTGAAATACCATAAACAGTAAAGAGAACAACGTGTAGTATTTTGGTGGATGCGACGGGATATATTGATATAACATTTTTGCTCAAACTAGTATCCTCTATTCGGAATATCACATAAGACTTCCAACGAAAATCTCGAAGTGTAAGTATTCATGAATAACTTGCACGTTCCAGGTAACATCGTTCTTCCATTAGTTTAAAATCAAAAGCCACCATTATTTGAATCGTTCTTTTCGTTATTTTATGATTGATATTTTTTAATCATTGGTATACATAGATGTATTTCATATTTTTTCATGGAACTTTGCATTAAAGTTCTTCACTTTCACTAAGAATAACATTAAACTTCGTTTTGACACTCTATAGTTTATTGCTTTTTTTCTCAAAACATTTTCATGTAATTTAAAAAAGAATAGATTACCATGATTAATGAAATGCGTCTGTAGTGCACTATACTCACATGATCTGAGCACTGCATGCAATTGGCACTATCTTATATTGCGCAAATTGATGCTTATTTCAGAATTTTATTTTTAAATATTCAATTTCTAGTTCTAGCTGGAAGACAGCTAGTGTCCAACGAATTCCAAAATAAAAGGAGAGAAGATCCTTCTCAATAATTATAGACACATTGCACTATTATCTGTGATCTATAAAGTGATGGAGGAAGCAATCAACATCGAGCTCATCCAATACCTAGAACTTAAAAATCGAAAATGACCGGCAACCTTTGTCAGCAGAGATCAACAGAAGACACATGTATGATAACAATCTATTGAAAAACATGGGAAATCTCTAGGTGTAGCATTGGATATCTCCAACGCATTTAACCGAATATGGCAGGAAGGCGGATTCCACAATCCCTTATAGGATGACGTCAGGTACAACTATTCCTATGAAGTCTCCCATATCCATGCTCAAGATCACCACCAACAAAACCCTCTCATGGGATGATCATGTGAGATTCATTGCTTCACAAAAACTTGGTTTTCTATTCCGTGCCAAGAGCTGCTTTACATTGCAGCAGCTCCTCATAATCTACAAAGCACAGATTCGACCAGTCCTGGAGTACTGTTCACATGTTTGGAATTCGGCTCCCAAACATACGTAGAAGCTCTTGGATTCTATCCTGAAGAGAGCTGTTCGTCTGTTTGATATCACCCTTACGATTTCATTGACATCTCAGAAAGGTGGGAGATCTCTGCCTTTCCTAAAGATGTTTAAATGGTCGATGTTCATCAGAAATCTCGTCTGTTGTTCCACTGCGAAAGATTCCAGATAGGCGGACTAGACGAGCTCAAGCTAGTCACTCCTTCATTGTCAAGCTCGACACCTACCGAACTTCTTCCTTCCAGACTTCATTTTTCTATCGAACAGCGAAGTTATGGAGCCCATAACCTAGTGAGATATTTCCCTATGCCTGTAACCTCCAAATCTCAAGAAAAATTCGAATGCCAATCTCCTCTCCCAACATTCCACCGCTGGCTCACACGATATTTTAGCGACAAAAATGAGAACTGCATAAAGATGGGCGAAAGACTGATGAAGGAAAGTGGGTAATTGACAATGATGCTGGCTAGCTTTTTTTTATCTTTATTCCATCAAAAACCATGTTAAATTTTGATATGAACAAAACAATTAAAACACCTGAGTTCCATTTTAGTTCAAATTTTGCTGTTGTAATAAGGGTTTAGCACACAGGTTATTTCCAATATTTAAAAACAAAATCATTCTAAGAAAATTAAAATTTCGAGTAAAATTAAAATATCTAAAAGTAAAGAACATCTAGGGGTTGCCAGATGTTTCCAATAACAAATGTAGCTTGAGAAAAGTAAAGGGATTTCTAAAATAAATATAAGACAATTCACACTCGCTTCAACGAGGGTGGTATGATACCGTAGATGATATGGTCAAGAGAGTTGCAATAAGTTCACAAAAGTTTGGTTGTAAAGGAAATAATAAACCTGTCAAGATGAATAACCAATATAGAACGAGAAACTAATGGGTAGCTCTATGTAAAATCTTAATGTTAACCATCTGGAGATGTTTTATGTACATTCAAATCAGTTAGTGATATTTAGGAAAGGACATAGATTTAGAAATCCCCACCGAAAACATTCTGAACTAGAGACCTCAAGAGAGGAATCTTATTGCTTATTGGTCAAACAATTCAGGGATCTTTTTCCGAATTGTACATTGGTTCTTGAGAAAAAGGATGCATTACAAATACTAGGGATAATGCCTAAAACCTTCAGTTATATTTTCTAGCTTGAATTAGTCTCTTGAGAAATCATTTGACACTCAATTTCAATTAATTTAACTTGATAGTTTCTTCAGAGTGTTTTTGGTAAGACGGGTGGATTTCGCTAAATCAGGGTTGTTTTAGATTTTTGATCAAACTTGTGTTCTCAGTTTTTATTCAAGTTAAGTTCAATAATAATTTCGAATCATTTCATTCAGTTTCGATCCCCTAGGTTCATCCTGGTTGGGTATCAATTTAATAATCTTGGTTTTATTTCTCTTTTAGTTAATTTAGATTATATAGGTGTTTTATTTGAGTATAGATTTTGATCTTAGTTTTTTATTCTTATTACTGATAAAGTTAATTATAATATTATTTTATTATCTTTAATTATCATACATTCTTTTATTATTATCATTATCATTTAATTGTTATTTTCATTATTAAATGTTATTGTTGTTGTTGAGTACGAGTTTATCTGATTAATACGTGTTTTACCCCTTCCACTTACCTTCCAGTGTGTTAAAACCTTAAGTGACTTGTGAAAGAAAAGGGTTTTGTTCTGGCTATTCAATGATTGGGATCAAAATACAACGTGTCAGGGTTCTCTAAATTAAATGACCATACTGTTAATAAATAAATAGATTGAGGATTGGGAATAATATAAATTTCTTAAGTAATGTTTTATAGAGATTCATCAATAGATTACCATGTTACACTGTAATATGTCCCATAAAAAATATGGTTAACAAATTTTTATGTGAAAATAATAAATTCCTTCGTTTTATTAATAAACTTAAACTTCACGTTACTAGCATTTTTTTCTCCAATGAAAATGTTAAAATAAAAGGTTTTTCCTTCCTCCTGAAAAGTTTTCAAAAAGAGACTTTGAAGATTTTGCAAGTAAGCCGACGATAAGGAACATATATACCAAGTTTCAAGTCGGTCCACTTTATAGTTTCGGAGATTTCGTGATGAGTGAGTCAAGTGAGTGAGTGAGTGAGTCAGTGGGTGGTATTACCCAATATGTATATAGATATCATATTTGTGAACGTAGAAGATGGAAGCCGTAACAGTAGTTAAAGATAAACAAATGGAACATTTGTCAAAGTCGCATGTCAAGTTTATCGACTTCTGTGGTAATGTCATTGATCAGGGCTGGCTGGATGTTAGAGTAGAGTACGATGTTATCGGCTAGGGAGAAACTGGCATATGATATGGGAAGCTTTCCAGGCCGAGAAGCAAAAAGAGGTCTATGCTAGACTATGCGAGCAGAAACGGCAAAGCCGCTACCGCTCTCTCGGTCCGATATAATGAAATAAGGCCCGGACCGCCGCACCGCATCACGCCAACGACAGACTTTCCATTTGGGGACACGTCTCGTCGTTCGCCTGCCTCGACGGTATTTACATAGCCTGGCCCCTCAGCTATCGTCCACAGAGCGTCGCTTCTCCTACGATTACTTTACACCTCGGAATTGAGAATTCGATTGCCGGCATCTGTTCCCTTTTCCACAGAAACTCTTCCCTTCGGACCGAGATATAATTATCGATCACGGCCACCTCGCCAAATATTTGATCTCGTCGAATAGGCACCTGAGAACATGAATCATAAAACTCTAAGGAACAAATATTTGTTCTTAGAATATTCTAATATGTGTGAAAAATTGATAAGATTGATTGTCAGATGATTAATTAATTCGGATTTTGATTGTTGTACTCATGACTTCTAATTTATGAAGCGAAGGTTTCACGTTTTTAACAAAAGCAATAATTAAGTTGGTGTTGCTCATGTGCGAGTTCATTTTAAATTCTAAATATTTGAAGTTTGATTCTCACAATCCACTTTGGTGCACCCCATTTTTAAGTATTTATAATTGACTTCAAATAAAACAACTATTACAAGTTCGATTTTCACAAGTTTATTGAGTATGTGACCACAGTTACCCTCATGAATCCACAACCACCAAAATTATATTATTTAATTAAAATTCACAAAGAAAATAATCTCATCAGACCTGTAGTCAGGGGCGAATGTGTCAGCGAACAAGGCGCCTTAAAAAAGTATATAAATTCAAAATTCGTTATAGGTTGCGATTAAAATAATTCAATATCGCCTTATTTTATTATTATTATTATTATTATTTTAGTAACTTATTTAGTGCGAGGCTATTAAGACGTCGTAAAAAATCTACGCATTTGATTATGAACATGAAGATCAACCTATAGTAAATCCTGAAAATTCATTCATAGTAAATTTTTATTTCTGTATAATAGATCAAACTTTAATTTCGTTACAACACAGATTTTCTTTATTAAAAGAACATATGGATTCATTCCAATTTTTATATTCATTGGATAATTTACAAAATAAATAATACCTATTATCTTGCTGCAAAAAATTACAAGCTAAATTAACTCATGAAAATCAGTCCGATATTGACGCAGATGATTTATGTGAAGTATTTATTACGAATTCAAAAAAAAAATCCCAAATAAGAGTTATTTACGCTCCACAATGGCGCAAAATAGATTATCAGATCTCGCAATAATTTCAATTGAGTCTGACATACTGGATAATCTTGATATTCATGATATTATCCAAACTTTTTCTTTGCTAAAAGCTAGGAAAGTAAAATTTATTTAATGACTTATTCACATTGTTTGTATTCAATTTACCGTATAATATGTATTATGTTTATATTATAAATATTATATTTTTAATTTATTATTGTTGTTTATCTGTTTTCTTGTGTTTGCAATTTTGTATTTTAAATATCTTTGTGTGTTTTTTATTTCAATGCGTTAAGAATATAACAAAAACAGTCATTTAAATGTCCCTAAACATAAGCCTAAAAATTATAGTATTTCAAATTAATTATTCATAATTTTTTTATTCATGACGTATTACTTAAAAATGCTACTAGAGAATTAAAAATTAAAGTGTTCGAACCTATAGTTGTTGGGGCTCTTATCACCTAGGCATGCAAAATATTCATAATATTAGTTTTTGATACAAATGTTTTTAATTAATGGGACGCCATCGAAATTTTTGACACAGGCGTCGCATGCTCCTGACGCACCCCTGCCTGTAGTATCATTCATAACAGCCCCATCAGTCAAGATATCGGAGAAACTTATAAAAACAATTACAACAAACACAAAATTTTCTCCTAAGTATAGTATCAGAAACTCTTATGAGTTAATCAATAAAATCCAAAATATTGTGATTCCAGATGATACAAAGTTAGTTTCATTTGATATCCACAACCTTTCCTCTAGTATACCCCAGTCAGACAGACCCGTCAGAATTTAACAGTTAATCTCCTAGAGAAAAATGATACGAACCCTTGTATTAAACAAGAGATAACCAATTTACTTAAGATTTGTTTAAACAGAATTATTTCCAGTTTGATAACAATATATATTTGTCTAAAAGTGGTTTAACGATGGACAACCCGTTGAGCCCCTTATTGGCAGAAATATTCATGGATAATTTGGAAACCAAAATACATAAACACTCCTATAAGAAGAACTTCATATTTTGGTATAGGTATGTTGACGACGTAATGGTCTGGAACTACCAGACAATTGAATACTTTCCTAGAATATATAAACAAAATTCACCAAAATTTTAAGTTCACTATCGAAATGGAAGAAGAAAATGCCATTAATTTTTTGGATTTAAAAATCATAAAAATTAATAACAAATTAGATTTTTCAATATTACGGAAGCCCACATATACGGACTTGACAATTCACAATACTTCAAATCATCCATTTAAACATAAAATAGCAGCTTACAATAGTTTCATACACCGACTTCCCAACGTACCAATGTCAAATATACTAGATGACCTCATGTTAGTTTCCTTCATTGTCAAGCTCAAAACCTGCCGAACTTTTGGGTTTCTGGCGGGCCACAAACCTGCTAGAACTAAGCTGAGAGAATGATTTGAGATTTTAATGGAAATCTGTGAGTTATAAATGAAACTGTCAGAAGCGGAGTCCCAAAAAGTGGCCAGAGTATTTATTCTTTGCGATTCATTCAAAAGATGTTCAATGGAATCATGTTTATTACTGTCGAGATCAGTCAAGACAATGGGTTCGTTGGAACTGAATTTTCGCAACTGGAAACCGCCTTTCCTTATTGAAATTAAGTCATATATGGTCTCTGCGCCTGTGATTACATCATCGACATAGAAATCATTGATGATAATATTAGATTCAACAGGAAAGTTTATGATTTTCTAGGGCAACTTGTTTCAGATAACAGCTGGAAATAAAACTTGCAGAAGCAGTTTCATATGTGAACACAAAATGAGATAACTCTTGACTGGGATCCTGTCGTCATACAATGCGTTAAAGACTACGTTGGATAGGCTGAACGTTAACCTGGCGGTACATCATAGTAATATCACCAGTTAGGACGACGTTATGTTGTCTAAAACGCAATACTATGGTGAAAAGTTCGTTTTGAATGGTCGGTCCAACCTTGAGAACTTCATTCAATGAGAGGCCTGAAGTGGTCTTGGAGGAGACATCAAAGACTACTCGCAGTTTGGTCGTCGTACTGTCATGTTTTTCTACTGAATGATATGGTAAATAATAAATAGGATGGTTGCTTTGATGATCGGGGTTAATTTTACTCATATTATCGAGGTTTTGATATAGTGATATGAAATCAGAATATTGAACCCTGAGCGTTTCTTCCAAGTGACCTAATTCACAGTAATTATCCCTCAAAGGTAAACTTACTGTAAAACTACCTCTGGCCAGGGGGCGCACAATGGGTCCAACTAAGTGGCCCCTCAAATGATGATGATGATGATATTTCATCTTTCGCCTAAATTGGTTTTATAGCAAGAATGGCATTGAGGTTGTATAGTCTTTGAATGATTCTTTCATTTTGTAAATAAATTATGGTAAAAGGCAAAAGATTGGGAAACCAGTATATTACACTTTAAAATGAACTAAAACTGTATGAAATGATTTGACTGGATTAAGACGGAAGGAGTTACACAAGAAGACACGGTGGAAATTTGCAAATCACTCGGAGACTTAACAAACCTCAATGTAATAGGCTTTGTTAGTAAGTAAGAAGTTATTTAGGGTCTTGTTAAGTCTCGCTAGCATGTGAAGAGAGAGGATCTTATCATATTTTCCACTTATAAGTCTATGTAAGTAACCGGGAGCCAGCTAATGCCCGGGGAGTTGAAGTGATTAACATCTCGCAACAAGTAGTTAATAAATCAGAAGGATATCATCGCCCTTCTTGCCTATGCGGTGCTTCGTGAGCGCCGAACCTTGGAAAGCATTACCTACAACTTTACTCTCTTATACATACAGTTCCGTGTCCCCTACGCATCCTAAAAGAGAACTTACAACGACGAAACTTTAATAACATAGGTGGGTAATAAAGTTAAGTCATATTTTAGCTTAACATCCTGCTTCTCTTACACGCATTTATTCAGAAACATAACTCGGAGCTTTAATTATGTCTGATGTGTACTAAGCTTCGTTGTTACTATGAAGCTCGGAATACCGAGTGTTTTATGGTGGTAATATTTGCTTCCAAAATGACCGGTTGTTTTGTGAAACTCGGCTGTCGTCTCCAGACATTGTAATTTTCATATAATGTTTCACGTTTACGGTTCCAATGTGCCATTCTTGAAATGAAATCCGCCCCACTCGATTTTGTCAGCAGTGAATTTATGTCACTGCCTTTAGGTATTAACAAATTATACATCACCAAGCCTACTTAAAGACTTGATATAATGGGTCTTTCATCAGATCAGGAGTGATATGATTTTGATTTTAAATGAAATAACAACGTTTTGACATATCAATTAAGCTACCGAGGTAGTCTGATTTAAGCTCGGTCCAGACACAACGACTTAACTGCACGATAAAACGGTCATGTAAGTCGTTCGACAAAACGTAGTATAAATGGCGTGTCCATACAGTCGCGAGTTATCGGGACGATCGCTATGGAAGAAGTGCTACTATGGTCAATTTATGCCGTATGGCTTGCACGAAAATTTCGAAACAGAAGAAAAAATCGAAGAACAAAGTGGTCCAGGGAATGGTTGTTAAAGAGATCCGACTATTCTCATATTAGATTATTAAATGAACTTCGTAGTGAACCTGATGATTGGCGCAATTATTTGAGAATGGATGTGGAAACTTACATGTATCTGTTAAATTTAGTAACGCCATACATTCAGAAACAAGATACTTGCATGAGAAAAGCGATTTCACCTCACGAGAGATTAAGCGCCACTTTAAGGTTCCTTGCAACTGGAAGAAGCTACAAGGATATGGAATATACAACTATAATGTCCAAGCAAGCATTGAGTGAGATTATACCAGACACCTGTGAAGCAATCTACAAGGTTTTAAAGAAAAACTACCTGAAGGTAAGTGTGAAATACATACTTTGTTATATTTTTTATTAAGGAACAAGTGAAAGTAACAATAAGAAAAAATAAAATAAAGCATTGTCAGTACATTTTAATATGTTAATCATTAATATTAAGAAAAAATAATCATGTAGCACTACTGTCGGTGTCAAAATTTGTAACGTACTGTGATAAATATGAGCAAGACGAATCTGAATTTTCATATTCCGATGGGCAGATTGGAGTATGTGGATGTTGTCCAATTTCCAGTAATGAATAGGGACGTTGTTGGTTTGACTGTTGTGAAGTTTGCATATAAGAATTATATGATCCAATATTGGAATTATGCTGTTGACGCTTCTCTTTGTAAATCTGAGAACGGTGCTGCTGCTGCTGCTGCTGCTGTGTATTTTCAGGTATAATGTTCTGAGGCTGTTGAAACCGTTGAAGACGATTCTCTCCAACTATGTCAATTTTGCAATTTCTATTCAGTGACACCATTTCTGCCTCAAATAAGACATCGCCAATCAGTTTCATAGCAAACCTCACTTGGTCGCCTGCAACTGCTCGAAGTCTATCAGCCACGTGTTTTCCAAATCTGTCAAATGAATCTTCTTGTAGTGATTGTAGTCTTTCACCAATTTTCATCATAACTGCATCCGTTTTGTCTTCTGCCCTAGGAACTTTCCTTTTCCGATTCGGAGTTCTTGAATAAGTAGTGTTGAGGTTAACCGATTCGGTCAAATTAGAAGATGTAGATGGTGCTGGCGTAGAAGGTGCCGTAGGCAAATCAACATCACTCTCACCGTCGAAGCTTTCTCGCTGAAACATAAAAGTTAATACTATAGTACAATAATGCTCTACATTTTATACATCATATGAATCTGTATTTTTTTTTGTTTGTTACAGTTTCCTCATGGAGAAGAACAATGGTTAGAAATCGCAACTAACTTCGACAAAAAATGGCAGTTTCCACACTGTTTGGGAGCCGTTGACGGCAAACATATCAGGATTGTTCCGCCCAAGGACAGTGGGTCGTATTTCTTCAATTATAAAAAAACACATAGCGTTGTACTGATGGCAATAGCTAATGCCAACTATGAGTTTATCTACCGTGATGTTGGTACGAATGGAAGAATCTCTGATGGAGGAGTAATTGCCAATACTGCATTTTATGAAAAACTGATCAACCACGATCTAAAAATTCCAAAGCCTGCATGTGCTCCAAATTCTAACGAAATTTTGGAATATACATTTATTGGCGACGAAGCCTTTGCTATGCGCCCAGATTTTATAAAGCCGTATAGTCAAGAAGCTCTAACTAAAGAACGAAGAATCTTCAACTACCGTTCATCCAGGGCGCGACGTTTTGGAATACTTGCATCCAGATTCCGAATATTCCATACTGCTATAAATCTGAAATTGGATACCATTGATAAAATCGTTCTAACATGCTGTGCATTGCACAATTTTCTACGTAAGAAATCTCCAAACACTTATACCCCCGCAGAAAGTATAGACCGTGAAAATAATGTCGAATGTATTCTCGAATTGGGTGAAAGATGTGATCCTAATGTAATGCATAACATTCAACGAAGAACAAGAGGACAAGTTCTAAACAGTGCAAAAATTACCAGAGAAAAATTCACCCGCTATTTCAATAACAAGGGATCAGTACCATGGCAAGACAAATTTGTTTCACTAAACATTGAATAGGTTAACACTTCTTTATACAATTATTAATATTACTATATTAATAACTATAATTATTATAATATATACTATATATACTATATTTATTATATTAATAACTACAATATTAATTAACTATAAATAAATTTACTAATTTGTATAAAATAATAAAAGAAAATAACGAAATTAACACTAATAAAAAATTAAGAATTTGTCTTTTTTAGTTTTGCCGGTTAATATCTCCACCAATTTTAATTTCGTAAATTAGCATAAACATTATACTATGAGTATTCGACTAGTTGAAAATTATTTTAATTGAATAATATTGAAATTTTCCTTACCTCTTGTCCAGTGTCCCGAAACGTTTCATCATCAATGGTGCTTGTGGAGGGTCGTACTTTTTCTGGATCGTTTAGAAACTCTAGTTTATCAAAATACTAGAGGCTTGGTTTATAGATATCGTCTTCACCAGTACCACTTTTATTTGAAGCAATAACTTTGGCTACTTCTTTTTTATATACTGTACGTAAAGAATTTATTTTTTTTGTAACCGTTTCCTTGTTAGCGGATGCGTCAATTTCTTTAAACTTCTCAATTAGAATCTCGTATGCCTGATTTTTCTTATTCCGGTCACTATACTCCGCACTTTTAACTTGCCATAAACAAGAAAAACTACGATACAACTCGATAAATTCTCCCAAAAATTGGCGAGAGCATTGACGTAGATCAGACATGTTGCGACTCTATACTAAAACAAGAACGATAAGTTGTAGCACCCGTCTACATGCTCCGACTTGTCTCATCAGGTCTCGGAAAATGATGCCTGGGCCTTCAGTCTTTCGATTTATCGTTCAACCTCATTCCGTTTAGACAAAACGTACGTTTTGCGGTCCACACATTCCATTTTACTTGATACATTTTGTCTGATTCGACATATCGTTCAATTAGTCGTTGTGTCTGGACCAGGCTTTACATCTGCACTGACAACCGAGCGGCCCTGGGAGCATTTCGCGCGCACAGAGTGACTTCTAGGCTAGTCTTGGAATGCAGGGAAACTCTGGTTGAATTAGCCAGAAGGAACAAACTGCAGCTAGTGTGGGAACCCGCCCACTCTGGCGTGAAGAGAAAGGAAGTGACCTATGAACTGCCAAACGAGGTACCTTGAGCGCCCCTGGCCCCGATTCAACAATCGCAATTTCATCGACCAACGGGCATGAAGCTACTGGATAGACAGTGGCTCTCGGTATGACGTGGTGCCCTCGGCATGAGGCTGGCGAAGCTCTACATTAGAGAGTTCTCGCCTAAACTCTCTAAAACCCTACTCCCTATGAGCAGGAGAAGCCTAAATATGGTAACAGGACTCCTCACAGGAAACTGTCATCTGAATAAACATCTACACACAATAGACATTGTTGAAGACCCAGCTTGTAATAGATGTGGATAGGTGGACGAAAATGCCTCTCACATCCTAGCCGAATGTCCAGCACTGGCTTCTCTTAGGCTACAACACCTCGGCAGCAAACATATGCCGCTTGAAACCATAAGAGATATTAGTTCATGCAAAATCTTAGTTTTCGGCACTATCTTAAACCTGCTGGACTGATTCTTCTATCAAGGGGCGCACAATGTACCCAATCAAGTGCTCCGGAATTGTCCGCTCCCGTTTTGATTGATTGAATGATTGACATATTAATTCAGTTTTTGCTTTATTTTGAAGCTTAGACAATGCAGTTATGTTAGGTACAATATATTGTTCAACTGTCCACCACGGTTTTGTTGACACTGACGCTCCCAATCGCTTCAATTTTAGATCACACCGTCCAATTATTGCGAATATATTAGCACCGTTTTGTTGGAACCACATCTCTTCAATATCGATGTTCTCAAATTCTGGCCATAGAAATTCGAAGTAACATGGCCCTATAGAGGTCGCCGCCATTGACGGTTAAGAGGTTAAGACTGTTCCTTCCTCATTTCAAATGAAATAAGGTCCGATGACGCCGCCATTCTATAAGCCTAACACATAAAAATGTGTATTTCCTGAAAATTTCATGTAAATCAGAGCCAGGTACTTGTTGTATATTTATTCCCAACCGAAAGTGCTAGAGGGGGATTGAACTACTAACGCCATCTACCCACGAGTAGATGTCCCTTTGAAAAACCAACGCCATGTGAATATTTTTCATTTTAATTCAAGAAAAATTGTAACTGTTTCTCCAATTTTATATAATTTAGAATAAATCCCATTGGGAATGGTACGTTTTCGCTAATTGATGTTGCCTTTATGGATCAGGAAAATTGATACATTATATTTAATTCATTCCAAATTCAAAAGTGGAAGAAGTTATATTTCAGCTGTTTCTAAGCTCAGCATGTATTGCTGCTTTTTGACAAAATTTTAACGATACACATTGTAACTTCTATGTGAAATAATCAAATTGATGACCACTTCCGGCGAAAGCACAAGTAACCTGAAGTTGTAGCATTACTTTCGTTGGATGGCAGATTCCAACGAACTCCAGTATATAAATTTACAAATTACAATTCCTCCACATAATACTTTTGTACCACACCCTGTACAATTATAATATCAGTTACTTGGTTTCGAATCCAGAGGTAAGTCATCATTAATAAAGATTTTACAAACGTTTTTATTAAACAAAACGTGACATGTTTCACCACACGGTGGCTTTATCAAACAATGTGTTTACAAAGGATGGTTTATTCTTCAAATATTAAAATTAAGATTGAGAAGGAGGGGATGAGTGAGGTACGTGTACAGTAGGATAAGAGTTACTTACAAATAAATTCTTTTAACTGACTTATGGAGAATCTCAAAATCATCTTTGAAATGATGATCAGTTTCTTAAATATGGTTTACAACTTTTGAATCTCCTTTGTTCAAATTAAAATGTTCTCTAATTCTAGTTTTGAAAGATCTTCCTGTCTGGCCTATATAGAATTTATAACAATCTTCACACTCTACCTTGTACACACCTAATTATTGATATTTTTTATTCTTATCTTTGTTGTTTTTACTATATTTGCCTACCATATTATTTATTCTAAAAGATGTGGTAACAGTGTGTTTTTTAGGTGAATTGCGTACATTGTCAGAAAGTTTACCCACATACATTGCTGATCTATAATTATGAGTCTTAACTGAACTAGGGTACACAAATTTCATTGCTTCATTACAATCTTGTTTCTTAAGTAAATGAATCACAATTCTTTAGTTATAGCCGTTATTAGTTGCTATCTGTTTTATAACTGAAAATTCCTTATGATAATTTAATTCTGACATGGGGATAGTATAACAAGTCTATGTACTTATCATGCTTGAAGTGCAGCCAGTTTATGTTGAATGGGGCGGTTTCAATTTTTGTAGATAATAATGTCGGTATGTGAAGGCTTATCTCTTATGATATATTGAAAAGGACTGTTTACTATTTAATTCAGTTATTAATTGTAAGTGTAAGTAATCTAGAAAAATTGAAAGGAATGAATCAAGAACAATCGTCACAAACAATAATAACGCAAGTAAAATTTAATTGTTCATCTTTCTCGCTAACAAAATAAATAATCACAGAAAAAGCGCTTCAGTTAACCATCAATGACTAGCATTTTCACTCGTCCACAGTCTCTACTGTTACAACAAAGTTTCAAATAATTTTTTTACGAATCGTCCCGTTCGAGGAAGCACCTAGAACGACCACCACGGTCTTATGAGGAACATTTCTATACAGTTTGATAAACCAGATCCGAGATAGCAAATATCTAGTCAATTAGACGATTATTTGGTAATTTTTTGAAGAATGAAAATGAGGGGAGGCTTTAGTTTGAAACGGTTATACCTTTACTACGATTTTAGATAAGACAAAGTTAAGTATTTTATTATGTACGAAAAAAATAGCATAGTATTGCAATCGTAATGATAATGAATAAACTGCAAGAACATTTTCTTCTCATAGTGAAAATGCGTTTTAAAAATCATAGATTCGATTTCATTGTCAACTTTGGGCTTTAACGTAAGAGCTAAGCTATCAAACCGATCATGTACACGCTCATAAGTTCTTTACTTCGAAACGAAATCCCCAACTTGTAGAAACTTCTGAATAATCCAAAAGTTTCTATACACAGACACACATATTCTACATGAATCTGAACCAAAGTTGAAAGTCTCCTATACGAACCTCGTGATTTGCATCGAATATAAAGTGTTATCGACATCAAATCGAATTATTCAAAAAGTACGAAAAATAAACCATTAATATATGCATTGATCACTATGTAGTGAATAAAAACAGTATTAATGTGATAAAAGTCACATCGAGCTATTTCAATGCCTCTGGATTACCAAATTCTCTTTTTTTTATATGTTGACTACACGAGGAGGAAACCTATAATACTCGAGGAACATCGTGTGAGACAGCAGTGGCATGTAGGCAGAGGACTTCATAGGAATAGTTATACCGGACATCATCATATCAAGGATTGTGGAATCTGCCTTTCTGGAGAAGACGTAAGCTTCAGTTTTCGTTGCATTAAACTCTACTAGATTATCGTGATCTTCTAATCAGTTCTATCGCGATTTTTTGAATACACAATGAAGATTCTCAACTTCATATGTAAGGTTTTTCAGGTTAACCAGTATCAAACAATACAACCTAAGGTTCCGAACAGCTGGTATGCCCTCTCGAGTTCATCAGCGGAACGAGTAGCTTGTGATGTAAGCAAACATACATACAATATTGACAGATTGTTAGAGGAATCAAAAAATAGATGTCCAACTAAGAAAATCTTTGCAATATAATAGATCGACTTGAATAAAGTAACGGTGAATGTAATAACGGGGGCGGATAAGTCCGGAGCACTTGAACCGCTTGATTGAGTCAATTGTGCGTCCCTTGGTACAAGAATAAGTCAGTGCCGAAGGCTAATATTTTGCATGGACTGATATCTCTTATGGCTTCAAGCGGCTTATGTGTGCTGCCGAGGTGTTGTAGCCTAAGAAAAACCAGTTATGGACATTCTGCTAGGCTGTGAGAGGCAGTTTGTCCACCTCTCCACATCTACTACAAGCTGCGTCTTCAACAATGCCCATTGTGTGTGGATGTTTATTCAGATGACAGTGTCCTCTGAGGAGTCCTGCCACCAGTTTTAGGCCTCTCCTGCTCATAGAGAGTTCTGACGAGAACTCTTTAATGTGGACCTTCGACTGCCTCATGCCGGGGAACCAGGCGAGACCGAGAGCCACTGTTTATCCAGTAGCTCTTTGAGGACGTGGAGGGTGGTCGATGAAATTTGGATTGTGGAATCCGGGCCAGGGGCACTCAAGGAACCTCGTTTGGCCAATTCATCGGCCACTTCATTTCTCTTCACGCCAGAATGAGCAGGTACCAACACTAGCTGGAGTTTGTTCCTTCTGGCTAATTCAACCAGCGTTTCCCTGCGTCCTAGACAAGCCTAGAAGTCACTCTGTGGGCGTGAAGAGCTCCCAGGGCCGCTCGGCCATCAGTGCAGATGTGAATTCGCCTACCTCGGTAGTTTAATCTAAGATTCTCCAGGGCACAGACCTCAGCCTGGAAAACGGTTGCGTGGGCTCCTAGGTGAACTGAAATCTCCCTTCTGGATGTACACGAATAGACTCCGGCTCCGCTAGACTCGCCAATCTTAGACCCCTACGTGAACCACACGAGTCCCCCTTGCGGAAGCAGCCGAGAGTCCTTGTTCTCCCAGTCCGTGTTGTGAGGACGTCTGGTGTTTGAAACCTGATAGCAGGAGTTATCGCATCCTGCGTCAGTCGGAGGATTGGGCAGTTCTCGGCAAGATTTTGCCATGTTAATTGAAGTGGAAGATGCGTTGGATTTACATATTTAGAGAATTATATATTGAGAACACAAGAAAATTAACAAATTGAATGAACTATTAATGACAACATTAATTATGTAATACAAAAGTGTTTGAGAATAATCTCAACAGGTCTGCGAGTCTGTTTTTGTGGAAACGACTGTTAAATCTGATGATAAGATGCCTCTTCATTCATAACAATCTAATCGCTAACGGTAAGAATCTGTAAGCGTTTCAATTATTTCGAAATTCGTATTTTAATTAAAAAGTTGGAAGCTATCGACTGCAGCAAACGTGGTTGCCTTTCGTATGTGTAAATTTAACAAGCATTAAATGTCGTCCTCGCGTTCTCATTCCGACTCCCGTCCCGTTACATCTGCAATTTACCAAAACCTACAACGTCAAGACACGAAGCTGCTTTAATTCCAACAGTCACTCTTGGAAATTTCAAGATTTTTCGTAGCGTTAATTTTGAATCACCTTTAGTGTTTACAGAAATTTGACTATGCGTTACCGAAATATTAAATGCTTGTTCAGGTAAGTTGTAAATCAATAAATTGTATACAATTGTATGTTTTGATAATGAACTGTGAAGTTCGAAATTGCAATAAATCTGAATAGTATATGAATCGATCCAATATTCAATAGGATACGACATTTACAATGAATATGGTCTGTAAGCTGGAAATGCTTCTGTCTACATTGTTCCTACTTATTTATAACATAATATGGAGAGTACTTTCTCATCAAGGTGAAATTACAATGGATATTCCAACGCGATAGATAATTTACAGAAGAATTTGAATCAACTAATTGCCCAGGTTATATAGATTATGTCTTACAATGTTACAAATATAGGTAATGCCATCTATTATTATCATTGAACAAGCGAGTTATTAATTATTATTGAATTAATGGAATATAATAATATTAAGAACTTCAATGAGGTTATTTTGACAGGAAGGTAACTAAAAATATATAATGAATATAAATGCTAATTGGACTAGAAGATTTGATTTTTTTGATACGTTTGTTTATTGATAACATAGATCAATATAGTCCAGTCGCACGGTCACAGCAGTTGATTTGAAAAGTTTATATGGTTAATTTGTATGTTATCTTATGTTTTTGGGTGCTCCAAAAACAAGAGAAATAGTTTAAATTCCTGGAGTGCCTCTAGAAAAGTTATGTCCATTTACTTGCGAAAAAAATGATCTGGGTTTTTCATTTATTTAAAATAATTTTGAAATAAAGCCTCCAGTCAAAAAAACACAAGAAATCAAAGACTTAAATAATTTGAATACACGCCAAAGTAGAGGTCATTTGAAGATTATGGGCCCGAGATAAGGCCAATTTTGTTATTTTTTCGGTTTACAAAATATTTTTTTTAAAATAGAAAAAAGATTGTAAAAATATTTCTTTTGCGTGTAATGTTGGCATTTTCATTCTACTTGTCACTGTATTTTTGTCGCCAAAATTTGAATTTCGCGAAAAACCGTAAAATTTCGATTGTACGCTGAAAAATGCATGTTTTGACTCAAAACGAAATGCATTTTGTAGATTTTGACAAACGTCACCTAAAATAACCATCAAATCACATTTTGCCATCAATGACAAATTTTGGCGGGACTTTGAAATCTTTCGACCTCGGAAAATTAGAGAAGTTTTGAGGTTAGAAAATTCGCAAAAAAACCAAATTTGTGGTGCTATCAGAGCTCATCAATACGCGTATTTTGAGCTATTGTAAATCAATTTTGCTTGGGTAGAAGTCTAGACATTCATGTAAACATGTTAGGGCCTGTAGCGGACCCAATTCTGGGCCCATCGTAAAAATCCAGTATTCAATGGAAAGTAGATGACTTTCTCTATCTGAATTTAAAAGTGTGATTTTTTAGCCACATAAAAATTATAGTTTGTATGATAATCTTTTTTTTTCTTTGACTCGCTCTAGATTTTTTTCAATGGTGACTAGAAAGTCACACTTTT
Organism: Endomychus coccineus; assembly: GCA_958510875.1. Taxonomy (NCBI): domain Eukaryota; kingdom Metazoa; phylum Arthropoda; class Insecta; order Coleoptera; family Endomychidae; genus Endomychus; species Endomychus coccineus. Next base: position 22,121,769 of record OY294068.1, on the reverse strand, counting down.
GGATTTAAATAGAGAAAGTCATCTACTTTCCATTGAATTTAGTTTTTTCACGCTGGGCCCAAAATTGTGCCGATACAGACCCAAACACGTTTACTTGAATATCTAGACTTCTACTGAAGCAAAATTGATCTACAAAAATTTTCAACGTACCGCCAAAATTCTGCATTTATAGCAAAATGTGATTTGATTGTAATTTTATATAACATTTGTCAGGAACTACAAAATGCATTTTGTTTTGAGTCAAAATATGCATTTTTCAGCGTCAAATCGCAATTTTACGGTTTTTCGCGAAATTCAAATTTTGGCGTAAAAAAAATTCAGCAAAAAGTGGAATAAAAATGTCAACTTTCCACGCAAACAAAATATCACCAAATGGGTCTTACCTCGGGCCCATAACCTTCAAATAACGTTTACCTTGACTCATTCGACGCGTATTCAAATTATTCATGACTTTGATCTCCTGTATTTTTTTGACTAGAGGCTTTGTTTCAAAATTAATTTGAAAAAATGAAAAAAAATCGGAAAATTTCGTTTTTTTTTTCTCGACAAAAATGATTCTCAGGGATTCGGTCGACCGTGCGACTGGACTAATACTTAAAATAGGTTATTCATACGTTCCTTCATAAATAATTTCGACTTCTATAGCAGCTTTTCCTCTAGTTAATTTGCAGAGCCACATAGCGTTCACTATTCACGTCCCTAACCGGTTTGTTTATCCAGGCGTCACTCTGCCCACCTCAATGTTATTTCGCAACACGGACATATTGTGTGTGTCATCGTACATCTAATGGGTCACGCTCCTGTCTGCTTATGGTTCCCTGTTTTGTGTTTGAGCATTGAAACGATCAGATTGCCATCGTCGCTCCTCCATTGTAATTAGTTTAGCTGTTGTATTATAGATTTCGATAACATCGTTGTAGCGCTTGTTAGCGACGTGAGTTCATACGTCGACAACAAACAAAGGCATTAAATTCTGTTTTCTGGTGATAAGCGAAGATAACCATTTGTTGATCATATTTTCCCATATATCCTGGAATCCAGATACCCGTAGATCCTCTATTAATTTCTTTGGACGTTGTTTCTTTATTAACAAATATACCAGTCGTTTTGGCATTGAGTAGGATCAAAAAAAGTTGTGCAGAGAATAAAAATCACACACCTCTAGATCAATCTGAATTTATAAATGCAGTAAAGTTTTGTTTAGAACGCACTTATTTTCAACAGGTGAACAATATTTGGCCAAGCAATGGGGTCTCCTATTTCAGCTACTATTGTTAACCTGGTTATGGAATGTCTAGGGAAATCTGTAATAAACTCATTAGATTTTCAACCGGTATTCTTCAAACGGTACGTCGATGATTGCCTAATGTGTGTTCCCAATGATATAATTCAGTACGTGATTAATAAATTTAACAATTTCCACTGTAAACTTCAATTTACTTGTGAAATAGAACTGAAAAAAAACATACATTTCCTAGATATGAACATTAGGCATGATGGAAATGGAAAAATAAAAACTTCGTGGTTTACTAAAGAGGTTTGGTCTCAACGTTATCTTCACTTCAATTCCGTGGCACCAACAAGTTATAAAAAATGTGTTATAAACAGTCTTACAGATCGCGCGGTTAAATTGTCCCACCCAGACGACCATCCCAAAAATATAAAAATTGTTCGTAGTACACTGGAAATGAATGGCTACCCAAAAACATTTTTCAATCCCATCATTAAAGAAAGAATAAACAAAATCTATAATGGAATGTCACATACGAATAACATAAACGGTAATACAGATAATTTTATAACATTATCATACATTCCGGAGACTCAGAGAAAATTAAGAAATGTTTGAAGAAGTCTGATATAAATGTTGAGCATAAAGCTACTGTGTTGAGAAATATTTTTCAAATCTAAAACCTTCAATACCTAAAGATAAAGAAATCCACACAGTATACAAATTAAATTGTTTAGATTGCAATGTAACTTATACCGGAATCTCTAAACAATATTTGCGAAAAAGAATGTATGATCATAAGTAGTGTACAAGAATTATTGATTACAATATTTAGGACATGATTTGATTTTGAGTTCGATCTCAATTAAATGCACCAGGAATAAGACATTTATGCAGCCTTCATCAAAAATTACAAAATTCAAGTGAACAAAATTAGCTATTAGATTATTATATTTTTTAGCTTAAGGCAAACACCAATTTATTTCTACGAGTATTACTCAATTCAACCCAGTTTGGATCAATAAACTTCTTTGAGCTAATTTATTGTATTATGTACAATCAGAACACAACATCAAGATACCTTTCACTTTCTAGTGACACTAGAAGTGAAGAAAGTAGGGTAGTAGCATTGAATTTACAATGTTTGGGAGGAAGATCAACAACAGTGGTTTGAAGGTGTTATATCACAATGTAGGTATGTTATTCCTACTTAACTTTCATTGTATATCACATTTCTTCTGGGAGCTTGTTGGCGATTTATTCAATATGATGATCGAAATCTTTTGTTTTAGAAGAAAATATTAGTTCTGCACTAGAAATAAAACCTGCTGTACAACCAGCATGAAATACGATACACATTACTTCACCAACAATCAACGTTTTCACAGTTTTAGTGCTAAAATCTTGCCAGGAATGACCGACAGTGCCAACTTCGAAGGTCCATGTTCCGTCGAAATGAACAAATAGACATATTTACACTTTCATTTTTCAGTTTAACATAATGATGTAAAAAAATGTAGGTCCACGTTTCGCAAAATAGCTCACGACGTTAAATCAATTTTTTCTTTCATTTATTATTAATTAATCCATACATATCATGTGTCGTTCACCATTTAGATCATACTATCTTATTAGCTCATCAATTTTTTTTCTTATTGGCATACCGTTAACATTGCTTGTACCACAGTGAATAATAAATATCTACCTATGTAAATGCAGAATTGTTGAATACAACAAATGGTACCCTCAACAATGAATTACTTTGCAGACTAACTTGAAAATGGATAGTCATATTTTTCTATTAATGCAATTAGAAACAGAGTTACTACATCTTTACAACTGAGTTAACAGTAAATAAAATTGTAGGTGCACGAAGCAGATGAGAATTACTTGCAAGAGTAAGTAGAAAACGGCAACGGACCAAAGTAATTATAATTGTAATCATTTTGAACAGTGTGCAATTCGAAAGCAAAAGATGTCAATTATGATGGTGAATTGAACGAAAACAACTTCCTAAATTGGTTTCAATTTCAACTTTTAGTGAATTTAGAAGAACCCTCCACCATCGTTGTGAATATTGCTAGTTATCACTGTACTGTCAAGGCCGGATTTAGGGGAGGGCAACCGGGGCCTCCACAAAAGAGGGGCCCCCATAACAGTATTCGGAAAAAAAATCTTTTAAATTCCGACTAGTAAACACTAGTAAACAACATTTCCTTTGATATTTTTTTTTCGCTGTTTTACCTTCACCTTTACCTTTGTACAAACATGATTATATTGTTCTTAAATATTAACAGAAATCATTGATCTATATTTGTTCACTCCAATCAGGTAAATAATTTGGGGCCAAGGGGCCTCCACTCCTTTGTGGCCCCGAGGCCTCCAGACCTCTAAATCCGGCCCTGTGTACTATAATGAATAAAGTGCCGACAACCTCCTCCAAGAAATATGTTGCATAAGAACGGTAAAGTAGGAATAATATACACATGCTTAAAACCACAATTGGACGGATATGGACATCAAGTGCTTCATCTACCCACTTATCGTTGCATTTTCAACAACATTGAATACACCTGAGGTATAACTAAAAGCTCACGTTGTTTGGTAGAGATGGTAGAAAGAGGCTCTAGGAAACAAAAGTGGTTTCACCCTGATTTTCGATATCATGTCTCAACTCTATGGTGTTTTTGTTTGTTTAAGCTATCAATCATGTTGGAGGTTGATAAAGCCTGGTAATGTTTTATGAATGCGCGTCCCGGTGACCGTAACGTGGCTATATAGAGGAAGATAGCGTTGGCGCATCACACATCTGCCGCATCGGGAAGGCTATTAGCGGATGCAACCCACACCCGTCGTTGGGATTCGGCTGCTCTGTTACACGGCATACAGACAGATCTTGCGGCTTCTGCGAAATGCCCGTTCGTCGGCTCGACCGTTTGTCGTTCGCATGTAGCAGCCAGCACGCATTTCATATTAATGCTGACTAATGCTTCTTCATCTGCCTTTACCGTGCCGAGGATGCCGGCGGCCTCGCCTTGCATTTCGTACGACTTGATCCGCCTTTCAAACTTCACCCGCCGAATGCGGCTAATAATTTATATTGTACGCTAAATACGATAAAAAATTTATACCTGTCCGACACAACACCTTCCTATATGTAGTAGCAATTGAACAAGGAGGAAATTCTGTTGCATTATACCTATTGTTCTTGCAACAATAATACATAATTACTTAGGCTCATAATGATGCTACTGCTAAATAAATAGATGACTCAAAAAGAAAACGAAAAGTCTAGATGTAAGCATTCTGAAACTTGTATGAACTACAATTTATATTCTCCGAAAACAGCATAAACCGTATTCATTAAATGACAATTCCCGGGTAGCGCCCAGTTTTCAAACAAAACCATTTAGCACAATTCAAAACAAACTAGTCGATGCCTCGTTCTTTGATGAAAATTACAATTCAGAAACCAACAGAATGCAAAGACAATGGCAATTAACAATAGTCACGATACGGATGTGGATAGTGTTTTGAAACAAACAATAAACAGAACAGCATCAAATTTTATATATCCACAATATCTACGTAAAGATGATAAACAAATCAGTTCTTCGAAGATATATATTTATTATTCACTGTGGTACATGAGCAATGTTAACAGCATGTGAATAAAAGAAGAGAGAGCTAAAGTCTAATTCCTTTTTTTGTAGACTGAAAACCAAGGAGTGAAATAGTGCATAGTAGGTAGTAATGAGTGCTTCTATGTTCAATATTGATTATAATCTTCAAAGTAGATAAACAATGATGCGAATTTGGATTATAAAATCTTTATGCTTTTTGCCCAAGATAACAGTCATCAATAGTTATATCCAAGATTGTAACTGACTCCCCAAGGATGAGTTTGATACTACTAGAGAAAACAAAACGTTGTATCTTATGCGAGTTCTTTCTGAGTTTGTTGCAAGAAAATGAAGAGGCTGCGTTGTGTGTTTCTATGTTCAATATTGATTATAATCTTCGAAATAGATATACAATTGATGCTAGTTTGGGTTTTAATATGTTGATGCGTTTTGCCCAAGATAACGTTCATCAATCGTTATACCCAAGATTGTGACTGACTCCAAAATGATGAGTTTGATATTACTAGAGAAAACAACTTATGCGGGTTCATTCTGAGTTTGTTGCAGGAAAATGAAGAGGCTGCGTTGTGTTCTTTTTTGATGTCAATTCGATTCTGGTAATAACTGAATCGGATAAGGATGTATCGTCTGCAAAACATATACATGTATCTGATTCCAGATAATTAAAAAGGTCATTAATATAAATGGAAATCAAAATGGGACCAAGCACGGAAGCTTGGGGTACACCATGACTCAAGAGAGATAATGAAGCGGTGGTATTACTTATAATTTATAGCGGTCTCAGAGTTAAGGTTTAAATAATGATGAAGGTAATCCTCGAATAGCGTAGTGTTCCAGTTAATGGATAAGAATGGAATGTGAAACCGCAATCAAAGGCTTCAAAGATGTCCAAGTTAAACAACTGAGTTTACCATCATCCAAGTCCTTGTCAATGGTGGACAAAACCTTTTGCACAGCATCAGTTGTGGAATGCCCGGTACGGAATCCAAATGGGATTTAGGATATATAGAACCGTAGAAGATAAGATTTCAGTCGACTTTTTGAAAGAGTTTCTAGAATTTTGCCAAAGATCGGAACTATCAAGATTGGGCGATAATTATCGATAGAGGAGGTATCCCCCTTTTTAAATACAGGAATTATTCTTGTTTTTTTTAATCTGCAGGAAAAGTACCCGTTTCAAAGCGAAGTTTGAGAAAAGTCAGAGCAGTACACGAAGTAAATGCCTAAGTAATTTTACAGTCCTGGGAAGAGAATTGTTCATGTACTTCTGGAGTTTTATTCTATTGAAATTTAGATTCACAACGACAGATGTTCAATGTTGCGCTTCATTTGAAATTATTTTAATTAGAATCACATTTTTGAATACTATCAGCGAATGCAATGTAAATTGTTTACAAGCTTTGTTTACTATGGTTTACTATCGCAGTTGAAAATAGCATCAAAATTCATTCATTTATAATGGATACGTATTGTTTATACTACGTAGTTTATATATATTTATTAATTGTTATTATCCTCCCGGCCGTCATCAGAAGACGCTTGAACTAATTCAGGTCACTAAAATGTTCTAACGTCTTCTGTTGGTGGTCGTAAAACCGAAACGTACAGAAGAAAATATAGTTGACATATTGAGTTGTAATGTAACCTATTTCCCAAGAATTTACATATATAATACATACATGGGCAAGAATCATTATTAAGTTAAGAAAAACTCAATTACCATTACAAATCTCGTGGTAATTTTACCTTTATAACAATTAGTGGTCGTCGATTATGGCCAATAATATCCAGGTTAGTCTCACAATCCAATAAAAACAAGTAATCCAATAAAAATGTACCGATTTTTTAGACAAAAACTCAACTGCCTATGGCCTAGCATTGATTATAGCACAAAACATACTGATCTTAACATGGTAGATTATATTCTAATTGAAAATATGTATTTTCCGATAATGCCATAAAATTTTTCATCCTGCAATTTGTGTGCTTGCTTGCTTAGTGTCGTAAATTCTTTATGGAAGAAAGATTTTACACAGCACACAAATCAAATATTATTGCGTAAAGAAAGTCAGATGTAAAATTTGCAGAAACGAACCTAGAATATTTTATTTGAACGTTTACTAAGTTTATTTATTCAATTATGAGTTTATGATACAACATATATCACCAAATGAATGAATATTGGGAAAAATATGTTGATAAGTTGTATTTTCTGATAACAATACATATTATTTATTTCTACGGATTAGGTTGGCCGCTCCTCCAAGAATTGAGTTGCCACAATAATGTGTTTCTCGAACACACTTTCAAGAAATATCTATTATATAATCAAAGATTAGATTGTAATATATATCATTCTGAAAGACTGCACCAGACTATAGATTCTATCACCAGATAATGGCCAAGTCGTTTCCGATTGGTCGGAAGCAATGATAGAAAATACATTCTTGAAAGTATGTTAGAATGATATTTCAATAATCAGTTATTCCTCGCCTTCGGCTAAGAACTACAAACTTTCATGCGTGTGGAATGAGAGCCATTCCAAACTTATTGTAGGATATACTATTAAGTAATCAACTTATTTTATACTCACCTAAATCATCTTGTTTCTACAGAGAATGGAATTAAGTCAAGCTTACCTGTAACAAAATAATGCATCAATATTCTTCGAGTTATTTAAATAATTACTTTTTTGACGAGGAAATATTTTGGTTATAGGTTTATTACATGTTTTCCAAACAGTAGGGACCAAACATAAGAAAAAATATTGTTTCATAATCATATAAAATTAATTTCAAACCCAACAATATGTGGTGTTGTGTAACAATTAGAATACAGTCAGTGTTTTATTCGGTCGCATTAACAAATATAATATTATAGATTAACACATTATAATTGCCAAGGTCAAAGAGTCATAATAGCAGCAATACATAGAAGTAGCGCAGCACCTCATCAACATTTAGAAAACCAAACACGCATTTCGTTTCTGGATTAAATGCGGAACCATTGATATATTCAGTATTATTATTTAAGGGCAGTCCCTTAATGCCTAGGCCGAAGCCCTTTGCACCCCGTGACACCAGCCACCAAAGGACAGTTGCAACACGGGAGTGTTGACCATGTTCTCCAGGTTAACGATTAATGTATCACCTAATGAAGCTGTTCCCACCCACGTGTGATAACCAATAAACCAGAGGGGCGGTTCCCGCCCGAAAGTGTTCTTCAGGTGAACGATTCCTTAAGAGGTTAACACCAACTTCCTGATATATTATTTAAACTTCGTCCTAGTGAAGCGGTTCCCATTCGAGGGTATTCACCTGACTCCAGAGATTGGCGGGATCGGTTCCTATTCCAGAGTGTTTTCTGGGTTCTCGAGGTGGACAAACAGTACTTAACTCCCAGTCGACACCAGATAGGTGGTTAATGCCCTGAAGAGATTCATCTTCATCATCTTCATATCAAGATTCTGGATCTCGCATAGCTCCACCGAGAGTGCTCTGCATCTTGGGGAGATCAGGGTTACGCATCTGCACAGAATGTGCATTGATGTTTCGTTTGAATCACCTGCACAAAAGCTTTTTCAGATGAGCTTTCACAGATATTCCAGGATTGATTTGATCGTCCTGGGGTTTGTTCTTCCAGACCACACCACCCAGGCGTATGTCAACCTCGGCTTAAGGATGGCTTCAAATATCCACATTATGGTGTTTGGGATGAGGCCCCAATTGTGGCAAATAGTCCTTCTGCACAACCAAAAGGCTGCAGTGAATTTGCGGCATTGCTGTTCTAGTTGTGGTTTCCTTAGAAGTGTTTTGTCGAAGATGACTCCTAGGTATTTAACTCATCATCATCTGACCTGCTATGGTCAGTTCTCTGGTGAGTACTATTTTGTACTTCCTAGTAAAAACTACAAATTTTGTTTTCTTCGGGTTAATCTTCAACCCTTTATCATTGCACCATTTATTCAGTGCAGTCAGGGCTGATTGTATTAGGTCCACCCAAGTAGTAAGTAAGGGAGGACTATTGATGTAAGTCATTAGATAACCATCCCATCTAAGATAACCGATTGCAGAGAATTTTCCTAATTGTTGGGTTGAAGATTCCTTATTCTGGTTATCATGACATAAACAAATCAACACAGTTACCGAGAAAGTAACCAACAAATAGGTACCAAATGAATGTACGTAAACGTTACATCAGTAATAAGAAACCTGAATACGTATTCCGGCAACTGAGTTGCCATCTTCAGTAGAATACTAATTATAATTATCCTGAGTAACATTTATGGAAACACAATAAGACAAGAAAGAAGCTATAACGATTTGTATTTCAGGTTAATAAAAACATTCTTATCATGATCCTCGAGATAATACAACATTCCCGTTAAGTTGAAGCTTATTATTTCGAAACGATATATAAATCATAATACAATTTTCAAAAGAGCGTTAGAAACGGCGGAAAAGCGATATTTCGTGGGAAGTTTGTTTCATATTTTATACAACGACAAATTTGTCACGGCGGAAGATTCTATCATGGTGTGGCGGGAGGCGTCATTAGTATGCGTCGGATTATTTGTTTACTACAAGCAAGTCCCTAAGGGAAAACTTAATCAATAGTGCAGTCAGATATTCTCTGTAATCGCTAGGCCCGGACGAAGTTAAATTCCAACGGCTTAATCTCGTCGGACTCTGAATAAAAAAACTGAAACTCCCCATTTTGACTCGTCTCACATTTCCTCATCTAATGCAGATTTATAATAATATCCTCTAATTCCACATCTCTAGGATCGACAAATCGTTCAGTATGGGATTATCTCAATAATTACCGTAATATTTGCAAGAATTGAATCAACTGTGCAATAATTATATAACGAGCTAGATCTATTGGACACCTCGTGACATTCACAAACGCTCATTTTTACATCAGACATACTTCTTCCAATATTGAACTTAGTAACGTATAATGTTACAAACATTCCAGATCTCATCACGTCTATTTTCTACGTTCAACTCATTGACTATATACTAAATATAATAATTTATAGTTATATGTAAATTCTTGGGAAATAAGTCATATTAACACTTAAATCTATCACATTTTCGTCTTTATGTACGTTTCTGTCTCACGATCGTCATCTCGGCGGCGAGGATAAGTAATAAACAGGGCCCCAGTGTTATGTGTTTGTATTTCTGTTCCCAGAAAGCTAACTATCCAGAAGTATATCGCCAGTGGACGCCCTAGCCGGAGGCCCCCAACCACCGGTGGTATCAATTGGCCCCCAACGTAATTGATGATAACCATCAGTTCTATTATACAAATATTTTTGCGTAGAGGAGGGAAAATCTTGCATAGAAACCTCGAGGGCTCGTGCTCCCGGGTGTGCCGGATTCTTACTGACTAAAACCCCTCTCCCGTGAAGTTGCTCGTTCTTTCCCGAGAAAGCCCCACTGCACTGTGGTCATTAGTGTCCTATTATGCTCTCACATATTGATACCTACTTTTCAGTCCGGTGTATTCTATGAAATCCAGTAGCCTAATTGATGCAACAAGATTCCGTATTTCTTGTCTGCTGAACGTCGGTAGATTTTTCTTTCGTTGCTGCTGGAGATCTCCCATTAGTCGCTTTGGATGCGACATACGGGGCAGTTCTTTCCAATAGGCACGGCGCTTTGCCTCGAGCCATTTTTGTATTACAGATTTCGCTGTGGCATGTGAAATGATAAGATGTCGTGATGTGTCTCGGTGCAATTTTCCCTTAAAGAAGGGAATACCATTTGTTATAAAAGACATTTCATTTGTTAATTGAAAATGGTTCTTCATTGTTTATTAATAGTAATAATCTTTTTCTTTGTCTGACTAACGATGTGTAAGCCATCCTGAACACAGTGCAAAAAGAATTTTGCACTAATGACCCCTATTTTTTCACACTTTTGACTGGACTTTACAATTATTAAATGCTGAAAAATCCACATTTAATATACAAGGTGCAATACGAGAACCGGCGATTTTGAAAGTAGCTTCATTTTTGCAAGTTAAAATCAGAAATAACTACTGTCACTTTTGAATCATTTCATCTAAATGCAAGTTCAATTTGAGTTACCCTTTAAAGTCAACAGTGGTAATCTTTTAGTCGAATAGAATATTCCCACAAACCTCTGCTTACTGATTTTCAAATTTCAATCTGAATATATTTCTAAATCTGAGAAAAAACGACCTTCAAATGAATATAACAATATTTTTCTTTCGTTGCTGCTGGAGATCTCCCATTAGTCGCTTTGGATGCGACATACGGGGCAGTTCTTTCCAATAGGCACGGCGCTTTGCCTCGAGCCATTTTTGGATTAAAGATTTCGCTGTGGCATGTGAAATGATCAGATGTCGTGATGTGTCTCGGTGCAATTTTCCCTTAAAGAAGGGAAATTCTGTAAAATTTCTTTGTTTTTCTTTCATATTCGTATCTCGGCGCTCTAACGAGTATTATTTTATGATCATAAAATCAAAATCGTCGATAGTTTTCCGGAAAACATAGGAAAATGAAAATTTACCATTTCTACACGACAAATTTTAATTATTTTGTTTTTCGAAAAATTTTAGACAATTATTATTAGCGCCGAGATACGAATATGAAGGGAAAAAAACGCAGTTTTCCAGATTTTTCCTTCTGTTGGTAAAAATTGTACCGATACACATCACGGTATCTTATTATTCCAATACCACAGCGCGAAAAAAATTTTGTTTATGGCTAAGATTTGGTAAACTTTTCCGGGTTTACCAGCAAACCGGCCGGGTTTTCCATTTTCCGACTTCAGATTCGGGTTCAGCGGACCATAAAACCACCTCATACCAAATTTCAGAAACTTTGAATTAAAAGAACCCGAGATATACCATTTGTTATAAAAGACATTTCATTTGTTAATTGAAAATGGTTCTTCATTGTTTATTAATAGTAATAATCTTTTTCTTTGTCTGACTAACGATGTGTAAGCCATCCTGAACACAGTGCAAAAAGAATTTTGCACTAATGACCCCTATTTTTTCACACTTTTGACTGGACTTTACAATTATTAAATGCTGAAAAATCCACATTTAATATACAAGGTGCAATACGAGAACCGGCGATTTTGAAAGTAGCTTCATTTTTGCAAGTTAAAATCAGAAATAACTACTGTCACTTTTGAATCATTTCATCTAAATGCAAGTTCAATTTGAGATACCCTTTAAAGTCAACAGTGGTAATCTTTTAGTCGAATAGAATATTCCCACAAACCCCTGCTTACTGATTTTCAAATTTCAATCTGAATATAATTCTAAATCTGAGAAAAAACTACCTTCAAATGAATATAACAATATTTTTCTTTCGTTGCTGCTGGAGATCTCCCATTAGTCGCTTTGGATGCGTCATACGGGGCAGTTCTTTCCAATAGGCACGGCGCTTTGCCTCGAGCCATTTTTGGATTGAAGATTTCGCTGTGGCATGTGAAATGATAAGATTTCGTGATGTGTCTCGGTGCAATTTTCCCTTAAAGAAGAGAAATTCTGTAAAATTGCTTTGTTTTTCCTTCATATTCGTATCACGGCGCTCTAACGAGTAGTATTTTATGATCATAAAATCAAAATCGTCGATAGTTTTCCGGAAAACATCGGAAAATGAAAATTTACCATTTCTACACGACAAATTTTAATTATTTTGTTTTTCGAAAAATTTTAAACAATTATTATTAGCGCCGAGATACGAATATGAAGGGAAAGAACGCAGTTTTCCAGATTTTTCCTTCTGTTGGTAAAAATTGTACCGATACACATCACGGTATCTTATTATTCCAATACCACAGCGCGAAAAAAATTTTGTTTATGGCTAAGATTTGGTAAACTTTTCCGGGTTTACCAGCAAACCAGCCTGGGTTTCCATTTTCTGACTTCAGATTCGGGTTCAGCGGACGATAAAACCACCTGATACTAAATTTCAGAAACTTTGGATTAAAAGAGCCCGAGAGATACCATTTGTTATAAAAGACATTCCATTTGTAACGTGTAAATTCCACTTAACGGCTTAGAAATGGCCGCTGTAGTACAATCGGTTAACTCCTGTGACGTCAGCTATGCTAGACCGTATATTCTAAGAGTCATGGTTGTTCGGTGTCAGATCCGTAGTTACCGCTTCTATTTCGAAGTTGTTCTGTGAGACATCGAGACGCCGGAAAGAAAGAGAAAATGGCGTATTTCTGGTAAAATCGTTCAAGCGGGAAGTCGTGTTGCTAAGTTATTTCAACAGGGAGGTGATACCAAGCTTATGTTTGGAACCAAATTCTCGGAATATTCTTCCGTTGAAAGCAAAGGCATCAATTACCAATTTGGATTGGAATAATTGGAATTATTTGTGTAATTAGTGCACCTTAGGGGATTTGAACTTAGTTTCAACGTGACTGGTTTTGGACAGAAGTAAAGTTTGTCTTATTGGAAGGAAAACCCTATCGTGATAGAGGTAAATATCTTTGTAATTCCATTTGATTTATTCACTGACTTCAAGAATTAATTTGCCTTCACATGTGGTATCTGACAGGACATAGGTTAGTCCTAATTTGTTCAACAATTGTTATGTATTTTGTTCATGTCTGTCTTCTGAGGACAATAGAACAATAGAGGTTTGAACATTTCGTGATTTCAGGGTTCCTTTTTTTTTATGTTGTGGAAAATTCAACAAGTGTATTGAGGTTGGCTTGAATCTGCTGTGGAAAAATTACTTTAGAAGTTGCTGATTTACTTGTGATGTACAATCGTGGAAACTGTATTCCAACTGTAGCAGGAGTCCCCTATATCAAGTAAGAAGTATATTTCATATCTCATTAATATTAAGTTCTGTCATAAACTGTATCAACATTAGTATTTCAATTACTAGTAAATTTCAATCATTCTGGGTACAGGTCTTTTATTTTTTATACTTTCAGGGTAATTTAACCTGGGGACTTGAGTATTTGTATCCCCTAGTTACATACATAATTTATTGGTTGGTTAAAAATACTCTGGCGCCCGAATTTTTAACACCTAAAAATATAACTCACGACCGTCTTCACTGTAGCTGTCGGCAACCAAGTGATAAAATAGAGCTTTTTAGTTTATCCTTAAGTAAGAGTTATTTGTACCCTTACACATTTGTTAATTGAAAATGATTCTTCATTGTTTATTAATAGTGATAATCACGAGTCCCCTTTTTCTTTGTCTGACTAACGATGTGTAAGCCATCCTGAACACAGTGCAAAAAGAATTTTACATTTTCGTGTGGTCCATAAAATTTCAGTAATGACCCCTATTGTTTCACACTTTTGACTGGACTTTACAATCATTAATTGCTGAAAATTCCACATTTAATATACAAGGTGCAACACGAGAACGGGCGATTTTAATAGTAGCTTTATTTTTGCAAGTGAAAATCACAAATAACTACTGTCACTTTTGAATTATTTCATCTAAATGCAAGTTCAATTCGAGTTACCCTTTAAAGTCAACAGTGGTAATCTTTTAGTCGAATAGAATATTCCCACAAACCCCTGCTTACTGATTTTCAAATTTCGATCTGAATATATTTCTAAATCTGAGAAAAAACTACCTTCAAATGAATATAACAATATTCGTCTTGTTTCCTGAGAAACTCATAAATACAAATTGACCAATTCAATTCCAAATATTCGTACTAACCAGATATGAACGAAGCACGGCAACGTGGACTATCTCACCGTATCAGTAACGAATAAAAAATACTGTTACTACGCGAAGTCACAGCACTATCGGCGTTATGAACCCCACAATTTACGTGAGAAATGTTCGGAAAAGAAGATGCGAAGAAAATAAGCTCTTCTCGTGTACAACATAAACGAGATAGGTCAGACGGAATCGCAACTTTATTGCGACGAGGTGAAAATGGGTCAGATTCCCTAGAATTTTCTCTAATAATATACGTACCGTATCGTGTCCCATATATATATCCACCCCTATGCTCGTTAACAACGAAGTTACCACAAATATGCATTTTGATTAACGTCGTTCGCGGATTATGTTCAGGTTTAGTTACACAACACCCGGAGGCTAACAAATAATGATAATAATCTGGTGTCCGTACTTCATGTAGTTAACAACCTACTGCATTCTAGAAGGGAAGCGGAATGTGGTTATATTTTGTTCGCGAAAATATTCACTTAGGATTGCGGATATAATGCCTTCATGTTTTCGGTGAATCTTACTAATGCTTTCAAAGTTGTAGTCTCAAATTGCACTTTACTTTTCTGGATAATAATTGAGGACGTTGTATTAATTTTTTTCTACCTTCGGTAGTGTAGTGGTTAACACGGTTCCCACTCAATCAATCAAAACGCGGAGCACTTAGACCGCTTGATTGGGTCTATTGTGCGCCTCTTGATACAAGAATGATTCAAGGAAAATTGGCCAATTTGATCGATTTTCCATCCCCTTAATTGATGTCAAGTAAATCTAACATCAAAATCGTGATCAGCAACCCAAAAAACCTCCTAATCCTACTACTCTGCGTTGTGATTTATTTGAACCCTAGAATTGTCATGTGTCCCCAGAGATAATAGTCGATAAGCGTTAGGTATGGTGACCTTGCAGGCCAGAAAACTGGACCTCTTCTCTCAATCATTTACCAGTTGGTAAAATTGTTTTTTAGATATACTCTTACAATCATACCAAAATGGTGGTGCGCTATTTTGCGAGAAACATACATGCGGCAGCATGGTTTATACTGTATAATGATAGATAAGTTTGCTAACCTGCAATAAAGAGCTGTAATATTACGAAAATACTTCACATTAGGACCATGCCGCGTTAACAAGCAAGTAAACTTTAGCTGTGGAACTTCCTCCTCCGGTCTAATCATTAGCATTATCATTTTCTTATCAATTGTGTGAAATCGGAAAATCTCACACAATTCACTTCCGTATAAAGAAGAGAACGAAGCAAGTGGAATGTTCCTTGCCTCTAATTTCAGCCACATAGCAGTGAACTAAAATGGGATTTTATAGAGCCTCCGGTCTTCTAGATTCTTAATAAATCTCTTGTTTATTGGTGAAGATACTCTAATCCTCTACCACATGGCTGAATACCGTTGGTATATAATATCAAATCGTGGAAGCCGGTAAGGCCATTGTTAGTATGTATTGACATGTGTGAACTAGTTAGGCCCACATAGCATTTTAAACTCGACTCATAATCGATTTTGTAAATCCCGGATTTGTGAAAGTCGGAAACTCTATGAAAGGAGTCACCTAACCGGTTTTTGCCATTGTTCGCTATTTGCTGATGTTTCTCAACTTCGATCTTGCTGGCTCAAACTTATGAACCACACACGAGGTGGATTGTTTAATGGGTATATCTGAGGTGAATAAGTTCGTACTCAGGGACTCCCTCACTACCTTGTGGGATGTAACAGGCCCATAAGGTGCCCATAAAGGATTTCAACCACCTCGAACAACAACAAAAAAGGTATCCACCGTCATCTAAAACAAATATCGACGATATTTCTTCTGCAAATTATTTTTTATTGAATATCTGATTTCTCTACACAATAAAACGGCATTCAACCGTTTACTATGCTTTAAAACGAATGAGCGACATATAACAGACACAATTAAAACCTCCTAGCTTTGGTTAATGAAAGTATCGCCTTGATAGGGTACAGTAAATGCAGTAAAACATGTGATGAATTTCGTTTAATAGCTCGCCGCAGCTCTTACGGAATAAAGAAGGCATTTCGCGTGTTTCTCCGAGGCAATATAGCGCGCCGTGTGCGGTCTATCACAGGCCGCATTTCCGGATCTCATCAGGAGGGCCATATACTCGTGTAACGGAGACGCCTGAACCCAGTCTCGTAACACCCGACCTTTAGGCGGCGACAGTGCTGCTACCTACACCAAAACCTAATAAACTCGGGACGAAATTGTTAGCGTTTTGTTTACTCCGTCCCCCATACTCTAATTACGAGAACAACTTTATAGCGAAATTTGTTCGACAAATGAATTTTTATTTTAAATTACTTCCAGTTAATTGGTTTACTTTCAATCTGAGAAAGAATGATAGCATTATAATATCCAGTCGAGATCAATTTTTTCTGTCATATCAACATGACTGTCTTTCGATTAACATTTAAGAAATTTTATCGATCAACGCCTTCATAAAATGTGTTCAATGATGTGGTTTGTTCTAAATGGAATCGGGAATGGGAAAGTTCTCAATCTAAGCTACGAGAAATCAAAAGTGACGTCTTTCCTTGGCATCCCCAAATTGGAAACCGGCGACTTGAATCAATAGTGACTGGCCTACGCATAGGTCATAGTCATATTACCTACGTTCATCTCCTGACTAACAGTGAAGCATCCTAATGCGAACAGTGTGGGTGTCATTTTAACAGTGAAACATTTCTTGATAGAATGTCCTAAATATAGTGTTTAGAGAAAGGAGTTTCTTTAAGAGCCTAGGCACAGACTTTTTGATGAAGAACTTGGTCTGTCTCATGCGTGGTGATTCTCGCCACAAGAAAAACCCCTCTTTGTTCAGTTGGCCCAAAAGGGCAAGAACCCCATGCAATTTGATAAAGCGACCTCCGTCTAGTCAGGAAGTCATTTCATTTCCTTCAACTTCACTGTATCCAGGAACCCATATAAGTTGAACTTTATTTCTCCTGTTCAGCCAGTATATCTCTGTTGTCTGTGTAGATGTATACGCGCCTATTTACATAGTTTCTTCGCAGGTTTTAATGCCGCAAGCTAATATTGCTTAGACCTCTACCTAAAAAACATACAGTAAGCGTCTACAGCCACTGAGATAGTCACCTTTGACCTTTTTTACGTACACTCCCGCTCCAAAAACGTGACCTACCTTGGAATCATTTGTGAACCCTATGAGCTCACCTGGTGGCAGTAGGGCGAGAGTTTTTTTGCTCCAATCCCCTCTATCAGGTATGAGGATTTTGGGAGAAGTGAGACTTATAGCTGGAATCATGTTATCTTGCCTTGTTTCTAGTATGGTCTCATGTCCGCGTGAGTAGTGCGTTTTGGTTTAGTGAACTAGGCCCCTTAGCATACACAACGTTCTCATGGCTTCAGCTTTCATATATAAGTGTAGAGGTGGTTATCTGGCGAGAACTTCAAAGACCCGCGTTGGTGCCGATCTCATACCACTCAATATACAATATACCAATGCAAGCCGTTGCACTCGGTTCAAGAGGGGCTGGGACATACCAGTCCTTGTCCCCGACCATCACGCGACAGCAGCATAGGCCTGATCACAGCATTGTATATCTAATAAAGGATCTTTAGCTGTAATCCCCATGTGCTGCTGAAAGCTCTCTCGCACGCCCAGCTTACGGAAAACTGTACAATTTCCTTTTGTCAGGGTTGTGCCTGAGCCCCTCGGTGCTCCACTAGCGACCACCACGCTGACGAGCGTGCCGCCCATAGGTGACGTCAACTAAATCATCGGTATAGGCTTGGGCATGGAACCCTGCCTATTCCAACTCCTCCAAAAGTCCATCGACTACGAGACACCACAGAAACGTAGATAGGACACCTCCATGTGGACAGCCGTTTCAATACTTGAGGATGACAAAGAAATAAACACAAAGCCAGGAATTAAGGAAGAATACAATGAACGAATTGTTAAAATTCGTTAAATAAAATATGATCTATTGATTTGGCAAATATACTTTAAGGGTATTCATTGACATAGTAAGATGTTCTTTATCATATTATCAAATTTAATTGACTGTAAATAAAAGTATTTACAGCAGTTGAGATACTCACGCCTTTTGATTTTTACTCGTTAATTGGTCCAAATTTACAAAATGAAGTTAATAGCTTTATGATATTACCGTTAGCAATTCTGGAAGTCCAAAGTTCCAAAATTTTGAACGCTCAAAGTCTTCAGTAATTCCAATCCAATAATATCTAACAACCTTAATAATTAATTTCCTACCAATTGGAAAACTATTTATTGGTGAATGCGCCAGGTACATCATTGCTTTACCATAAGCTTCCGACTACCTCTGGTCAATTATATAATTTTCAAATTGTGAATCCCTATATTTGACGATAAGTTTGCTCACTTACTGACTGAACTGTCCCAAAGAGTAATCCTTAAGGACTTTAAATTTTAGATAGGGGTAAATTACGTCTCAAAACGGGGACGATTTTTCGGAAATCGTTGGCTATGGAATAAAAGAAGTTGTAGCAATTACACAGATAAATAAAGTTTTGCTGTCAGTGAAATTGTCAAAATCATTGAATTATTACAACTAAGACTCTATATGTCCTACAGCTACTACCACTACAACTTCTTCGTATCATTCCATGAAGGGTGATGGAAATTCCCTATTTTACCCTCTTTCGTATTGCATTTATTAAATAGTAAATGGAGTTCAAGAAATCATTCGGACTTTGATCGTTCAACTCTTTGCGGCCAATTAGGCCACGTTTTAAGTATTGTCGTGGAATCAAAACGTTTATAATTTTGTGGATGAGTAAGTTTATCCGGAAGATATTTTAAAATCGTCTACTTATGTTTCAGTTTGTGATTTGAAAGCAGCTTGATACGATTTTTCATTTTTCTTTCAAATTTATTGCAATAGCAATTTCTCGGCTCAATTCGAATTACTTGAATGACTCCCCGTACCACAATTCACTAAACACTCCCAAAATGCATCATCTTTTGGAGGATCTATTAAAGAACATTGTTCTCAAATATCAAAAAACCAGGATTTTCGCAAATTTCATAAGGTATGGAGAAATAGTGAATTTGGTCGATCTCATCGATTCCGATATAACTGCATGAAAATTCTACCATTAGTTTTCACCTCAGACACTGAGGAATCATGTTGCAGCTTTCCGAACGCTGAATTTTGGACATCCCTTGGATAAATACACTATAAAATCATATTTAACATGAATAATATACCCGAAATCGGTATCCACAACATCCTGAGATCAGATAGAACAAGTTCCATCAATAACATGAACCTTCGGGAATTGCCGCATTTTCCCAAATTTCATAAGGGGTAAAGTATGGAAAAATAGTGAATTTGGTCGATATCATCGATTACAATAAAAAATATACACTTTCAAGGATGAGAAATTCGATTCTACCATTAGTTTTCACCTCTGACGCTGAGGAATCATGTTGCAGCATCCCTTAGATAAATACACTATAAAATCACGTTTAACATTAATAATACACCCGAAATTGGTATCCACAGCCTTCTAAGATCAGATAGAACACGTTCCATCGGTTAAGTTAACCTTCGGGAATCTTCGAATTTTCACAAATTTCTTAAGGGGTAAGTATGGAAAAATAGTGAATTTGGTCGATCTCATCGATTCCGATATAACTGCGGGAAAATACACTTTCAAGGATGAGAAATTCGATTCTACCATTAGTTTTCACCTCAGACGCTGAAGAATCATGTTGCAGCATTCCGAAACCCTGAACTGTGGCCATCCCTTAGATAAATGCACTATAAAGTCACATTTAACATGAATAATACACCCGAAATTGCTATTCACAACCTTCTAAGATCAGATAGAACATGTGCCATTGGTTGAGTGAACCTTCGGGAGTCTTCGAATTTTCCCAAATTGTTTAAGGGGTAAGTATAGAAAAATAGTGAATTTACTCGATATCATCGATTCCGATATAACTGCGTGAAAATACACTCTCAAGGATGGTAAATTCGATTCTACCATTAGTTTTCCCCTTAGACGCTGAGGAATCATGTTGCAGCTTTCCCTAACCCTGAATGTTGGCCATCCCTTAGATAAATACACTATAAAAACCTATATAGCATGAATAATGCACCCGAAATTGGTATCCACAACCTTCTGAGATCAGATAGAACAAGTTTCATCAATGTCATGAACCTTCGGGAATTATCGCATTTTCTCAAATTTCATAAGGGGTAAGTAAGTATGGAAAAAAGTTAATTTAGTCGATCTCATCGATTACGATATAACTGAGGAAAAATACACTTTCAAGGATGAGGAATTCGATTCTACCATTAGTTTTCACCTCAGACGCTGAGGAATCATGTTGCAGCTTTCCGAAACCCCGAATGTTGACCATCCCTTAGATATATACACTATAAAAACCTATATAACATGAATAATGCACCCGAAATTGGTATCCGCAACCTTCTGAGATCAGATAGAACAAGTTTCATCAATGTCATGAACCTTCGGGAATTATCGCATTATCTCAAATTTCATAAGGGGTAAAAGTATGGAAAAAAGTGAATTTAGTCGATCTCATCGATTACGATATAACTGAGAAAAAATACACTTTCAAGGATGAGGAATTCGATTCTACCATTAGTTTTCACCTCAGACGCTGAGGAATCATGTTGCAGCTTTCCGAAACCCCGAATGTTGACCATCCCTTAGATATATACACTATAAAAACCTATATAACATGAATAATGCACCCGAAATTGGTATCCACAACCTTCTGAGATCAGATAGAACAAGTTTCATCAATGTCATGAACCTTCGGGAATTATCGCATTTTCTCAAATTTCATAAGGGGTAAAAGTATGGAAAAAAGTGAATTTAGTCGATCTCATCCATTACGATATAACTGAGGAAAAATACACTTTCAAGGATGAGAAATTCGATTCTACCATTAGTTTTCACCTCAGACGCTGAGGAATCATGTTGCAGCTTTCCGAAACCCCGAATGTTGACCATCCCTTAGATAAATACACTATAAAAACCTATATAACATGAATAATGCACCCGAAATTGGTATCCACAACCTTCTGAGATCAGATAGAACAAGTTTCATCAATGTCATGAACCTTCGGGAATTATCGCATTTTCTCAAATTTCATAATGGGGAAAAATAGTGAATTTGGTCGATCTCATCGGTTACGATATAACTGCGGGAAAATACACTTTCAAGGATGAGAAATTTGATTCTACCATTAGTTTTTACCTCAGACGCTGAGGAATCACGTTGCAGCTTCCCGAAACCCTGAATTTTGGCCATCCCTAAGATAAATACACTACAAAATTACATTTAACATGAATAATACTCCCGAAATTGGTATCAACAACCTTCTAAGATCAGATAGAACACGTTCCATCGGTTAAGTGAACCTTCGGGAATCTTCGAATTTTCGCAAATTTCTTAAGGGGTAAGTATGGAAAAATAGTGAATTTGGTCGATCTCATCGATTTCGATATAAGGGCGCCAGAATACACTCTCGTGGATGAGAAATTCGATTCTACCATCAACCCTGAACTTTGGCAATCCCTTAGATAAACACATTATAAAATCACATTTAACATAAATAATACACCTCATTTAAAAATCCAAAATTAATTGTCTCCAATGGGTGGGGGGGGGGGTGTAAATGTAAAAAATATATCTAAATATATCCCCTATTACTTCGCTAAAATTTCACGAAAACTTTTGAACCGTTTTGGAGATATTCCCTTGTACACTTTTAGAAACTCACCTCATATAAATATTTATTTATTTCTTCTTTTATCAGTGACAAACCTCCTGAAGCCTATATCGCAGAAAAACAAGGCAACAGAAAATTTGGAGTTTGTATTTGTGCATAACAAATTCACTCAGACACTGTGTCAGCATCTGTTGAATCATAATTGCAAATATTGCAATAATTCCAACTAATTGCAAGGATTTGCATGATGTAATCAAACTAAAAGAAGATTATGTAAATATGTTTAAGCGGCATCATCTGTAGTGTTTTTCTATCTTTTGGGTCTCTTTAAAATCAAGCGAAGGTATTTAAATGAACGTGCCAGGTTGTATAAAGTGATACATTAAACGATGAAAACGCGTATACGGCAAAAAAAAACGTCGATGATGACTGGCTCATAAACCTAATTTCCTCGTTACGTCGGAGAATGCAGAAAGTAATTCAACACGCACGATTACAAGCGGAATACATTGTAAATTGATAATAAAACTCTATTACCATCTGGGGATCTAACGCGCACCTAAGATCGTTCCATCAACGCCGCCTTATCTGTCAACGTTCTAACAAGACCGATTGGGATGTCAGAATGGTAGACTTGAGAATTCGGAGAATGAGAGCTTGCGTTAGAGGCGACGTGGAGGACGTGCTGAAATTGAGGACGATCTTATTGGAAATACGGCGAGCGATTTGAAGGAACACTTTTTCCCATTTCGCCTGATCCTCGAATGGATAATGTTCGAAAGGACGGTTGCAAACACAACTATCTACTGCCCCTCCTAAGCAAGAAGGTAGTATCTGACAATTTCGTTGAATTTGACTTAAGATGTTCACGTGTTAGATATTAATGGGTTTCACCGCTTCCTGTACTAAAAATGAAAGACGTATCTGAAGCTAGTAAGAGATGAATTGCTTGAGAAGTTCGTCATGTCTGCATATTTGTCAATATTACTTACAGAAATTTCGAAGGAGGAAAATACAAATTTAATTCAGAAATGTATTGACATTATACCTAATAATAGATACAATTGTTTTTTGGCAAAGTCTCAGTGAAGTAAAAGCTGAGATAGACACAATCTATTGAGATCATTGTACCGGGATATCAAAAATTATCTTGGTCAAGGGTGGTTGTGGAATCTAAAACGTGTGTCTAACTTTACGTTTGAAATAATTATGTCATAATTAATTTGAAGTTTCTAAAAGTGCGAAATTTCGCAATTTTATACGAATATTGTAACACTCAGAAGTCTTTAGCGCTTTGGACTCCGGGATTTTCACGTGGTCTATCAAAATTAGAAGGTTCGAATTATCTGAAAACATAATTGCATGAACGCCAGACGTCCTATGTAATTAGCTACGAACGAAATCATTTTGACATATGCCTCGAGGAGCTCGCTGCGCGTAAGTTAGAGTTTATACATTTTACCTCGGTCTTGTTAATTTGGGGCCGTTTCTTGCCCCGTGCGACCGGCGCCAGTTGTAATAAAGTATATTTGGCCATGGGCCGGTAGCTTTCACCCGCTTCGTGTATATTTTAGTCGCGAGAAAATTCCCTCTGGTACGTCGCACGTTAGAGGCGCGTAGCTGAGATCTGAGAATAGCTCAAACTGTTTAAATTAAATTTTCCTATTTAATGGTCATTTATCGAAAAACGAAGGGCCGTCGGGCACGGTCCGATACTAAATCTAACTATATGGAGCGAAAACGGCACGCGAAAAGTCGTCGTAAAGCCGTATTAGGTACAACCAGTTTGCACTTTTCTAACTCGCGTGCTACGGGCTTCTCAATTGAACGTCATTCGATTTACGGAAAATTAACTATTTCAAATCAGTTTTTGACCCGGATTGCGGCTATCACGATCTTTGAAAAGGTTCAAAGTTCACATAATTATTTCATAATTTGTAGTTCATTATTGTTTTACAACTGAAATGAATAGGTATGAAATTTGTAGGTTATTGATGATGTCAGTGTGACAGTCTTTTTAATTTAGTACCAATTCGATTATTCTTACCTGAAAAAGTCGTATCCATTTTTTTGTTAACTGGGCCAAAATTTAAAAAATCCTTATTGTTGAAAATAAAGCACGGCTTATGTGACAGTATGACTCAAATTATTTAAAGATTATTTGTTATTCATTGAGAAGCGTGAGAAAATATACAAACATCAAAATGTCAAAACTACGAATTATGCAGATATGCCCCTTTTGCTTAAGAGGGCAGTATATGTAAAGTGTTGGATCAGGCACTGCGCGAAATGACATTTGTTGGATAATATTGTGCCTCGATTTTGAAAGATTTAATTCTTGTGTAGTGTATATGTTACTGTGAATGTCCGAAGTGGAGTGTATCTTAAGATACACTGGTGTATGTAAACAACCACCAAGCTAGCTGGTGATTGTTTGTTATTTATTGTGTTCTTTATGTTTTCGGTCATTCACCAGTGAATGTTATCATACACCACGACGACTTGGTTAATCTTCATTCTCTTATGATGAGTTAAATTATGATGATTCAGCAAAGATATCTGCAAAACAGAAGTTCGGGCCTGAATTAAAATGAACTCACAAATTGTTACAATAAATAAAATCATAGAACTATAATAAATAAAACAAATAGAACTTGTTTATTAATTAAAATCTTAAATCAGTAATACAAATAGCATTACCTGCCAAGTAAGGTAAACAATAACGTACACTTATCATTAATGCTATTTCCCTATTGGCTATAAAATTTAAAAAATACACATTCGTTACAACGTACCTACTCATAGGTAATTAGGTATTACAGCATTTTTCGCTATCAGAATTTAAAAAAACTTCTTTATTAGTACATGACAAACTGTTATGGCACTTAGAAATACAAATAACTCCACGAACTTTACAGTTACATTTCTTGGTGTTGCATTTTGTGCACTATTGCAACGCTTATATCCTTGTCCTCCAAATATTGATTCCAAAGCAACTATTTCACGCATTGATATTTTTGTAGAAGAAGTTTCAGATATATTGATACAATTTTCCTTACTGATGAAAAACTGATTCCTAGTATACATCTGTGATTACGTCCCATGTTTTGTAGGCAATTGATAATAGTCACCATCCATATTTGTAACACATGTAAGGATATTTCTGGAAACTGTACGACCTCTATCAACATCAGGAACACGCAACTACTGCCGGATTTAGAGGAGGGCAATCAGGGACTACAGTCCCGGGGCCTCCACAAAAGAGGGGGCCCCACAATAGACTTCGGAAGAAAAATCTTTTAAATTCCGACTAGTAAACACTAGTAAACAACTTTTCCTTCGATATTTTTTTTCGCTAATTCTTGTTTCCGATTATAGTTACTTATATATGTTTGTTAAATACTAAAAGAATTTACTTGGTTTCACAATAAATTGTTTATTGAAAAACTCGACTGAAAAAATTGTTCATTTTATTTGGAAAATAATTTGGGGCCAGGGGGCCTCCACTCCTTTGTTGCCCCGAGGCATCCAGACTCTCTAAATCCGGCCCTGCACGCAACCTTACAGTTTCTCCATATTTTGCAGGAGGAAAAGTTGCCTGCGATACTTTAAGCATTTTTTTTCCTTGATCTTGAAGTCCAAGTTTCGCTAATTCTATGTTTCTTCTAGATGCCACTTTTCTGTTGCACAGTGAACATATTTCGAATTCTGATATTCTGCCCTATTAGCGGTGCGGCGACGGGTGGTCGGCGTGGAAAAAAGAGACAACAATAGCACTCTAACTTTCTCACTTCATTTCGAACAAACACTGGCGCGTGTGTTAACATTCACGTAATTAATCTGAGACACACAAAATCGCCTTGGAGTATGTTAACATTCACCGGTGTATGTCCAAAACAAACAAAATATTGAAATAATTTCTGACTTAACATTCACTAATATCGGACATTCACAGTAACATATACATAGATCTTTCTTACCGATTTCAGTTGATTTGTTCATTCTATCTTTGACTATGTCTTCGAGTAACCATTCACTTGTATCCATGAAATCACCTATAGTTCTGAAGCCATTTTCGCACCAAACTTCAGTAAATAAAGGAGGGAAACATTTTTTAATGAGAGTAGTACTCATGCTTGCTATTTTTTAGGTCCTGTAAGAATCTTGGAAAGTTGCCAATTGATATGTCTGTTCCATGCATGGCCATAATTAGAGTTTTAATGAAGGGTGATTCAACGGATTGAGACTCTGAGATCTTCGTACAAAAAAAAAGTTGCCTTGTAAGCTTCCGAGGGTTCAGTCTGTGTATATGTGTGTATGTTTCTGTGCATGTGTGTAATATTAAAATAAATATCGTGAATCATTCTTGTATGTTTTAAATTTTATCTAGGTTTTGTTAGATGGAAATTAATTCCGGCAAATGAACAAAAACAAAAACATGTTCAAAATTGGTATGCATAAAAGTTCATAAATAAATCAAAGAACAATAATATTTAGTTAACCTCTCACTATGACAACGGAATAACTCTCATTTTCTAGTTGATGTTCAAAGAACGTATAAACCAGAAGTACGGTGTTTTGATAATTTACTGAATTTAGAGTAGCTTTTTTACGATTTTATCTGTAACGAAATAAGCACGCCACACACACAAGATTAAACTTCCTCCGTAGCTTGCCATTGCGATATAGTAAAACAGACGACTGTTGTTACTATCAGATTTCAGGCCACACACACGTAATGGAGCATGTCAAGTTGGTACACCCCATCCGTATTATGAACATACATTCTCGCTTCGCTTTTATTACACGCCGTTGTTACAGATATCGGGTAACTGCCAGCGTTCTACCGACTCAAACCAATATGTTCCATTCTAAACTCGTTCGTAAAACTTGCATTTCTTAAAACTATTATTATTTCACTCCACCTACATTATATTTTGATAGCAGTGTAATTATAATCAACACAAACGAATATTCGTTCTTTACAATATACTTTTAAAATATCCAATTTAACGATTTTTGGAAGCGTCCTTGAAAGAATACCATGTATTGAGGTTTCTTAAATTATAAACCTATTTATTCCATCATATTTTCCTCTTGTATGATCAATCAATCAAAGCTGGGTAGGACAAGTTTAGTGCACTCAGAATGGTTGATTAGGCCCATTGTGCGCCCTTTGGAAGAAAACTCCAGCAGGCCTGAGCCAGCGCCGATAACGAAGATACTGCTTGAACTGATGTGTCTTAAGTTCTCAAGCAGTATGTACTCGCTGCCGAAGAGTTGCAGAGAAATCAGTACTGGACATTCTACTAGGATTTGGGAGGCAGTTAATTCCACCTCTCGGCGTCTACTATCAGCAGGGTTATCAACAATCTCCATTAAATAAATACGTGATATTGATAGTAGCCTGTTAGAATTCCTATTGCCAGTTGTTCTTGTTCGTTTCTTCTGCTCAAGGGGGGAGTTTTCGAACGTTTGGGCGGTAGCTCCGCAATGTGAAGTTTCGCCTAGCTCATACCAGGAGCACCGTTCGATTCCGAAAATCACTGCTCTCTGACAAGGGTCTACAAATATACAGAAAGGCATAAAAGATGTGCACGTGTTGCATTGAATATCCATCAGTCTTTAATAATTTCATTAAAGACGTAGTGAAGAACTCCATAATACTGTGTTCAAGGCCAAGGAAAAACAATAAAAATTTGCCGCTTTAGTTTCGAAATCGGGAAACAAAGTGCATCTACTCAACCACCTAGGCTACGACGGCCGAAGGAAGTTGTAAATAAACCTCGGTATAGCAACCATTCTCATCTTTCATGTTTTATGTCAATTTTTCGCGGTGGCGAGGCTTGTTTTAGATCCTTATCATTCGATCAATTCATCTCTTTTCGTGCCAAAGTGAGCGGGTATCCACACTAGCTAAGTTTGTCGGCTCTGGCTCATTCAGCCAGAGCTCCCCTGCACTCCAAAAAAAGTCTATGGGCTTGGATGAAACATTTATAATAGCCCGAGTTTGGCAGGTGCCAGATTATATAGGGGTTATGATTGCTGGTGGTGTGGTAAGATACAAATTATATCATCCTAGTATTTATCAGTTTAGAACTAATTCAGAACTGCCTAATCTTAACTTCTCTAATCAGTAATTATGATTCTAAAATTCAATTCTATTCTGCCTATGATAACTATATCCTAAACTATAAATACTTCTCCTTCCTTATCCTTGTATATTGATGTTAATACATCATTCCATAACATTCATTCCTTTCGATGTTGACATGGATGATGTAGTATGAACAATAAGCTAACCTTGCTAACGGTGCATTATTACACATGTGGTCCACTTATGTTATATCAACCTCATTATATAATATGCAAACAATCAAACAAATAGAGTAATGTTCGGGATTTAGGACCTATTGAAGATATACCCTTATTACCTTTCCATTGCACATTATCATTCGTAAGATTCTACCTAAATTAGAAACATTGGTTTTAAAATTTGGAATATTTTAACTAACTTCCGAAATAGTTGTCGTAGATACATGACTGAACACAAATATAGTCAGTTATTCATGGAGTACATGATATCATGGTCTTGGAGTTGGAGCATTGATATACATTGATATAAGTCAATTCTCAAAAATAAAAAATTGTTAATCTAATTCATTCAAAAAATTACGTAATTCAAAATCATCGATTGAAGACGAACTATCGCAAAAAGTAGATGGTACAATCCATACGAAGAAATGTCAAAGATACCTCATTCAGAGAATAATACAATTTTACACATGATACTTGATTTAGGTGAATAATTCCATAGCATTTAACTTGTCGTCACACATTGCGCTTGTAACTCGATACCAAATAAACATGATTCAGCGTCGTGTGCGATATAATGTTCTCTACGCACACTGCCGTGGTAATAATAAAACAGAAAACGGTAAAACGCGTTTTAATAATCTACATGTGCAGTCATTAGCTTCGTTCTATCGAAAGCTCGAATGAATTAAAAATCAATGTTATTTGTAATGGACCACTGGACATGGTTTAGCAGGATTATAACTCTGTTTGTTTTAGCGAACGGTCGCATTTGAATATTAGGACATCTGGGATTTTTATGTTCAAATGTAAAACGCGATGAACGAGTCTTGTTATATCGGGACAGAATATTCGACTATGATAGCCCTAAAACGTATATGTACAAAAAATTTCTACACAAGGATTTGTTGAACTGAAATGTAGTACACCATCAAACGGAAGAAGGTATTTGCAATAAATGCATTGTGAATCATCATCATTCGATAGATGAAGTATTTTTTCTCTAGATTGAACAGTGACAACATTTATTTAAGTTTCAGACAGCAGATGATCATATGGCTATATACCAGGGACATCAGACCCACGATAGTATATGGTAAGGTCGTATGGTGGCCAAAGAATCAACAGGCTGCGGCTAAGGGTCATCGGAAGGCCAGCTTGCCTGGCTGCCACCGGAGCTATTAGGACAACCCCAACAGCCACTTTAGAAATCATGCTGAACCTACCGCCACTAAAAAAGAGAAAACATGTCAGTCACCAGCAGCAGACTGACCAAAGGGTAAACGCACATAAGCACAAAGAGACATGAAAGGGACGACCTCCAATTAATGCAGAATGGCCTGATTAGATAAATAAGTAACGATATTCCAGGCAGAAGTTACAACAATACATCACTGTGCTGAAGACTTACTAAGGGAAGAGTTTAAGGGAAACACCATCATGCCATATAATATGACAGCCAAGCGGCTTTAAAAGCAATCACCTCCATGCAAGTTAACTCCAAACTTGTCTGGGATTCCTTAGAAACCCTAGAAGAGTTGGACAGACTGTCTTTAACCTGGGTAGCTGGACACACAGGATACATGGGCAAAGAAGAGGCCCAGAAAGAGCACCATGTGGCCCAATTTGTCCAGAACCTTCCTGTGGTATAGCACAAGCCCTGCGAAAATCATGTAACAGTACTTGGATGAAAAATCAATCCCGAAATTGGTGGAACCTACTAAGTCTGAATAGGCGATCAACCAGGATCATTGTTGGGCTCCTGACGGGGCATTGTAGACTCAACAAATACATGAACAACATCTGACTGGCAGACACAACCATATGTAGGTTCTGCCAAGAAGATGAGAAAACCTCAGCACATATACTGTGCTACTACGAAAGTCTGACAGATAGGGAAGGTAAACCACAACCCTCTCAAGAGAGAAGAACTTAAGATCTGGCCTCTGAAATCTAGTAGTAAGGATGGGCCTAGACAGAGAACTCTAACATAAGATGAGGGCACACACAATAGATCTGCAAAGGTCGCAATGGAGAGGCTCCTAGCCCACAAGCCCCACTCAAATGTGATCTACTCTAACTCCGGCAGAGATTATTCTCCAAACATTTCCTAACGAGGTATTCATATATCTGCCAGAGATGGTTCAACATTGACTCCATCATCTGACGAGATCATAAGAAGCAGTATATCAATATGTCAGCTTAAGACAAACTTATTTTTAGTTAAATGTATTAATAACTCATGCATTGGGACTTATACTAGAACCCATTATGGATCCCACTTTTTTAAGCAAATATCATCAGCACTGTTTCGTTAGGTATTTCATTGGAATTGATCCTTGAGAAATTTCAAATTGGTTTAAAATCCTCAACATTTTCATCAGTTTGGGGTTTTCGGATTCTGAATTGAATTAGGAGGGTGGCTTATTTGTCAGAGTATTCAGTGTATGTCTAGATGTACAGCCATTCTAGGTATTGAACTAACCAGAACGCATCACGTGAACTCTCTGATGTTGGCGATAGTTGGGCAGGTGCTCAGCGCGTGTTCTCTGTCTCGTCATCTTCTCTGAACTAGACCCATCATAGTGTGCATGTGTTTTCTCAATTGAGCGTCCCGTGGTGTTTCATGTGAAGTTCTTCCGAGATAGATTTTGTCTGCTGCCTGGAGTTTCATCCCATTTGAGGGTGTTGTATTTGAGAATAGCACTAAGGCATTTGAGATTATTAATACTTTCCTTGAGATTCTCCTTGGCAGTTCTCTCGCGAGCATCTCGTCTGCATTCTGTTATGTCTTGTCCCTTTACCCAACGCAGTTTGCATGACTCAGGGTGTATGAAATCCCTAGGAATAGGTTTAGATCTGTCGGGTAAGTACCTGTCCCAGGTCCTATTATTTTTGAGCCATGAATGAAGATATGGAGAGTTTCCCCCTTCTTTTCATTAGTGGCTGTCGGTCTTTTGAAGACATTGAGGTGGCACGTTGCCTTTTTCCCTACCGAGAAAAGGTGTCTTCTTGTACGCTTTCTCCAAGATATAAGAGTGTCTTCCTTCCTCAATTCCGATGTACCAGAGTCCGATTAATTTTAACTGTCATGCAGATGGTGTAGTCATTTCTTCTACGTAAATGTCGAGAGGTGGGAGGCAGAGCATAGCTGGAGGCATGCGGGATCTTAGGCTACCAGATCAGTACCGTATTTTTTCATGTATCTTAAGACTTGCGTGTGGAGCCATCCTTTGGAGTTAGATTAAATCACCATACTGTAGAAGATTACACCCAGGGTGTAATTGAGTGTTTACGTTAGGCCGAATCTTTTCTTTTTCCCGTGAAAAGGACTAGTTTTGGTTTTGACGATTTAACGTCTTCACACCAACCTTCGTTATCTTAAAGACTCAAGACTTAAAACGCATAGAACCGTCTCAAGTATTCCTATTGGCAAGAGGTTTTCTGGAGTTAATTTGCGATGGATGCAGTCTTTCAAAACGGTGAATGATCCACGGAAAGATCATCATCTTGGGTGGTTCACTTCAATGGTAATTGAACTATTGCTACATACGCCATTTTGTAGTAATCAAATAGTCAGTATTCAAATTTCCTATTGCCACTAGCTTATGTTATACAAGCTGGTATTAATTTTCCCATTCTATTGTAGGTTTCAGCACCACACCTTCAATCAGGTAGGCGTAGAACATCTATAGTCGAGGAAATATAGCCGTAAAAAGGCCAAATGATCGAATTTTTTACTGGCAACCTGTATCGAGATGCGGTTTTCGCCATTTGCTTCAGAAACACAATAGAAAAAAATGTGTAATACCTTGGAAAACGCCAATATTGAATTACTTGTTTCCTTTAGGTAAAATACTGGTGAAAGTATATGATGGCATGTTAATAAGACATTTGTGATATTGAACAATCCAATTTCGATTGCAGGTTGTATTTCCCTCTATATCAACTCAAATCATTTAAATAGATATTCATTCAGATAAAAACAAAGATACATTTAGAAAGTATGTTTATTTGGATTGAAACAATTACTCGGTTTCGTTATTTTACACAATGCAGACTGCAAATACAATACGATCCTGATGTTAAACAGTGTGTGTAAGATTGACGATGACATCCTGAATGTTTGTAATCCTAAACTAACGGGCTAAGGTCGTAGAAGCATCGTAACACAGCCACCTGCTTCCCTGTTTATGACATAAAACGTCCGTGTAAAGTCCTGACATATCCTCCTGCGTCGTGATCGTGCAAAGAGCAGGCTGTGTGTGTATGTGTGGGTCGTAAGCGGGGTGAGAGAAGGAAACCGGGAAATAACTTTGGCTATGCCGAGCGTCATTAGAGAGGATTACACCCGACTTCGTGTACTCTCCCGTTCGTCAGATTGCGCTTGCCGTACCTACGTACCTGTCTATGCCTAGTTTGTCGCTGTACCTAAACATGCGGTGGTGTACTTTATTCAATACCGCATAGTTTCAATTATTCAGCGTCGCTTTTTAATAATCGGATAATGCGTTTACAACAATTCGAACACGACAATAAGAATATTTACAGTATCTACCTGTTGGCGCTGAATTTAAAGCGTATGTTGAAGTATTATATTACTCAATACTACACAGTTATTGTTGGAGAACATTTAAATTATTCAGTATTGCTAGCTTGCGATATTTTTAATAATCTTACAACAGTTGGAACACCTGAAAAATTGGCTACATCTGAGTTGCGTCATGTGGTAATTAAAAGACTGTGGTTAAATGGGGTCGACGTAAATTGAGTCCGGCATATATTAATTGCCTTTCTATGTAGGTAAATTCAGTTCCAGGTTTTTTCAAGGTCTACGTAAACTGAGTCCCAAGTGTATACCTGGTTGTCAGGTCAGATTATTAGCATGTAGTACCTGCTGCCTAGTTGAACCACCCTTCTGTACGCAAGTATTTGCACAATGACCGATAATGATTGTTTAATGTACCCCCTTTGTTTACAACCTAACCTAACCTAAATTTGTTGATATAGAATGCAAATATTGTGATCGTGCTAATCTTAACTCCCATAATAACCAATAATGATAGTTTATTGTACCCCTTTGTTTGTAACCTAAC
The DNA here is from genome assembly GCA_958510875.1 of Endomychus coccineus. Classification (NCBI taxonomy): domain Eukaryota; kingdom Metazoa; phylum Arthropoda; class Insecta; order Coleoptera; family Endomychidae; genus Endomychus; species Endomychus coccineus. The sequence continues at coordinate 22,088,022 of OY294068.1, read as the reverse complement.
CTAACCTAATCTAATTTAACCTAACCTAACCTAACCTACTAACCTCAATTTGTTGATATAGATTGCAAATATTGTAACGCCTATCTTAACTCTCTCATAATAACAAATAATGATTGGTTATTGTACCTCCTTTGTTTGTAATCTAACCTAACCTAATCTAATTTAACCTTACCTAACCTAACCTGACCTACTAACCTAAATTTGTTGATATAAAATGCAAATATTGTAATCGCGCTAATCTTAACACTCATTATAACCAATAATGATTGTTTATTGTACTCCCTTTGTTTGTAACCTAACCTTACCTAATCTAACCTAATCTTACCTAACCTAACATAACCTACTAGCCTCAATTTATTGATATAGATTGCAAATATTGTAATCGCGCTAATCTTAACACTCCCATAATAACCAATTATGATTGTTTATTGTACCCCTTTGTTTGTAACCTAGCCTAACCTAATCTAATTTAACCAAACCTAATCTAACCTACTAACCTCAATTTGTTGATATAGATTGCAAATATTGTAACGCTAATCTTAACTCTCTCATAATAACAAATAATGATTGGTTATTGTACCTCCTTTGTTTGTAACCTAACCTAACCTAATCTAGTTTAACCTAACCTAACCTAACCTAACCTAACCTAACCTAACCTAACCTAACCTACTAACCTACATTTGTTGATATAGAATGCAAATATTGTAATCGCGCTCATCTTAACACTCTCATAATAACCAATAATGATTGTTTATTGTACCCCCTTTGTTTGTAACCTAACCTAACCTAATCTAACCTAATCTAACCTAGCCTAACATAACCTACTAACCTCAATTTGTTGATATAGATTTCAAATATTGTAATCGCGCTAATCTTAACACTCCCATAATAACCAATAATGATTGTTCATTATACCCCTTTGTTTGTAATCTAACCTAACCTAATCTAACTTAACCTAACCTAACCTAATCTAACCTAACCAACTAATCTAACTTTGTTGATTTAGAATGCAAATATTGTAATCGCGCCAATTTTAACTCTCTCATAATGACAAATAATGATTGTTTATTGTACCTCCTTTGTTTGTAACCTAACTTCACATAACCTACTAACCTAAATTTGTTGATATAGGATGCAAACATTGTCAATCAATCAAAGAACATTGTCAACATTTGGAAATTTTGTTAATATTGCTTTGTTATTAATTCCTAACGACGGTATAATACAGCGAATCCCATTCCTAACCAGAAGAAAAACAATCTTCTGGATCTATTAGCGACACTATTAATAATTTTTAAGAAAATCTAATAGCGACTTATGACCCATTCGATGTTTATACGTTTAGTAATATATCTAATTATATTCAGGTTACATTATGTATTGACGTTGCTGTTGCTTTTGTATCTTGTTTTGAATGTTAAACTCTGGATGTTGTATTATTATCATCTAGCTGAATGAATAAAGTTTATTTTTCATTACTAACGTGCTATATTTCATTGTGTAAAAAGATTTAAGTTAAAATGTTCAATGTGCAAAATGATTTAAGTGACAAAAAATTTAATTAAAGAGGAATCACAAATATTTTAAAAAGATCCATTTAAAACAACTAAAAATAGTCCACCAAATAAAAATTCGATTGTTTTTTTTTACATCCCAGGCCCGAATTTAGATAGTTAACTCTCAAAAATATTTTTTTTTGTTTAACATCATTTACCCGGCACCCCGAAATTATTTGTCAACATATTGCACAACCAAAACAGGACTATAGCTCGAGAATTTCAAATCAAATCTAGGTGGAAGACAAGATTGAATAGCCCCTCCCATTACAATAGGTCATATGTTCTCGTAGATTGTGGTGGAAAAATTGCAAATTTCTTTGCCGAATTGGCGGAAGTTGTAAATAGAATAACGTTTTTAAAATTATTAAGAATTAAAACCTCAGTCACTGACGAGACAAAGAAGTCGCGTTTCATTGAAGAAACCGCTGATATTTTATTTTTATTGCATAGTTTGCGGTTTTTGTCATTATTAATTATTCGTTTTAAAATGTCACATATGAGAATTCTAACGCTATTTCATTTGTTCGTTCCAATAAAAGTAATTGCAGTCACGGCAAGAACAAGATGTATTATGGGTCGTTCCCCCGTTTGTTTCTAGATTGCTTTACGGAAAATATATAATCCCTACAGGACACACTAGATCCTCGTGGACTGCGCCACGAATTAATTATTGAAGTGAAGCAGCGGCTTAGGAAAAGCCTCGCCGTCCTCGGGAACTTGAATTCCGACAAATTTTTAGATTACGACGATACTCGCACACGCCACGCGCCCTCTCCCGGTTGCAATTTAAAAGGTTTTCCTCTATTGCCGCACGGTACACTCGCTCTCGAATATATGAATAATAAGTAGCGGCTATTAAAACTGCATACTTACTTTGGTGCAGCTGCCACTCGAAATTCTCCGCTTCTGAAGAGTATTTACATGCGGCCACATCGTCCAAGCTAACGGAATTATACCTTGATTCATCATTAAGCTCCTCGACAGAAGTTACCGATATTAAACAGATAACTTTTCTATGTTCGTAAGCAGGTTTTCTTTAACTTTACGGAAGAACATTGGAATCTCCATACATTCCAATTGAATTTGGTATTTCTGGAAAATATGTGGTTGTGTTTCTTTGTAAATGGGTTCAAATCCTTGAGATTAGATGGCGGGGAGGCGCTATATGTTGTTTCAACGGTATCTCGGTTTTTCGATCGTTGCGCCATCTGTTCTATTTTTAAAGGACGTTTCACCTTGCTCTCGTAAAACACAATCGGATTTTTTATTATTTTAGTATACTATTTGAAAAGTATACAATGTGTATTATTTTAAGGAAACCAAGTAAATCGGTTGATAATAGATATTCATTGTTTTCCTGTCTTCCTGGAATTGGATATTGTCTCTGTCACTATAGAAAAATGTTAGTTCTGCTTGTGTAGTACTCCAATGTTCAAAAAACCCTTTCCGACATAAATTTTTCTAAGTAAGATCGAAAAAATGTTCTGTAAATAAATTGAAGCTATCAGCAAGCATAGTCATTCCTATTTGAAGTGTTTTAACTCAGAAAAATCAGCGTTCCCATCGACAAAAAAACATTGAAGTGTTCAGTCCGTATCTACCAACGAACTCGGAGAGTTCGTTGGTTCGTTGGTACGTTGGTATCTACAAATATTCTCGGTGATCATGGGAAACCGTTTCAAATTCCTATTTAGTTTGTAACCAAATATAAGCGTTATCGCATAATTGGTTACGCACTTATGTAAAACACATTAGCATCGTAAAACCACGTAGCGCTTCGAAATTGCTAGATAAACTAGAAGATTAGAGATACTTGTTCGGGATTCGTCAAAAAATGTTGCCGATCACAACATGGATTCAAGCGGATCAACCCTCAAATCCGTCATAAAACAAAAAAATTATCTATGTAAGTTGTGAGATTTAGATTTAGACAGTACGCCCCTATCGTGTGTTGATGAATACCAACATCATCTTCGGAAAGAGAGGACGAAGGAAATGATTTATTGCATTTGACAGATGGGCGTCATCTCAGTCTAGAGTGGGATGCCGTTATCTTCATAGGCATAAGTTACATTTATAACAAATCATCTTACACTTTGCACAAGATTTTATCTTGTCCCGGCATTATTTAGGACTGAATAAGAGTATATTGTTCATAAAATTTAAGTTATCGGAGGGTGTGGATAAATCTCTGGAAAATCTGTAGTCTCTAAAAGTGTTTATTTTAACGACATTCAGATATTCTTGAATGCTATTAATGTTCCTTTTTCGCATTTTGTACAATAATGTACTTCATTAACGACCCCAAAATCGTACAGTAATGAGACATTTACTGCATAGCAACCAGTACTGCATGAAAACATCAGTATCATTTAAACTACAATTTAACACAGAAGGAAAACGTTTATTTCAAATATTCTGACAATAAATACAAAAGAACAGTTGCTTAAGTTAGAAAAGGTTACAAACAGCTTCTGACCTCGCTGCATTAACTAGTAGTTGCTGAACATTTTTTTCAATCACCACAATTTCTAAAGAGTTTTCGTGGGATTGTCCAAGTTGGACATTGTTAAATATCCTTTTAGAATTTTTTATTTTATTACCAATGCTTTCTTCCACGTATCCTTCAGCTACGATTGTAGATCGCCATCCCCCATGCCGTTTGAGAACCTGAATATCAGCGCCACTGTTAGCAAGAAAGTTGCAGAAATTCTTCTCAGGCAATGGCCGGTGTAAGCAGGAAGTTTTAAATATTTCGCAATTCTTTGAGGAATTTATGCAAACGTATGAACGCTAACTGGCTGTACTCTACATTTGCCATGACGATAAAACAGGAAAAATTGATAATGACAATAATAAAGATTCTTGACCCACGTATGAATTAATACAAAAATTCTCGGGAAATAGGTCACATTAACACATATATTTTTATTTTTACCCTCGTCTTTACGTACGTTTCGGTCTCACGACCATCATCAGAAGACTTATTAATACAATAATGATTACTTAGAAATACTGTAATAACACAAAGCGTCCTTATCGCACAAATATCGTTTAAATGCCAACGTCGCGAAACGAACGGAAACATGAAATCGGAAATAATTAATAAGTCTTCTGATGATGGTCGTGAGACCGAAACGTACGTAAAGACGAGGGTAAAAATAAAAATATATGTGTTAATGTGACCTATTTCCCGAGAATTTTTGTATTAATTGATAATGACTCACTGTTTTGGGTCTTAATAGTACTTGTGGTAGATTTCATACCCGTTACAATCAACATTTTTCCATAATCTTCTGTATCTTTAGTTGTTAAACTGCATAATTCTGCACGCTGACATGCACCATTCAGCCTAAAAATTAATACCGCTTTCATTAACAGAAACGTATCATTATAGGAGCCTCGTTGAAGAACTTTGTTACATTTTCCATTATTAAAACTTTTGATTTTTTAGGTTTATACTTGTCGTTTTGACGTTTCAAGAGAGCGATTACCTTTTTATTTTGTGAAATATCCGTAGTTTCATTGATTTGTATCGTACTTTTGATCATAAACTACATAAAGATTTAATAATAAAGATTCTTGACCCAGGTATGAATTATATATAAATTCTCGTGAAATAGGTCACAATAACACTTATGCTTTATATTTTCTTGTCGTCTTTACGTACGTTTCGGTCTCACGACCATCATTAGAAGACTTATTATGTCTGAAACTTGATTACTTAAAACTAATTGTATTACACAAAGCGTCCTTATCGCACCAATTTCAATTAAAAAGTCGATCACTAACTGTGTTGACATGAGCACGCATTAATTAAAAGTTCTGCTTAGCAGTGGATTTTTGATAATTATACTATAGAATTGAGGTTTACAATTTCGTTTATTCGTGTTTCTGTTCGTTTCGGCGACGTGGGCATTTTAATTGAAATTAGTGCGATCAGGACGCTTTGTGTAATACAATTAGTTTTAAGTAATCAAGTTTCAGACATAATAAGTCTTCTGATGATGGTCGTGAGACCGAAACGTACGTAAAGACAAGAAAATATAAAGCATAAGTGTTATTGTGACCTATTTCCCGAGAATTTATATATAAAGATTTAAGGACTTTTGCCTAAAGTTTTAATGAACGTTATTCTTCAATGGGCACACGTACCAAAACTGTTCTCACTCCGCGTGGCGGTCTCAGATTCATTCCGCCGAAGAGATCACTGACGAATAGTGAAAAATTATAAATTAATTTTGGGGCTTTGATGTTATTTTGGGACTGCTTCCTCACTGCAAAGTAACAGTAGACTAAATATTGATCAACTCTACATTTTTCATTCACTTCATACAGCTACAACAATCAGTCCAGCAGGCCTAAGGCACCGACGAAGGCTAGGATTGTTCATGGACTTATGCCTCTTATGACCTCAGGTGGCATGTATGCGCTGCCGAAGTGTTGTAGCCTAAGAGAAGCTATGTACAACACTTTAACCATATACAATTTCCAACTTTTTCGTAAAAATAAGCCAGCATTACGTTTTCATCAATTCCTTTAAATCTCTTGGTGTTTTTCCACTCTCAGAACATATTATACTTTCCCGTACTTCTCCTTAGATTTTACCGGAAGTAAACTAGAAGAAGTTTCCTTAGTTCTCGAGCTGCATTTAAGATATCTCCCAAGTCCTGGCAGGATCGCCATGTGGGGATCAGCTCTTAATGACTGTTTGCCATAAGCTGATCGGTGGTCCTTTGGGGATCAGGGATTAAAACACTCACGTTATAAAAATGGTGGCACTTTACTGAACTTAGAGCTCGACGTCATAACGACTTAATGTCTTACTCCACACAACAATACAATCAATCCATAATCAATAATCATCTCAATGCTCAATAATTATAATAATCTTAGTATATATATATCAGTCTTTCAATAACAACCTTGACGCTCGTGATGTCAGAGTCCCTTGTTGTGTAACTTATACTAAACAATATGTTTATATATTATTACAAGGTAATCATAACACTAAACATATTGTTTATGTATTCCTTATGCATTTACAAACATATGGATTATATGTATTTAATAATAGAAATAAGGTTGTATTCGCTAATTGAGGAATTTTAGGTAATCTCGTATAGGGAAGGGATGGAAGATTCCTATACTACAAGCCATTTCGATAATTATTTCAAATCTTGCTGTTCAAAGATGAGTTTATTTGGATGCTGTCAACCTTTGTCAATTAAAACACATCCCATTTAAATTGCTAGGATACCAAAGAGTCAGACCACTACTTATTTCTTAGATTTTTTAAGTAACTATTATTATAAACAGATTTTAACATGGAATGCAAAATAAGTAAATGCGAAAAAAATAGTATACGCATCTGTCAGAAAAGTGGAATTTTACTTGACGAGTATAGTAAGTTTGAATAGGAGCGAAGCGAGTCAAGTACAATCGAACTTGATACGTAATGTACTATTGTCTCACCATTTCGAATGGTAAATGAAGGAAATACACGCCAGAAGGTATCTCGAAGAGCATAATAAATATGCATTAGAAAGCCAAGACTATTTCAAATAATAAACACAATTCCTAGGAAAATAAATGTTATGATGGCCATCAAAACGGTTCTAACCGAACTAACGAATCATTAGAATGAAGCAAACAGCCGGAATTGTATGTTTACAATGAGTAGTTTTCAAATAAATTAGAATTGGGAAGGCAGGAAGTTGCAAATACGGAAGTTCGGTAAACATTATAGGTAACTTATGGAGAACTGCGATGAACATCGGTAGTCCATACAAACCGCAACTCACTAACGATCGAACTGTCCTAAATTAACTTCCATGTAGGGCATAGGGTGGCCGTAGCGATTGCCGTCGGCATACGCAGCGGAACAGCGGAAGGGCCTAGCAAACTAGTAACATGCGCCCGAACCGGTCTTTGAATATGACCCCAAATGACTAATTATTTACCTGGACTGCACACTACATCAACTCTTACTTCACTCGACGAGTCCATGGGGATTCAAGGAGAACAAATAATGCAACGCGAACCGTACAAACGAAATAAGCACAGTGAGAGCAATATGCGTTTATCACAAGCACACTGCAGGATGACGTTGGACGAAATAAATCTATCTGCATTATTGGCAGTAGAACTGAGACAACAGAAAACAACCCATGTATCTGTTACTGTGAATGTCCGATATTAGTGAATGTTAAGATGCACCAGTGTATGTCGACAATCACCAATATTAATGGTGTAAGTCCGAAATTATTTCAATATTTTTTTTGTTTTGGACATACACCGGTGAATGTTAACATACTCCAAAGCGATTTTGTGTGTCTTAGATACTGCAATTTACGAATTACGTGAATGTTAACAGACTCCAGTGTTTGTTCGAAATGAAGTGAGAAAGTTAGAGTGCTATTGTTCTCTCTTTTTTCCACGCCGACCACCCCTCGCCGCACCGCTGATAGGTACCGGCTGCTTCGCTCAGCCCAGCTCACATTAAAAAAACTAAGGCTAGTTACTTCATCATTACCACGTGATCAAATTTTAAATGTTAAAACCGAAGAGGAACTCGAAAAAATTATTCAGAATTCAAATATTACAAACTTTGATGATGATGGTACACAAACTACTAATGGCATAGAAATTACTCACGATATACAAATTACTAATGGTAGACAGATGACTTATGATATGCAGGCTGATGTTAATACGCTATTTGTTAATACCACACAAATTGCTAATGATACACAAGTTGCCAATGATACAGAAGTTATTGGCACACAAACTAGAAAAGAAAATGAGGACGAAGAAGTTCAAAAATGTTTCGTATGTGAAACAATATACGAAGGTTCAAGGTTGTGTTCAAAATGTAGTATGCCAGTCCATTCATCGTGTTGTGTAAATTTATCAGAATCCGAAATATGTTTACTGTGCAACAGAAAAGAGGCATCCAAAAGAAATATAGAATTAGCGAAACTTGGACTCCAAGATCAAGGAAAAAAATGCTTAAAGTATCGCAGGCAAATTTTCCTCGTGCAAAATGTGGAGATACTGTAAGGTTGCGTGTTCCTGATGTCGACAGAGGTCGTACAGATTCCAGAAATATCCTTACATGTGTTACAAATGTGGATGGTGACTATAATCAATTGTTGGCTACAAAACATGGGACGTTATCACAGATGTATACTAGAAATCAGTTTTCCATCTGTGATGAAAATTTTATCAATATATCTGAAACTTCTTCTACAAAAATATTAATGCGTGGAATTATTGCTTTGGAATCAAGATTTTGAGGACAAGGATATAAGCGTTGCAATTGTGCACAAAAATGCAACACCAAGAAATGTAACTGTAAAGCTCGTGGAGTTATTTGTAATTCTAAGTGCCATAACAGTTTGCCATGTACTAATAAATAAGTTTTTTTTTTATTGTTATACCGAAAAATGCTGTAATACCTAATTACCTATGAGAAGGTATGTTGTAACGAATGAGTATTTTTTTAATTCTATAGCCAATAGGGCAATAGCATTAATAGTAAGTGTACGTTATTGTTCACCTTACTTGGCAGGTAATGCTATTTGTATTAATGATTTAAGATTTAGATTAATAAACATGTTCTGTTTTATTTATTATAGTTCTATGATTTTATTTATTGTAACAATTTGTGAGATCATTTTAAATCAGACCCAAACTTCTGTTTTGCAGATATCTTTGCTAAATCATCATAATTTAACTCATCATGAAGAGAATGAAGATTAACCAAGTCGTCGTGGTGTATGATAACATTCACTGGTGAATGACCGAAAATATAAAGAACAGAATAAATAACAAACAATCACCAGCTAGCTTGGTGGTTGTTAACATACACCAGTGTATCTTAAGATACACTCCGCTTCGAACATTCACAGTAACATATCCACGTACTGAAAAATATTTTATATAAGAAAATGTTCTCTTTCTACAATTGCAATACTTAACATATGCAATATGTACTTGGAAAAAGGAATTTTCAATTCCAAAGAAAAGAAAGAAAACCCTTCCTAATAGTTATAGAACCATGTCAATACTATTTGTGATCTCTAAAATAATGGAAAATGCAATCAACATCGAGCTATTTGTTTGAGTGGGTTTTCTGTATATGTCGAAATCCAAATGATTACTATCTTTTATAATGTTAATATCAAGGAAAGGAAGCTGATTATCTGTTTCTATTTCGACAGTGAATCTCAGTAAATCAAATTGGCTATTAAGCGTGTTCAAAAAGCCATGTAAATCAAAATCTTTACTTGTAATCGCGAAAATGTCGTCAACATATCTATACCAAACGTTTGGAAACTGATTCAATTTTGATTTTAAGGCCAAAAATTGGCCAAAAAAGGAGAGAGTGGATTGCCCGTTGCACATCCGCTTGTTTGTTCATAGCAATTTTTGTTGAAAGTGAAATAATTTTGCTCCATACATAAAGATGTTGGGATCACATATTCTGTGCAATTTCTATCGAGGATATTATTATTTGAAAGCCATTTCTTCAGAATGTTTATCGACTCAGAGATTGGAGTATTTGTAAATAGTGAAACAACATCAAATAAAAATAGTTATTAATATGATAACAGAATGAAATTTAGACCACTTTGAACAAAATTCGTCTCTCCCTAAAAGCCAATGAAATTTGGATGAATGTATAATTTTATCTTCTGTGAAATATGGAATTTTTAAATTGCTGTTGGTAGTGAATCCTGAATCAATCTTTGGTTGGACATCTTTCATGTTTTCATAAAATTTAAAAAAAACTGTTCACGAAAGTTTTATGAAAAAATTCGCTTAAATCTTTGTTCTTGGATTTTGAAATGAAGTCATTATAATTAAAAATATCATCTTTTGTGAACAAGGTTTGGAAATCAATCTCATCCCGATCTTTTAGGGTGAGTCGTCTTTCTTCAGGATATTTACATTTGATGGGAATTTTTTTGACAAATAGAAACGGTGATTCAAAAAAAATCTTGAGCAAGTTTTGGAAGTTATCTACAAAACATAAGTACTACAATAGGGGGTAGTTTCCTCTTAAAAGCAATATTTTGAGATCAGCCAACCATTTAATATTACACTACGTAAAATATGATAGCTTTTGACAACTCGGCCGAGACATCATCAATAAAATCAAGACAAAATCGTGGATAAAGATGGTGAGATATTAGACAAATGTAGAAAACAGAGAGAATGAAAACTGGAAGTTTTATCGACCTAAAATACTCGGATTTATCTCTAGTGTAATTCTAAACTTCCAGACAATTTTCAGACTCTCCAATTCATATTTTTTTTCAAACCAACAGAGTCTCTCTTTCATAACCTAGCCGTGATAATTTTCGAAAGACTATCCTGTAAATTTATAATATGAACATGAAATAATAATTCACGCAGCGATGCGAACTGTTCTGTCATCTACCTCCGACGCATTACGACAGATACGTTGAATGAGTTCACATTCCTCGGATCTGGAAATGTTGAGTCGTCAAAGGCTAAAAAGAGGGCCGTTTGTCGTGCGCTTCTATACGGCTGCCAGGACACGTTTATGTTGTAGAGAACGCTCCTTGATGGAATGCTATTGCATGTTCGTATATCGTGAACACATGCCATAGATGGGGAAAAGTCATTTTTAAAGGCGCACGGCGGCATTAGACCGCTGATATCGAACGGTACGAAGATGAGAAAATACACTTTGGACGAAGGTTTTATATTTGACTGCACTCACACTAAATACAAGCTACTTTAAACTTCCTTGTAAACTTTGCACAAAGAAGGGAATGAAGTTAGAACGTTTAAGGCGGAGAGAATTCAATTTTAAATTGGACGCGAATACTTTGGTTAACTTGAACGTATTTAATGTACTTACTTTTCTTTGTCTAAACATGCTAAGGCCTAAACGATCAATTTAATCCTAACGAAACCTTCGTACTGTAATTCTACATAAATAGAGATATAAGAATTGCGATTAACGGTCACCATCATTCATCAACAAGAAAATGAACCCTGGGAAATGCAGTTCCACAAGTTGTTTAGTTACTTCAAGTTTTCCCAATTTATGAGAATAATTAAGACAGAATGAGCGATAACGAACGAAGTCTTGCCTCCTTTTAGCTCTTAGTTTTGGTCTTGGTTTCTACGTAGCGATCGAACGGTGACTCCGGTTTGCCCAAAATTGTATATAAATATGATGCGTTAAATTTACTGTTGCACCTTAAGCCGTTTTTGAGTTTTTGGGCAGAGCGGTCCGGCGAAATACTGGACGCTATTCGCTTTGTTTCGCGCAGTGTTCCGTAGGTTAACTATCAGGGCGATTGTAGAGAAGAGAATTTAGTTCGCGCAACTAGACAGACTTTGGCTCGCGCTCTCCATCGGCTTATGCGAAAGTTGGCGTGAGCTGGGTGAACGAAATATTTCCTCATTTCGGCTCATACGGCACGTTGTTGATTTCTACATAGCAGTCGAACGATGACTCCGAATTACTCAAACTTTTCACAGGATGAAGATATCATGCGTTAAATTTACCTAAAGCCATTTTCAAGTTATTGAACAGTGCAGTGCGGCGAAATACTCGACGCTATTCGATTTGTTTCGCGCACTGTTCGGTGCACTGACGATCAGGCCGATTGTAGAGAAGAAAATTTAGCTGGCGCAACTGGACAGACTGAGGCTGACGCTCCTTTCGACATACTCACTCCGTCTCAACCCTTTGGGCATATGCGCAGCATACTGATCGGCCTCCTAGTTACCTTATGTCTCGATAAGGGATTTAAAAGAGGACTCCAGGCCAATTGTCTCTTTATCAAAGCACAGTTGGATGTGGAATGAAAACTACAAGTATTTCGAGATATTTAGCGTAACAATGAAGAACTAATCCAATACAACATGTTATAAGTTCCATTGATGTAGTACCTTGAAAATGGCGAGAGTTACTCTAGAATCGTTCGATGCTCTTTTCATTAGGTGTTCTATGAGTAGGTTCAAAGCTTGCCCAAATGTTATAATCTAGCTGGACTAGGTAGAACATGTACTCTGTTGTGGCTCACTTCTAATTATATTTCACCCATATAGTGATTTTGCTGGTTGAGTTTTTGTTCAGATCTTCTAGTAGGAGATGTATCTTATCGAGCATCTCAGGTTTGATACTTTTCCCAGCTGGGCAGTCAAAGAAAACGTGATCTGCCCTTATATTCATTTTTCCACTAAGCCGAGTTTTCGTAGGTAGTGGTTCATACGACAGTGTTCTGTGTTGTCCTTGTTTATAATGAACGCTTTAGAGTTTTCTACTCCCAGTCCAGGATGATGTAGCTACACTGTTTCTGAATACTTCATTTCCAATTTTTTCCAGCATAAAACTGTCTGCCTAGATAAATTTTCCAGATCATCATGTGTTCTAATGCAACGAAAATCTAAAAAGCACCATCTCGCAAGCTCACCAATTGTTTCATTCCTTTCCTCTATCTCTGTTGTCATCCCGTTGAGAGAGAAATGGGAAAATGGCCGTACGCCAAAGCACGACTCAATTTGGTATACGGATAGGTCTAGAACGTATATAAGAGTCGGTGCAGGCTTTTACGGTCCTAAATATATTGATGGGTACTCCGTGCGAATGGGGGATATTCTAAGCCGAGTTGCTTGCCATTTAAAGATGTTCGGAGAAGCTGCTCGACTATGGTAATGTAAATGAGACCATCTGGATCTGTTCGGACAGTCAAGCGACACTCAATGCTCCGAAAAGCCCGACTGTATCCTCGAAGCTTGTTAGGGATGCCAAGGAGATCGTTAACAGACTAGCCGTTGGCAAAAGGTCAACATGACCTGGATCCCAGGTTAATCTCTAAGATCTTAATAGGTTACAGAAATCTGATGAAATTTAAACATCTAGTAAGAAACAGTATGCCTGCGCTCATTCGAGCCAGGTTTACCTGACTAGGTCCGGGGAACATCACGGCCGATGACCTAAACAATAAAAGTGTAAAACAGATCTTAGGATTCTGTAGAGCAGTACAAGGGCCTTTGGCTACGTCCAATGATCTTTGAATTACGCCCCCTGTCATCTGAACCAATACCAAAACCCTTTTTCATAGTGCACTAGTCGTCCACTGGGGCCACATGGTAGTTATATGACGAATATCCATCTTTCAAATGATCCTCAATGAGTTAAAACTTTCCCAAATATTGAATTCAATGGGCATCTATATTGTGATAACTACCATAATATATAGAGATGAACTATGAAACTCGCATCGTGTTATTTAATGTTATGTATCGAAGCCTAAAAAACTCTTAGATTTTATTTCGAAGACGCTAACTATTACGTATCTTTTGATTTCATCTACCATTCGACATTCAACGAATTCAGTTGAATCCGTTCATTTATAAAAGAGCGTTAGATCGTTTACAATTTTCAATATTCTCAAATAAACGATTTTTCACGCGTTCGATGCACAGTGTAATTAGGGCATGAGCATCGGGCGGCTATCGGCGTCGCAAAAACCGATGTCGAGATAATCCCAGCGGTGAGGCTTAGCGCTCGACGGAAGAACCGGGGAAAGAACCGACAAACAAGCAAGCTACGAACGGACGAACGGCTATAAAGCGGCGAGTGTGGGTAAATACTGGCTCACGGGTGATTAACCAAGGCAGCGATCGAGGAGCCAACCGATAACGAAGGCAACGCTCTTCCGCGTATACCCTTCTTTACTAGTTACTACGTCAGCTTATGAGCATCGATCTGTCACCCGTACCTGTCATTACCATCAGCCATGTCTGGCTCAAATACTGGCGTTCAGTTATCGCACGATGGTTTGCTACCGCTGAATTATTAACGATGCGAATATTGGTGTAAATCTGTTGAAACCCACACTCAACAACATTTAATTAATTTGATACTTGTGTCATAATGAAACAATTTACGAAGCTAACATTGAAATTTCACTATCAAGGTAAAAATCAGGCAAACTCTTGTCTAGAATGAATGAGAGAATGTATACTAATTATTCATTAAACTGCATATATTATTTCAAAAAGCATTTCTTTCATCAAATTAATTACGCTCAAATATAACTCATATTTAGTCTGGACTAATCCTGACGACTGCGCCACAAATTTTTACGACGAGAGACACGGACAAGGTGTTCATGTCCACACATACGACGAGAGACACGGACAAGGTGTTCATGTCCACACAGAACGTCCGGAGCCACCTTGGAAACAAAGAAGAGTGTAGACAAGGGAAAGTTCACCCTCTTAAGAAAGAAGCGATCTATTGGTATACCGAAGAATCAAGAAAAGCAAAAGATACGGGAACCAAATACTCGGAAACCATGGGTGAATCTGAATCTGGACAAAGAATACAGAAAGAACGCCCTTGTGTTCGATAGACAATGAGCCTAGGTTGGTTCTCAACTGCATAATCATACTAAAAACCTTAGCAGAACAGAAGACCAGGCCAAGTAGAATGTTCTTACACGCAAAAGGACGTGAAACATTGTTGATAGAACCCGAATTGTTCCGTATTATAGGATCACACACTATACCGAAAATCTTCAAAGCTGCATATAAAGAAATCAGCAAATATAATGAAGTTATATTACGGGAAATAAAAGATCCTCCAAGACAAATTTGAGGAAAAGGATGCATAGGGGACAGGATTCATGGCGGGGTACTGTAAACTCAATGGTCATAATATGAGAAAAATTGGTCTGAACAATGCTGGGACACTACATTTAAGCCAGGAAGCATCATAATTTATCTGGAAGATCAGCAGTCAGTCGTTTTTGTTTGTGTGATGAATTCAACTGCAAAAATATACAATAAACCGCATCAAGTGAGCTCAAGGAGTTCAGGTCATTTAATTGTAATCCCAACTTCCCCAAATGGACTAACTGATACATTTAGGAGAGTCAATGTTCAACCTGCATTTGAATCTAAATTAAAACACTTGCTTGGTAGCACGTTTAGTGAAATTTCAGATTGGCTAGATAAAATCCGGTGTAATGTTATGTTGGCTTAACTAAGAGGAATGTTTCTACCAGATTTGAAGACCATTTTTATCATGTTAGCCCTGATAAGAATGATAGACCGACGTAGCAAATCACGCCTTATGAAACATTCATAAAATCAAAAAATTAGGACTTTCTCTCTTAAAATAGAGCGACAGACCTTACTTAGGAACATTGGAAGATATAGAAATGTATGAAAAGATGGATTATTTATTAAATTTTGATTTACCTCCGATTAAAAACGATCCATTATTACAAGTAAGTACTTCAATAAAACACAGAGCTCACGAAGTTTTAATTTTGTAGAGCCTGGATAATATGAGAAACTGAAAGTCGGCACCATTCTAGTACAGATCTAACTTCTTCCTCAATTTTCGAATCTAAACCCAGAAACACGTTATTCGAAAATGCTGCTAGTGGTTGCATAAATTGTTGTGAGTGATTTCACACTTTGTTCGAGTCACTGGTCATAACGTATGAACATCCAGAGGACAGTGACACTACAGTTGGGGAATAGTAAAAGATACAATTTGTGTAGACAATGTCAGAATTCATTTCGTAAATTTGATAAATGGATGCGAGCAGTTGATTTACAAATGCCCAAGTTCATAAATAAAACTGGTGGAGTCTTGGGGCGCTCAGATATTTTTAGTCACGCGACGACAAACGTAAAACAAAGCTATAAATAGCGCGGGCGATATTTCGCGACAATTTGTACACAATCCCATCAAAATCCAATTTAACAACGTTGTATATCGCACCTGGGAATTGCCCAAATTTAACCGACGCGACGGCGTAATACCAAATTGAAATGTAAGTAAAGGGTACGTCTCAGCGATGCACTTATGTCTGGTATAGATAATGAAGTGTAATATCGCTTCGCATCATCGCAATCCCCAAAAGAACAAGAAATCAGCAGAGAAATCTCCCTGAAATCAGTAAGCAATGCACAGCGCGCGGATAGAAAGACGGGCCGGAGAGTAGAGAAGCGAGGCGCAAATCCCCGAGAGCGAGAAGCTCGAGCCGCCTGCCAACGTCTCGATACGTTGCCGTCATTTCATGAATGAGAGCTTTCGAGATGCCTCGAGCGCCGATATGCATCCGGGCGTCTTCCGTCCTAATCTCTGAAAGCTTCTAGGCGGCTACGAGCCCACTGCCGCTACATGATGTGCTTCGAACGACTTAATGTCAAGCCTTTGTTATTACTAGTATGTGTGAGCGCCAAAGCACTTTATAGACGGGTGCATTCTATGAATTTGGCAACGTTCGCATATTATTGCACATGCAGACGGCTCACACTAAACGAATATGTTCTCTACGTGTAAACAAGCTGTTCAACCGATTAAAACAGCAATAAATAGAAATAGATACCATAGGTACGCAAAATCTTTCTCAAATTGAATATAATCAGCCATTACGTGATGAAAATCCATTGTAAACATGAATAAAGTGACTATTAAGAGTTCGATTTTTACTATTTTAATAATAGTCGAGGCATTAAAGCAGAAAAGGTTGAAAAAAAGTCATTTAGAAAAAAAAATGTTGAAAAAATGGCTATATATAGCCAAAATATGCCACAATTTCTCACTCAGTGGTTTTTGAGGTTGCTGATCATGATTCTGGTGCCAGAGTTAAACTACGACGCACCTGGGACTCAGGACATCCTGATACTATCGTCGTCTCCAGGGAATTTGCAAAAATACCTTCTGCAAAGGAATAAAACCTGTTAGGGAGGTTCTCTTGAGCATACGGGTCATGACCATGACACCTGATGGTCAGGATACCCTGAAATTCAATCAAATTCGTCACCCGTGGATTTTTTTGGGGCCCCTGAACACGATTCCGGTGAAAATTCCTTTCCCGTTTCCGACTTCTTTTAATTGAACAAAATAATTAAAAAAGTTCGAGTTTTACGATATGGTTATTGTTTTTTTTCTTTAAAACTCATCTTTTTTGCATAACTAGTAATAAAAAACATTGTTATTGAAAATGTCAACATTTTTGCCATTAAAATAAAAAATATTTCACTATTCGTTTTTTTTCGGATTAAAAAAATTCAATTAAGTTTCATTGTAGTGCAAACGGTATTTTTTGAATTCTTTGTTGTCGATATCACAGATCTGCTCATCAGATGCTTCGGTGATTGGCCCGAACTCCAGGAAAGTTATCAGCGATCCGAAAAACCCCGGAGAGACGAATTTTGGTTGTCATGGTCATGACCCGTATGCTCAAGAGCTTCTCCTCCGTAACAGGTTTCATACCTTTGCAGAAGATATTTCTGCGAATTCCCTGGAGACAACAATAGTACCAGGATGTCCTGAGCCCCAGGTACGTCGTAGTTAAATTTGGCACCGGAATCGTGTTCAGCGGCCCCAAAAACCCCCGGAATACGAATTTGATTGCATTTCAGAGCATATTAAAAAACAATCCATGGAAATGGCCTAGGTCATCAGGGTATCCTGACCACCAGGTTACTATTGCGAGTCATGGTCATGACCGGCAGCCTCAAGAGAACCTCCCCAATAAGTTCAATTCCCTGAATTCCCTGAAGACCACGATAGTACCAAGATGTCCTGAGTCCCAGGTGCGTCGTAGTTCCAATCTGGAATCATCGACCCCAAAAACCCCTAGTGAGAAATTTTGGCTATATTTGCACATTTTTTCTTACTATAATTATTTTTTTATTATAGCTCCTGAAAATGAATTCAAAAAGATGCATTTTCCTCTGCAGAAATGCTAAAATGCACATTAGAAAAAGTAACGTCAAACATATTCCCAAAAATCGTAGGAAAATAACAACATTATGCGAAATATATGATAAAGAGTAAGGCCCACAAACAAGCTGGAAAAATACCCACGGGAATGTTCAAAATAAAAGAAAGGTCCATATTGACCCAACCATGGTGCAAATATGAAAATATTCGCGTGATGAACGATTTATTGCTATCTTCTTTACATTTTAGATTGTTCATTATTCTTACAGCTTCCCTTTGAGTAGCGAATACGAATGTTGCTGAAGGTGAAAGACCCCAAACATAATTGAAAATCTGAATGGATTATGGCCAACGGAGATCTCAGATGGAAATGAGGTTTTTCTATGTAAATGGTAGTTGATATCTTTTGGTGATATATGTAACACGATTAAACTAAGGGGAATGCCTAATAATGTTACATACTGATGTTAAATCAATCAGTTATCAAAATTATGTAAGAATTGACATATAAATGAATATATGAATACATTCATTTATTTCTTGTTGCCTAAATTGGTGGTTTGATAAATAATGATGATCATTAACGATAATTATATTAGTTCTTTGGTTTTTCAAATAATTCCTGAAAACTAACCTCGATAAATATAGATTTGGATAAGTTTGAAACGCTTTATTTGCTATATCATGAGTAATTATTGTTTCGTAGTACAATTTCACAATATAGGTGAAGATTGCATCCAAATTAGCCATCTAAGATAAGACAACAACAACAACAACAACAACAACAACAGCAGCAGCAGCAGCATTGTTGTTGTAAAAATTTCCGGAATATGAATTTAACCTCGTGGGCGATTCGGTACGAAAATTTTATGCTGAAATTATTTGAAAATAGAATTAAATTGGTGACAGACAAACTTATGTAAGGGACACCATAGTAGGCTGTTGTTAGGGTTGCATAAGAATGGTAAACTTATTGGTATTTTGACGTTTTACCTGATAAGTTTCAAAAGCGTAGTCGCGTTTTATTTTTTATATTAAACACAAAAAGAAAATGTCACGTTTTGGAAAAGAAAATAGTGAGATGATAATTTAAGGCTTAAATAATAATCTAAAATAAATATTATTTTTTATAGGTTCCATAATTGCATACTACTTGAAAGGAATTAAATAATAATGCATACAAAATAAATGATAATTGTACGCGTTATAATAATATAAAGTTGGCTGTGGATCAAATTCCTGTGACAAGTACAAGTGAAAGTTCTTTGAAGTTGATCGTCTTGTTGATGTTTGGGTATCCTAAAAGCAAAGCTACTTAATCATTTAAGAATAAAATGAATTGCAATACATACAATATATGCGAGTTTATCATTAAAATCTAGAGTATTTAATGTATTTGGTGAACAACTCTGGCCTAGATCCTAAACAAGAGGATCTGTTTAAGAATATGAGCAATATTCTTCTTGAAATTATTCCATATTTCAACCATAAATCCAATGCTCTTATTACAACTGTCAAGCCAGGGAAATTTCCACTTATTCATCTTGCAGCTAGGTGCTTATGAGTAGGGTGATTTTCGAAAAAATTAAGTTGCTGTCATAGCAATATATCAAAATAAAAGCATCTGATTGGCTACAATTAATAGGCATAACAATTTCACTAGAATTGGAATTTAAGAAAATGTCTTATAACAATTGCGTTGTAGATTGGTATTACTGTAGACATTTTTCAATAGTGAGGAAATTCTCCGTAAGTATTGATTACCGACTAAACGGTTGCCAGTAATTCCATTGATATACTTCAATATGCACAGTGATTTCAATCGCAACGCACGCTAGATTGCTTTTCAATAATGGTTTCCAATTTTCAAAGCACTATTAATTAAAATATATTACTAAATAGAGCATTAACATTAGTTATAGCGTTTAGAAAAGTATCAACATCCGTAGTATTTATATACAATGGTAGTTTGTTTATGCCGGTTATGAAATATGTAATATGTTTCGAGTATTAAAAGTTAACCCTCCTTCTAATTTATGGAAATTTATTTTTTTATTACTTCTATATTTAACATATTTTTCATCAGCTTTTAGAATTATCAAAGTGTCTCTGTCAGTTGATTTCGATTGAGGGAATAGTGACTAGATCTGGCTCAACTCTTTTTGAAGTTAAACCTGTCATGGAATAAAAACTTGGACCAAGAAATTATCGATTCCTGTTGAGCAAAAATAAATATCGTTCAATGCCAATATTCTATCAGTTCTTACAATCTAGGACACATTCAGTCAGATTCGAACAAAGACTGTACTATGCTCATTAACCACAGGGCAGATCATACTTTTCATCATAAACATTTGAATACATTGGTGAATGTGATTTTCACCGAGAGCCCCCTAACATAAATAGAAATTAAGGGACAAAGTACTTAAGAGGCAAGTTGGGAGCACCATGCTGCAACAGCATCCCCGCAGTTTCTATCAGACCGCCAACTGAGCTTTCTGCCACCCTACGTTCTTGCTGGATTGTCGCCTAGAAATAATGTCTCCCATTTTATATCCGAAACCATTCTCGGTTTTCATTATATTCACAAAGATTCTATAATTATTGTTCTATTGATGACTATCTTCTAACGTTAGCTTATTTTAAAATCTTCAATTAAAATTAGGCTACAACTAATTAGGTACTTCTAATCGGAATAGAATGAACACATATTTCAGAATTTGATATTCAAACAAATGTCCAATATAGCTTCATTAGTTTCTACATTTCACAACATGATTTTGTACTCAAACTATTTTTAATCATTTTCATAGATAATCCATGTCTGGAGACCAGAACAAAATATGTTGAAGCCAGAAATATGTGCAATGAAATAATAAACGCTTCGAATGCCAAAATAAGATCAAAGCTTATCGAATGGCCGAATAGCTCACGTTCGTTTTGGACTTTCGCCAAAGCAATTGGTAGGAATTTCACTTCCCTCCCCTAATCAAAGATAGTGGCACGCTGGCTATCACCACAAGAAAAAGCAAACCTTTTTTCTGAAATGTGCTGTCATCGATAGCCTATGGGGCCAGACGAAATTCCATATGTCGTTTTCAAGAAATGTGCGCCCGAATTGAGACCAGTTTTCTACAGGTTGTTTATCATTTCATACAAACTTGGTGTATTTCGTTCCAGCTGAAAGACAGCTAGAGTGCAGCTAATGACAAAAAAAGAATGAAAGACGACACTTCCTAATAATTATAGACCCATTACACTATTATCTGTAATCTCTAAAGTGATGGAGAAAGCAATCAACATTGAGCTCATCAAATACCTAGAGAGATCGGCAACCGTCAGCAGAGATCAATAAGAGACCTGCTTGTCTACGTAACACATGTATGACAGAAATCTATTGAATCATTGGATATCTCCAAAGAATTTGACCGAGTCTGGCACCAAAGCATTCTTGGGGAAACTTCCGTCATATGGTTTGCCGCCTCAATTTTGTCGCTTACTATCTAGTTTTCTCTCAGATAGTTCACTCCATGTGGTAGTTGACGGAGTAATTCCCAATACAATGGCCATCAACGCTGGTGTTCCACAGGGATCTGTAATGGCACCAACTTTGTTTCTATTCCATATCAACGATCTGTTGTCGCGTCCACAGCTTGACAGATGATGGTAGACGTCATACCGCTTTCTCAACTAGAACCCCTATACCATCCAATGAAACCAGAGAAGCGAGACAGGGACAGGGTAACGCAAGTAATGAAGATTTGGCAAAGATTTCGAAATAGGGATCTGATAATCTAGTAGAGTTTAATGCAATCAAAACTCAAGCTTGCGTCTTCTCCAGGAAGGCGGATTCCACAATCCCTAATATGATCATGTCAGGTACCACTATTCCTATGAAGTCTTCCATATCCATGATCGGGATCACCACCAACAGCACCCTCTCATGAGACGATAATGTGAGGTCGATTACGAAAACCGCTTCACAAAACTTGGTTTTCTATTCCGTGCCAAGAGCGACTTTACATCTCAACAGCTCCTAATAATCTACAAAGTTCTGGAGTACTAATCACATGTTTGGACTTCGGGTCCCAAACATACGCTGAAGCTCTTGGATTATATCCAGAAGAAGAACCTATTCGTTTGATTGATGATGTTACACTTACGGAATCATTGATCTCCAGAACATCGTAGAAAGGTGGGAGATCTCTCCCTTATCTATAGATATTTTCATAGTCGGTGTTGATCAGAAATCTCGTCTGTTATTCCACCAATGGACGAGGTCAAACTAGTCACCCCTTCACTGTCAAGCTCAAGCCTGCCGAACTTCTTCCTACCAGACTTCATTTTTTAATCGGGCTTCGAAATTGTGGAGTAGTGAGGTCTTTCCCTATGCCTATAACCTCCAAGCCGAAAAATACGAATGCCTATCTCCTCTCCCTACATTCCACTGCTGGCTCACATGATGTTCTTCGAACATTACAGCTTCCCCTCTCATGTAGTCAAAGTATAAAAAAAATGTTTCGGAACAAATCAATTTTTTGAACCTTCATGTATTATTGTTATTTTTTTGCCTTTATTTGAAGGAGCTTTGGTTTGGCATTTTGCAAATGCAGTTATTATAAGTCCGAAAAAACTTATCCGTCAAACATACCGGGATATCAAAAATTATCTTGGTCAAGGGTGGTTGTGGAATCTAAAATTTGTGTCTTACTTTACGTTTGAAATAATTATGTCACTGTCACACTGACATCATCAATAACCTACAAATTTCATACCTATTTATTTCAGCTGTAAAACAATAATGAACTACAAATTATGTAATAATTATGTGAACTTTGAACCTTTTCAGAAGTCGTGATAGCCACAATCCGGGCCAAAAACTGTTTTGAAATAGTTAATTTTCGGTAAATCGAATGACATTCACGTGAGAAGCTCGTAGCACGCGAGTTAGAAAAGTGCAAACTGGTTGTACCTAATACGGCTTTACGACGACTTTTCGCGTGCCGTTTTCGCTCCATGTAGTTAGATTTAGTATCGGACCGTGCCCGACGGCCCTTCTTTTTTCGATAAATGTCCATCAAATAGGAAAATTTAATTAAAACAGTTTGAGCTATTCTCAGATCTCAGCTACGCGCGTCTAACGAGCGACGTACCAAAGGGAATTTTCTCGCGACTAAAATATACACGAAGCGGGTAAAACCTAGCGGCCCATAGCCAAAAACACTTTATTACAACTGGCGCCAGTCGCACGGGGCAAGAAACGGCCCCAAATTAACAATACCGAGGTAAAATGTATAAACTCTAACTTACGCGCAGCGGGCTCCTCGAGGCATATGTCAAAATTATTTCGTTCGTAGCTAATTACATAGGACGTCTGGCGTTCATGCAATTATGTTTTTAGATAATTCGAACCTTCTAATTTCGATAGGCCACGTGAAAATCCCGGAGTCCAAAGCGCTAAAGACTTCTGAGTGTTACAATATTCGTATAAAATTGCGAAATTTCGAACTTTTAGAAACTTCAAATTAATTATGACATAATTATTTCAAACGTAACGTAAGACACACGTCTTAGATTCCATAACCACCCTTGACCAAGATAATTTTTGATATCCCGGTACTACCGTCCTTGGTTTGAGTAATCGAAGCACGAGACGCATGACTTTTCATCCATAAGATCGCAATAGCTCAGACAATAAATGATCGTGATTAGATTAAGTAGCGTAATTGTAATGGACAATGCTAGTTATCATAATCTCCCAGATTAGAAGAGATTTATGATAGATCATAATATATATTTTGAATAAACTTGCAGGAGACGGGATCTTTTAGAAGTATTAAAGATTAAAAAAATTAATAAAGAATACGTGTGTGATTAACTTGCAACAGGACAAGGACATACAGTGTTGCGTCTTCCCCCTCGTATTGTGTATTTAATCCAATTGAACTAATAAGGCACGAAGTCAAACCAAATATTAGAAGGAATAATTATGTTAAAGTTATGTTAAATATATCTGTAGTGGAATTAATAAAAAACGTAGTAAGTAAAATTTTTGTACAGTTGGTAATAATGTATAGAACGAGGGGGGTAACCCCAAAAGAATTACTGAAATCTAACTTTTGGTTTAACGGACCATGTTGGTTAGAGAAAAATACCGATGAATGGCCAATTGAACCTGAAAAACGAAACACTGTGCCTACTATAACACTAACGACTGTATCAACAGACTTCAATATATTTGAAAGGTTTTCTTTTTTGTTTAAATTACAAAGGGTCACAGCGTATTGTATTTCATTTCAATATTACATGCCCAGCAGATAAAAGAAGAGTTGGTGTATTAACAGTAAGTGAAACTCAAAACGCCCTGTACACATTAATAAAAATTTCTCAGGAACAACATTTCAAACAGGAGCTCAAAGATCTCGCTAAATCAAAAGAAGTTGGTATAAAATGTAGCATTCTATTACTTAATCCATTTTTGGACAATCAAAACCTTATCCGTGTAGGCGGTCGAATTCGAAAATCTGATTTTTCATTTGATAAAAAACATCCAATCATTCTGCCTGCAAAACATATATTAACAAATCTCATACTTAGAAATGAGCATAAAAGATTATTACATTGTGGTCCAAATGCAATGTTATCATCAATCCGTGAGCGATTTTGACCAATTTCACGAAAAACAACATCTAAGAAAATTGCACATGATTGTGTAAAATGTTTCAAAGTGAATTCAAGTGGTATTACTTATTTAATGGGGTCTTTACCAGAATCTAGACTGGTACAAGGTTTCCCATTCTTTAATGTAGGTGAAGACTATGCTGGTCCCATCTTGCTAAAAGACAGAAAAACACGTAATCCTAAATTGATAAAATCCTACATATGCTTATTCGTATGCTTTTCAACTAAGGCAGTTCATTTAGAATTAGTAACCGACCTCACAACTGAAGCATTTTTAGCATCAATGCGTCGTTTTGTGTCCAGAAGAGGCAAATAGCAAAATATGTATTCTGATAATGGAATTAACTTTGTGGGTGCCAATTCAGAGCTGATAGAATTATTACACTTTGTAAATAAGGTAATTAAGGTGGAAAACTCTTATACATATATGATTAATAATGTTCAACTGACTAACAGTTTAAAACACTTCACTAGGATTAGAAATGATCACCCTTAACAGAGTTCTATAAATCGATAAAATTTTAATTAAAGAATCACATATTAAAAATTCCTCTTTTAATAGTGTTTATAGAAGAGATATTCAAATAACTATTGCTTTCAATAGTCACATGATTTGTTGTAATATATAATTAATAGTTAATCCTCATGATGCACCCAGCCACCTAGTAATAATTTTACGTTATCCCTATTATTCGCCTGTATTTATATTTCCGCAATTTGATCGAACATTACGACTATCCGACAATGAATTACTTCTACAATTATTATCATTATTACGGAACCTAATCGATGGTGCTATAAATAAATCCTCCAATAATTAATTAAAAGTGTTCAGCCTCATCGAATACAAGCGTAAATGATGGACCATTACAATCGATGTATCCAAGGTCATTACGGTCTATCCTAATGCTGAGAAAAACATCATACTGCCAACCCGTCAACATAAAACTGGCCGCGATAAAAGTGATTGTTTGCAAGGGGACGGGGCGATTCCCTCACGCCTTCCCGCCTCTCAACTCGACATACTAGTACAATGTTGCTGTCTCTGCCGTTGCCGAGCTGCTGTGGGTGCTGGGTGAAGCTAAGTTTCTCTATGCCTCATTGCGTACAAACGTTTAAAGTTTATTGTCGCACTCTACATCTGATATTACATTCGGAACAATGACATCAAACTCAACGGCCGTACGATGGATTTAATGCTTTTATTTTCCTTCGTTTGGTCTTTGATAATTTGTAATCGATACTCGGGTAGCGACGGGGGAAACATATAAAAAGGCAACGATTGAATTTTGATGGCTCGGTCGGACATTTTCAACAATGCCACTTGCGAAATTGCTTGCAGAACATTGATTGAACAGCTTCTTTTACATTTGTATAATGTTTAAAAAATATTGTGGTCAATTGAAAAGTTAATTATTTTTAGGACAAAACTGACGACATCGGTAGGTGGTATTTAGTAGTTTAGGTAGCTTGAGCTTGCTTATATTCATTTTTCTCGAGAAAAGAACCAGCTCTGTTTTAAGGATCTGCATTCGGTAGCATAGAACCGCCCAAGTCGTCCTATTAGCAGAATGATTAGCAGAGAGATGTAAGGATAGAGAGCGCTAGCGCCATAAGCGTAACGTTAAAAAAATGACCGAGTTTAAGCGAAGTAACAGCTAAAGATTCATCCCCTCTCTTTACTAAAGATCGCCCCACACACAGTAGTATACAACGAGGACCTCTTTGGTAGAATACAATACAAGTTGTTGAGGAGTAGTGGATTTCTCGCTAAACAAAATTCCCGCACCATCCGATTATATATCTTAAGCCCGGTCACTAAAATAGTCGCTCGCGCTCTCTATCTTTACATCCCTCTGATGGTTAGTCATCCGCGTGTTCTATGGTACAGATTCCTGGATCATTAAGACGTCGTCCTGCGTATGGAACATGGTAGTGGTTACTATCCTCACTACTATGGAACATGTGGATTTCCTGTAGCGAGTGTCCTTGACCATTGAATTACCTACACCTACTACTATTATGGCTTGTTCATGCACCATATAATCATTAATATTATTAACACAAAGTAAGAGCAGATAGAGAATGTCTGTGAGGCTAAGAAAACAAAATGAATATATTCATGACAAGCATTAAAGCATAACAAACAACAATAATTACAGTAGTTGATAATACCGATCAAGACAATAACAAATTCACAAATGACAAAACAATAAAAAGTTTAAAGCAATGATAAGGATTGTAACCTAAAATCAAATTGGCTTTTGAACGCATTAACAGAAAATGCATTAGAAATTCTATTACTAAAGAAAGAGATCTGATGTTGGATGTGAACTTTTCTTTTTCTAATTAGAAGCTAGTGTCAACTTGGAGGAGAAGCAGGCATGATAAGCTGTCTGGAAGCAGATGGTGTACGAAGACGTCTCTGTTGCAATATGGGTATATTTGCCAGTATGAGCCTTTCTTCGTAACAAGGTCTAATCCTACCAAAGGAAAGCCTTGTTGCTAATCTCTGGACACCTTCCAGCCGTTTTTGATTAGATGCGAGCACTGGACACCACACTGGACCAGTATATTCAAGGATAGGGCGAACGTATGCTTTGTACAGGTGCATGAAGGTTTTGAACGAAACTGTGGAGAATGACCTTCTAAGAAAGAACAGCTGCGAATTTGCTCGTTTGCAAGCTTTCGTGATATGCTCTGACCATGTTAGATTCGACGTAATTGTGACACCATAATCATTACACGAGGACACAGGTTTTAACTCTGAACTGTTGACAAAATATTGAATTAGCTCTACCTGTATGGAGGACAACACACTTATCGACATTGAGGGAAAGAAACCAGTCGGTGCACCAGGAGCATATACAAGTTACTTCCAGTTGAAGAGACCTGTGTTCAGAAGAAGAACCATAGATTTTAACGTCGTCTGTCAGGAATGAAGATTTGTTGTGTGAATGGTACCACAAATCACAAAAACCAGGAATAGGAGTGGACCCAAAACATATTCATGAGGCACTCCGCTACCTACTTTGAAAATTCAGTTACCCACTTTCACTGTGAATTTTCTTTTAGTCAAGAAATCGTTCAACCAAAGTATAATTAAGTATAATTTTTCTTACATTCTAAATGCAAGATACTCCTCAGTCAACAAGTTTTCTGACTACCTTCAAAGGATAACGATGAGAAAAATAAACATTAAAAACATCCACAGAGAAATGTTTAATCAAGACGAGAAATTCACTTTTTTCCATGTTTACAAAAATTTTCTAAGTTGCTTGCTTTCAATGGGTGTCAAAACAGAACTAAATGACGTATCAGTCTGAAAATTTTAATGCGGTTTAGTTAAAGATGATTTGTGGCGCCAACTGTTTTATTTTTCAGGGACTTTTCGCCTTGCCCTCGTATGTCCCTTGTTTCCTAGAGAAGTTTTTTTATCTTCTTAGTTCCACACATGAAGCTAACGGAGTGATTGGAAATAAATGTCAAATAACGTACAGCTCACAAACAAACAGAAGTAAGTTAGAATTCGTAATCTTCCAGACGTGTAGAGTAAGAATCGTGTTTCGGAAGAAGTGGAATATTCCATAATTACATAAAGGTATTCATCTTTCCACGCCAAAGTTAATTTTTGTTTATGAAAGCTCCGTATTTAGTGGACCATTTCATTCGAGAGTCGGTAAAGATGGAAGAGAATTTCCCAGATTGCGTTTATTGCTCCTAGCATATACCCAAGGTATTTTAATGTACTTAAAAGCGACAAGCAGTCAGGACGCGGGACAAAGGAATTAAAGGGTATCGCCGGGACTCGCGTTTGCTAAAAGACAGAGCCTGCCTGCTGCTGCTGCTGCTGTTCACTAACGCAAACTTCACAGCGCCCCCGACAGCGACTCGGCAAGGTGGAGATGCGATACCATCCACACAAAAGATGCCAATTTGCAATTTCGATCTTGCAAAGAAAAGAAGCTGCGCGCCGATGAAAAATTGGAGCTAGAACAAAGCGGGAATTTATCTCTCGCGGTGTCTTTCGGATTATTTTGGTCCAGTTCTTAATACAGTATGGGCGAATTTATTGCTCGTCCTTGTGATAATTATTGTAATTTATCGTTTTTAATCCTACCAATATTTGCCCGGCCACCAACTAAACCTTCATTCGAAATTTTCTGGACAGGCGGAAAGAGGGAATACATTCCACTGGTATTATTCAGAAGTATTATTTGTCAATTAATTGACACTGTATTCAGGGTTAAACTTTCGATATTGATATTGATTAATTTTGATGAGTTGTACGGTCAATTTTTCGGTCAACATGTCTTCTAGTCATTGTTATTCTACTCATTTCATTTTACCGAAAATATCTAAAATCAGGATAAATAAACGGAAGTTTATGCTAGAAATGTTCTAATGTATCCATAAATTTCAACATCCGAGCTGAGCCCCTTCATTTGGTCGCTCGTGTTCCATAGTGCAGCACATAGTCCATATAAAATTTGTATTTTGACTTGCTTGTGTTTCCTGTTTCCATATCCATTTCCAATTCCCATTGGGTTCTCCACTATCTACTTTCATTCCCACTTTCCATTTTATCATAATAAAAATCCATATGATATGCCTTCCTCAAAGAAGGGACCGTTGAGGATTGCCATATAATAACTGATGAAAGGGCTGGAAGTATCGCTCTATAATATCTGAACAAGGGTTCCTTCTTTAGCTTGCTAGGAACGCCATGTCTTATCGGTTAACAAGTTCGGTGTTGGGTTATGGTAGACGTTTCTTATGGAACTTAGACATAGGGGCAGATAGTTGGAATAGTTTCTAATACTAACTGCACTAGCTGAACTTCTTAATATCATCCAATGTACTTAAATATCTATTCTCAAGGGAGAAGCCTTGCTACGCTAATAATAGTATATGCTATAGTTCGGCGAAGGTTGATCTACTTGCCGGCATTGACACTCATGTCATGCACTCACGGTCGGAACCTTGTCGACTCATCATTTGTTATGCTGATTAATACAAATAACAAATGTTGTATCTTTATATTCAATAAACATTATTATGACATATAATGATGCTGTCCTTGTGGATAAACACGATGAGAATGAAGGTTTTCACCATCAGTGATAGGTGGCAACCTGGCAACACAGAAAGCATTGTTCGACGGACCTACCAGTTCATTAAAGCATTGAAATCTGTGATAGATCTGCGTTTTACTATTCTCAACTTCCCTTATACCTATACATTCCAAGCTAGCTTGGATCATTGGAAACTTCGGGAACATGGAGTTGATCAATGAGATCAGTGAAATAATTGAACCACTAGCAATGCCGCTTTCGCAACCGATCATTCCTTGCAAAAATGGGATTGTCTTCGGAACAACTATAAAATCTTGTTTTACCATTTTTTTTTCTTCTTCCATCAGTAGTATATCCTTCACCATTTTGGATCTCTCTAGATAATGGATGAGCTCGATATAGATTGCTTCCCCAATTACCACTGAAATGGGTTGGATTCCAGTTATCTTTTTCATCAGAATGGAAACACACCAAGTTTGTTTGAAACGAAACTTAGATCTATTATATTGTCGTCTTTGGTTGCATGACCGTAATCAGAATATCTCAACATCACCGTTTTTTTTAGAGCAACCTGGCAGGGAAAATATCTCTGAGAAGTGCGACGGTTTCACGCGCTGTGTGGCATGTGGCCCCATCCTGCTGGTACCAGAATTTTCCATACCAAGTTCTTCCAACTGTAGTTGCAGAAATTCACGTATCCTTGTTCGATACCGTTTTCCATTAACAGTAACTGCATTGTCTCTGGTATCTTCAAAAAAGAAGGGTCCAATGATTCGTTCGGAGCGTATTGTGCACCAAACAACGATTTTTTTATCAAACTGCATGTTCTCTTGAATAAAACGAGGGTTTTCATCGCTTATTTTCAAATCTCGCCAAAAATTGGGTTCTGCTTCCACTAAGTTAATAATGCGTATTGCAAACGTCTTTGAATATCAATTAGCCGCAGTTTGAACACACTTTGAATTTTGTATGGATACATACGCAAGTCTAAGTGAAAAATTCTTCTTGAAATGAGCAACCCTAATTGCGGATGTTGTTGGTTCTGCCTGAACGTCAGGCCGAACAAGTTCAATATTTTCGTTTGAACGACCAGAACGAGGTCTTTCAGTATACTTTACATTACTTACTGTGTGATTCTGTAAAAACTCGTTTGCTAAACGACGAACTGTTTCTCCGTAAGGAGCTCTTCGACCGGGATACGCTCTCCTACAAGCGCGTCGAGTTAAAATTATCGAAGAAAAGTTTTGGAAATACAATTTAACAATTTCTGCGTGTTCTTGAGGCGATTAACGTTCCATAACAAAATTCTGTATATTTCTACTTTGATATAAAACTTTACTTATGACAGTTGTCAAAGAAATAACACAATTAAAACAATATTCCATGGCTGGGTATATTTTGCCGCACTACATATAAGAAATTTGAAAAAGCGATGCATAGAAAAACTATCGTCATATATCTTGAGCCCGGAATACAACTAACAAACGTTTCCATTCGTTCGCATTGCCATCATTGCAGCCGTCAACAACATTCGCGGCAACGTTTCTGGGTAGCATGACACATCTAAACGAATAATAAATAATGTTTACATTCGCTAGCATTCCCAGTATTTCCGCCCATTCGTGGCTTTGTTTTTGTGGGATCACGTGAATTGAATAGTTAAATTTTAATCAATTCCATTAACAGTTTTGGTTTTTAGTTTGGATAAAATAATTTAGAACTAAATTAAACTTGACTGCTTGTCAGAAGTAATACCTACTAGATCAATTTTCAAATCCATGCTCTTTGAGCGTTTCAAGACGACTGGACAACCTTTAGTTCGAATAATAATAATAAAGACCTTCACTTAATTTTCTGTTTTACAAAATTAAACAAAAGATTGGTAGATGCAAGAAGTCGAAAATAGACCATAAATTCTATATCCTACTCCTTGATAAATAGTTTATTTTTATTGTTTGTTACTGTGGTTATCGACTGTATCGACAAGTTTCCGTTTCCATTGCCGCCGTGTTCCGAAACATATTTTTTACGTTAATCATTTTTTCTCGAAAACGGGTTGGAGTGGAAATTTGAGATTTGCCACGTTTTTAGGTAATACTTGCTGGCAGCCGACAGTAATCTGTTTTTGGTGATCCGATTCTCCGTCTCCGAGTTATTACGTCAAATGATATGCGATTTTTCAAAATTTTACTACGATACACGATAACTGTCGAAAAAATGTATTAGTTTTGGTGAAATTTTCTGGACACGTTTTGATAGTCTTCCTCCAAGCCCATTGAAATTGGTGACATCCGAGGTGTCTCAGGGCTATCTTATTGGGCCACTTCTCTTTTTGCTATTCAACAATGACATCTCCCTTGTTTTTGAGCAGTGAAAGATTTTGTTTGCTGACGACCTTAAAATGTTCCAAAAGATTCACAGATGATCTATATTGCCGAAACATTCAGGGAGATTTTATCACTTTCCAGCAATGGAATGAATATTTCCATATAACGTTTTATAGAGCCAGCTACGATAGGAACTCTGTGGTGGATAGGATGTGCCTAGTGTTAAACGGATATCGGGTTGATGTAATTGATATTGGCTTAGCTGTCTTTCGTAGAGCTGATACTTTTGTTCGTTCTATGTATAATTTTGCTGCAGTTTGTAATTTCCCTCTTTTTGTTTTCTTTTCTTTCTGTATCACTTGTATGTAATACTGTGTACTATTTTGGCACTTGCCTGTCACGTACTTGAATTTGAATAAACAATAATAAAAATAAATTGTTGGTTGTTCAACAATGTAAATCAAAATATTTCAATCATTTTTGTTGGGAGGCTATTAACAAACCCCAAAACTATCGACGGAAACCAGAAAATTAAAGAATTCGCAAAAAAACTAAAAAAAAAGGCTATGCGGAACGAATGTCGGGAAAACATTCCACGGCGTATATTTTAAGCTTCCCACCTCTAAAACCACCTGAAAATAATTTTGAAATTGGGGAAAATATCAGATAATATCCTGCTGGAACTGTAGAAACAATGGAGAATAAGTTAAATCATCATCTTCCCTTTTCGAAACAGCCTTGGTTACGCTACTGATATAACGCGCTTGTTTGGAATCCAAATAAACATGTCACTAATTGCTATTGATTAACGAACGATACAGACAGTTTAAAAGCATCGCTAACAGGATTGTACCTTGAACAATAAGATTTGTATACTGTACCAAGAATTATAATCATTATTTTTTTAACAAAACCGCAGATCTAACATGTCATAGTCATAATTAGTAACACATGCATTAAAATTATGTAAATATGCCCACATACTCATTAAAATGTACATAATTACCGTGTCAGTGCCCAAGTTGAAATATATTGATTTTTAGTTTACAATCAGTGGGGTGTACACTGTACACCGTTCCACAAACTATCGCGAAGGACATTTAAAATGAACAGGTACGTTGCAAAAGATTTATCAATAATTATGAAAGAAATTCTTCAAATAGCGACATATATTTTATAATATTGTACAGGAAATTTTGTTTTCTATTCTTGATTCCAAAAATTGATTTAAAAAAATTAATGATGAGTCATCAAGTTTACACAACAATTGAATGAGTATATAAATATCTTATATTTTAATAGCGTTAATGACCAGTTTGATAGAGATAAGGTTAGGGTAGGGTGGTGATTGATGTATCGTTCGAAAAGGGCTAGACTGCAGATGTACTCGAAAATTAAAAAGTTACGTCGTTTGGTGAAACGTGAGCCCCTGAAAATTAAGTAAAAGCGTGCAACTGAGATGCATGGCGGATGGTAGACCGCCAGGTCGCCGTAACTGTCACTGGGGTGGTTAAGAAAACGGTGTCGGGCGGGGTACGCCTAGTTAATATAAATTTATCAGTTTCTAGAACGGTTTGCCGGTTTGGAGAGGGACCAGAAATTCACCTCTGACATTTTCTATCTCGGCAATATAAGCACTAGCTGTTATCCGCAGGCTACGCCCACCGAAACAGCTAGTACCTTTAGAAATAGTTAAGGCATGTCATTTCCAAGTTTCAAGACTTCATGAATATTAAAGATTTGTAAAAACTGCTAAAGTCATGGAAAAACGTAAAGCTATACCTACTTCGACATGTGAAAATTTATGTTTTGAATTGACAGGATATCTAAGTTATGGAGTGGTCTGTCGCGGACATTATGCGACTGTCGCTGTATCAGTTGTCTGTCGTGTAAACGTTAGCTGTCTCGTTATGGGTTATGTGTGGTCCTGATCTGTCGAAGACAGTCTGAACCATAGTCAATACTTTGACTATGGTCTGAACTGTGTTGATGATCCATCGATCTATGGAACTGTCTGTCATGGAAACTTGAGGTGATTATGTTACCTGTCAAAAACGTCTCGAAGATATAGAATCCCTTTCACCTCGATTGAGATTGAATTTCGAAAAAGGCGCCTACGTCATATAGGGAACCTACCTTCCAAATTTCAAGTCGATCGGCTTTATAGTTTCGGAGATTTCGTGATGAGTGAGTTAATCAGTGATATTTCCTTTTTATATACGAGGGCAAGGGGAAAAATCCTTGAAAAATGAAACAAGAAATGATTTATTTGGACAAAACTCATTTTATTTCTCAACATAATCTCCTTGTAGGCCCGATACACGTTGTCTAACGTTTTCCTAATTTTTCGATCCCATCCGAATAATACGATTTCGGCAATCCTTCAAAATAGACGTTTGTTTCAGCGATGACCTCATCGTTGGAGCAAATCTCTTTCCGTCGAGCCATTTCTTCAAGTTTGGAAATAGATAAAAATCGCAGGGAGCTAAATCTGGAGAATATAGTGGATGACTAACCAATTCGTAGCGTGATTCATGCAATTTTGCCATTGCGACTGCGGACCTGTGCGCCGGTGCGTTGTCCTGGTGGATAAACACTTTTTCCTTTGCCAAATGTGGCTGCTTTCGCTTCAAATCGGCGTAGAATTGTTTCAAAAAGATCTGTATAATATACGCCTGTGACTGTTTTACCTTTTTCAAGGTAATCAATATGGATTATACCGTGTGCATTCCAACAAACTGTCGCCATGACTTTGCTGGCCGATAAGCCCACTTTAGCCTTTTTTCGGCATAGATTCGCCAGGACAAGACCACTGTTTCGACTGTTTTTCGGCCTCTGATCTGTTGTGATGGATCCATGTTTCATCCACGGTTCGCAGAAAGTTCGCAGCTTATATCCGTAGAAAAAGACGTTTGCTCCGCCGCCGCGATGTTATTCCCCAACTTTCAAGACTTAAGGCATAATACTTCAAATGAGTAGAAACAAAAGGCGTGGAAAACGTGACGTATACTCTATGTCATGTAAAAAATTATTTGAATTGACAGATATATCTATAATATGGAATAGTGTGTCATGGACGTTACTTGTATGTCATATAAGCTTTACCTATCCTGTTGAGGGGTTATGTGTTGTTTGTCATAGACAGTCTGAACTTGTAAGATTATTTACCTCATTGGGTAATTACTTATGATCATTATTGCCCTATGCCACCTCATTCATAACTTAATTAGAAGAATTCAAACGATTTCTTCTCATATTGTCCGCTTCGACATCTATTGTATGAATTACGAATTCAATTTTTTATTATGCAAGATAAAAGCAAACGTAGCTTGCAACATGTCAATCCAAAAGAAATGACCGAATCGGACACTACAATTAAGTGAAATTGCTCTACGAGTACAATAAGTAAGCCCGCCACTGTTGAGGTAATCGGTAACGCGAAGAAGCTATTTATTTCACGCGGCGTTGGCACAAAGGGAGCAATGTGCTTCTGCGAAACACTCACAAGTCTTGTGTATCGCATCATCATCTCCACGGCGGTAATTTATAAAGAATCCGGCGGCTACTTTAGACATATAGCTTATATTTTTGTTCCGTCACTGAAAGATGCCTTCAATTACCGACATTAAATCCGTCTTTAAATGTGCACTTTTTAATGTCGCATGAAGTCATATTGCTTTCATCTACGTGATAGTTGATATCAATTCAATTTTTGCTAATGGGTGAGGAGTGAGTTCAACCATTGATTAACATACTTTAATCAATGGTTCAACATTCAAATCAAAAAAGAGGTCTGACATACATGGCTTAATTGGTACAAGTTAAGACGCAGCGGAAACATAAT
Organism: Endomychus coccineus; assembly: GCA_958510875.1. Lineage (NCBI taxonomy): Eukaryota > Metazoa > Arthropoda > Insecta > Coleoptera > Endomychidae > Endomychus > Endomychus coccineus. Next base: position 22,051,792 of record OY294068.1, on the reverse strand, counting down.
ATTTTGAGAATATAAAAGCAATGCATGTTTATTGTACTGGTTTATCCTACTATGTATTCCAAACATTAGATATTATTTTTACCGGAATATCCGAATTGTTCGACGCACCTACACATAGGCCTAGAGTTGCTCGACAAAGCGAAATTTTATATAATCTACTTCTTACATGATTCACTCGTTATGATATATATAAAATGAGATAGTTTTTTGACATTGACTTATATTGTCAAAAGTGAAATATAAAAATCCATTAAGAATATAATTTCTTCGTTTATTTCGACTTTAAACTACATAAAAGAAAGTCACAGTAAGACTGACTAGTCTGAACATTGGTGCTTCGGGCAAAAAACATTGGTAAAAACAAGTCCATTCCAAGAAGGAGTGAACGAAAAACAAAGGGAATTCCTCCCGAAAGATATGAAAACATGAAACAGAAACAAGTGTCCTCTCATACATCACGTGTCCACGAAAATACAAACTAAAAAGTTGAATCCAAACGGACAAAATCGTCAAGTTCGAGAAGGAAGCTTTTGGAAATAGAACTAGAAGAAGCTAGCAGCTAGCAGAAATTGAAAGAATGAAGGCTGGTGCACTGATCACCGATTGGAAATATTTTCTTACTTTCCTTATTCACTTCTAATAATAATAATTGACTTCAAAGGTTCTTTATCATTTACAGAACAATTGTTTGGAGATGATTTATTTAACCAATAATATATATTTCAAGGGAAATAGGTCTTCTGATGATGGTCGTGAGACCGAAACTTACGTTAAAACGAAAATATAAAGCATAAGTGTTAATGTGACCTATTTCCCGAGAATTTATATGTAATTCATACCTGGGTCAAGAATCTTTATTATGACATATCAAAGAAGTTTCCAGCAAGAATTTATTTAAAAAAATAAAAAATAGCAAAGTTTCCAAGATGAAATTTTTATGTTGTTTTAGTTCAAATAAACCGGAACTAGATAGGCCTCAACGTGAACCAGACTGTATATTAATTGAATAGAGGCTAATTATTATCCCACATTTGAGAATATACAGGAGCCAACTTTACGGTTTGTTGTACGTAATTAGCACGCTGTTCCTCCATTAGCGTATGAGTGTTTTGGAAGGCGAAGGCGACACTTTCGAAGTTTCTTACGATCTAAATTATTTAAATTGACTCCATTTACATAAGTATACTCTCTAGGGAGACGGTTCATGAAAATAATAACGTATCATTAGCATAAAGTTTGTGACAGCGTTTAAAAACAATTGTTCGTAATGAACGCCTATTTAAATCATTCGATTTGACATTTTATTTAAAACAAACAAGTCAAGTACCACCAATTTAGCTATTATTTTTTCCTCGTGTTTAGTTAATGTGGGAGATTAGAGAGATTTTGGAATCAGTTTTGTATTTGGCTTCTAACGACAAACTTCAAATTTGTTGCTTGGACAAGTTTTAGTCCCTTCAAATTAGACATTTTTTAGAGAAATTTCACCCAAAGCTTAGCGACCTATATACCGGGATATCAAAAATTATCTTGGTCAAGGGTGGTTGTGTAATCTAAAACGTGTGTCTTACTTTACGTTTGAAATAATTATCACTGTCACTGTCACACTGACATCATCAATAACCTACAAATTTCATACCTATTTATTTCAGTTGTAATACAATAATGAACTACAAATTATGAAATAATTATGTAAACTTTGAACCTTTTCAGAGGTGGTGATAGCCACAATCCGGGTCAAAAACTGTTTTGAAATAGTTAATTTTCCGTAAATCGAATGACGTTCACGTGAGAAGCCCGTAGCACGCGAGTTAGAAAAGTGCAAACTGGTTGTACCTAATACGGCTTTACGAAAACTTTTCGCGTGCCGTTTTCGCTCCATGTAGTTAGATTTAGAATCGGACCGTGCCCGACGGCCCTTCTTTTTTCGATAAATGTCCATCAAATAGGAAAATTTAATTAAAACAGTTTGAGCTATTCTCAGATCTCAGCTACGCGCGTCTAACGTGCGACGTACCAAAGGGAATTTTCTAGCGACTAAAATATACACGAAGCGGGTAAAAGTTAGCGGCCCATAGCCAAAAACACTTTATTACAACTGGCGCCGGTCGCACGGGGCAAGAAACGGCCCCAAATTAACAAGACCGAGGTAAAATGTATAAACTCTAACTTACGCGCAGCGAGCTCCTCGAGGCATATGTCAAAATGATTTCGTTCGTAGCTAATTACATAGGACGTCTGGCGTTCATGCAATTATGTTTTTAGATAATTCGAACCTTCTAATTTCGATGGGCCACGTGAAAATCCCGGAGTCCAAAGCGATAAAGACTTCTGAGTGTTACAATATTCGTATAAAATTGCGAAATTTCAAACTTTTAGAAACTTCAAATTAATTATGACATAATTATTTCAAACGTAAAGTAAGACACACGTTTTAGATTCCACAACCACCCTTGACCAAGATAATTTTTGATATCCCGGTACTTAAGTGTATTTGGACTTTCTGAAGACTATTTTCACTTAGCGCACGCGTGAGAAATGGTGGTTTTGGAGTAATAGATATATATACAGCGTGATCAGTTAAGGGCGGCCCTCGACCATATCTCAGAAACTACTGGGAATAAAAATGTGGGAAAAGAATTCGTTAATAAAGTGACCATGAGAAAATGCTGGAAATTATTTTCATATTCTGCAATTTGCCGCAAGGGGGCGCAATTGAAAATTAAATATTAAAATTCCAAATTTCTCCGGAAATTCTCATATTAAGGTATATCTTTATTAACATCATTAGAAAGGTTAGACAATTTTACATCATTTTGATCAAAGTTCATTGCCGTACCGACCTTGATAAGAGTGGGAGAAGCTATTGAAAGTATAATCAATTAAATCGATGTAGTTTCTAAACGACTTATTTGATTTTAGTATACTTGAGTTTGTATGGGAGAGAAGGTACGTACTTTTAATTGACGTATACGATAGTTCCTATTAAAATTGCTAGAGGGCGTAACTTGTAATGAGAACAGTTATGACATGATAATCGTTCTGATAAAATTAAATTAGAGGTAATAGGTTCATATGTCACGAACGTACATTTTTTACTACAACTTTGATACTAAAGAAGATATCGGATGTGTGTGAAAGGGCCCATCAGTTTCATTGTTTGATGATTTCCTTCAAATTTCCCAAAAACCATTGTATAAATTACTAAATTCATACAAAAAATCCACAATGAGGCAAGTGAACAAGTTAGGGTATATTTGATCAACAATTCATGGAAGCATTTGAGGAATGTTTCCACTTTAACAATTATGCTGATAATGACTCATAATTTAATAAATAATAAATACAACATGTGCCTAAAAAACACATGGAAGAATGTCCATGTTTTGGCTACATACGGGAAACTGGATTATAGTGCGCTTGACCGTCATTGTTCATGTTTGTGATAAGATTGTCATGACAAACCGATAAATCAATAGCTAAATCAATCAATCTATGAATTGGTAAAAGTGGCGGCCGGATATGGCGATGAGAGGACTAGGGTCGGTCGGAGAGGTTAAGTGGCAGAAAGCAGTCGTCGCAGCATCACGGACGCCGGTGACGGAAGCGGGATAGAGCGAACGATGTGGAGTGGGTGACAGAGTCTCAGTCATCAGCCGCCGGCTGTGAAGCTCCGCTGTTTTGCATCAGCAACGTTGAAACTATGGAGCACATTATTTACTTCTGTTAACTATTTTTTGCCAAATTCTTGGAGTTACCAGATAAAATATCCAAAGTTTCTATAGCACTTCGAACTACAAGTTCTAAAAACTAGATTTTGTGATTGTGGAAAAAGTTCGCCAAACAAGAATAATTAACGAGAAAGGAGAATGAAAGAGCATATTCAATAAAAATAGAATAAAAATGTTGATAGCAAAACATTCAGAGTACATGTTTACTGGGGGGTTAAACCGATTGTGATGTTCCTGTATGAATGCAAATTTTCGGCAGTGTGATGAGTCAACACTCAGAAAAGAGTTTGAGATCGGGATTCCCCAGAATGAATTTATGTGGGCAATTATAAGTGAAACATTTACTATGTCACTCTGCAAGTGTCAAGTCAACTGCTTTTTGGAATCCAAAATTGTTCATGTTTTTTACTATTCAAAAATTACACTTATTATAGCTGTGAATTTACCATCCAATAAGTAACTTATCTTTTTTTTGTTGGGAGTTGGTTGAAAGCTTTTATGGGCACCTTATGTGCCTGTAACATCCCATAATATAGTGTGGGAGTCCCTGAGTCCAAGCTTAATGACCTCAGATCTCAGATATACCCACTAAACACTCCACCTCGTGTGGTAAGCTCGATTCTGCAACCAGGGCAGTCTCGATGACACTTAGGCCTGACGGCCCATTACGGCCCATTGTATCTTGCCTCACCACTTCCTCGGGCCATCGGAAAAATTCCGCCGACGCTGAATTCGAATCCGCGACCGTAAGCCGCCACAGTGATTAGAAGATCGATGCTTCTACCATTAGCTACCTGGTCCCAATAAATAACTTTAGACGATACTTAAAAAAGTACAATCAAAGACATTATTTGAAACGAAGCTTTGTTATAAATTTCAACGAGACTATCCATATTTTCAACCTTCATAGTGCCACTTGTTCTTTCCCGCTTTGTAGACTTGGCGTTATCAGCATCAGTGCTCGCCCAACTTGCTCTTTGTGATCCGATATGAGGTCGTGCTTTTGCAATGTGCATATTAGTACGTTTGTCATATTCGCTGATGAGGACTGGATTGCCCGACCATAAGGCTGATATCACCGCATGCATGAATCGGTCATCTGTCACACGATGTAAGTATGTAATTGCGTCGGAATTAATGGTCTCAAAATCGGCTACCATTAGCGGTAAATTTTAGGCAGTAATCAGTCATTGAAACGCAAGAATTTTGATTACTTGGGAGCGTGAAAAAAAACCTGTAAGAACGGTTGTTGGACCATAACCATAAAGTATAAAGTTGCTTGAGAATGACTGTATCGTCATTATTTGTGTACTCGTAATTGGACCCTTTTTTTACCTGTATATATCAGAATGGATCACGTAACATAACATCGAAAATAACCCATTTGACGTTGAATCAGAGATATTCAATCTATCAAGAAATACAACATGCTAAACTCGTAGGCGTAGCTAGCCTATTTATCTGGGAGGAGGAGATATTAAGCCCCTTCACAAAAATAGATTTTGATTATTTTCAACGTCTCAAGCAAATACTTGCGAGCATGAGTTTTTTCAGAGTTCTGGGTAATTTCACCCATTTTTTAAAGTGAATTTTAAAATGAAAATTTACTTATTTAGCATAGGCTCACTCGAAATAAAGACTGTTCAATAATATGGTGTTGTGGGTTCAAAGGTATTTTTAAAATAGTACTATTTCTTAAAAACGTAGTTGCGATTCCCCTAAATATGTGCCTACTACTAGAAGTAAACAAAGCTAGAACGTATTTTTCTTCAAAAAGTATGGTTATACCTACTGCAAAAACCGAAAACCAGAATAAAAAAAGAAACTTATAATCTAAGTTGATGAATATTTTAATTATTATAATAGAAAGATACTAGATCTAGGTATGAATTATATATAAATTCTCAGGAAATAGGTCACACTAGCACATATTCTAATTATTTTCGCCTCTACGTACGTTTCGGTCTCACGACCATCATTGGAAGACGTATTATGTCTAAAACGGGATTTCTTAAAACATATGTGTTAGTGTGACCTATTTCCCGAGAATTTATATATAATAAAACAACTGTCATCGGATGTAAGTACTAACAAAAATAATTACTTTTTTATGTTTAAGAATATCTTCTACGTTCAAATTGCTCATCATTTCACTTTCTATGTTAATTAGATAAATTTGAAAATCGCAACCATTTTTCTATTCTTCACATATTTATTTCGCATATCGCAGAACTTATTGGTATTGTCATTACTTGCATTAATTTAGAAACATTTAGGAAAGCCTTTTTTTTCACTCGTAGCCCAGTCAAAGAACTCATACTTTACGCACTTTCTTGCTACTAATATTTCCGCTTTTACACATTTTTGCTTATGTCAAATGTCTGAATAATGAAGAACAAATAAATCACTTTCTTCAAAATCCAATGCTCAGTTCAGTTCATTAGCCAGCCTCTCTCGCTCATTATACTGTCGGTGGAATTTTCAAAATCATTGAATTACTACAACTTCTTCGTATCATTCCCATGAAGGGTGAAGGAAATTGGCTTTTTTATTCTCTTTCGTATTGCGTTCATAAAACAGTGCATAGAGCTCAAGGAATTGGCACTCAAGATGGTCAACACGTTGCGGCCATTTGGGCCAGGTTTTAAGTATTGCCGTGTAATCAATACGGTGATTATTTTGTCGATGAGTTTGCCCTTAGGACTACCTCATTGACACTTCGGCAGCTGTCAAGCTTCTCCATGGTGAGGCATGTTGATCTCTCAGCTTTTTCACCGTCTAGCCTGTTAAGGATGTCCTTGGTTTCCCTGACAAGCCTCGAGGTCACAGCCGGGTTTTACAGCGCGTTGAGTGCCGCTTGACAGTCCGAACAGATCCAGATGGTCTCATTTATCTTACCATAGCCGAGTAATTTCTCTGCACATCTGCAGATGGCAAGCATCTCGGCTTGGAAGAATGTCTTGAAATCTCCCATTCGCGCGGAGTACTCATCAATATATCTAGGACCGCAAAAGCCTGCTCCAACTCTTCTGATTCCGCGGTACTAATCGCAGCCTCTCAGGCTGCCCGATAAATTACCGGGATTGATCTGCACTCCATCTCTTTAGGGATCCATTGCAGCTAAATCTGTAGACCACCACGTCCAGCAAGGCCCTCAATGTTGCAGGCGGTGTACTCTTCCTCGTGGATGTCATGCCTCTGAGGAAAAGTCCCTGTATTCAGTCCAGAAGTTTCTGGGCTGTAACTAGTTCGGTTCTTTTCCACCATACTAGTGATAGATAATTATTATAGATTATTCGTTTACAAATTTTATCTAACAAAATTGGTTATAATAAGTAATATATGAACGAGCTCTTGACATTATCCATGAAAGTCTGATTCGAGATTGAAACAAAGGTTGACTTGTTACGTATCGCATGAAGGATAAGAAAAGTAAGATGGAATTTTTATGGAAATGAACCTTAATAAATATCACATTTCACACAACAGTACAGGTGACTTAAGATGTTATCGTAACCGTTTTATTGTTATGGCACGACACAAGTACGAGGATCAAGTGTGTAAAAAATACGAAATATAACCTGGCCGAGCCTGAAGAATTATAATGAAAGAAGCTACCTCACCTGTCAGCTGTGTCATATAACACTTACGTTAAATCCTAGCTTTGTAAAGTTCGGTCCTTGTAACAGGTGCTATAGAAATACGGAATGGTGGCTAACACCTCAATTAGTAGCATAGTAGCGTACAGTACGGGCAATTTAGACTGTAGTGATAGGATTGTATTGCAGGTAACAAATCTTCTACCCTTCAAAGAAAGCGTCAGTATATTGTCGAAAGATCCCTTCTATTTTTTATCATCATACATACTCCATAATTTACAAGGATATTAAAAACATATTCCTTTGACCAGACATCAAATAATTTAAATTATTTATTATGTAATGTGGTACCCAATTGTGCTTCTGCTTTAAGCCTTTTTAAAAGGTTGTAAGACGTAGGGTACCAACACAAATTAACGTCTAATTTACTGCTATTTAATTGATTCTCCTTCAGTACCTGATTCTGATTTAATTTAAAATATCACTTTATTCATTGCAAGCGTAAGGAGTATCTTTTTGTTCTCTACAAATTGTAACTACAAAATTAATAACAGGAACCTAACTACGTTGAAGTGAAAGATCAAACAAACATCATCTACAACAATAATTATTCTTTACAAATGTACCGATTCGTTCCAAACATGTTGAAATTATAACCATTGACCTTATTGAATGTAATCAATTTCCCAAACTGCATAAAATAAGATAAAGATAAATTAATAGATCAATCTAAATGACTACTCCTAAATATGCCGACGAAAGCTGATAAGCCCAAACATAATAAGTATGTGAATATATACTGTATTATGATTGAAAACACATGAGAAATAGGCAGATAATCGATTTGAAAACATTGAAAACAGTTGATTCAAATTTTCCAACATAGATGGATATTATAAATATGAAATATTCACCATTATCCACTAAAAATACTCTCAAAGTACTGAGGACCTTTCGGCTACCAAGTAGCCATCATCAGAGTTTGCAAAATATTGTTAACGCTGGCTTCCATAAGTTCTTCTGGGAGCAGTTTTGCTTCGCCAAAGTAACGGTGAGGGATGTCAAAGCAGGGCATTCCAACAGGATGTGGGAGGCAGTTTCTTCCACCTCTCCACATTTTCTACATATAGGATCATCTGCGATGCCTATAGTATGAAGGTGTTTGTTAAGCCGACACTGACCCGCGCAAGTCAATATTGCGTAGACCTCCGCATGAAAAGCCGTGCAGTAAGCGCCTAGGGTCACTGAGATAGTTACCTTTGGCCTTTTTAGGTATACTCCCGCTCCAGAAGCCTGACTTACCTTGAACCCGTCTGTGACCATACGAGCCCACCTGATCACAGTAGGGCGAGAGGTTCGTTGCTCCAATCTCCTCTATCAGAGATAAAGATTTTGCGAGATACTAGAATCATGCTATCTTGTCTTATTCCTAGTATGGGCATTTAGATATTGCCTCACTCACTCGTGTCCACGGGAGTAGTAAATTTTGGTCTAGTGACCTAGGCCCTTTAACCTATACGCCGTTCTCTTGGCTTCATCTTTAATATATAAGTGTAGATGTGGTACTCCGGCCAGAGCTTCAAGAGCCCTCGTTGGAGCCTTCTTCATACCACTCAATATACCTACGCATGCAAGCCATTGCAGTTGGTCCAAGGGGCGCTGGGATATACCAGTCCAACACACGACGCAGCATAAGTGCCTGATCACAGTAGAATAGATCCAATAAATGAACTCTGGTTGTAATCCCCATGTGCTGCTGACCTCACTCCTGCACGCCCATAAGGACCGAGAGTTCGCACCAGGTCAGTTTAGAGTCTAGGATTACTCCCAGAAAAATCACCGACCCTCTGAGTTGCAGAACCTTGCCTTATGCTCAGCTTACGTTTCCTGGTAAATAATACAGTTTTCGTATTGTCAGGGTTGACCCTGAGTGGCACCAGCGGTCCACCACGCTGAGCAGTGTCTTTTGCAGCTCGCCCAGTGTCCCTAAGTGCCACTTGAAGGTGACGCCAACCAAGTTATCGGCATAGACTTGGGCATAAAACCTTGCCTCTTCCAACTCCTCCAAGAGGCAACCGACTACAAGACACCACAGAAGCCCCGTTGTGAGCAGCCTTTTGTAGCGGTGGTTTGTACAACGCATCCGTTATCGCACTGCTAGATAGCATGGCTCCAATCCTACTATTGTCGGACCTGTTCCATGCTTCTCATCGGTTGAGCAGATAGACTCGACGGACGTGTCATCAAACGCCCCTTCGATGTCCGTAAATACCCCCAGGGCGTGTTCCTCTCGAGGCAGAGATGGATAACTCATTAATTCTACAAACCTTTTGAAGGTAGATCTAATCGCACTCATTACGTGAAAAGGGGCATTTTCTAACTGATTCAAAAATTAGGACGTTAAGCCGTGCTGGTTGGTATTGGGATATTCTCCAATGAAATGCTTTTATTATTTATTTCGCTCCTGAAAGATCGAAAGCATTATGAAATACTAGCGGTTACCGGCAGACTTCGCCAGCGGAAACATCAAACGCCTGTGGGAACAGTTAACTAATATATTGTAAATGATTAGTAACAGGTGATGGCGTGGAAAGACATGAAATTATACTCTTTGTCATTACATTGAAAGTTTATCTAAATTGACAGGGATAATGCTGAAACAGATTAACATAGATATGTTCTACAACTCATGTTTTATACTCTATGTATTATTACAATATTTTGCTATCAGGTGAACTGTCAAAATTAAAACCAATCCTTTTCCCCTAAGGGAATGAACTTCGGAAAATTCTTCGCGGGTGCCTAGGTCGTTTAAGAAAGCTACCTACAAAATTTCGAGTTCCAGAGATTTCGTGATGAGTCAGTTGGTCAGAATATGGCATTTCTCTTGAAAGAGCTCATTAATGAACTCTGGTTATTTCATTATCCACTCATATGGGTTGTCAAAAAAGTCCCACTATATGAATTACATTTACCCCTTTATGTTTCGTATAAAAAAAAATCTTAGCGATAGCCTACATCGTAAGGAACCTACTTATCAAATTTCAAGTCCGTCGGCTTTACAGTTTGGGATATTTTGATGAGGCAGCCAGTCAATGATATTTCTCTTACATATTACTAGCTATGTTATGGGATAGTGTTCAACAGGCATGGTGTGACCGACAACTTATCAGCTGTCTGTCATGTAAACAATACCTGATGTTTTGTTATGTGGTATGTGGTTATCTGTGGTATATGACGGATATTCTGAGCTGTGATTAGCCCTCAATCTATGAGTTGTCTGAAACACGTTTTGTGATTATATGAGCTGTCGAGTAGAAGGTTCTATTATCTTTTATTAATAATGATTTTTGACCCAAGTATGAATTATGTATACATTCTCAGGAAATAGGTCAAACTAACAAATGTGTTCATTATTTTTAAATTTTTGGGACGGTCCTCTGGGTGGGACAATTTAACCGCGCAATCTTTAAGGCTGTTTATAACATTTTTTTATAACTTGTTGGTGCCACGGAATTGAAGTAAAGATAACGTTGAGACTAAACTACCTTAGTAAACTACGAAATTTATTTTTCCATCTGCATCATGCCTAATGTTCATATCCGGAAAATTTATGTTTTTGTTCACTTCTATTATCTATTTCACAAGTAAATTGAAGTTTACAGTGGAAATTGTTAAATTTATTAATCACATATTAAATTTTATCATTGGGAACACACATTATGCAATCATCTTCATACCGTATAAAGAATACTGGTTGAAAATCTAATGAATTTATTACAGATTCCTCTATGCATTCCGTAACTAAGTTAGCAATAGTAGCTGAGATAGGAGATCCCATTGATGTGCCGAAAATAATAAGCATATGTGTTAGTGTGATCTATTTCCCGAGAAGTATGTTTTACGGTAAAACGTCACTGGATTTGTTCAACGCTGCGATAGTGTCGGTGATGACACAAAAGGGTATTCGTTAATTGGGTCAAAAAGGATTTGCAATTACTTTTTTAAGACGTTAAACTGTGATGGTTGTTCCACGACCTTCACTCTTCATTCATTTGTGTTTCGGCTCTGCAAGATCGGAAATATAAGGAATACACTCAACACAGTGTACTTCGTTATGATCGAGTTATACGTTGTGAAATGTTTGCTTGTTTTTTGCTACCCCATAAGAGGTTCATGGGTTCTTTGATGGTGAAACGGCACTGGATTTAGTCAACGTTGCGAGTAAAAACGACCGACAGGGGTTCGGTGCTTTATTTTACAACTAAATATAGCACGTTCGAGCGCATCTGAAAAACTCATTACGTATACATAAAGCGGAGCAGCGTCGGTGGCGTCTGTGGATTGCGCGTGGTTGGAACGGATAGCGAAGGCTTAAAAGGAAGGGCGAGTGTGGCGTGGGTTAGGCGAGTAGACGCGCAGTGTTAGAGACTGGAGCATAAAAGCTTGTATGTGTATGTCGTTATGAGAGAAACTGTCGGGCGGCGGTGGGTCCCGCTAGCCGGTCACGCCATGGAACGATACACGGACCGTCGTCAATAAGTGGTCCCGGATCACGTACGCTCTGCCGAACACTGTGTTGCGACGTGCACAGGGCCGGAATACATAGCACTTTGTTACACCACTTTCACATTTATAATTCAACGTTCTCTCTTTATTTCACTACCAAAGTCTTATAGATTGGCATCTGCATAATTCTCTACTTCTTATCTTATCAACTTCCTCCGTACATCCCACAGACCGCGCAAAAGGAATGCCAGAGAAAACCACTGTAACATTCCGAAAACAGAAATAAGTAATTCTCTACCATACTTAATCTAACAATTCCCGAATAATATGTTATGACAATTATAATAATTATTATATTTCACGCCTCGTCCTCAAGATCATAATGCAGCAACACTACTTGTTGCCAGAATTACTACAATTTTAAAAGAAATACTGTTACGTACTTTTCCAATATTCTATTTGAAGAAGCTAGGGTGTTAGCGAAACTAGTTACATTTATTTATTAAAATGGTGAAAATCAAACTTTTAAAGCGTAAACATAAATCTATTTCTCGAATATAACCTTTTCTTTGATCTTTGGATTGGCACAATTTATCTCTTTTATCGAGACCTTCAATTTGATATGACTTATAATGTATTTTTCCATCAACGAGGAAAATTATTAATTTTCATGACATGATAAAATGCAAAAAAATTAGAAAAAAGACAAAAAACGAGAATTTTTTTGCATATACATCTATTTCTCGGCAATTACCATTTTTTTACTTCCGCTTTTCACAGATTCATTTCGCATGAATTACCTTCAATTTGGTATAGGTCACATTGTTGTACTATTTACTTCGATCTCAAATGCTAATTCCGGTGTATGCAAGAACCAATCATTCAAATTCCACGTTAAAGGCTATTCAATCGCATTCTCTCAATAAGTTTGATTCTGTATTTCCAAGTGATTTCAATGATTTCATTGACGTGGACGATCATTGCGTAAGTTTCGTATCATCCGTAATGAAGTGTTCAACCGATGCAATTATCAGCGTAAACATTTCAACATATAGACACCTTAGAGCGAGCCTTAGAGAGACTACAGAACAAATTCATAAGATTTCTGTATTATGAAGAGATGGGAGAGTATGACCTAAAGATCTCCAACAGAAAACTTCTAGCAAAATATACTTTTGATATATGGGTATCCCAACCGAACAGGTTCGGAACATTTTGCATTAATTTTTGAATATGAGAAAGCTATCTGCCAAATGGGTGCCACATTTGCTCTCTGTTGACAACAAGCGCGACCGTGTGACAACTTCAAAGGAGTGTTTGGCGATGTTCAAGCACGATAAGAAAGACTTTTTCCGCCGTTTCGTAGCCGTGGACGAAACATGGATACATCACAACACATCAGAGACCAAAGAACAGTCGAAACAGTGGATTTGCCGTAGCGAATAGAAACCGAAAAAGGCCTAAGTCATGGCGACAGTTTTTTGGGATGCACACGGTATCGTCCATATCGATTACCTTGAAAAGGGCAAAACGATCACTGGCGTATATTATGCAGAGCTATTGGATCGATTAGACGCCGATTTGCATTTGGCAAAGAAAAAACTGATCTTCCACCAGGACAACGTACCGGGGCACAGGTCCGCAGTCGCAATGGCAAAATTGCATGAATTGCGCTACGAATTGGTTCGTCATCCACCGTATTCTGCAGATTTGCCCCCTGCGATTTTTATCTATTTCCAAATTGGAGCAATGGCTTGGCGGAAAGAGATTTGGCCCCAACTATGAGGTCATCGCTGAAACAAACGCCTATTTTGAAGGATTGACGAAATCGTATTATTTGGAAATGAAATCAGGACGGTGTGCTGCGAGTACCAATCTTTTGGGGCGGTAAAACTACGTTGACACGGCAACCACGAATACAAATAGAAGAATTGAGTGTTGTTACCTGGTGTAACCTAAACGTTAGTCCAAACATTTTGACAATATTCGAGTGGAAGAAATATCTGTCAGATATCTTAAACGCGAGCAAACTGCTTTGAGGAAACACCATCACTCGTCCTAGGCTCGTAAACAAAGGCCACTTAAGGTAAGGTAAAACAAATATCCATCACACAGAGACCAATTGTTGCTAGTCTAGGGTTATTATAAAATACAAAATTCTCATAATTAAAGGTCTCTCAAAGGCTTTCTTACACAGTGAAAGGCGTATTTAAGCTCTTTTCGAGCATTTTGTATGAATTCACATAGAATCTCACTATCTTTCAACGGTATATTTATGTAGAAAATCTGAGGCGATCGTTCGTAAAGAAATATGACTAAAGACAGTGAATACGTGCAGCAAAGCTAAGCGCCGTCGAATTTTTAATTGTCCATAACGCCACAGACGCCGATGCTTTACAAGTTATACGTTCTAGCTGAGCACTCGAACGGCACAAAGGGAAACGTGTAGCTTCTGTGGGACAAAGACGATGATACGAAGCTGTACTGTAAGGGGAAGAAATGTACGGAAAATGCTAGACGCGCCGTGATTTTCGTTGACAATTTTTCCAAACACGCCTGCATGACATTAGTTATTTTCAATTATTTTTTACATATTGAAATTGATGGTTAATAAAGCATGTTTTCATAAGTAAGTTAATTTATCGCATTATACTAAAAAAACCAAAATGATACATTTACAAATATTTTTGTCTGCCGCCAAACCGTCTGCGAAACGCACGTGACGTCACGATTCTACTGTTTGTAAGCGTTACCTGATGAAGTAAATAAGGAATTAGGTATCCAGCGAATATTCTATTGAAAAAAGCGGATATAAAGTGAAAGCGACAAAGGATAAGGGAATTTGTAAAAGTTAATTCTCCGTATCTGTTGCCAGAAATTCCGCAATATGCCTTTTCCTACTTAGCTTCCCCTGAGCTTTATAGGTCGTTTAATTATTGCGGCGGCAGTTGCAATGTCTGTTTGGTAACGGAAAACCTTGGTACCACTTATATGGATCTTAATCTTTGGGTCTTCCGATTGGAGAAAATCTAATCTATAATCTTCTAGGTCCTTTGCCCGCAATTCAAGAATTTTGATGTTTTGATTATTAATAATATCATTATAGAGGAACCAATTTGCTAACGGTTTAGAATTTTACATCATTGATGTTTTCCCAGAAATCGAAGCAAGAAATGTTAAGTTTTAGTTTATTGATTTCCAAAGAATATATTAATGATTTTTGTTACATTTTATTTTTCGTTTTTTTATTTATGAGATTATTTATTTATTTATTTACTTTGTTAGAATATTTGTTTAATTATTTTTCAGTTATTCGTTCATTCATTTATTTTTTAATCCTTTCGTTAAAGTTTATATAGTAAAGTAAATAACATTTTAAGAGCTGTTTTTTTGCGTCGTTTTTCATTCATTTTGATTGGGTTTATGTTCATTACCTTATAAGAAATATGGGAGATTATTGTGAATAAAAAAGTTTATTCTAAATATAATCAATAAATATAAAATTATGAAAAACATGTATTAATTGAAAAATGAATTTCCTCAAGGGTGCATTTTGGAAGTTCTCCACAGGCGCTAGAATTATAGTTCCGGCTCTGCCATTAAATCCACTTTTTCCGGGCGATTAAGTTCTCTTGGCATATGAATAAAAATTTTGTTGCGCAATATATTCTGATATATTTTTGCATAGAGAGCAAAACAATATATATACTACTCATTTTCTAATCTTGCACAAGGCGTTCATATCGCATATACATATGCACCTATTTCTCCAGAATTTATATTTACAAAAATATAAGACTCTGACGGGACCAAAGTGGTGTAATTGGTAAACACACTAGACCTGACATCCAGGAATGTGGGTTCTAATCCGGCCTATGGTTCAATGTTTTAAGTTTATTCATCTTTATAATGTTATCTTCATAATTCAGACAAATTAATTTTATATCTCTTAATGTACTTACACGAAATTGTGGCCAATTAGGCAAAGTGGTTTTCTTTAGCTGGTTTATCTGAAGTAGAAGTTGTGGATTTTCTTGAGTTTTCATCAATTTAAACGATGTATCTTAATGAAACAACCTTCTCATTCGACGCGTTTCGGCCTTCATAGTTGATTTTAAGGGAGCACACACTCATCTTGGCTTTGAAATTCAGACTCAAAGATTTCAGTTTTACCACGCAAACCTTATATTTAATCTTAGATAATGATCTAGATATACAGAAAATGCCAACTCAATTATTCAAACACATATCAAAGTTCCTTTGAATTATATTTTCCAATTCCGTTCGATTTTGAGGTCTGTAAATTTTTTCAGATGAGGGAGGAACATATGCACCTAAATCATGTTTCTAATCTCGTTGTACAGATTATTAAAGATGAATATTTACGCAATACGGATAACTCTCAAAGAAGATTACGGATTTACGGAAAACAGAATTAACTGTAACATAAACAAAACATACCTTAAATGGAGCATTAGGAACATACAGCGATGGATCCTTTGCCGAGCCTGAAAGTTTGTCGGAAACAGCAGGAATACCTTCGTCAACGTCGCAAACACTGTACCGTCCCACGATGGCGTCGGCGGGTTTGGGTTCGTAACTCGCGGGTCGTCCAACGTGAAAACCCTTGGCTTTCACCCAAAACCGAAACTTACTGTTATCTGCGCTAACCACTTCCTCGCCGCGTAAGGTTCGCAAAATTCTCGCATATTTCTTCAACGTGATAGTTTTAGTTTTCGCCAAGTCGCCGTACGTTTGTATCACCCAAGGTTGATAAGCCGCCAACATGTCATCTTTGCTGTCTCCCGCGGAAACCCGTTGCCTTTTTACGTTATTGTTTTGTTCCGCGCGGGCGGCTTTCGATGCACTTTTGCGCTTGGGCGCTTTTTTAGGCGGTTTGGTAGTTACGACAGTCGCTTCCATTTTGCGTCTGATCCCACGCTCAGTTAGCATAGCCGTTGCCATTTTTTTTGTATCGAAAGGATGATACTTATTGTGACATAGGTATGTGAATACGAGAGGTCACTTGTATTTTAATTGAAAGTTTCAGTAAGCAACTCATAAATTCCGATAATTAAAAGTTTATATAGACACCTGTTGATTTAAAATTAATGTCTATTTTCGTTCACGGCGTTCTCCCACACTGTAATCCAATTAATTTACACTTGTCACTTTTATTTTATCCCAATATTATTGTGATTCAATTAATTAGTTTTAATTGGTTTCAACGCACATTTATTTTTACAGGTATTAATTAACGCTATCATTAAATATCTGCGAATCTTTATAAGTTTGGGATTACCAATGTTTTTAACACATTCACATCTAGTTCTACTTCGATAAACTAGAAAAATTCGACAAATACCCAGTCCTAATCGATTATATGCGTCTGTCTAATATTTATTTTTGACACTAATGAGTATATAGAGAATGAAATATATAATTAGTTGAAACATCAATAAGTTATTAGTAAATTGTCCAGTTTTGAAGCGATAAGTTTAGGAAATGCGTCTGTGTTCAATATAGGGTCAAAGTTCGCTCACACAACGATTTAATTCACTTAGAAAGATAATGGATGCACTTATTCGTGAAAGAATTGGCGCGATGTTCAGTTTGTAAAAAATTTGAAACTGCGCGCGGCGCAGAATGGTTTTTGTTTCGCGCGTGTGCGCGTAGGTCACGGTTAAAGCTGCGTGTACTCGAAGAGACCAGAACACGGCGCTGTCCCGTACTGGTGTGTGATAGAGGGATTCGGATTCACGTCTCGTGCTCTCGACTCGCTTGCGGGACCCTTTTGCGTTCCCCCCACCATTTGACACACCGGCCCGTGCAAGGATCGCAATAGTAGGCGCCACTAAGCGACGCGGCCCCTCTCACACTCCGTTGTCCGAGTGTGCTGTGTGTTTGTAATAAATGACCCACCGTGTGGAGAATTGCAGTTTGTGTATCTGACGATCGTCGCGTCTGGATAATATCAGATTCAGCTAGGACCAGTTCCAGTTATAGTTCGCCCATTTCGGGCATCACAGCGAATAGATGAATCTTATATCACATTTAATTTAACTTATCGCTAATAACTCTCCCTAATCTTTATGAAGTTCATATGAATTCAAATATACCCTCCAACGTAATGATACATTATTAGTATCCCCTTAATTATACAATTCATCCTAGAAAATATTTAGTAAGTCTGCGTTTTGGGCAGTTTACGTATATTTGCAAACAGACCCCCTAATGAATACAACATTCATGAATTAAATAAATCATACATATTATAAAATAATAATAATTAATGATATACAAATTATATTTCTTCGCTTATTATAATATATATTCATATAAATTCGCTGTGGTTTTCTTTTGCTGGTTTATCTAAAGTAAGTTGTGGGTTCTCTTAGGTTTTTCAGCAATTTTAAATGAATTATCTCAATGAAACAATCTTTTCATTCGACGCGTTTCGGCTTTCGCCTTCTTCAGGAATTTATTCATTGTTTACATTATGAACTGAAATTTTTGTTAAATTTCAGTTCATAATGTAAACAATGAATAAATTCCTGAAGAAGGCGAAAGCCGAAACGCGTCGAATGAAAAGATTGTTTCATTGAGATAATTCATTTAAAATTGCTGAAAAACCTAAGAGAACCCACAACTTACTTTATATTCATATATATATGCAATATTCTTTTTTATTGTTGTTTATCCATAAAATCTAATTTTGTTCGTCAGATATTTTGTTCATGTTTTTTAGAGAGTCTAGAGAGATCAATGAATAGCTCTGTTCTGGATAGAATCCAAGAGCTTCAGCGTATATTCGGGAGCCGAACTCCAAGCAACAGTACTGCAGGACAGGTTTAAATCTGTGCTGTGTAGATTACGAGGAGCTGCTGGGATGTAAAGTAGCTCTTGGCACGAAATAATAAACCAAGTTTTTGTGAAGCGGTTTTCGTAATAGACCTCACATGATCTTCTCATAAGAGGGTGCTGTTGGTGGTGAACCCGAGCATTGTTATGGAAGACTTCGTAGGAATAGTTGTACCTGACATCATCATATTAGGGATTCTGGAGGGACGCAAGCTTGAGTTTTGGTTGTAAAGTCTACTAGATTATCAGATCCCCATTTCAAAGTCTTTGCCAGATCTACATTGATTGCGTCAACCTGTCTCTGTCTCGCTCTTCTGGCTTCATTGGATGTTATAGGGGCTCTAGATGATAAAGCATTGTGAAGTGTATCATCACCTGCAAAACTGTGGACTGGAGAGGTGGACACTTCCAGCAGATCGTTTATATAGAGCAGAAACAAAGCTGGTGCCAAAACAGATTCCTGGAGAACACCAGCAAAGGCTTAGGAAATATTCAATAATACAGCTAGAGATCCTCCTTACTTTTACCTAAATAAGTTTAATCTAACAATAATAACACCTTTCATGAAATTCTTCCATTGGCGTAGATAATGGGGCTTTATTTTTTACTCCCCTGGTTTTGTTTTCAAAAATAATAATATTTTCTGAATGCTACGTTCAATTCAGTAAAAAAAGTTGCTGCTACAAAATTTTGATTAGATTTCGACATATTTTGGTGATAATAAAAGGCCACCCATTTACCCTCTCACCTATTCTTCTGGAATTTGAGGGATATATTGTAGAGCAATGGAATAATAAGGGTATATCTTCAATAACAAGTTCTGAATTAGGTAGAGCAGAAATCTGGCTAAAATTAATTAAACTTCAGCAAAAGGAAATATTCTACTCTACGCCAATGTATTACCAAGCTGTATGGTGATAGGAATTTGGAACTAAGCATATTACGTTATATTGTTATATTTTATCAGTTAAAGACAACAACATACTTACGTACAAACAAAGCATTTAATAGTAATCTAGAGACTATAGGATTGATCACCCCGATGTCATCAGACTATTACATTGCCATACTAGACGTATCCAATCTAAAAATTATGTCGAAAGGACGTTCGACGAAAATATAGTTAACCGTTAAGGTTTTTTTGATGAAGGAGAAAGTTATGCCTTGAAAATTCTTCACTTCCGGATGGATTGCGCTTCACAATAGCACGACTTGATGCCGACGTTTTGCCAACAATTGCAGGTGGCTTCTTCCTGGCAGGCTTGAGGCTTGAACTGAAACTGATTCTTCGATCTGTTATATTTTCAATATATGGAAGATCGGCAGTGAATAAAGGAGGCGGGGGTATGTGGCTCAGGTTGATTTGAAATTTTAGGCGAACTGTGTTTCTTTATGGCTTTTGAATGTTATAATGGGAGAAATTATTTGTTAATGAGACAGATGAAAGATACACTTCGCACCGGATCACACAACGGCAGGGTCACTGTGTAGCGTGAAGGTTTTTTCCCACAATAAATACCGCTACATAAATCAGAAGAATTGGTTTCATTCCAAACCTCAAGCCTGCCCTGAAGATGCCACCTGGTTTGATTGGCGAAACGTCGGCATCAATCAAGTCGTGCTATTGACTTTAATGGAAAAATAAATATTATGAAAAACGCGCAGGAAATAAGTCATGATATATAAGGCAATATTCTGTTGGTTGAACGGTTCGAAAGTTATGCGAAAAAAATCGATAATTTATTTCCAACTTTGGAGGGCTATTTCTCGGCTTTCTGGGGAAAGTACGCTTTATTTTTGACGCTCTCATATCAGGTCCTGGATAGTAATGTACCTATTACAAACTGCAATTTTCAAAATGTTAGGAACCACTTCCGACTTTAGTCGGGAGGACAAATGACCCCACTCCGACACTGCTAGGGATCTACCTCTCATATTATTACAGATTTTGAAAGCTAATCTTGTTTGTTCTCGGATGTTTCAGATAACGTAACGCCGGCCATCTGCGATTTACAACTAATATCCGTGATTCCGTCAACTTGACATGAAATGAAGGAAGATTTCGAAATTTTTCCGTCATATTACTTATTTAAAACAGTACAAATCGAATCAATTAAGTCGTTAATGTATGGTTTTTAATGTGCTGGCGGAAAATGACTTGATATCAATATTAAATTACATAAATGAATATCTTCGGAATGACCTCGATTCGAAGTATAATTATTACTCTCGTCGTCTCACCGAAATCGCAGCTCTTGTATACTAAAAAATAAAATTGAAACCTTGATCAAACTTGCATTTCCCGTTTTTCCCGAGCTCTAGTACATGGTTGCCATTGTTTGGTGGAGTGTAAGCTTGTGTTTTAGTTACATTTCATCATTGGATTTGTAGATAATTTATTAAACACAGACATATGGGTTATCATAAAGTATAAGGGGTCTATTTTACATCGTTATATAGTTTTAAGAAATTATGGTAGTAGCAAAAAATAAACTTAATCTAGTTGTTTCAATAATTGGATTTTAGAGTATCTATGGAAAAGAAAACAATTGTTGTGACAACTATTGATACAAGTGTCAAACGAAATAATCGTAATTTAGAGAATTGTTTTCAAAATAAAACCCGCGTAACGTAAATTGTAACAATTTGAACATAGATCTGCAAACAAGAATTGGTTTAGTGCAATGTTATTATGAAGGCGGTAGAAATTACACTAATGGATTACGAAGATTTCGTACGAAAATGGGTTTGAGAGCAGGGCCATGCCCAAATGAAGGCGTATCGTAATTTGATTAGCAAATTTGAAAGAACAGGGTCTGTGAAAGACCTTCCGAGATCAGGAAGACCTGGGATTAGTGATGTTCAAGTTGCAGAAGTTCTTCAGGAAAATCAAAACGTAGCCAATACTAATCCGCTAGCAATCAGTAGTTTGAATGCGGTATCAAAACGAATATATATGCTATACACCACGGTTTGGAAAATTTTGCGGAAAATCCTAAAAATTTATAAACTGCAACTGCTGTTTGAATCAAAGGACGCAGATTTTTCTGTCAGGTACAATTTTTCATTACACGTATTGGCTCAGATGGAAATTGAACCCGACTGGTTATCCCGTATTTTATGGACATTTTATTTCTCTCTTAATGGTGGAATTAATACTCGAAACTGTCAAATATGGTCAACAGAAAATTCACATGAAATCGTTTGGTGCTGTTTCACAGCTGATTTCATCATTGGTTCATACTTTTTCGAGGAACTACAGAATTGGGAGGCCGTATCTGTAACTGTTACTGGTGAACGATACCTGCAAATGATATGGGATTATACAATTCCACAGTCGCAAAACGAGCACGACGGAATTGAAAACATGATTTTTCTGCAGAATGGAGCACCTCCTCACATTTACCGACCAGTTAAAGAATTGTTAACTGCGATGTTTCAAGATCGTGTTATAAGCAGACATTTTTCAAATTCATAGCCACCAAGATCGCCTGATCTTAACCCAGCGGATTACTGGCTGTGGGGGTTATTTTTAAAAGTTGGTGCTTAGGACACGGCCAACAACGCTGGAGGAATTAAAGGACAGTATCAGAGAGCAAATTCATGCAATTCAACCAGAAATGTTGAATAGTGCTGTATACAATTTGGAGGAACGGTTGGTAATTTTACAACAACAAAATGGGGGTCTTATCGAGTATTTGCGGTAACTACTGTTTGACATCAGAAATCCCATTACGTAAGCAACTAGATTCCATTTACGTTTTGTTATTAATTTGAATTGCTAAAAATATATAATAAGTTGAAATATATCCCCCGTACTTTATGATAATCTTGTATATAGAATCGTTTCGCTAATTTAGATAAAAACAGAAAAGAAAGATGTAGTGAATAGCAACTGATGAAAATGTGTTTACCAATTCTTGTACAAAGTCATGAGTGACTGCAGTAGAGACTAAAACGGAAAGTAAAACAAAGAAATCGTTGCGGTTTTCGTATATTTGATTGAAAAGTTTTTATCGCGGCCGGACGACGGTTCGAGTCCAACTCTCTGAGAGACCGTTAGCGAGGAGGCCGCCGCGTATGGCATATAATCAATGACCGTTACGGCGCGGCGGCTGAAATACTGAATTAATCCACCGGAACTGGTACAGCATCCCGCATCTTCTCACATTCACCGGTCATCACTAGCTGGACTAAACATCGCTCGTCCGGTTGCATCCACACTATGCCATTAAAACCGGTCTATTGAAGAATACACCCAGTCGCCCCATTATTCTTAGCTTTTAGAAAGACCCGCGCAGCGATCGTATTAATTGACAATATACATTTTATACTAACGACTCTTTGTACCGGTCAGAATATATTGCAGCCGAATTTTATTCAGCTGTTTCTAACGTCTTCGTAGAAGGGTGTATTCCTGTTTTGCCAATATTGTTTCCTAAATATCCCAGTCTGACCTACAGCATATCTGTGTAGACTTTGAAAACAAAAGAGCTCATCCACACGCACCCAAAAGCAATAGATAGATCGATAGATTTATTTTGTGTCAAGTACATAGAATGTTCACACGCGTCAGAGTTTACATATCAAAATACTATAAAAATATAAATATATAATATAAAAACAGACATAATATAATAATTATGACTATTGATTACAGTATTATTAAGATCAGTGTTCGATAATAATAATTTTATTTCATTTAACTACACTAGCTCAACGGGAGAAATCCTTTCGAGAGCTTAGGGGTACATATAATATAATTACAGAGTATGAATTAAAATTAACTAATATACACAGCTTTACAAATATCATTAGGGTTACAACAAATTATGTCAAGAGTCAAACCGAACATCTCGTAGAAACTACATATTTGGAAAATTTGGGAAAATAATAACGTATTTGTTCTGCAGAGTGGTAGATAAAATGTTTGTGTGGAACGGGTGCGTGCAGATGTAAAATTAATTGCTAAAATCATAGGACAGTCAACCAGGTTATGAATGACCTTATACAGGAATAAAATACTATGAATTTCCCTACGCTTATATAACTCTAGACAAGATAATCTATCTAATGAACCTGGTGGGAAAATCCAATAGATGGATAATTACCATCAGCTTTGAAGGCTAAATACCTTAAGAAACGCCGATTCACTCGCTCTATTTTGCTTATGTAAATTTTATAATAGGGGTTCCACACAATTGAAGCATATTCGAGCTTAGAACGAACAAATGAATTATATAATATTGTTATAACTATTGTTGAAAAGGCCGTTGATAAAGCCCAGCATTCTGTAGGCAATAGAAACAATTGATTCAATGTGAGACGCAAATGACAATTTCACGTCAAACAAAACTCCAAGTCTCTGAAACTATAGAAACAAGCAGAAGCTGTGTCAACAAGTTTGTAATTGTAAATAATAGGCGTAATTTTCTTGGTGAAAGTCATTACAGTGCACTTACTAATACTAAGCTCCAGATGATTTATTATACACCAAGTACTGAGTGCGTCCAAGTCATGCTGCAGTAAGATACAACATAAAGAATGCTTTACTGCCGAGTGAAAGTTTAAATCGTCTGGGTAAAGAAGAAAATAACAGACAAATAAAGAAGAAATGTCATTGATAAATAAATTGAATAGGAGTGGTCCAAGTACCGGCCCTTGAGGTACACCTGAGGTGGCATGAAATGAATACGATTTAAAATCTCTATACTCTACATATTGATATCTATCAGTTAGGTAAGAATTCCAAAATTCAATCAAGTGATTTGTAAATCCAAAGCTAGACATTTTATTCAATAAAATACTGTGATCGATTTTATCAAATGCCTTAGCAAAATCGAGGTAGATACAATCAGCCTCATCAATATCATCAGCCAAGTATTAACTGTAGTAGCCTATGTTAGTAACAATTGATTTGCCAGGCATGAACCCATGCTGCTCTGGGAATATCTGCAGTTTTACATGATTGAAAGTAGCATCATATAAGATATATTCAAATATTTTGCAGAAGTTATTGATGATGGCAATTGGGCGATAATTAGTAACCTCATGTCTATTACCTTTTTTAAAAGCCAGTACTAATTTTGAAACTTTCCACAGATCCGGAAAAGTATGCGCTTTTAAGGCTAATGAATATATAAATGCCAGTGGAGCTGCGAATATATTGATGCAATCTTTCACGATAAAAGCAGGAATTTGATTTGGACCCTTCGTGAGACTTGCTTTAGGTCTTTTAGTAACTTGAATCAGAGATGGGCAATGGACGATTGAGCCCCGCGGTCAGAAAAAATTGTGCATGTAATAAAGTAATATGGGACAATTGCGCCCCAGGTCCTTCCTACAATACAGGACGATTGAGCCCCAACCACCTGTTTTACGGCACTTCATTAAAATAGTATAACTTAAAAATCTTGCTTAAAATTGGGAATGAAACATAATGATAAATGTTATACATATATTTATTAAATTAGTAAAAAATTTAAAACCGTGTTAACAAAATATTTATCAAATTACTAAAACGAACTTAAGCTAAAATAGGTTATTTTTACTTATAGGTACCTAACTACTATTTTACAAATTTGTATGAAATACTTTTTACAAACTCAAATGGAGTTAGCTCATTATTTTTAATTAAATTAGTAACATATTCTTGTCGCTTCTTATATTTACTGTTTCCAGAAGGCGCTGGTAAATGTACGCTATTTATTTTGATATAGGAGTTTAACTGAATATCGGATAAAACAGCTATGAACCTAAATATGTCGGGATGTGAAAAATAAAAGCTCGAATTTAAGTGACTATGAAAAGACTCACAAGCGTTAGTGGTTCGTTCAGTGGAGTTATCACAAGATGCCCATATATCTGGTTGAAAAGAACAATCATCGGATATATAGTTATCAACAAGATAATCGGCATATTCGATAACTCGGGCATTTTCAGGGATAATAGAATACAAATCTTCGGCAAACACGTTCCCTACATGGGCGGGGTCCAAAAACAATAGCCCAAATGTCCATCGTAACCATTTACCTATTGGCGATTCTGAACTCCGATATTCAGAAACTAGTCCTAGATTTTGTATCTTCCTAAGCCAGGATTGGATTAAGTGGAACCTACAGCCTATGATGGTAACATTAGGCCAATTTTGCCTGATACTACTGTGTATCGCTTTTTCAAAATCGCACTCTATTTCTTTGGGATTCAACTCTAAATTTACAGATTTTGAATAATTAATTAATAACTGATAAGCTTTATTATAAGTTTCCGTATGTTTATTAAGAAGTAAAATAAATACTAGTGGTATGTAGTGTCCATTTTCTATGGTATGAATGGTGAACAATTGCTTTAAAAACTTTGGACAATACTCGAACGTCCCATCTACAAAGAATTTCGGCCTCGAGCATAAGTAACTTAAGTTTGATACACAAGAAAATATAATAATATTTTGGCTAAGAGAATTTACCAGTAAGAAGTTCTCGCCTTTGTTGGGTCTACAGTTTTATGATATAAGTGAGGTGTGAACATCTTCTACAGATCGAGGCAGACAAGGCAAAATGTTTCTTGTTGATCTGTATATACTTTTTCGTACATTGCTTATATCAGCCACCGTCGCATTTATATCTCCTGCACACCGTATACCACTATTGATAATTTTTGAGGGGCGTTGACAAATATCTTCGACTGCCTTTCTTTTAAGTAAGTTTTGAAGCTTCTGCAATCCCAAAAGAAATCTCTATCAGCGCGAGCCCACAAATCGATATCGATGTTTTCCAGAGAGCTAGATGTATTAAAAAACTTGACTCGCCTTCACTTCTAATTTTTCATTGATGGGATGATTATGTTCCCCGTTTCCCTTTAAAAGCACTTCTTCTGTCTTATCGACAGAAATCGAAGACGGACAGCCGTTTTTCGTACACCTATGGGTAACTCCTAACGCCGTTTCTATATTTTTTCGCAAAGTATACTTATCAACGATAAGTATTTTTTTCCACGTTCACTGATCATTGACTCCATTTTAATGTAAGTAAAACTATAAATTTAAAACGTTCGTAAGCACAAACAGCCGACAAATGAATAATTATTGAATATCATGAAAGGGTGACAAAACAGGGGTGGGTGTTCCTAAGCAGGTACCTAAACTGAATTCGGGGCCCAATCGACCTATTGCTTAATCGGGCACATTGCTACCATAAAACTATCAGGTACCTTTGAGGGGCGCAATTGACCTGTACCCGGACTAACAATTGAAAGAGATAGAATATTATTATTGAAGTTATGAAAGTTATCCGAAGGTTTATTATTAGTTGTATTAGACTTAATATAGACACTTTGGAAGTACTTTGCGAAGACATTAACAATATTTTGAGGACTAAGATTATCAAATTTAACGTGTTCTGGAATAGAACTGCTTTCATTTTTGGTATGAAAAAATTACTAGAAAGATTTGGAATTGCATTTTATGTTATTTTCTATTTTTGATATATAGAGCCTAAATGAACAGGCAATATCGGTTTTGATTGCCGATCTTAAAGTCTTAAATGCATTATAGTCTTCCCGTATAGCTCTTTTTTGTGTGTTTATGCCAATAATTATAATATTCCTTATTATTATGATCACTAATTAAAACAAAACAGAGCCAAATTTCAGCTAAAATAAAGAGATTTTTGGCTTGATAATGTCGCATACTGTTATAGTATTAGTTTTTACGGTATACAATTTTCCATATGTTGTCATTTATTTGCTTGTATATTAGCTTGTCTGTTCGGTATCTTCTGAAAATTCGTCTACCGAGTAAGAACATTTTTGTATGAAAATTTTTTTCAGTTTGTAACTGGAGTTTAATTTAATATCTGCGATATCGCCGGTTATTCTGTTCAATTTGCTTAGGCATTCCTTCCCCATGTAATTGGGATTATGTTGGCCAACAGATAGTCTGGAAAACGGTAAATAAAGATCATTTTTGGTCCTTGTGTCATAAGTGTGAATGTCCTGCCTCCGATGTGATATGTAATTATGTTTAATGATCGGAAATGGTTTTTGCAAGAATCTAATTGCTGTATCTTCATCATATTTCTGATAATTTTTTTTTGCATTGTGAATACCGAAATTGCATCATGTGCCTGACCCCAGTATATAATGCCGTATGCTATAACGGACTGGATTAAGTCAAAATAAAGTAATTTTAGCACATTTTGAGAGACGGTATATCTAATGTTTTTTATCATGAAACAGCAGGAACTCAATATTGGTAATCTCCTTTCCACATGAACAGTCCATGTTAACTTTTTACCGATTTGAACTCCCAAAAATCTTATATTTGTTATGTTTTCCAATGATTTATTTTCAGTTTGGATGAGTATACCCATCAATAATAGTCTAAAAAATATTCCACCAAAATTTGTCAGACTAATGAGAGAAAACGTGAACTCCGGGATGTATAGGAATAAATGAATCGTCCCGTAGATAGAATTAATTATATATATTGGATCGAGTGTCCAATAACGCGGGCATAAGGACGAAGGGTACTTAATTGCATCCTGTGGCAATGCGAGGGGTGTAGCTGCGACCATCTGCCAGCCTGCTGGGCACACCATCATCCCACGACTAACTAGAATTACTTCCTATATTACTTACCAAGATTTTAACAATTAGCAGTTTCAACTCTATCCAGTTTTCCTATTCTGTTTTTTACAATCGCAATTTAATCCTTTCAGGGTTGAATGGATGAACGATAATTTCATTTTGAATGTACTGGAAGCTGAAGTGATAATCCTTCGCTAGTAAAACTGACCTCATCAGAAGTTATCTGAAATCCTCCATTTCCATAACATGTTGTTGAGTAAAATCCTAATTCTTTGAAACATGATCCTCTGTATTGAATTCAATGTTGAATGTATCAGAGAATGTAAGAGATAAGCTATTCTTTGAAGTATGTGGCCTTCAACACCGGTGATTTTTCTTCAACTTCATACTTGATTTACCGAAAAAAAAATTTTATAACTGGTTGAAATGATGTTCCTCTTTGTTTGACCATAATTCTTTGATCACCGCTGACTTTTATCAATTCCAGATTCCTAAAAGTTATTCGAATATTGTTGATTAATTGAAGTTAGTTTGAATAACAATTTTAGAGAAAAATATATTGAATTTGTTCAGGCTTCAGGCATATGCGAAGCGTACTGACCTCCTAGTAAATATAGTTGTACCATCAACAATTCGCGATGCGCGCAAGCCGACTGGCACTTCACTTACGTGTTACGGGAGTAACTCGCGACAGAAGCACGGCTATATATTGATTTGAGAATTTTTAAAAGTCCCGGGCGCCGAATCCAGGTGGGCGCCAAATTTGGAAATGTCTAAGTTTATAAAAATCTGTAGGAAAAAAATTTCACGGAAAAGAAATTCACGATAAAAATTCAGGGCGCACAGCTGTCTGAACAGCAGGATAACATTCTTCCCGTAACTTCATGCAGCTAATCAAGAGGCATCTGTCATCACTTTCTTCGGCACTATAGAGGCTTTGTACGTGTTCTTCTCTCAGTCAACTATATACGGTTGGACTTGCTGAAAAGTGCAGTGAAGAGAACAGTGAAACAGGAATCTCAAACCAGATGGAGTGCTAGGTATGACGCTGTCAGTGTGGTCTTTGAACATCTGGATTCTATTTTGGATCTGCTCGAAAAAATGAGTGAAAATCCAGAATTAACGCCGGAAACTAGAAATGAAGCGGGAAGTCTTGCACACATGATGCTGACGTTGGACTTTCTCAGCCTTCTCTACTTTTGGTACCAAGTTTTGCGGAGAATTGAGCGCGTTCAAAAAAGACTGCAAGATCCTGCAATGAATTTTGCAGATGCTATCAACGACCTTGACTCTCTTCAACACGACTTACCACACATTCGAGACGATTTGTGTAATGGCGTTATTGCAGACGGGAAACAAAAATGTGACCGGTGGGGAATCAACGTCGAACGGAGAAGAAGAAGGCATCGCCGAATGCCTAGAGAGCTAGCTGAAGATGCAGGCCTTTCAGCAACGTCGCGTTTTGGCAAACGCTATTGATAGGCTCCAGGTTGAGTTCGACAATCGTTTTTAGCGTCTTCGTCATCTGAACAAGAAGTTTGGCTTCCTCTTGAATGATGCAGAGTTGATGAGTGGTTCAGATTTCGTTTGTGTGGAAAAACAGTGTGAAAGTTTCTGAGAATTTTACGCTACTGACGTTGACGTCACTGGCTTGTATAATGACATCGTTGACTGCAGAATGTTACTACGTTCACGGGAAAATGTCATCGATACCCCCATCGAACTACTCCGATTTCTTATACAGTACGGTAAAGACGTTTTTCCGAATTTAAGAGTTGCGTTACAGATCCTGCTAACTGTCTCCGTATCTATTACAAGTTGTGAGCGGTCCTTCAGCAAGTTAAAGTTGATATTAACGTGCATCACTGGAGCAACAAGATTGTCGGACTTAGCTCTGTTGAGTATAGAGAAAGAGACTCTCGAATCGATCGATGCATCACGCATAATAGATACGTTTGCATCAATGAAAGCGCGTAAAATACATATCTAGATTTATTGTTCAATGAATATAGGTAAGTTTAAAAGAAAGGTACTTAAAACTATTAAAAACTGTGTTCCCTTGTTTCTTTCATTAAATATATTTGGCAATGTTGTATACGAAAATAAATATTGTTAAGAATCAAGGGGCTGGGACGTGAGGGGGGAGCAATTATGATAGCTGCCCCCGGGCGCCCACAATCCTCGCTACGCCTCTTTGTAAATAAATACATACCCGAGAAACAAAGACCTCATAATCAACAATGCTTCATTTATTAATAAGAAGTTTATCACCCTACATAACTTTTCTCCAATAAGAACATTAAATCGCATATACACATGAACAATCGTAATCTGTTTACATGAACAACACACAATAACTATGAAACGAACACTCAAAGCACAGAATAATATACTGGGGTCAAAGTTTCAAATATCCATAGCGTACGAGACTTTTTAGGTTATGAAATGAGCTCCATTATTTGTCAAATCAAGGTCGTGGCATGTTGTCACCAGTGTCCTGTATATAGCCGCTGCAGATTAAATTAGTTACTCTGTAAGGTTGACATAGTATAGTGCTTCATGTCAATGATTGACAGTTCACCTGACAGCAACATTTCATAATAATACATAGAATTGTGAAACACATATGTTAACAATTGAAATAAACTTTCAATGCCTTGTCATGGAGTATAATATTTTAGCTTTAATTTATTATGTAAGTTATTAAGAAGATAGTGAATAATAAATAAACGAAAAATTGTTTTAAAAAAAGGTTGGTGGTGAAAGTTTGTGATATACGGATCAATTGATTTTTCCTTTACTTGGATGAAGTTAGAAAAAAGTTCAAGTTCCGATTACTCATTAAGGTATAACGGATAGAGATAATTAATCAATTAATTGCTTATTACAGGTGAGAATTTTATGTCCTGTGTTAGCGGATAATGACAGCTTCAAATGCTAGTAAACCTCACAGCTGTATACAGGTCGTGTAGTTGCTATTTCAGGTGTTATTGCCTGCCTGCCTGGCGTATCCGGTAGTTTGATACAATGGCCGATATGTTGTGGTGCGGATAAGTCGAGTCAAGTGCAGGCAGACGAGGTGCGGTCTGGCGCGACATTAGCTAACACAGGCGGCCGTGAGATCATCACAGATCCCAGAGTCCGCTAATTAGAACGGCCCGTTGTTTGCCGATCATAAAGCCAGCTCTGCATCTTCCAGTGGGCGCTTTTACGTTTGTCCCATTCGCCGCGGAATCACCTAACCTGGGATACTTTTAGTGTCTTCAGATAGGAATTTGCTGGCAATATTCGACTCAATGAAGATGCTAAGATGTTCCTAATGTCAACAATGATGTGCAGGTGATGTCATCGATAAAGTTTTTTGAAAAAGAATCCATTTTTGAACTTATTTTATTATACCAATGAGAATTCTTCAATTTTATATTATCATTTTCACTGAACCAATCGAATTACACAAACAATAAACAATATATGCACACCATCCTTCCGAAGTCATTATTTCTGTAGATCGCGCTGTGCATTTTCCGAACAATCCAGGCTTCAAAAATTTCAATTTCAAAAAAGCAAATTTACCTGTGAGATGTTTTTGAATAATGTTAAACATAATAATCCTCAAACTATAGTAAATGCATTTGCAGAGTTCTTTGGTAGTGTTTATGATACTTCGGACCACAATCTCAAATTAAATTTTGAATATTTGGATACTAATACATGTAGATCATCTTCACCAATAAGTATTCCTAGTTTTACAGAAGATGTTATTTTGATAGCTAACAAGTTAAAGCCAAAACAATCATCTGGAGATGACGGTATTCCATGCTACATAATTAAAGATTGCATCCGAGTTCTTGCACTGCCATTGAGTAAAATTTTCAACTTATGCCTTGATAAAGGACAATTTCCCTCACGATGGAAGGTCTCCAAAATAACTCCAATCTTTAAAAGTGGGATTAAAAATGATATTAGCAATTATCGACCAGTGTCATTGTTATGTGCTTTTTCTAAGTTATTCGAAATGCTTATTTATGACAGTTTGTTTTTCCAAGTATCTAAGTTAATTTCAGATCATCAACATGGCTTTATGAGAGGTCGGTCGACAGTTACTAACTTAGGATGTTTTTCTGAGCATGTATCAAACATTCTGAACGAAAGGGGACAAGTTGATGTGGTGTTTACCGACTTCTCTAAAGCATTTGATAAAATCAGCCACAGATTGTTACTTGAAAAACTGCATAATATCGGTTTCGATAATAGGGCCATTAAACTAATATACTCGTACTTGGTAGAGCGTCAGCAATATGTACTTTATAATGGCTTTAAATCTACAGAGTTTCTAGTCACATCTGGTGTGCCGCAAGGTTCTAACCTTGGTCCACTATTTTTTATAATATTCATAAATGACCTAGTCAGTATTATAGACATTGAAAAAGAAGTTTTTGCGGATGATTTAAAAAATTTTCGTTCTATAAATTCCAAAACAGATTGCGACTTAGTACAAGAGAATCTAACAAGAATAAACAACTGGTGTGTATTAAATAAACTACCATTAGATATCTCCAAATGTAAGATTATGTCGATTACCCGAAAGTCGACATCTACTATTTGCAATTATAATATAAAAAACATAGCACTAAAGAGAGTGTATTCAATGAAAGACTTAGGAGTAACATTGGATTCAAAATGGTCATTTTCTAACCATATTGAAGATGTCTCCCAATCAATGCGAATTCAAGGGTTTATCATACGGAATTGCAAAAACATAAAAGATCTAGACGCATTAAAACAACTTTATTTTGCACTGGTGCGCTCTAAGTTAGAATATGCATGTGTCATTTGGGACCCATACTACGTGAAATACGAAATTGTCTTGGAACGTGTTCAGCGCGTATTTTTGAAGTATCTGGCATTTAAGGCGGATGGTGTGTGTCCAATTAGGGGAATTGACAATTCAGTTTTGCAGATCAGATTTGAGGTACCTAGTCTTAAAGTAAGGAGAATGATGTTATGCTGCCTCTTTTTATATAACATAATTAACAACAATGTTCAGTGTCCCTACTTGACAGCAAAACTTAATTTCTTGGTTCCAAGAATTTCAAATAGGAGAAGTGATTACTTTTATTTAGTTCAAGCAAATTCAAATATTTTATATAACTCTTTAATCAATAGAATCTGTAGATATTTTAATTCAGTGCAATCAAACCTAGATTTCTCTTTCTCTATATACAAATTTAAAAAAATGTTAATTAGTTCTCTTTAACTATAGTTATGACTTAAATTATTAATTAGTATTACTTAACATGATTATATCTGTGTATAGTGCCCTTCAATCGGATAATTTCCTGTTGGGTTTGTAATTAAATAAATAAGTAAATAAAATAAATAAATAAATATACCTAGCTGATATGTTAGCTGAATGATATGGGCATCGAATACTTCGTCTATTCCGTTACACGTTAGGTATTTAGCCCCAATTTAATACATGTCCGAAGAATAGAACTGAGCCTAAAATTACGTACAGTTCGATCACAAATTGAAGATCTTTTTTCGGTGGTTTGGCTCAAGAATGAGGAGCGGTTTCTGGAATGTCATTAATTCATGAATTCAGGCTTTGCCTTTTTTTGGGTATGCTCGATGTGATGTCGCCTTGTCGCCAAGTTAACCTTCTGTCAAGATATTTGGCATCCGTCTTCCATCTTAATTTACCCTTAGAAATCTGCACGCCTGTTTAAAGAGAATAGCGAAAAAGGTGAACTTCGCTTCTCCATTTGGCGTACTATTCTTGTTGTTTCTCAATGGCAGTCGGTCAGGACGCCGACATTGTCGACATGTTCTCCTAGTTCCGTTTTAAAGGTCTTCGGCACGTCGTGAGTGAAGATCGTAGAAAGGAGTGGCGAACACAGGGAACATTGTAGAACACCCGCATACTTCCTGATCTCAAACTGCCCTCAAACTGTATAGAAAAACATGGGGAATCTCTAGCTATCATTGGATATTTCCAAAGCATTTGACCGAGTCTGGCACCGAAGCCTTCTTGGGAAACTTCCGTCATATGGCTTACCGCCTTAACTTTGTCGCTTACCATCGAGTTTTCTCTCAGATGGATCACTCTATGTGATGGGGCTATTAAGCGTGTATAATAACGGATGAAAGGGCCGGCAGTGTTGCCCTATAATGTCTGAACAAGGGTTCCTTCTTTGGCTAGCAAGGAACGCAAAGTCTTATCAGTTAACAGGTTCAGTGCTGCGTTATGGTAGAAGTATCATATGGAATGTAGACGTAGTGGTTGGAATCACAACACTGGGTACGAAATGTGATGTATGGTTTTAATATTCACTACATGGTAGTTTCTAATACTAACTTAGACTCTATCGAATTGACTGAACTTAATGCACTAAATGAACTTCATCAACTTAATCAACTTAATCAACGTCTTTTCTTACTATCCTCTAATCTACATAAATATCTATTCTCAAGGGAGGAGCCTTGCTCCTCTCCTAATAGTTTAGCGAAGGTTGGCCTACGTGCCGGCATTGACATTCATGATATGCATACACGGTCACAACCTTGTCGACTCGTTATTCATTATGCTATATAAAACAATAGACATACATATGACAAAAGAAAATAGAATATTGTGAGTTACCTAATTTAGGATGAATCTCTTCTGGATATCACACGTGTTCAGTGTGAACTATTTTATAGTTTATTACTTTATTTCTTCTTTGAATCCCCAGGTTGAGGTCAGATTTTGAGTAAAGCCTTATGCAACTAGGGGACATTTTTGGAGTATTCTAGACTAGGTCGTGTCCGTAGGGTTCGCCAATGTAAGAGCATCATAACCCCCGTTGAATGGCCAGGTAACGAAATTAGATATTGGATATAGTCAGTTTCGTTCGACGCATCCTGGTTTCAGCTCGGAGCTAATTGTAGAGACTCTTGTGGAACACTCATCGCCCTTTCTCTCTCGCAAATTACCCCGCTGAAGATTTCCCGTAGATATTTCACGTTGGAATTTTTTTTTACTACGAACCCGGGAATCATCTCTCGGCGTAGAAGCGGGTCGCAAAAACGCGAGCTATGTTAGTCTATGAAAAGCTCCAGTAGAACTAAAAACCCTCGCTAATTAGATCTGGTTGTATGCATTCAAACTTCTACCGGATGAATTGAATTAGACGGTGGATGAAAAAATTCATTGTTATCATTAAACGAAACAGTGCAAGAATATTATGGTTTTTTTTTATATTCAAGGTTCATCATGGTATTTTCCACAATTGGCATAAATTCCAAAAAATATTTTCTGCAAAGAAACTAAATTAATATGACATTGCTTCGAAGAGTAAACTGTACGGGGTGTTTATCAAGTACTTGTACAAACTTCGCCCTTCAAAGTTTGTACAAGTATTTTATATGCACCCTGCATATTTGGTTGGGTTGCCATGATAAACATCATTTAGGTGTCGGTGCTTAATTTATTACCGGCAATTTTTTCGAGGTCAAGAATATATTGAAAATTGCAATTTTCTTAAAATGTTCGTAACCAACAAAAAATTTCCAGTAATAATTTAAGCTAAGAAAATTTCACAAAATTAATATTTTTGCTTTTAACAGTATACACATTCCCTATTTTACCATCTGTAGTTGCACAGAAATATCAGTTTAAGATTGAACACAGTACATTTTTTATATTGCGTCAGGTGTGAGTTGCTACAACCGGTAAGCATTATATTTTTCAATTATTGTTGTAATAAGAGCGTATCGCTTTAATCTTATTGGACAAGGAAAAGCCGACCAAAAAGGCCGAAGCTTTTTTGGATTGCTTGGATCACCTGGGCCATTAGGGATGAGATCCGACAGGATCAAGGTTCACAGTACTTCCTCGCCATTCACGATTGAAACCTTGAATGGGCGGGAGAACGCTCTCAGCCTCAAACGAAAGCTCTTCACTAACAAGTTATCATGCTGTAAACAGTACTAATTAAATATTACCGGCGCAATGTACGAAAAAGATCTAGGAAACATAGAAGAATGAAATCTGGGCAAAGACAATGTATTTACATGTCTCAAATGAAGATCATGCACATCCTGTCTAAAAGTAAGCTTTTGTCTCAAGTAAAGTGATGACGAGGTAGACAACAATTCACAAACAAACATTGAGAAGTGGTAACTGTATAACTGGTCAACGCTAAGCCATCTGAGCTCCTTAATCTTATGTGAGATGTGGTCAAACTTTGCAAAACCAAATACAAATCGAGAACATGTATTTACAACCTCATGCAAACTATACCTGCATAGTTTGTCCAAACAGGGAAAATATACCACACTGGAATAATGTAGTAGTGGAATTACTAAACACTCACAAAGCTTTTTTCGCACTTTGAAGTTAATGATATGGTAGTTAGACTACATTAATTTAAGTGCATGAAAGGCTTTTTTCACAACATTTGAAGCATGCTCTCTAAATCTCAAGTTAGTGTCAAAAATAACGCGCAAATTTCTCCCTGTCTCCACGTACTTAATAAGCTCACCGTCAATCATCAACTTAAAGTTCTGCAGGATATGTGTTCTGCGGTTCCTAGGACCGAATACCATATACATACACTTTTTTGGATTCAATTTGAGATTATTTTCCCACGCATGAACAGAAATAGAAGCCAAGTCACGATTCAAAGCAGCAGCAGCACGAATAACGTCCCCAGGTAAAAATACAGACAGAATCTGAGTGTCACCAGCAAACATCTGCATCTTAGACTACCGTATAATCTAGAACATATCGGTCGTATAGATCAGAAACAGTGAGGGACCAAGCACAGAACACTGCGGAACCCCAGAAGTAATATAACGGAGCGAAGACCTTTCACCCTCGCATTCAACAACCTGTGTCCTCTCACCAAGAAAAGACATAAAAAAAAATTACAAACTTGGCTACTAGAAGGGAGTGGTCCAGCGTATCAAAGGCTTTTGAAAAATCTAATACCAATGCAGATACCTGTCCTTGGTCTATACTTCTCATGATATCATCCACAATATTAGCCGAGACTGTTACCGTACTGTGGCCCCTTCTAAATCCAGATTGCAGATTCGAAACAATTCCTACTCCAGTAATATATGTGTAGATCTGTCTGTATAGAATCTTTTCCAGGACTCACACAGTGGTATAATACTTATTGGTCTTAAATCGGAATATGACTCAGGATCAGTAACTTTAGGCAAGGGCTTTACAATGGAAAGTTTCCATAAGGTCTGGAAGAATCTCATCTCCAGGCAGCAATTAATTATGTGTGTCAAATGTAAGCAAATAGTGGGCACATCTTGGAATTGATCCCATCGCTACCATAGACTTCCGAACTTATCCCTTGCACAACAGATCTAACCTCATCTGGCGTCGTAAGAACAAAATTGAAAGAATATTGGGCATCATGTTTTCTACCTTTGAAGTTATTAATTAACCATGTTGGGACAGTTATCTGAAGGGCTAAGCACAGAACAAAAGTAATTATTAATTTCCTCAGGATGACGTGAGCTAGCCGGTATGTCGGCTGTACGAGTATATTTAATCTTGAGGTTACCCAAAGCTCTCTATAGCTGTTTAGTATCTTTCTCCCCATCACCATATGCTCGCTCAAGGCGCGTACTCGGCGACTAGTCTAGAAATTATAGATAATGCCCGTAAAATTGATACGGTTTTGGGCTTTGGAACTTACTGGAGTAAACAGTATGGCCCTAAGGCTAGAAATTTTGGAGACCTCTGGTTTAAAACATTAGTATGATCAAAATCCACATTGTAATTTATGACCCACATTATCTGCTACATTGTAATAATATCTTTTTCTTCAAGTTTTTACACCTATCCAGCTAGGTAGAATAACTTGTAATGGAAGAACTAACCAACAGTGACATATAACCAAACCATTCTTCCAAATGGTTATTCGCGTATATGGAAGTGGTTACGTTTTCTAATCTCTAATCCTTTTTTAGATATTTGACTTACCATTTGCATCGTTCATAATCATAATAAAGTCTACAATTATTGTATTACGTTTTACATATCGACTACGAATATCTTCAATTAATTTGTGAAATATGTGGATAAGCTCCTTAAGATTAATTACTGTAATTCAAGTCAAAATTGTCTTCAATGGTAGTACTATTTCTTTTGTACTATTTTGGTTATTCCTACGATGAACTGTTGATCAAATAAATATAATCACATATCCAAAGTATAAAGCATATTCTCTAAAATATTTCATACAAGTATCATGAGTATCACTCGGACTCGAAATATTCCCGGTTCAGATAATAAAATCCTCTCGTTATAACCAGATAAAAATAATAATACAGTCTGTGAGAATGGAATAGAACATTCCTTTGTAGTACAATAAGGACTTTCAGTCGCAACTGCCAACATCCAGCACCACCAGTTTGATAAAGCAGGTTGCTACATCAAGATGCTGGGGGAGATCTGTAGGGAAAGGGTTATACGGTCAAAGGTTATTACTGGACCACAGAAGCTGGGAAACGCTAAACTTTGAGATACTATAAATTGTATAGATGTTTTAACGGCTTTAGGCAACAGGTTTCATTCGACTTTAACCTATTTATCTACGAATTAAACTCTGTTTACAAACAAAATCTTTAATTAATTAACCAGCAACCGCAGTGCTCCTCTTAGCTTTGTTCGATAGACGGAAGAATTATGGAGATAATTTGCAGGTACATTAAGTATACGGTTTTATAGAAAAAATTTTGTTCATACAAACAACACCGTGTAGGAAGACAATATGTCTTCCACTTTAGAAAATGTTTAGAGAACCTCTGTAGGAAATGGTTGATGAGCGACTTCATCGTCTGGCTCGTTTCACTGATGGCCGCATAAAAAAGGAAAGCTGTCTGGAGCTAATGAACGTGTTGTCTATTATTGTTCAGCCTGGAGAACCAAAAAACTTTGTCTATTAATTCTCACACGCAATATATTTGTATTTCCCTTTGCATTAGAAATTGAATACGTAAATGCAACGAAACTAGTAGATTTTGGCTGATATTGATGGCCGAAATGGGCCTCTGAGTCTGTAAATCATAGAACAGACGTTCAATCATTAAGTCAAATTTATAATAATTAAATTAATTAAAACCCTTGCAAATTGCTACATGCGACTTTATAAAGTCGAAAGTATATTTCAGATAGAATGCTGAAATAGCAATATTTCTAGTAAGGTCTGATACATATTCATAAGCTTGATACATTAACGTGTTACAATTTCGATTACTCGTGTTATTGTTCGTTTCGGTGACGTGGGCATTTTTAATTGAAACTAGTGCGACAATTAGTTTTAAGAAAACCCGTTTGAGACATTGATACGTCTTCTGATGATGATCGTGAGAGCGAATTGTACGTAAAGACGAAAATAATAAGCCTATGTGTTAGTATGACCTTGTCCCGAAAATTTATATACAATTCATACCTGGATCATTATTAATTATTAACTTATCGGTAGGTAGCAAAAGGATTATGGTGGTGGGTCATTCATAAAGAAGAGCATTATTTATATAGGATTACATGGTGAGTTTTACACTGTTTGATCATTATGAAGTAGGGTATTGTTTTTGTGTTTGTAAATTTTGCAGCAAGTTTATGATAAAAATGTATTTGTAACTATGTAATTAGCTTCTTTTAATGAGAATTCGTCATTAGAATGTAAAAACCCACCATGTAATCCTGTAGTAATAATCCTCTAAGTGACCGAGCACAGTAATCCTTTTGTTACCTTCCGATAAATGTATTTATAGTTGAAGTCTTGTTTATTAATGGTATTTGAATACAGTCTGACGATGGCATAAAAACGCTGAACTCGAGTAACGGAAGTTACAAATAAAAGTGATATCAACATACCGGGATATCAAAAATTATCTTGGTCAAGGGTGGTTGTGGAATCTAAAACGTGTGTCTTACTTTACGTTTGAAATAATTATGTCACTGTCACACTGACATCATTAATAACCTACAAATTTCATACCTATTTATTTCAGTTGTAAAACAATAATGAACTACAAATTATGAAATAATTATGTGAACTTTGAACCTTTTCAGAGGTCGTGATAGCCACAGTCCGGGTCAAAAACGGTTTTGAAATAGTTAATTTTCCGTAAATCGAATGACGTTCACTTGAGAAGCCCGTAGCACGCGAGTTAGAAAAGTGCAAACTGGTTGTACCTAATACGGCTTTACGACGACTTTTCGCGTGCCGTTTTCGCTCCATGTAGTGAGATTTAGTATCGGACCGTGCCCGACGGCCCTTCATTTTTCAATAAATGTCCATTAAATAGGAAAATTTAATTAAAACAGTTTGAGCTATTCTCAGATCTCAGCAACGCGCATCTAACGTGCGACGTACCAAAGGGAATTTTCTCGTGACTAAAATATACACGAAGCGGGTAAAAGCTAGCGGCCCATAGCAAAAAACACTTTATTACAACTGGCGCCGGTCGCACGGGGCAAGAAACGGCCCCAAATTAACAAGACCGAGGTAAAATGTATAAACTCTAACTTACGCGCAGCGAGCTCCTCGAGTCGTATGTCAAAATGATTTCGTTCGTAGCTAATTACATAGGACGTCTGGCGTTCATGCAATTATGTTTTTTGATAATTCGAACCTTCTTATTTCGATAGGCCACGTGAAAATCCCGGAGTCCAAAGCGCTAAAGACTTCTGAGTGTTACAATATTCGTATAAAATTGCGAAAGATCGCACTTTTAGAAACTTCAAATTAATTATGACATAATTATTCCAAACGTAAAGTAAGACACACGTTTTAGATTCCACAACCACCCTTGACCAAGATAATTTTTTATATCCCGGTAGTAGTATTTTAAATTTACATTTCATTTTAGGTACCATTGTACCCATGGATAAATACTTAGTTCCAGATTGTTCATCTAATTACTGTGTATATCTTTACCGCCTGAAGCTTAGGATCAAACAATTGTAGACTATGGTCAGGTACGATTATATTCAAATTAGGTGGCATATCAGTTTTCCCTATTTGTTTGAAGGGACGCAGGCCGCCAATAATTGACTAAGTAAACGAGTATTTAAAAAGTTAAAGCCCCAAGGATATACAGAATATTGAATGCGGTATTATAATTTTCAAACTAGTTTGACATGGTATATAAACGTTATTTATTGGCTGAAGAATTCTTCTGTTTGAAATAATCAATAATCAGATACTACGGAAGATTCAAGCTTCAATGTAATCAAATTACATTGTCCACCTTGAAAATATTGCCTTATAATGCAGATAGATGGCATTGTTTGATTTGTAGGCAATTGTAAGTTGCTTCCGTCTCCATTATAATAGAACATTGTGTTCCATAATAGAAGTCGTGTATACTAGTAGTGTAAACTGATATTTTGACTAGCACATTTCTATTGATATAACAGGTACCTATTCCAGTCACACTATAGATACGCATAGATTATAATGTGTATTGTATGCATTAATGCATTATTATATCTGAGATTCAAGAGAACTATTATTAATTGGGCTTATGCTAGTCCTTCTCGTTGATGTTGAGCTGAACTGAACTATTTTAAATTACGGTCATCACGAATTACTCACCTTCGTTATACTTCTATGATATCAATTGTTCATTAAATGACATACCATTGTTGTTATTTTGTAAAGGAGAAAGTAAAAAGAGTCCTGTAAATTTTGAAATTCAATTATTTTGAATACGTTGAAGACATATGAAGAATATTTAGTCCAGTAATTATAGAAATTTCACTCAAATAATATTTGAGATTTTTCTTAAGTGATTGTTAATGGAGGGGTCATACATCACAAAATCACCAAAATCAGTTCTGGGGTTGCCCCCAAACAAACCCAAATAGTTTATACTGATAACTCGTTAACCGTTGAAAAAGTTAGGAATAAAACTATTCACATTTACAAATTTACCAGCATGTTGCAGTTGGCTAAATTTTGACTAATTTTTATTGTTTCCTAAAACTAAAAAAAAGACCAAACAATTTGAAAATTTAGCAGAAATCTTTTTTTTATGTATCATGTAAATATTGTTTCTAATTATTTAAAAAATAAATAATTGCATAAGAAAAAAATGTCATAAAAAAATTGAATATGCAATATGGATTTTTTTTCAAATTAATCTAGCGTCCTTGTATTTTTATATTTTTGAATGTACCCGGTCTAAAAGTAAAGCTCCATATTATTTGATCATACCATTTAAAATTATACTATATGTCTCAGATGAAAGTAGCGAGGTCAAGAATGCAGTAGAAATATTTAAGCAGAAAGATCAA
The DNA here is from genome assembly GCA_958510875.1 of Endomychus coccineus. Taxonomy (NCBI): domain Eukaryota; kingdom Metazoa; phylum Arthropoda; class Insecta; order Coleoptera; family Endomychidae; genus Endomychus; species Endomychus coccineus. The sequence continues at coordinate 22,009,193 of OY294068.1, read as the reverse complement.
TCGGCAGAATCAATTTCCGAAAGCGGCATTTCTTGTATTCTACAAATCTACAGCGCAGGGAAGATAGTTGAATGCCTCAATGAGTCAACACATGTACTTTTCTTGAAAAACATCGTCAAAAAAAAGCTGAATTTTGCATATTCTTCCTCCTACCAATGATGCAGCAGCACATTGTTTGAGAGCATATTTACATGAAAGGACAAATATTAGTTCCAAATATGATGAGCCCCAAGTGAAATTTTAAAAATAATTTTTTGCAAATGCAAAAAGGGTTGCGGAAATGTTTGCTTTTGCAAAAACAGCTTGCCTGTTTTGTACCGAAGCTTGTGGTGCTTGCAAAAATGACGCATGCACAAATACACCTCCCTTTGAACCAGAAGAAGTTGATCACGACGAAGAATCAATATTCAATGAGGATGAGGATATTGTAAAATACATTTTTGTATAATTTATAAATAAATTCAGATCAAAAATTATCAACTAAAATGTTTCATTTTGTTAGTTTGGATATATTCTCAAAATTATTAAAATTATAATAGCGACTTTAATAATTTTTTATAATACAAGTTATTAAATTTTTCATTTGCTTCTTTCTCTATAACATATCAACAATTGGCAAAGGTCTACTGGAAAAATTTGAAAAAAAAACAAGTTTTACTCACTCAATCTCCAAATTACAAATCAAAGATATTAAATGTATGTATTTTACGTCTGATTCTATTTTTTATAAATGTTAACAATTGGCAAATATATATTCAAAACAATCAGAAAAAATCAATTTTTACTAATACAATTTTAAAAACCTTAGAAATCTGTTTACTTTTATAATTTTCTATGGTGGGAAATTGAAGGTTATAAAAATATCTGATTTTCTTAGATATATCGACAATTGGCGAAGATATTAACGATTGTATAACGCATTTTATAAAAATTCGATTTTTCTTACATTTTCAATATCGATTTTCTCGAAAACTATGGCATATACAAAAATATTACAAGGGGACTTTTTTTAAGAAATTAGCTAAGCTTTCTTTTTCATAATGATTTTATATCTTCAACGGTTAACGAGTTGTCAGGAAAATAAGGCTTTTTTCACCGAAGGGATGGTTTTTGGGGGGATTGCGCGGCACCCTCAGAACTGATTTATATGGTTTTGTAATGGTAGCCCCTCCACTAACAGTTTCTTAAGGAACATCTCAGAAAAAAAATTTGCGAGCTTCTGGTAAATTTTTTACTTTACCCACTGGACTATTCCAACAATACATACGCTGCAGACTTTTGCAGAATACTGATGTGTACAGTATATGTGTGAATTCTGTGAGTGATGTTACCATTGCAGCCGCCGTCAAATTTACAACTGACAGTTTAACTGTCAACTACATAACCGCAACAAGAACTGGAATAATTAGTCTTGAAAACAGCCTTTCACACCACAAGGTGTGGCAGTTCAAAAACAGGCCGTAGGCACAACCCACACGAATAGTGCAAATTGTACACTCCTTTTCTTCTACGACTACATTAAAGTCTTCGAGGATAAGAATTTCAGATTCCTTCAGAAAATTTTGAAATTCGGTTGCCAGGAAACGAAATCAGAGCCGTGCAGAAAAAATTCAAAGATGCATTCGTGGACTGCCAAGTCCTTGATTGAGAATTTATCGATCTACATTTTACAATACACTTATCATGTTACCAATGAAATTTATACTATAATCCAAAACTGTTGGGATTGGTGAAATAATGAAATGCATTAGATGAATAATCATTTATTCTCTTTGTTAAAAATATAAAATTGCAACATAAATTTTATTTTATGGTATCAATGCTTTTAAACTTAGCTATTTGAGAGCCAACTTCATGCATAATATCCTTAGCATCTACAATGTCTTCGTCCACTTTAACGATCTTGGCACACTCTGATATATAAAAGTCTAGGTCCTTCTCGGTGTATTCATCTGGAGAAGACGCCCTCATCATAAACTTGTTAGTGAACTGAGCCAACTTCGAGAACACTGAACTGAAAGCTTCGTCAAGATCGAACAGCTCCAACGGAGGTGGAGGTAAGTCTCGGAAAGATGGTGGGAAAACCTGGAATTCAAAATTTTTCTTATGTGGCCATATTCAGAAAGAACTGAAATCTTATCAACAGTGGAAAACAAATATACTGAACAACTTCAAAACGTACCACCCATAAGGCTAATAGCGAACGCGAAGAACGTTTGAAAGTTAAAAGAGCACATTTAAGCCACGACAAAAAAAAAACCGATTCGACATTTTGTACTTGTTCAACCAATGTATGTACTACTACAATTGCCAATTTGGAAACAAACTTACTGCAGCCTGTAGAGCAGGGTATGGAGATTCAAACTTTGGGGTAATTATTCTCAAAGGTTGATGCTTGACGCCCAATTCTTCGTATATTTTCAGAGCTTCGGGCACTGCAAAACATCAAATCTATATTTTAATTAGAATATATCCATAAATCTTTTTTTTTTAAATATATTGAAACGATCTCGCTCCACCACGTTTTTTAGAATTGTTTGCAAAGTGTATCTAATTAACTCAAGGGCGGATCCAGAAAATGGCCTAGGGGGGTGCGGGAGCAATTACCTTATCTTTAGGTATTCCATACTTCTTTTTAGATATTAGTTTATTAGTTTAGAGTTTAAATACTCGGATATTGAAGTTCAGTTTATTTATTTATAAACAGCTGTATCACTTGCTTCGCTTCTAAATCAACTAAGAACAAGCATTCAGTGGGTTCAATCGTGACGTAATGGTTTATGGATAAACCTTATATAAACTTTGGAAGCTTTACAAACATATTTATGTAAAAAACAAAAGGTTTCTTCAAAACCTTATACCCCATGCCGCCTTACGTGATGCGCCCGTAAATTTACTATTTTCCACTCACCTGTATTGGTATTCATGGAAAATGTTTTATGATCCAATAGTTTCGTGTAATCTAAGGTGATTGTATGACTTATAGCGTCTGTCAGGCAAAGTTTCGGTCTTTCTGCTAACTCAGCAGTGTTCGGGACGATGTTGTGCTCCAAAATCTAAAACGTAGATGTTTGAAAAAGTTCAAGAAGCTAACGTTTGACGAAAGGTGACAACCGACAAAAAAATATGAAGCAGAACTGAATACTTAATACTTAGTTTAGTTATATGGAACGTTAAGATTTAATTTTTTCTTAAATATGAATGTATTTGAATACCATGATATAACTTGAATATCCAAACGTAATACCCACATCGAATTTGTAAGACTAACTATTTGAAAAATCTTGGCTTCCGGATGGATTCCGCGTCACAATAGCTCTACTTGATGTCGACGTTTCGTCAACCATTACAGGCATCTTCAGGGCAGGCTTAGATTTTTCTAGATCAGCTATCCGCGGAAGTCTATTTATTCAAGATGGCTAGCTATTTATTGGTAATAGATTTCTAGAACTTCTTCAGTGCGAGCAATATAGAGAACGTAAGATACATTCTTTTTCTAAGCTAAAATCAACTAGAAGAAAAAGATATTGGTCAAAGATGCTGGCCATAGAACCAGTTGTATAAACTGCGATGTATCATAGCAGCACGCGATTTCAGAACCGTGAAATGGGGTGAAATTAATTTTGAGGGGTTACTTTGATAATCCCGGGGTGTTTTATTTAAAATTCGAATGAACCACCAAAACATATCATTAGTTTAAGTTCAGAGCGTGGTTGTGTGCAGATTGGTTAGCGGTAAGTGAAAGTGGTTATATTTTTATAAATTAATGAAATTCATAAGTAAATTTTGGAAATAACAGATGGTTGAAAAAATCCTTCCGTATTTTTGTTATTTTCCTTCATTAAACTGTTATTTCTTGTTTAAATTATCACCTATGGTGTTCTTAACCTCATTTTTTTACTTTTGATCTTGAATGCCAACGGTTTAATTTCTCGCCCGAATTTAGACATTGGGGTCACTTTGATACCACTTTCGAGGTGATATTGATACTTCTATCAATCTGGCCCCATTAGACTCTTTTAATTTATGTGAGTTTTTATTTTATAACAGAGCCGATGTAGTAATAATGGGGCGGGGCATACCTATCACATAAAAAATTAGTGGAAGGAGTTATAGGAACTATTAACCCGAAATAATAGAGCAGGCGTTAACAAAAATCGCCGAGGACTAAAGGGGTGCAGAAGATACAAATTTCTATACGGCACTCTTTAGAATGAATATAAGGGTTTACACCGTAAGGCACACGGTGGACAAACTGTCTTTAAACCGGAAAAAGAAAGGGCAATCAATCAAGGCGTATTAACATGTGGTGATTGGGGATTTCCCATAAATTTAGAAGATTTGCAGATGACGACAAAAACATTTCTGGAGAGAGGGACGAGATGTTAACAAATTCAAGAATAATGTACCCGGAAAGGACTGGGTTTACTGCCTATTAAAGCGTCATATCACCTCATCATCAGTGTCACGTAAAGCGATAAAGGATTATTTTGACCATTGAGGGACAACCATTGATGGTGTACCAGCATCCAGCAAAGAAAAAAAGTCTGCTATCTCCGTTATATTCTGTGGATCGGTCTCAGGAACCATGCACCACCTTACTGCCCGGAGAACCATTTTATTCAATTGGAAGCACCAGAATTTAAAAGTGGCTAGTTTAAAAAAAGAAGAATTTCTCGATTTAATGGAAACGACGCTGAAGAAAATGAGTTGTGCGGTTCCAAATCAAGATGCAATCAGACCAAATCTGATAAGTGGTTTTCAAATGACTGGCATTTTTCCCTTAGAATCGCAAAAAGTATTAAAACAAAATTCCAAGTGCAGAGGATGAAGCAGATGAAAACCCAGAAAATAATATCGGAAACCCTTGTCAAATTCCTAAAAGAGAAACGTTACGCTAGTTCACCTGTTTGGGGTTCACCTAAAAAGAAGATGCGTTTAAATGTTGTCGCTGGGTAAAGCGTCTCTTTTAATGACGAGGCTTTGGAGGCCTCAACGAGTTGTGCGTCTGAAACTGAAGTGGGGGAATAGCATTAAAGCGAGAATGAAGCAGTCAACGGCGACGTATGACTCGTAGCTGATGAAATGGATGCTGATGGGGTGGAAGAAAATGAGTATATTCACCAGGTTGACCCTAGCAAGATCTCAGCGGCACGTTTATTCCCGTTTCCCGTGACGGTTTCTTCAGGGAAAAAAAACTTCATGGCCTATCGTTATGCAGCCATGTTGCAAGAAATCCTACAAGACAAGGATTACAATCAATGGACGTTGGAAAAACATTTAAACTAGTTGAGAGCGATTTGTTTGCGGCTACTTTACATGATATTTTGGCCATCCTGCCCAAATCCTTGGTAAATATTAAAACCACCGGGGGTAGAAGCAGGCAGTTTATTTTTTCAGATAAGGTCGATATTGCTAAACGCTTAACCTATGTATTTGTAACCTACCTATCAATATTTTCATCTAATTAGTATCCTACCTACCAACATATTATCATAATAACCATACCTAGTTGTTTATTGTACAATTCCTTGGCATTATAAGCGGATGAGCGGATGACTTTGATAATCATATACACAGTTATTACATAATGTCCAAAATTGATAAAAAAACACATTATCAAACGTGAAGTGGGCGAAATTGATACTCCATGACCAATACATGGAAGAAAATGCAAATATAGATAAGTTATCAAAGTGACCCCAAACTCAGTATGACCGTTCAATATTTATTTTCACAAAAAGAAGGTCTCTTACAGTTACTTTCATTAAAATCTTTTGGAGGCTACAACAGAGTAACCCTTAACCCTTATATTCATTTGCACATAAGCAAAGTAGTTATCACACAAAATTAAAAAAAAAACTATCATAATCACCTCCTTTCGATCTACCATTGACCTATTGACACCAATAAACTCTTATCGGCACCAGTTGCGAAATCCGTTCGGTTGTAATAACCCCCCCCCCCCCGGACATTCTCAAATCCCCAAAGTCGGAGTTGGATAAATTTTAAATTGTACAGGGGTAAAACACACTTGACATTTTCCTGAGTGCATAGTGAACATATTCCTAGATTGTATCTCAAGAGGATCGACCAGTAAAGGTATAGATGACACTTGCTTCAGATGAATAGACTGCATGCTGAAAAAAAGAATAACCCACTCTTCTCTAATGGGGGATAATTTTAAAACAAATGGGTAGGAGCTAATGACATATACTCATCACAGTCCAAGGTAAATTCAACAGAACAAACTTTTCCATGTTTCTCCCATACGCTAAAGAAGTTCTGGCACACTATTATAGTGTTGTATAAATAGGTTGTTTTAGATATGTGGTATGTGTAAGTATTATGCTTAGATATTGTAGATATTTCAAAGTATTCATATGATTATTTCCTTATTTTTGTCAACAACTAGAATTATTATTTACGTCAATATCATCGTGATCGGACGGTAATATGATAATATCTTCATTTTTCGTTAAAAACTCGAATACATTTTCTCTGAATTTGTCATTATTTTCCTGGTCTATGTATTTATCTGCAAACATGTGACCGCTCCCTATAGCAATTATTCTTCCACCTGTAACATAATTGATCGTGTATGACGCAGCTTAAGTAGTTCTCGCTAAAATATGATGATTCATAAATGTCGATCACATCGAGATCTACTGGTTTCAACTTACCTGTATTTTGATTGTAAAAAATTGCACCCAAGGGGCGATCCACCGGAAACGATGCCGACCCACTGGAAAAAGCTACCACGCTCGGTTTGCTAACGTTCAGTGTACATCCGAACGGGTAAACAATGCTCAAATTTTCTTTTTCTTTATTGAGAGAGACGTGGACGTCTCCATCGCTTATGAAACATTCTTTCGGGTGGAAATATTTGTAGTAATGGGTGCGTATCAGGCAATCTACAATACATATTTTTGTTTATTAAACATTGTCTTTCGTCACCGCACAATTAGGCGCATTCTGCTTGATCTCAATACCACAAAGTCGTTGGTACCAGACGGAATTCCACCTGTCGTTTTCAAGGAATGTGCGCCTGAATTTAGTTTTCTGCAGATCGTTTACTCTTTCATACAAATTTGGTGTTTTTCCTTCCAGCTGAAAGACAGCTAGAGTCCAACCAATTCCAAAAAAAAAAGGAAAGAAGATCATTCCTAATAATTATAGACCCATTGCACTATTATCTGTGATCTCTAAAGTGATAGAGAAAGCAATCAACATCGAGCTCATGCAATAGCTAGAGAGCTCCGAAATCGTGAATGACCAGCAATATGGCTTTCGTCAGCAGATATCAACAAGAGACCTGCTTGCCTACGTAACACATGTAGAAGAATCTATTGAAAAACATGATGAATCTCTCTTATCATTGGATATTTCTAAAGAATTTCACCGAGTCTGGCACCAAAGCCTTTTTGGGAAACTTCCGTCATATGGTTTACCCCCTCAACTGTGTCACTTACTATCGAGTTTTCTCTCAGATAGATCACTCCATGTGCTAATTGACGGAGTATTCTTCGATACAATGGCTATCAACGCTGGTGTTCCACAGGGATCTGTCCTGGCACCAGCTTTGTTTCAACCCCATATAAATGGTCTGCTGGAAGTGACCACCTGTCCCATCCACAGCTTTGCAGATGATGCTACACTTTATACCACTCTCTTATCTAGAGCCCCAATACCATCCCAATGAAGCCAGAGGAGCGAGGCAGAGACAAGTTGAAGCAATTAATGGATATCTGGCGAAGATTTTTGAATGTGTTTTGTTTGATTATGTATCAAATGAGTCCAAATCATCAAATAACAAAATATCCAAAATTTCAACATTTTAATGGTTTAATCATTTCCAAATTCACAGCAAAATGCATATTCGAACGAATTATAAATCCGATAAATAATGGAAAGCAACAATGGCAACCCTACAAAAAACCAAATCAAGTACACTCCCAATTTATAAATCAAAATTATCAAATGTTACGGCCTGTACCTATGGATATAGCTTCAGGCAATTGAAAACCTCAACCCAAAATCAAATTTTACGTTTCAAGAATTATTCAATCAACAGATAGAAAATACCTCTGAAAATTATAAAATTGAAACTCAATTTGAAGTTGAACATATTACAGAGGACGTCCAGATTAATGAATACTAGCGACCCGCCCCGGCTTCGCACGGCCGGCCGGTACCGCCGCAACCGCTACGTCCCGCAATTTTTAAATTTGTAATATCTTCGAAAATATTCATTTAAATCATATGCTGCAAAGGGCCATATAGATCTATATTAAATCAACAATGTATTTAAGTTATTTATTTAATTGGATAAGGATTAATGCTGTATTGGTTGAAATCGCTTAGAAAATTAGCCATTATTGGTCGTAAAAAGTAAATGACAAAAAAATGGTATTGTGGTAACCATAACAGATAGACATATACCATCGCGGAGTTTTCTGTAGACCTTCTCAATGTGTATAATACTTAGTACATTATTTTGATATATCTCGTAGGGTTCAGAGCCTGCGTTTGCAATGCAAGCGGAAAAAATGTAATTATTTACGACATCACATTAGAAACCTCAAAAATAACAGTATTTCTATACTATTTAATGGATGTTATTATACATATAAACCTTCCTCTTCAATCACTCTATCTATTAAAAAAAACCGCATCAAAATCCGTTGCGCAGTTTTAAAGATTTAAAAGATTTAAAGGGATATAGAGACAGAGAAAGCGACTTTGTTTTATACTATGTAGTGATAATAAGATTCTTGACCCAGTATGAATTATATATAAAAATTCTCGGGAAATACGACGATACAATTTCGATTATTCGTAGTTCTGTTCGTTTCGACGGCGCCGGCGTGAGCTCTTTTGATTGAAATTAAATTGTGCGATTTTGACGCTTGTGCTATAATTAGTTTTAATAAACCCCTTTTTAGACATAGTGAGTCTTCTGATGATGGTCGTGAGACCGAAACGTACGTAAAGACGAATATTTAAAACAAAGTGTTAATGTGACCTATTTCCCGAGAATTTTTATATATACTATGTAGTGATAATACATCTGACGAAAGCATTTTCCAGCAAAATCCTTATTCTAAACTTCTAACATAATACAAAACTATCACTTTATTGACCATGCTGATGACCCCGAAATATATCACAAAGCTCATTTCTGTAATGATTCAAATGAACAAGATGTAGGTTTTCATGCAGCTCCGTATCAGGTACAGATATTCCTATGAAGTCTTCCTTATCCACCACCAACCACCAACAGCACCCTCTCATGGGACGATCATGTGAGGTCCATTGTGAAAACCGCTTCAAAAAAGTTTTCTATTCCGTGCCAAGAGCCAATTTACATCCCATAATCTATAAAGTACGGATTCTAACTGTCCTGGAGTACTGTTCACATATTTGGTGTTCGGCTCCCAAACATACGCTGAAGCTCTTGGATTGTATCCAGAAGAGACCTATTCGTTTGAATGATGATCTCACACTTACGGGTTCTTTGATCTCTCTAGAACATCGGATTACAGGTAGGCGTACTAGACGAGCTCAAGCTGGCCACCTATTCATTGACAGGGTCGAGACCTGCCAAACTTTTTTCCTACCAGACTCCATTTTCTATTGAACAGCGCAGTTGTGGAACTCTTTACCTAGTGAGGTCTTTCTCTATGCCTATAACCCCCAAACCTTAAAAAAAAATTCGAATGCCCATCTCCTCTCCCAACATTCCACCGCTGACTAACAATATGTTCTTTCCCTCTCGTGTAGTCAAAGTATTAAAAAAAATTAAACAAAACAAGAGTTCAGATCGTGCGTCTGCAGTAACAGTAGAAGTTCTCCCTGTTGTTTTATCAATTGGAATGCCACGTTGACAGCGTATTCCTAAATTTCACAAATTTGATTTTAAATTATTCGGAACTTGTGATTTGCTGGGAATTAACGTACCTATTTCGTATCTTTGGTATATACGCCTACTACGTATACTACAAAAAGAACCTTGGGGCAAATGAGAAATGGCATCAGTAACATGATGAGGAGAAGCTATTTTGGCGAAACATAGCCACAAAAATTATTTGTTATGACGTTGTCTCCAAAATAGAACAGCTGAATGCAAATCGTTCAGTAACAAATGGCATTTCAGGCGATGTCCTACTGAACATATTCATAGTAGAAGAAACGAATGAAAACCTCTTATTTTTTTGTAATGGGATGGATTTGAATGAAACCTTTTGCATTCGCTTCATTTTTGGACCAATAAGCTTTGTTAACCTTTAGATTTTGGCGGTCGCACCCCCTTATTTGCTAGTGGGGTCGTTAGCAACCCCATTTTCTATCTCGCTGAGTTCTTAACAGAATTCCTTCAAATTTACATACAGGGGTCTTGAGGTGTCAGCGATTACAATAGTAGAGTATGTGAAACCAAAAAATAAGTGATATCTTTTATGATTTAACGCGACCCCACGGAAAATGTTTGTTTTGGTGTATGAAACAAAACTCTAAAATTTCTACCTCCTAAATTGATCGCAACCCTTTTTTTGCCATTTTGGGGTATTCTAGAAATTTTTAGGGGAATTTCGTCAAAAAAAAATTGCTATCTCCAGTTGTATTGGGAATTAAGGAACCAAACTGGAACCCTTTCATTGCCAATGTTTAAGGAACTCCCAGTTCAAATTTTAAGTTAATCCGACCTCCCCCTTCCTCGCAATAGATATATATATACATATATGCATGGGAACTTGCGTGACGGCTAACTCGAGCAGTTTTCAAACGATTTAACTGAAATTTGGACTGAAGGTAGGTTTTATACCATGAAAACTGCCCTTTGAATTTCAAGTTGAAATATTAAACAGTTTCCGAAAAATTCGAGTTTAAGTCAATTTTTTAACTAATTTTTAAATTGAGTTATCTCATGTCCTTTTCATCCGATTGACATCTGCTTGGCGTCAAAATGTAGGTATTTGCATATATTTTTACGTGGTAATCATCGTTTTTGTACTTCATAAGCAATATGATACTATTTTAGGTGACAGATTCTGAGGCAAGTAGTACTTCCAGTGTATACAGCATGGCGAGTTCAAGTGGTCTAAAGAGAAGACAGCAATAATATTGAATAAATATGTACAATTTGAAAAAAAAGTAAAAAAAAAAAAAAAAAAAGGGTTGAAAAGTAACCATATAAATATACTTTTATTGTGTAAAATTTAATTGTGAACACTTTTTTTATTTTAAATAAAATAATTACAACCCCCCCCCCCCCACCCTATGCAAAAATCTTACTAGTACAGAGGGATGTTCACCCCCTTAGTGTGTTATTGTACAAATAACTCAAAACACAATAATTTGTATTATGTATGAACTTTACAATTTATGATGATTTTTTCGTGATAAAATATGAAAAAAATAGGCATTTTATTTCGTCTTGTATATAGCGATGCAGCATGTGACTCCCCCCCCCCCCCCTCCTTGGAGATCTATCTGATAGGGACTCTTGGTATTTTTCTCTAAAATCATCAGTCAGACTACAAAATCCATTTTTGTATTTTAACCCGCCATTTTGTAGCCGCCATTTCGAATTTTCAAATTTTCTCGTCGGTTTCATAATCGCTAACCCCTCAAAACACCTGTATGTAAATTTGAAGGAATTCGGTTAAGAACTCAGCGTTATAGAAAATGGGGTTGTTAGCAACCTCTAGTAAAAAGAGGGGGTGCAACCAACAAAATCTGAAGGTTAACAAAGTTTATTGGTCCAAAAATGAAGCGAATGCAAAAGGTTTCATTCAAATCCATCCCATTACAAAAAAATAAGAGATGAGGGTCTTTTTATGCATTCATTTCCTCTACTATCAGTCTGGAGTAAGAACTCCAATAAAGTTAACCAAAGCGTCGGCGTCCCACCGAAAATATAGCGCAAAGAGTTAACATTTAAAAACGACACAATTGTCATCCAGCGATCAAACACGTGGACACACATGAGACATGCTTTTAGTTAATAAACTAGGCTATTATGTCAAACTTTTGCACTTCGAAAATGTATGTGAATCTTTGGTCATGCCATAAGTATAATGCGACTTACCCATGTTTGGTATAATGCCATATTCCTCCAAGAAAATATTGATATTAGTGGCATCGTTCTGATTAGATTCGGAAAGTAATATCAGAATTCTGCCCCCTCTATTCACATACGTATTTAAAGCGTTGAATTCGCTCTCTTCAAATTGTAATTGAGGTCCAGGAATAATCAACAGTGCACAGTTATGCAAAAGTGTGACACTCAATTCATCTTTATTCCTACAAATTTACAAAATAATTTAGGTAACTAAGTAATTAATCGAATACTTACACCACCACTTTCCAGTATATTTTGAGTTTTCGTTGCAATATTTTAAAATTGTCGAATACTTTAAATAAATCATTTTTCGACGCATTTATTACGATTGTATTCTTATTGTCCATGAAAGGATCCTGAAATGACAAATTATGATTAAAAACATATTTCAATCCCATCGCCTAGATACCTCGATATCGGGTGCCATTTTTATATGTTGACATTGTCATCGCTTAGTAACCAGAATCACATAATGCCTCTCTGTTCCTAGCACGATGATTATTATAATCCTTAGCTGACAAAGAGCAGTATAGATTTATACCTACATTTATCATTTACTTAAGATATAATGTAATTATCACAGTATCCTACCTACACAAGACGGAGAAAATATAATTATCCTTTTGATGCCTGCCGATTGGTAAATCAAACATGACAATCATCACGCTCTGAAAGTGAACTTCGTGAACTATCCCTATCTGTGGTGGAGCGCCATACAAACAAAAGAAAATAAGAATGGTTTCTCTCCTCTTTATTTCACACCGAAGTTTGGTCACTATTAAGTTATAATAATATGAAGGGGTCTCAAAAACGTAAATACAGAAGTAATGTGGGTTTCATGCTGAATTATACGACACTAAAATTCAAATATCTTGTGGCCTAAGCTTTCAATCGTAATGTTCAACATGATGCAGTAGTTGCCGTCTAAATTTGCCACTTATTCTAAATTATTCTAATTTCTAAATTAGGTGACTTTCAATAGAAAGTAACGTAAGCATTGTGTAGTAGTTGAAATTATGAATAAATTGGAAATGGTTCTGCTGTCGACATCTGCATTTCAGTAGTTGAACTACATGTTCATGGAAAGAAATTATTTAAAATGCCTACCAACATTTCTCTAACGTTTACAACCGATGGCGCCACTTTCGAATTATTTCGACACAGTACACGTGTTGTTGTTATCTATGCTCTATCGGTATACGAACGAAGTATAATCTTTATTTCTCCACACGATTGCTGGGAAGCTAGATGACAGTATGGTGGGAGAGAGACATTTTGGCGATACTCAAAAATGACTAGCTTATTCTAGTATATCCGAGTTCGTTGGTAACAGTACTAAAGACCACAATTGAAATCGCGTAATTTTTAATTGCAGAAGTCTCTTGAATTACATTTTTATTGGGTAAGATGGAATATTTCCAATTTTAATATCTTATTTGACTCATGATTGCATGGAGAATAAAATACAGAATTATGAAGAAAACACGTTAGGGACATTGAATCAATAAACAGTATTGATATTTAAATTGTATTTTTGTTTGTTATTAGTTTTTATTTGTACTATGGTGTCTCAGACTAATATTAATATATTAGTCTGACATTATAGCAGCGTGACACAATGTTGTCACGTTTATCAGGTTTTCAATGTTTTTGAGTCAAATTGTAACTATAACATTCACCTCGACTAAAACACCAGCAAAACACTATTGCATCGAATAATCACTTGTACTTGATTTTGCCCAAAAAAAACATTGTTTCTAAAGCAATTTAATATTTAGATCAAACCAGTATTCTATACTTGTTCATAAAACATCTACGTTTACAACCACTTTAGCTTTAGCTTCACCTTTGCTTCGTTTTCCTGCAATTTTATTGAATATTGAGACTTGAGACACTTCAGTTGTAGAGCAGCAGCAGCAACTGTCTCTATCGGCAGTAATAGGAAGATATGGCACTCCATTATCAAGTTCCTCTTCAAAGTAATGTGTTAATTGGGATAACATGTCCCCAGATTACACAGCACACGACGTAAAAGTAGGTAGAATTATAGTCCTGAGAAGTGTTTTTGATTTAGATTCACAACGAATGTATGAACTGTCAAGTCAATAGAATGAAGTCAAAGTATGCGTACTAGGAAGGGAACAAGAGGGTACTCAAACGCTCACAATCTGACTTTGAACCCGAGCAAATGCTGCCACATTATCTTTAATTCTGGTCTGATGGCTGATGCGGAGGAAGATACTGATATGCGGCTTAAGATTCGGAGCCAGATTCTGACAGCTTCAAATAACGCTAGGAATCTTGCAGTGATATTTGACTGCAAAATCCGCTTCGAATATATAGAGGAAGTTTGCTTGACCGCTGCATACGTCATACTTTTACAATTTAGACATGCCTAAATTTCGTCTTGCTTGGTCAAATAGATGTTTCACCTACAATGCAGTTAAAATATATAATTCTATATCCCCTGCGTTCAAAACAGGTTCAGAAGGTTTTCTCAAGAGAAAACTTAAATGGACGCTACTGGCTTTAGTCCCGTAAATGCAGGGGACGGTAGATTTTACAAAAATAATCAGATTTTTCATATAAACTATGGTCCTTTCTTCATTCGTTTCAGAGATCCTTTATAGAAGTCTAATACTATACCGATTCCGCGATTGTATATTATTCACCAAATACAGCGTCTCTGCAACGAACCATAAGATTTTTAATCCAAATAAAACTTTCAAAAATAGACATTTATTTTGAACTTTCAACATGATTCTTGAATAATGTATAAGTATAAACAGGACTAAACACTGAAATAGGTTAGAAAAAATCTAAAATTATCAAATATATTACGATCCAGTACGTACTATATTAACATTACAATAACAATGATGTTATACAATAGTTGAATCTGCATCTAAAAATTGCAAAGATCATTGGTTGATACATAGATTTTAATTTTATTCAGAAATCTGCTTTGCTGTGCAGCATTTTGAAGCTACATGAGCTAGAAAATAGAAACTTCTGCTTAAAATGTACAAAAATATAGCAAAAATAATAACATATAAAATATATATTAGATTTAATATGACAAAAGTGTATATTTAAATATTAATAACTAAGTAAAATGTAATTTATTTCAATAAATGGAGATTAAACCTCAATTCCTGACGTAAAACTCCGTCAAAAATGGCTTCAGGCTCGAGTATTCCCAAGTCTGGTTGTTGTTTCAATAACCTGGAATATTTAGTCTTATTGTCGGCTGCAGAAACTACAAAGAAGTTGGGCACACCTTTCAAAGTTTTAGATACAAGTTTTCCTCCACATGCCTCTATCGCACCTAAAACAACAGGTAGTTCTGATGTAAATCAAGTCTTCGAGTGACTGTGAACTAATTATTGAATAACAATAATGATGGATGCTAAACTATATTTAGCGATGATCTAAATCTAGAATATCTAGTCCCCATCACATATTATCAGTGAGTGAATGTGAGTAACGCTACCCAAGTAGGTGAAAAGTCCCTGACAAATAAAACAGATGGCGCCACAGTCGAAAATCCCATGTGACATTTGTGATGCACCATCTTTAACTAGAACGCATTAAAATTTTCAGACTGATATGTCATTCAGTTCTGTTTTGACACTCATCGAAAGCAAGCAACCTTGAAAATTTTTGTAAATATGGAAAAAGTGAATTTCGCGACTTCATTAAACTCGACGGAAAAACATTTGACTCCAACGATGAGGTCATCGCTGAAAGAAACGCCTATTTAGAAAGACTGCCGAAACCGTATTATTTGGAAGGGATCGAAAAATTAGAAAAACGTTAGACGAAGCGTATCAAGCTATAAGGAGATTATGTTGAGAAATAAAATAAGTTTTGACTAAATAAATAATTTTTGTTTCATTTTTCAGGAACTTTTCACCATGCCCTCGTATTAAAGCGCCATGATCGTTCAAATACTCAAAAATTCAGTTAAGTAGTTCAGGAAGTAATGCTACCTAGATTGTAACAGAAATCAGTGTTACAATTAACAAATACTTGAACGTCTTTATTAAAATCAAATATACTGAAAAATAAAATAATTTTGTCTTACTATTACATTAGCAGAACTTTTGGGTATATATCATGGAATAAAACATTTTTGGAAGCCACAATCGAAACAATAATTATTAGTAATCTAAAGTTGGGAGAATATAAATTAATATTAAAGAAACTACCTTTCAAAACATCTGCAGCTTTGCTAACCATTATTTGGAATGTGTACCCAGCCAATAATTTTTTGCTTTGACTTCGAATCAATGATTCTTTCAAGGAAAACTCCCATTTGGATTCCGCCTCTCTGTCAACCAACACATATTCCCATGGATCTAAAAAGTCAAAAGTATTTAATGAAGGAACTCAATTGTGATCTGCAGTTGTCTGTTATCACAATGACATTCACTTTCGTTTTATTATAGAACTTGGACAGGTATTGTTATTTTCAACTTTCTGTTCAAACGAAAACTACTATGGGTTTTTGTTGGATTTTATTCAACTCACCCGTAAAACACAATCTATCTAAGGTAACTTTAAAAAACACCATTTAAAATATTTATTAACCTTAAAAAAATTCCATTTAAAATATTCGTTATATTTCGTCTTTATATATCACCTCTTTTTTTTTGCTAGGTAATGTGTGATCTATTCCTATAGAGACTGATCAGGACATAATAGCAGAATGTATTTGGGATATAAGATGAGTAACATCCCAGCTGATATTGTACATTATGTACAGCTTGAGTTTTACGATTCGCTATTCAGGATGTCTCACGACGAACGCCCGCGACCGATATTTTATAGAATAATGATACGACAATTTTTTAATATTTGGTTATTTATCAAAGTTGATGGGTACTCTTCAGCTAAAATATTTCCAAAAATCTCACACATCCGGTAATACCGAAAGTGAACATCAACTTGCTTATTGTTGTATACCTAGCTCCAACCGTTTTCGAGATATTAGCAACATAATTCACTGTTACATCTAAACGGTCTCCTATTTGCAGCGCCCTTTTGACATTACGTAAGTTGTAGACCTGAGCTTACCACAAACAATTCAAGTGAAATGAACAAACAATCGAATGCATCGTCTAGTTATCGCTAGATAAGGTACTGACGACAGGCGCGTTAATGAATCACGCCTATAACATCCCCATATAGGTCGAATCTTTATCGCACGTTTTAAACCTGAATAACAGTCTCAAACTCAACATGTGTAGTATTTATATATAATGCCAATTTAAATTTTCGCATTGCAAGTTTGCCAATCGACATAAAAAAGTAAGAGTATACAGTTTTGATAATTACCCAAAAATTGGCTAGCTTTTTTACAGGCTTCCAACCACTTCGGAGAACATATAGGTTTACTCTGACCCACCGCTTCAAGTAGTTTGTGAGACCTTTTGACAGATTGTGTGAGAAGGACTGTACATGCATCTACGGTGTCCACTACGCTACCACCTAAATAAAGAAAAATAACATATTTGATTAAACAGGCCCTATCAGGCTCTTCAATTTATCAAACCTGAGATAATCACTCAAAAGATTGAGGACTAAATTTGCAAATATTTCAAATAATTTAGTGGCAAAAGGTGACCTTTTTATTTTTTATTCTCCAAACAGGCCCAATGTGACTATGAATATTAATAGAATAAACAGAAATTTAATGAATTTCAGTGTTTGATATATTTCATTAATAAATTCCTATTCTTGAGTCATGGCAAAAGTTTTGATAATCTTCCAAGTACTCACCTAATTGCCTTATCAGCGATTCCAGTTCAGGACTTTCCAGCATTGTAAACACCACTTTAGGTTTCTGTTTCCTCTTATTCCTCTGGAATAAGTAATAACAATTTATTCGGAAATCTACTGCTAGATGTAGTTTACAATTTTCCCGATAAAAAGAAACAAAAGATATCGACAAGCTGGCAATGTATGGTATCTAATCTGTGTTGGTATGATAAAATGAATTAATGTTAAATCTATCCCTTTAAAAACTAAAAAACAAAGCAACTACATGGATGTTTGGTTTAGATTCCAAAAATCGTTAGATATCAAATATTGTTACAGTTTAGTATCTGATTCGGCCCTGCCTTAGGCATGCTGGACTGATTCTTGTATCAAGGGGCGCACAATGGACCCAATCAAGCGGCCTAAATGCACCGGATTTGTCCGCCCCCGTTTTGATTGATTGGTTGATTGAACGAAAAATTGGTTCCGTGCAAAAGCGCTGATCCAACCAAAGAGTTTTATTTAAATTATTAGATAAACGTTTCTATCAGCTTTTGTTTATTGACCTCTACTGGATTCACAACATAATTTTTCTTAGGAACATTGTTGTACATGCACCATTTGACGTAAATTTATTCAGATATAAATAATGTACACAACAATGAATGATGGGATATTAGGATATTAATTAAAACAAATATTCAACAAATAGAAGTTTAATCATAAAAAGATATATTACAAAAAAATAACGATAAGAATAAATAATTGATAAATACATTTGTTCACCAGTCTAGATACATTGTGAAAGGGCTAAAGTAAACTAATTGTAATAAAAGTGGTGGATCATCAGCTTAATCTATATTAAAAAATGTTTCAAAAACGTATTGGTCTTAAATAAAACTGATGAATTTCAATAAATATTTAAGAGAAAATGATAATAGAAGAAATAAAATAGCAAAAAATAACTTAAGCGCCATCTTTTGAAAACTCCTAGATATATATTACAATCCAATTAAGTGTGCCCACCATGTTTGCAGATACTACTCAAAATTCAATAATTTTTATTCCTTTACCAGTTCAATTATAAAGCGGGTCTGCCTTTCCTACCTTTGTCTCAGCCTTAAATACTGATTATCACATTTTACTGGGTGATGATACATTATTTGAAAACATAGAATTGGGGAATTATTCGATAAAATTATCATTATTGTAAAATGGAATATGGATTCAATCGGGCATGACATTGGTTTGTACTTCTTGCATCTCAATAAGAAAGCGTCTTCAGATGAATCATTCATAAATAATTGTTGAAAACTGAAATCAAGGCTTGATTCCCCAATTTTAAAAAAAGGTGAAATAAAATTCGTATTGGCAACAGTTTTATAATTATAATAAGTAATACAAAAACTTTGGCGATCACCTCAACAAAATTTCACGATGCTTTATTTACATAAAGTTCTTCCTTAGTTTATGTTACTTGCTACAAAACAATCACTATTATTAATTCTTATTATAAAAATTAATGGTCAAAATTAATAATAATTATGAAAATTATGGTAACTATGGTTAGCATCTTTTTGTAGACAATAAAAATTGCTGTAAGTGCTAAATTTATTCTCAAATTATTAGGGAATATCGCCCCTTTCAATAAATGTTATCGTTTCATCCATTACTACGTGATTCTATCGATAATGTAAGATCTAAAATCATGTTGATATCACTTTAATTTGTAACTTCCGTTACACGAGTTTCGGCATCTTCAAATACGGTGTGTAAATACTGTATGTACAAGGCGTAGAAACTCGAGTAACGGAAGTTACAAATTAAAGCGAAACACAGTAGTGTTTAATTCACAATTTGATTATCGACCTTACTATTTACCAACATTATATATCTGATAATTTCACTCACTATATGAAGCGCTCATCTCATTAGATTTGAGAACAACTGAGGAAGATGTGACTGGTTATTTTACTGTTCCATTCTTTTAAAACCACGTTGACATGGCAACAACGAATATAAATAGAAGAATGGAGAGTGCAACTCAAACGTTAGTCCTACAGTAATTATTATTCATTGTGTCACAATGATAGTTCAGTCGCACGGTCTGAAAATCCAGCAAAATTTGATATGACTGGAATATTATCAAATCCTTTTTTTTACAGATTAATGAATAAAAAGCACATTTATTCCATCAAAAATGCCGTTAGAAAAGTTATGGCTATTTTATCGAAATTTTCCGGGTTTATTTATTTATTTAAATTAATTTTGTAATAAAGCCTCTAATCAAAAAAATACAAGTGATCAAAGTCATAGATAATTGAATACGCGTCGAATGAGCGAATGAGCCAAGGTAGAAGTTATTGGAAGGTTATGGGCCCGAGATAAGGCCCATTTTGTGATTTTATTTCGGTTTACAAAATATTTTTTTCAAATAGAAAAAGGATTGTAAGAATATTTTGTTTGCGTGGGAAGTTGGCATTTTCATTCTACTTTTCACTGGATATTTTTTTGTTGCCGAAATTTGAATTTCGCGAAATACCGTAAAATTGCGATTGTAGGCTGAAAAATGCATATTTTGACTCAAAACAAAATGCATTTTGTAGATTTTGACAGATATTACCTAAAATAACAATCAAATCACATTTAGGTATAAATGCAGAATTTTGGCAGAGCTTTGAAAATGTTTGACCTCGAAAAATTGGAGAAATTTTGAGGTTAGAATATTCGAATAAACAAAACAAATTCGAGCTCTTTATACGCGTATTTTGTGCTATTGTAGATCAATTTTGCTTCAGTAGAAGTCTAGATATTCATCTAAACGTGTTTGGGCCTGTAGCGGGCCCAATTTTGGGTCCAGCGTAAAAATACAAAATTCAATGAAAAGTAGATGACTTTTTCTATCTAAATCCAAAAGTGTGACCTCTTCGCCATCATTGAAAAAAATCTAGAGCTAGTTAAAGAAAAAAAAATATAATGCAAACTATCATTTTTTATGTGGCTAAGAGGTTACACTTTTGGATTTAGATGGAGAAAGTCAACTATCTTTCCATTGAGTTTTCGTTTTTTACGATGGGCCCGCTACAGGCCCAAACACGTACAGTAGCTCGAAATACGCGTAATGGAGAGTTCTAACAGTATCTCGAATTTGTTTTTTTTTTCTAACCTAAAAATGTCTCCAACTTTCCGAGTCCTGCCAAAAATCGGCATTTATAGAAAAATGTGATTTGATGGTTATTTTAGGTAATATTTGTCAAAATCTATAAAATGCATTTCGTTTAGAGTCAAAATATGGTTTTTCGCGAGATTCAAATATTGGCGACAAAAAATCCAGTGGAAAGTAGAATAAAAATGCCAATCTTTTTTCTATTTAAAAAAAAATATTTTGTAAAACGAAATAAAATCACAAAAAGGACATTATCTCGGGCCCATAACCTTCAAATGACTTCTGCTTCGGCTCATTCGACGCGTATTCAAATTAAATAAATGAAAAAACCCGGAACATTTCCAGTTTTTCGGCAAGAAAATGGACATAGCTTTTCTATCGGCAATCCAGGAATTTTTTAACTATTTTTCCCGTTTTTAGATAATCCAAAAACATAAGATAACATACAAATTAGCTATATCAAATTTTCTAATCAACTTTTGTGGCTGTGCGACTGGACTATGAATAAGATCTGAACTTTCCAATCTTTGTTGGATCGTGAAATTATCTCAATAAATACAATTCGTGTTCATGATACTATCGAAAATTCTGTCAGAAATCTTAAACGCAATCAAATTACTTTGACTCGTGGTGATTTCTGACAGATTTGTCGATAGTATTGTGAGCACGAATTGTATTTATTGAGATTATTTCACGAACCAACAACGTTAGAAGAGTTTACACGAATTTATCAAAATCTTATTCATAGTGAATGATGATTACTGTAGGACTGACGTTTAGGTTACTGTCCATTCTTCTATTTCGATTCATTGTGGTCAAGACAACGTGGTCTTACCGCCCAAACAGGACGGAGCAGTGAATTATGGAGGTACACCTTCCTGATTGGTGCTCAATCTCAGGAGATGATCGCTTTATATAGTGAGTTTAATTTACGATAGTAGTACCCCCGATACAACAGATTCTAGATGCAAAAATATTAACTTTGCTATCGTGGAAACAATCTTTATCTATAAAGATAGTCTGATGGTTACAATCTCATCTGAAGCCCAATTCATTTTATTATTTCATCTTGGCAAATGTAAACTGCATAATTCTGTCTAGGAGACCTAATTTAAGAAACAATATCACATCACATCAGGTATCAGAATCAGAGACGAGAGCTGGCATACTATAATTTTTGCTATAAAATTTACCCAACAGTTCCGGTAAAATAACATTATGAAAAAACGATTTCGCTCTATGCTTTTTCTTGTGCCAAAAATCATCATCGGGGAACACTTTCAACACTAACGCACTCTGTTTATTTGCAAGAATGCAATAACAATAACTGGTTTTAGTAACGGCCATATGCATTTGCGTTTCATAATAAGTAGCATCCTCCTCGTCTATACCCAATACACCGTCTTGAACATTCAAAAATCTCTTAAACCTATCAATATCACAACTGTCACATTTCATTTGAATGCAACCATAACCGCAACAATCGCAATTGATAAATCCGTCTGGTAACGATAGGAAGTACGGACAATCCGGATTTATAGAAACGCCACTAGTTGTAGTAAAACTGAAATTCCTATGACTCTTCGCCAGTTTTTCGTTGAAATCTGAGAAAATTGCACTTTTATGTGCACATATCTGTGCTTTTCTTGGGACTGGATAACAAATGGAACTTATAAGACCCAAAGGGGGATTGTTCATACTTGCCCTGCAGCAAGCTTTGAATTGTAAGGGAGTTATTTTACCGACAGTGTACCGGAGCCATTGTTCGGAATAAGGTAACTCGTTCGCTGTCAACTCCTTGATACGATTCGAGTCCGACGATGATAATGAAAGATTCAACAGTGATCCTAAAAATAAGAAAATATAATGAGAATAAGAATTTTTCTTCGTTTTACTAACATTTTGTTAGAATAATAGTAGTTGTGACTAATTAACGGAATGCTTGGTTGTGATTTACTAGAGGAGTCGAATATATGAAGATCCTGAATTTATGAGTTCATATTTGTTGATGTTGAATTATTAATAGTTTTGAGAGACCAGTTGGATTCTCTTTCTTGGAAATTTTCTAATTTAGTTAAAATTTTCTCGATAATATTATCTTTGAAACAGTATTTGTTGTATTATCTATCGCTCTTGATTGTGTATGGAAATATTTGAAGTTGGTTTCAATATTTTCCTCGTTTACATCCCCCTCTATAAACTCGCCACAAAATGTAGTATTCACTTTGAAGAAATTATTTGACTTTTGAGAGACCAGTTGGATTCTCTTTCTTGGAAATCTTCTAATTTAGTTAAAATTTCTCGATAATATTATCTTTGAACCAGTATTTGTTGTATTATCTATTGCTCTTGATTGTGTATGGAAATATTTGAAGTCGGTTTCAATATTTTCCTAGTTTACATCCCCCTCTATAAGCTCGCCACAAAATGTAGTATTCACTTTTAAGAAATTATATGAGTGAAGATCCGAGTTTAAGGATACTAAGGACTTTCAATCTTTGATTCAAAAAGTCGAGTATCAGAAATATGATAATTAGAACCACTCATCGGACGATATTTTCCAAACCTAATCTCAATCTTGTCCTTCGAAAATTTCCCCAACAACAAACAATAAAATATGAAAGATTCTAATTCTAATTCAAATAAATACTTGCTTACTTGTGTTATTTGTCAATCGTCCCGTATGTTTTGATTAATTTTCAAACTTAAAGTTTTCCCAAACGCAAACAAAATTATAAAATTTACTGATTTATGATTAGATGTGTAAAAGCATCGCGAATAAAAACACCTAGTTTATAGGATCGACCTGTAATTGAGAATGGAAGAATCTATATGAATCGCTATGATTCATTTTTCTTTCATGCTCTGATCCCGTGGAAGAAAATTTTAAATGGTAAGTCTTTTCAAAATTACTGGCTTAATTACACTCATCATTCTGAGATAAAATGAGAAAACAACATATCATCAAGAAAACTGATAAAAAAACACGTAATTACAATATTTGGTTCTTTCCGAAGTAATTTCTAGATGTTGGTAAAACCAATGTATTCTTTTCAATCAAAAATAAATTGCACAATAAAAGAAAAACAAATTCGTAAATGTAGTCTCACTAACCAGATAAATGCATTTACTTACCCAAATCTCTCAAGGTCTTCAAAGATTCCAGTTCATATTCAACTTTATACAGATTAGTATACTTGAGCAAGGAGTTTTTGAATAAATCATTTCTGATTTTCAAATTTACACGATTGGATGCCTTTTGCGGTGGTTCAGATGAAGATGCCGGTCTAGTTTCCGATTTGGTTTCATTTGCCTTCACCCCATTTTGCAAAACAGTTAGTATACTCTTATACATTCGTGGATTCTGTTGGTTGGAATTTAAATATACTAGTGGAAACAGCATATTTGCATCCCCATCGACCAATTGTAGTGATAGTCGTATTTCAATCTCATCAGAAAGTGACAATCTTGATGGCCCTTCCCCACTTACTTGATGGGTAACAGGCGAGATTTCAACAACCCTTGATAATTCGCATTCTGAATCAGTAAAAGCGTCTTCAATACTTAATCGTCCTCCAATCATAGGGTTCGCATTGGCGCCAACATTAACCGTTTCTGCGGAATTTGGAAAAGTAGCAAACAATTGCAGGAGTGAAATCCTGCCTTCAGGTATACGAAAAGAAATCGTTCGCGGTTTTGTAGATCCTGTAGTATCCGTTTCGTTATCATCTTCTGAAAGACTGCGTGAACTTGAAGAACCTGCTACGTCGAATTGTGGAGAGCGTTCTTTCTGAACCGTTTTGGGTCTTGTTGGCAGTCTTGAAACTTCCCCCGTAGTGGACGATTTTTCCAACAGATGACCTTCCAATACTGTTTCTCGAACACCGTATAGTTTTGAAACATCAACCATTCCGTTTCGCTGGGATGGTAATTCATCATTCATCACATTAACATAGTGAGGTAGAAAATGAGTGGCTTGAGTTCCACTTAAAGTAGCGATGTTTTGGTTATAGGTTTTCACCATTCGTCTGCTGGTACTCGGTTGGTAATGGTTTATATCTTTGGTATTTCTTACTAGGTGATCGTTGTGTTCGGTAGCTGGCCGGTTTGATCTGAAAAACAACCGGCAAGCTGAGGAACAAGTTTCGGCCAAATGTCCCGAACCGCATTGACAATGCAGAGGCCCATCATTTACTCCAGGAATTACACAGCTTTTGAGAACAGCTGTCCTTAATTTTTCAGCCGTTTTATCTCCATGCCCATCAGCGTCTATCCGACGCTTCTTCAAAGTCTTCGACACGCTTTCCTAAAAATATGTCATAGGATTGTTAACCAAATCGGATGAAGATGAATTACAAATGTGGTATTACTTACTACCTGCTCAACATGATTGGATGTATGTTTTGTAACTGGCTGATCGAATGCGGAAACCAACGAGCAAACTGCGGAACAAGTTTCGCTCAATTGTCCCGAATCGCATTGGCAGTGAATGGACCCCTCCTTTCCACCGGCAATGACCCATCGTTTCACAAAAGCTTTCGAAACATTTTCGGGCCTTTTATTCCGATGCCTGTGGGTGACAAACCAACGTTTCGCCAAAGTCTTACAAATCCTTTGCTGAAAATAAAGAATTCATATAAAAATATTGAATGGTTTGATTGAATTACTTTTCAACTTATTACCTTTATTCTCTTAAATTCTTCATGGGTTTTTCACTTTTTACTATTGTATTTTTTAGTCTCCATGCCACTGCACTTGCTTAAACTTATCAAATTACCGAATAATTCAATATATTCAATGAAAATTCAATGGATGACCATGATAATTGACATTTACGATTTATTTATTCAAGAAAGAAAAAATTCTTCCGCTCAATTAACTCTGACAGGCACAAAATAGACCTACAACATCAAAGACAATAATGACATTTCATCATTCCTCAGAACATTTTCCGACAGAAAGCTTATAAAGCGAAGCTAGCGACAGGTTAAAATAAAACCTTATTTCCGTTTTGTTTCATAAAACATCGATTCGAAATTTTTTCTTTTTCGGTATCTTTATGGAATTTATCAATACATTTAGTTGCTAGTAAATTATCATATTATTATTATGACACTGTTTTTAGTTTAGTTTCATAATCCTAATGAAAAAGCTTATGATGTGGATGAAATGTCAAGTATTTAACATTATAACAAAAGACGTATTGGACAATAATGACTTTCGATGCTTATGAACAATTTCACCTTTTAACTTTTTTATGACATCAAACGTACCCCCAAGAATAGAATGTATATAAAGGTGTTCTGTTTTGGCGTGATATAACTTTTGATCGAGGCAGCTTTATTTATGATCTATGAAAGTTGTGAGGTTATTTTTATTCAGTAACGTTTGCCATTTCATTATGCAAAAATTAACATCAGTCGAACGATTGCAAATATGCGAATTTATTATGGAATTCGTGTTCGCAAACTTACCATTTCACCTCGACATAATCGTCCAACCGATCAAATAATTCCGCGAACCATTGATCGATTCCGCATCACGTTTATATTGCTTCATGTAAGGAAGAGAAGAAAAAGCCTGCATATTGACAGTGACAGGTACCGAGTGAGTCAGTGGATAAAATCCCCCCCCCCCCAGTCATGAGTGGACATCAAATTTATGTTTAGCAAGTCCTAATTATCCTAAAATGACTCTAATGTCGAATATTTAGAGAATTTCTATTTTTTTTTCAATTTAATAACTAAGAAATTATTTATTAAATAATTATATTAGCAGCTAATTAAATAGTGGACATCAAATTCATGTTTAGCAGGTCCCAATTATCCGAAAATGACTCTAATGTCGAATATTTAGAAAATTTCTATTTTTTTTCAATTTGTTAACTAAGAAATTATTTATTAACTAATTATATTAGCAGCTAATTAAATAGTGAACATCAAATTTATGTTTAGCAAGTCCTAATTATCCTAAAATGACTATAATGGCGAATATTTAGAAAATTTCAATTTTTTTTTCAATTTGTTAACTAAGAAATTATTTATTAACTAATTATATTAGCAGCTAATTAAATAGTGGACATCACATTCATGTTTATCAGGTCCCAATTATCCGAAAATGACTCTAATGTCGAATATTTAGAAAATTTCTATTTTTTTTCAATTTGTTAACTAAGAAATTATTTATTAACTAATTATATTAGCAACTAATTAAATAGTGAACATCAAATTTATGTTTAGCAAGTCCTAATTATCCTAAAATGACTATAATGGCGAATATTTAGAAAATTTCTATTTTTTTTCAATTTGTAAACTAAGAAATTATTTATTAAATAATTATATTAGCAGCTAATTATATAGTGGACATCAAATTTATGTTTAGCAAGTCCTAATTATCCGAAAATGATTCTTATGTCGAATATTTAGAATTTTTTTTTAAAAATAGTTAACTAAGAAATTATTTATTAACTAATTATACTAGCAACTAATTAAATAATGGACATCAAATTCATATTTAGCAGGTCCCAATTATCCGAATATGACTAATGTCGAATATTTAGAAAATTTCTATTTGATTTTAAATGTTTTAACTAAGAAATTATTTATTAACTAATTAAATAATGGACATCAAATTCATATTTAGCAGGTACCAATTATCCGAAAATGACTCCAATGTCGAATATTTAGAAAATTTCTTTTTTTTTAATTTGTTAACTAAGAAATTGTTTATAACTAATTATAATAGCAACTAATTAAATAGTGGACATCAAATTCATGTTTAGCAGGTCCTCATTATCAGAAAATGAGTTTAAAGTTGAATATTAAAAAATTTCTATTTTTTTTTTAAATTAGTTAACTCAGAAATTGTTTATTAGCAAATAGTCAATTAACACATTGTTATAAACATTGGTCAAATAAATAAAAAATACACTTTACCTGCTTAAAATCAATGGAAAATAGTGTTTAAAACTTTCTTGCCACTATTTATTGTTTATTAACAAAATAAACAATTTGTCATGGACCAAAAGTGGGAAGCTTTGATCTAGGTGTCAAGGCGAATCGAATGAGCCTTCACAGATCAAAATCGGTCCATGAGCAAAAATTTCCGTAATCAATTCCACCGTTTACTGAACTATGAACCTCTTAGAGGTTAACGTGCGTCTTATTGGCGAAGTCAGGCGACCTATGCTTGAAAAAGTGCACTTATCAGAGCGAGTCGCGGGAGTCATATGCCCGAAATAATAATATCCAAACAATAAATGGCATAAGGTCTAAACAAAGCCAAAATTCCGTTCATTCGTTCAAATTCTATGTGTTCAATTCCAATTTGAAGTTATATCACGCTAAAAAACAACCTTTATAAGCAGCACAAACAGTTACGAGTTGATTTGTAAAATCAGAAAATGAGTGAAACCAAATCTTTTCAATAATAATGCACTCACCTCCGGAGTATCCAGGTTCTCCGAAATCCTCCTATGTTTAGGCGGGGTGAACAATTCTTCCGATGAGCTACCAAAAGCGGTTGGCTTCCTTTTAGTGCCTTCTGCAACTTCGGATATATTCCTGGGTTTCTTGAAAGAAGTCGAAGGCTCTATTGGAGCTGCTGTTGTCGGCTCGTTTATGCGGGTCAAAGTTTTTCCTCTAATTCGTTTACCACTTGCCGGAGCGGTACCTTCGCCATCGTTTTCTTGACTCGTTCCCGAATCAGAAGACGAAGATTTGTATATCCGTCTAATAGTCTCTCTTTTCGAAGATATTTGTGCATCTTTTCCTAATGATCGTTTCGAACTCGTGCGGCTGCTACTTCTTTCACTGGTAGAAGTAGACGACAAACTGCAAATGTCACTAGAAGCGCTAGTTTTGCCACCTCGTGTTCTGGGCTTAGGAGTTTCTGGTCCACAAACGTACATCTTTTTGACGACGATTTCTGGTTCTGTGACCGGAACGGGTGTTGGTTCTAGAACTGGATTCGGATTAATCGGTTCTTCTTCTCCGTCCATTCTCACCGTAGATGGCGAAAGTTCACTATTTTCTACAGTACTTTCGCTGCTCGTACTGCTTTTCCTACTTTTGCTATCGATCGTTTTCGATGACGCTGGATATTCGTACATCCGTTTCTCTCGGATCGGTAAACGTCTAGGAAAAATGACGGACGTGACAATAGCTTCGGTCGTAACAGATTTTTTGCCTTTTCCCTTTCCGTTGGAAGGTTTCTCATACGAGGTTATTTCGACGGCGCTATCGCTGCTGACGGTAATCGGTGGACTGGGGCTTCTATCTTTCAACAAAATCACAGCCGAAGAATCGCAAGAATCGCTAATTTCGTATACGATCTTCTCTCCGATCGCCGTTCTCATACTGGAATCACCTTCGTTCGATTGGCGAACCTCGACACCTGAGCTCGTATCGGCTGTACTGCCGTGCTCGCTGAGCGAACCCTGCGATTTTCCTCGTCTACTTCGCGTTTCTCTTCTGGGACGATCGACTATCGTCGAATTTACGGACGCCGGTCCTCGATTGGATTTGGCCCGTATATCCTTCAGCGAAACGGTGGCGTTGTCTAGGGCATCGATGCGATTTTCCTCCGTCTCTACGATTTTCTGTAGAATTGGATTAGATTTAGGAACGTTCCGTCTCGAGCTCCTGCTCGATCTGACGTTGGAATTGGTCGACTCGGTCGCTGTGGAAGAAACGGTCGATCTACTGGTACTTGTCGAAGAGGAACTTTCAGTTTCAGAACTGGAGTCGCTTACGGTATGTTTACTCGAAAGATTATTACTTGTGTTAGTATCGCTTCTAGATGAACCATCAGATTTGGCGCTAGACTTGCTACTTCCGCTCGCTTTTGTGCGCCTTGTTGATTTTCTGGTTTGAACGGGCACGATGAGGGTATCTTTAGGTTTGGTCACTTTAATGTCATTAATAATCGTCGTACTCCTGGTACTTTTTCGCATTTTCTTGCACTTGGCTTCCTCCAATGCAAAACTATGCTCGAAACTGGTTTTCAAAACTTCATCTTCTTTACCACTGCTCAGTTCATTTATATCATCGGGCTTTGCATTTTTACTGGTTGATGCTATCGATGTATCAGTTTTTTGTACTTCTGTTTCAATTTCCTTAGCCACATCTCCATGAGCGTTATGGTCTTCATCAAAAACAATCACGAGTGGATTAGCTGGCCTATTGGAATCATTTTCTATGACTCGTACTGTTTGGGTAGGGAAAGTAACTTCCAACTGACTTTCCTTACTATCCAAAGCATTGCTACATATTTGGATGGTATTTGGAACTCCAGATGAAACGGTTTCACTTGAAATTTGTTGACTAGCCAATATCGCTTCTAAATCGTTATCCATTATAGGTACTACAGGGTCGTGCTGTTCTTCTCCAGAATCGACAATTTTTTCAGCGACGGAGCTCTGAGTTGCAAACAAGTTCTCCATCTGCTTCTCAAGAGTTTTCGGACTGTCTATAATTAAATAAGAAATAAAAGGATATTTTCAATGTAAGGGACTAGATCGAATTAAACATATGATAGCTCAATATTCCAGGGAAGATTTCTCATACACCATTGACTAAATGTAGGATCTTGAAAATAAATGATAAATAACCTTCTCCTTTCAACAATTGCATATTTCAAATGTTTTTGGTTATACCGGAAGTTGGCACTAACTTCGAAATGTTAGACTGACCATCATACACCTTTATTATTACATCTCCCAATAGCAGAATTAGCGATCTACCCCTAAAGTAACTCAAGAAAGAATCACTGACCAATGAAAGCAATAGCAAGAAGCTGGGAGTAATTTTTCAAATGGATCCGCCCTCTGTTATAATGATTATATTGGCATATCGGAAAAAGTTTTTTAAAAATTTTTCGCTTACGCAAATTTTATTTTCATATTCCGTAATTTAGGTCAGTAAAATTGTCATGAAAATTGCTGAATCGTTAATTAGGGTAGAGTTAATGTTTTAATACATTGTACGGGTTGACACTAGATACGAGGGCAAGGTAAAAAATTCCTGAAATATGAAACAAGAAATGATTTATTTGATCGAAACTTATTTTATTTTTCAACATGATCTCCTTGTAGCCAGATAGACTTCGTTCAACGTTTTTCTAATTTTTCGATCACTCCGAAATACTACGATTTCGGCAATCCTTCAAAATAGGCGTTTACTTCAGCGATGATCTCATTGTTGAAGTCAAATCCCTTTCCGCCGAGTCATTTCTCCAAGTTTGGAAATAGATAAAAATCGCAGGGGGCCAAATCTGGAGAATATGGTGGATGACGAACCAATTCGTAGTGCAATTCATGCAATTTTGCCATTGCGACTGCGGACCTATGCGCCGGTGCATTGTGATGGTTGAAGAGCACTTTTTTCTTTGCCCAATGTTGGCGCTTTCGCTTCAAATCGTCGTCGAATCGATCCAACAGCTCTGCATAATATAAGCCGGTGATCGTTTTGCCCTTTTCAAGGTAATCGATATGGATGATACCGTGCATCACAAAAAAACCTGTCGCCATGACTTTGTTGGCCGATAGACCCACTTTTGTCTTTTTCGGCTTCGATTCGCCTGGACATGTCCACTGTTTCGACTGTTCTTTGGTCTCTGGTGTGTTGTGACGGATCCGTTTCGTCCACGGTTACGAAACGGCGCAAACAGTCTTTATGATGCTTGACCATCGCCAAACACTCCTTTGAAATTTGTAACGCTTTCCACGTTACTGGTATAAAGATCGCTGTAATGATTTGAATAACGATTCCGGCTCGGAATATTAAATCAATAAACTTTATTGACTATAAGTGTGATCTATCTTTCAATAGACAATCGATAATAATTATTCGCGAGAGGAGGGTTAATTCGTGAAACGGAAATATAATAACGCCATTCGTTCTTTGATCATGCTCATGGTAAGTTAGTAATTGATTCATTTCTTTTTAAATTGTTTTTTTAATCTGTTTCATTGACTGACGCTAAGGGATTTAATTTGCTTTGTAACTTAAATCTTAATTAAGATATGTTCAGCCCTTGTACGTCGGTATTTTTCAATGAATATGATTTCTAACGTGCTCTCGACATCCATTACGAATCAAATTGTTATCTAGCAAATATCGTAGATACTCTTTTACATCGTCAGTAATTTTCCTTTAGCTTTTATAGAATAAATTTGAATAGTAAGCAGATATGTAATATCGTATTTGTATACTTGTTTAACCTAGCAATATTCCTTGTGCTACGTAGTGCGTAGTTTAGAGTAACACCTTTCTTGACCTTAGTATATAAGTTCTAATGGTTATGTCGTAGTAGACTGGTGGATGATTTATTGATATATTATTGATCTAGGTGGACATATTAAAGCATAAATCTTATTTACTGCTTTAGAGAACTACAAGTAAGACCTCTGTTACACTTGTTCAAATTTCCATTAAACATTGCAAACTCTAATTCAATTCAGATCAAGTAAATTATTATCTAAATGCTCTTTGACAATTTTCAACTTGTTTAATCATAAGTTCTTCTTGACTACCTTTACCTTCATGATGTCTATTACAAATTGTTGTAACATTAATCAGTAATTTAATTTTCCAATTTTCTTTCAGATTTACTTCAGATTTAAAGGGTCCCGCGAGCATGTTTTTTTCAATATTCAAATTTGTTTGAATCGCAGTGTACATTTCTTGATAAAAAATTAATTTCTTCTTCAAAAAATATAATAATCAAAGAAAATGAATTTATTAATTTTTTTAAAGAAAAATACTATTTTTCTTAATTATTTAATAATAATTTTCATTATATAACTTATTTTATTTAATTATCATATATATTTTTTAATAATAAATTTTAGTATTAAAACTCGTTTTATTTGATTATTTCTTTTTTTAAGAAGAAATTAAATTTTTATCAAGAAATGTACAGTGCGCTTTCAAACAAATTTGAATATTGAAAAAAAAATGCTCGTGGAACCCTTTAAAGCGCTCCTGCAATATCGATTGAATCGATCGGAAATTTTCCGAGGAATCCGAATTTGGGGTCAGATTTGAGATTAATAATCATCCATCAGCATGAACTTGAAAGAAATGGGTTAGAAAATGTTGAAAATACAGATAATTGACTCTAGCGGCTTTGTTTCATAATTTATGCATGACACCACAAGTAGTACAAACTGATATCATTTTGTAGTTATCTGTCTACCTGTAAAGTTTTCGCTTTCGAAACTGGACCAGCCTGTATAATACAAAAATATCTACAATAACTCACCAACAACTCGTTGTGTTGCTAATATTGCTTCTAATTCGCTATCTTCTGTGGGTAACTTGTCCTTGGACTGATTGACTTCAATATTACCTACAATATCTTCAGTCAAGCTCTGACTTTCAAATAGACTCTCCATACGTCTCTCTAGCGTCTTCGGGCTTTCTGTCACCTTTTTCCGATAAACACGTCTCCTGGGACTGTTAAACATATTCTCCAATTCGTTTTCCAATGATGGATCGAACAGTTGAGAGGGTTGATTGAAAATGTCATCATCATCATCGGAAGCCTTCGCGTCCGCACTTGGTTTTGGCGAATTGAGGCTTTTGCGAGGCGATTTACTTTTCCGAAAAGGTTGTGCAAATATATTATCGTCCTCATCTTTCTTACGGTCACTAGGTTCGTTTATTTTTTGAGTATTTTGCAGGTAAATCTCTTCAGGAAGATCATCATGCTTATTATCAGTCAATTTCTGAGTAGCAAAATCGTAAATATTGTCGTCGTTCACCGCTGCAGGGGAATCCAAACATTTTCCGGATATTGTAGCAGAAGTTTTCAAGCTATCAGCTTCATCGTGGCGTACCCCGCTTGTGCTTGGTTTCTCAGTGGCTACGGAAAGGTTTAAAACCGTTGATTCCTGCGATCCTTTCCCTGCAGCTTTCGTTGCTGTGGGTAGTTGCGCCATACCACCATTGCCTATATTACCTTGACTTTCATCCATCATTTGAGTCAAGCCCAGCTTGAAACTTTCTTCGGAACATTGCGTTCCCACCCGCGAATCTTCAACTGAATTGTTAGTAATTCCAATATTTGGCGGCACCGATCCCAAACTTATCACACCGTACGGCCTTTCATCTTGCGTGGCCGGAATAAAATCGGATTCGTCCAGTGTGTCATTTTTCAAGTTGTCCTCGCGATTTTCCTCATTTTCTTTCTTTTTATCGGCCATGGACGTTTCGATTCCTTCATCCACGTCCGTTTCGCAGTCGGAATCAACTTTTCTCTCGACGCCATTCAGGTTTTTCCCCGTTACGTCTGCCAGAGGTGCCGCTAGCCGTTTGGAAGAACCTGTAGCATCGGACCCCGCAGTATCACTATCCTCATCGAAAACGTTCCTCAAACTTTTCTTTCGTACAAACTTCAAAGAATCTTCATTTTCCGAGTCGGATCGTTTTGCCTTCTTCAGTTTAACTTTCCTTGGTCTGGGTGTGACCATAGTATTTTCGTCGATCTCGGTGTCACTGGACGAGTCGCAGATTAATTTTTTTCTCGGCAACGAAGACCCTTTTTTCGTTATTTCGATTTCCATATCCATTTCAGAGTTTTTCGGGTCATTGACCAGGATCGATGGATTTTGTGAACCCGCTCCGTTTGTTTCTTTCGAATCAATATCACTCAATTGTGAATTCAAATGACGAAATACCGGTTTCTTCCTGCGAGGCATAACTATTTCTGAATCCGTTGAACTACCATCGGAGTCGTGCAACATTATAATACTGGAATTGACCGTATTTTCCGATATCGCAGCTTGTGATTCAGTACAGTGGCTTATTACCTTCGTCTTTTGCATTGTCATGAAGTCTATTGAACTGTTACTGCTATCATCATGTACTGTGCCCATTTGTGAAGTGGCAGATTGGTTAACAACGGTTTCGTCAATAATTTGACCTGTTTTTCTCGACGACCGATTGTCCTTCGGGATTTCGTCTAACGTATCATCGTTAGACTCACAATTAGGAACTGTAACATTTTCCTGAATTTCATGATCTGTTTCCGTAGGCAGTAGTTGAGTTTCAGCTTCATGCAACAACACACTGTCTGTATCTGGATCTCCCAAAACAACTCTTGTACTTTGACAATGTTCAGCATTGTGTGATGATAATTCGCCTCCCAAACTTCCAATTTGGGTTTCCATCTCGTGAACGTCGATTGACTTCGAATGGTTCGACAGGGTTTCAGTATCGATTTGCGTTTCGGCCTCGTGAAAATCTATAACATCTTGCATTATAGGACTGTATTGGACAATTTCTTCAAAGTGACCATCAGAAATATTTTCATTGTTAATATATTCGCTATTATTAACCCTAGAAGGCCCGGGCGTTGATGTGTGTGCTATTTGAGTTGGAGCCTCATGAAGATTGACGAAAGTTTCAACTTCATCGGCGACTTTTCCTAATTTTTGAGAAGAGATGAAAGACAAACTGAGATTCCTTATCTCTTTCGGCTGTTCGAAAATAACTTGCGTGTTTGCTTCATAGAAAGTTTGGGTGAGAGGTTCAATTTGAGAAGCGTTTCGCTCCGGTGCAGATTCATCTTCGTCATCTGTCGACGTCTGGAAATAATATTCGCCAATTAGAGAAAGATTTTAATGATTTGTAGTTGAATGACATAGAAATGGAAAGAAACCATAATCAACCTTGTCCTTAATAATGGAGTCAATCTACGGAAAAATAGGACGAAGTTCGTAAAAATTTGATAGAGCTTAGCGACCTGGAAAAAATGATGTCTTATGATAAAAATAATAAGATCCTAAAATTTATATTACCAATATTGGGTGGAACCATGTCTAACCTTCAAAAAACTGTTTTTTCCCCTTTTTTAGGTCAGTTTTGGAGTTTTATTTTCTTTTTTCGACCCCTTTAACTTCCGGCTTAGGTTTGAAATTTGAAATTTCGTTACATTCCGTTTAGCCCCCTCCTGGAATATATATATTTATACGTTTTTTGAAGCAAAAATTCAAATTCGGCTATTTTGGCAAAATTTCAACCAAATTGAATGAAATTTAGTGAAAAAGTAGTAGTAAGTGATCCAAATATGGGCTAAAAATATTGAATAGTTTTGCTTAAATGCAAATTTGGCCTATTTGGCCCAAATTTTAAAATGGCTCCCCTTTTTGTGAAAAAAGTTTGAGCCTACTCTACTTAAAGGTTATTTTTAACTTTTTTCCATTCATTCATTCATTCATTTTTTGGCCATTTACAGTATATGTTATCATAAACCATTTACGTAATCCACATCAACGTTGCATTTTTTGTAGTATGAAATACGTTATTATAATAATAATTTTATTTTTGAAAAATATTTTTTTAAAAGACTAAAAATGAATAATTACATATTATATGTTCAAAAAGTAAAGAATATAGAATTGCTTTTTAAAATTTAAATAACACATTTGTATTTAATTAATATTAGTACCCTTCACCTTATGTGCGTTTACGTATATATTTTAATTCATTATACCTTCTTTTCTTTCTATATTTTGCAAATATATTTTTTTACATAAAATACTTAATAAATTTATACTATACAAGAAATTAAACATCATAACTTACAAAAAAACAATTATATATTATAATATGCTTTAATTTTTTTCTTACCTGACATTGTCTTCAATAAAAGTTTTTCTCTTATATTAATAAGAGGCGCGGTCCTAAACATTGGAGGATCGTTTTTATCGAAGGGTTAATAAGGGGAAGCATATAACTGTATAATACAGATAACTTTTTTTTTATATTTTTCAACATTTTTTTTTGTGTATGATGTTTGTATATTTACTATAATAAATACATATACTAACATTAAAATAATAACGTGTTTCATAGTACAAAAAATGTAACGTTGATGTACATCACATAAATGGTTTATTATAACATGTATTGTAAATGGCCAAAAAATGGATGAATCGTGAAAAAATGTTGATACGGACTTATACCACATAAAGTAACCTTTAATTTGAGCGTAAGTAGAATAAGTTTTTTGACAAAAAATGGAGCCATTTTAAAATTTGGGCCAAATTGGCCAAATTTGAATTTCAAGTAAAACTATTCAATATTTTTAGCCCATATTTGGACCACTTATTGTGACCGGCACGACCTAACTTTTTCATCAAATTTCAACCAATTTGGTTGAAATTTGGCCCAAATAGTCCAATTTGAATTTTAGCTTCAAAAAACTTATAAATATATATATTCCAGGAGGGGGTAAATGGAATGTCACGAAATTTGGACTGAAGGTTCCTCAAATAGCAACAATAAAAAGGTACCAATTGCAAACCTAAGCCAGAAGTTTAAGGGGTCCAAAAAAAAATAAAACTCCAAAACTGACCTAAAAAAGGGCAAAAAAACAGTCTTTTGAAGGTTAGAGATGGTTTCACCAAATATTGGTAATAGAAATTTTAGGATCTTATTATTTTTATTATATATTTATATATTTCCAGGTCACTAACCTCTTATCAAATTTTTAAGAACCTCGTCCTATTTTTCCGTAGATTGACTCCAATATAACACGAACTCGTGTATAGTTAGATCTGATTGCATAAGAATATACTTGTGCACTTTGATATTCATTTCCTACACCATAAAAAGGAACATCACCCTTATCTATTGAAGTACTAAGGAACGTTCAGCTACCGAGTAGCCATCATAAGAATAAACTGATGATGGCTACTTGGTAGCTGAAAGGAGCTCAGTACTTTTCGTGGATAAGGGCGATTCTTCCTTTCTATAGTGTTATAGTTATCCACCATTTGTTTTAAATTAACAGTATGAAAAACCACAAAATAATTTTAAATTTCCTCTTAGAGATCTAGTGTAAAACTATTCTGTAGCAAAGAAAATATTGATACAGATTTATGAACTTTAGAACTGAGCATTTCAAATCTACCAAAATATTCAGTTTATCATTACAGATTATAGACCATTCCCTTTAAAAAATATTCTCATAAAGCAGTTGACATAATATCTCATAAAATTTTCCATTTCTAATTACCTTCGTATAAATGCCTTCAATGTCTGCAAATTTTATTTTGGCTCCAGTTTCTAGATTATACAAATTCGATGGTGTGATTTGTTCATCATTTAGAAGAGTTCCATTAGAAGATTTCAAATCACTAAGAAAATGCTGATTTCTATCTACCAACACCAAGACAGCATGGAACTGGCTGATTCCCTAGGAACAAAAATATTGATTGTGCATCGTTATCTTCAAAGTTTGCATGTACAATAGCAAAGTGGATGAATACTGTAGAGCCTCGATTATTCACGAGCGGCTAATCCAAGCGGTGGATTTTACTGACTATTGTACCAATTCTTTCATCTACACATGAATATATAGCACAGAATGAAAATATACTTACAATATTTTTAATGTTGATGACAGCATCTCTGTTTCTACCAATTATATTAATGCCAATATACACAGGATATTTCTTTCCATCGATTACGAAAATCCCTCCCTGTGAAAAATGTATACTGCATAAAACATTGGAATAAAACAATATCAAAAATTATTCGAGATTGAGAAAAATCTAGAAGGTATCCTAACAGGTAGTTATATTAAAAGGTTGTATACCTGAACTCGACTGCTTGAAGACATTTCACAGACTATTTTGTATCTACTCGGTTTGACATTCTGTAATAAAATAACTTAGAACAAACACAGACGGCATGTTAATTGCATTATTTTGATAAGATGATCCACCATCATGAAACTTCTAAATCTCACCGATTTATCGTAGATATTATATATTGAATATAGTTGTTAATTTATCATTAATCTGCGTGTTTGCTTTCATTACATCATTCTTGTTAAAGATCAAAATAAAATATAAATCATAATAGAAGCTATTTTTAAACAAAAAGTTGTTGACTATTTTTTACTGACAGCAGAATTGTTAAATTTTTACTATCTGGTGATAGACACACAGAAACTATAAAACACTGACACAGAGAAGAGACAAAGTGTAAGTGACAATGACATAATAATAAAGATGAGTGGTGCCAACCATTGAATAATTAAATTATGACACAGATACCACCAGCTGAATTGGATATCTAAATAGACTACAAATAATACCGAAACGATAACGAACAGTATAAGGTATTCAGTACTACTCAGTACTCACACTCAGTACTTATTTAGCCAGAGGAAAGACGCTTGTGTGGTGATTCATTTTAAAATTTACAGACCTAAAGTAATTAAATTGCTATCTCGTTATATTGTGACATGTTTTTTTATTTACTTTACATCATTTTAGAAGTGTTTTGGTCCATTAATATTAGAGACTTAAGGTCTAAATTTAGTTACAAAGCGATTCGGAGTCGGTTGTAACATGTACATAATACAATAAACTATAAAGAGTTCAAACTGTGGATATATTATAACACTATTGATAAGAATTGATCACCCTTATCAACTAAAAATACTATTAAAGTACTGAAGACATTTCGGCTACCAAGTAATCATCTTCAGAGTAAACTAAATTATAAATCAAAATGTGCCTGTTTAAATACTATTTGGGGATAATAATGTAAACAATGGGTTACCAGTTGGAGATAAATCGGAATTTAATAAATGGCTTTTTCGTTTACACGTTTCCTAGTCCTGTTCAAAATTTGCCATTGGCATCACATGTGACTGTAAATACTGAAATTCAACCTGATGGTCTACAGGACCTACTTCCAAACCTGAATGAATTTCCGACCCCCCCCCCCCCCCAACTGTTAGACTCTTTCCAAATATACCACCACTAAAAAAATTTTGATTTTCAGCAAGTGTTTATTCAGGTCAGCTTTATTATAGAAGTATTTTGAAAAGTAGTTTTCCAGCATTGAGGTCCAGTAAAATCATTTACTCACTTACCTAGGATTGTGCACAAAATAGTAACTCATTATTTCGGACGATTCTCAAAGCAATTGGTCCATATTGTTGCGACTAAAAATGGTCTTGTATGCATAGGCAACAAGAACAAATGAGGCAGCAGACTGGCCTGGGGAGGGTGCAGCTTGAAAATTTATTGAAGGATTGTATAGGATATCTGAAAGCGCAACTAAAATATCACACTAATCTTGAACTGAAACTAGAGTACTTCAGTTTTGTCCAACCTAACCAGGTTTAGCCCACTCTAAAGTTTCTGTTTGAGTGAGTTTCTTTTTGCTATAATTGATAATCATAGTTATCCATGAAAATTGCTAGAAAAAGTGGTTAAGATAATGAAGAGAGTTGCACTTGATAGTAAAGGTGGGTATGATGAAACGAGAATTTTCTCATTTTAAAAATGCAAGTCATTGCTTAAAACTAATTGATCATACCCTGAAAGTTAAAGTTCATCATTTAGAAAACTATTTTCTCCATAATTATTTGAGACTCGATATTGTAAATTATTATTATTTGATCATATCTTTGAGAAAAACTGCAATATCGACTGTGTTATTGTGATTTGTGTGCTTGTATGGTTTACGGAAGATAATTCCCCGAGTTAAAATAATACTATTGATTCCAACTAAGCTGTTGAGTGTTTTCGGATATAAGCAAACAGTTATTTTAAAAATATGTACCTTATAGGTACACCGTAGTAAGACTATTTCGATATTTATACGAAATTATATTCAAATTTGGAGGCACTTCAAAATAGTGTAAGCTGTGTTGCCTACACAATCATAGAAAACTAGAAAATATTAGAATTTTTGAATCTGAGAAAAACATAGATAAATGTGAATATTACGTACAAGCAGAGAGATGTAAGAATAGAGAGCGCTAGTCCCATAAAAGCCTATGTTAATCGAATGACCGGGATTGAAAAAAGAGAGTAGTAACCGATTTCTCCCCTCCAACAAATTTTTTTCTCCCGTACTCTATGCGCGGCATTCATAATTCGTTCTTTCGACGTCGAGTCTTCCGCTAGTGTAGTTCGTACCAGAGAGGTGTAAGAATCTCTCTGGTTCGTACAGAGAAAAATGTTATGGTATGGGAAGCTTGGTAACTCATTCATCCCCACTCCGCGGCTCTAAATGCATTAAGTCCGGTCACTAATATATCCTTTAGCGCTCTCTATTCTTACATCTCTCTGCGTACAAGACGAAAGTTACTCGCGGTGTTGATTTTAAACCTGAAACCCCTTCATAGATTCGCCATTGTTTCGTGACAAATAACTAACCTGGTAGCATTATTAATACTATAAATCAATGCATCCAGCTAGGGAAGCTTCAACATAGTGCAAAATATGGTACCTATCCACTCGTTAAAATCAGTTGAATAATTCGGCTACTTGAAATCATAGAAGAACATTAATTAACACGTTGACTCATCCACGGTCGTATATACAGCCACCAGCTAGCGCTTGGATCACGGAGTGGTAAAACGATTTCTATCCGGAATCGCAAGCATCCACTTTTTTCGCATTTCCGCATCTTTCGGCACTTTAAAAACAGAAGTTTCTTGCTTTACACTTTTGTACCCCGTTTTGCATTTCGGCACAATGCACGATTTCGTAATTTGTTTCTAAAAACGCAGGTATTCCTTGGGTTGACAGGTCAACTGACAGTTGTCAGAAAATACTCCTACGTGACGACTTTTGGTACTACGGGCCAGTCGACGCTTAGCGGACTCACTGCTCACATAGGAAACAACCTCGAGTTTCCAGACCTGTGTATACGACCGTGGACTCATCCACAGGTCTGGGAGCTCGAGGCTGTTTCCTATGTTAGAAGTGAGTCCGCTAAGCGTCATCTGTTCAATAGGTGGCGCGTCAGTCGAAGAATGATCTCTGGCACGTATACGGTCGTGTTCTCACTTAATAATGTGATTGTTGTCACACTTCAATCCAAGCGCTAGCTGGTGGCTGAGCGAGGGACTATGAGTTTGGCGACGTGTAAGAGACTCATGTCAAACTAACGAGTTCACAGACCTGTATGTACGACCGTGGACTCATCATCAAAATCTAAGAGACCACCTGTGACTCGAAGTACGAATTTCACTGCTTATTTCCACTTTATGCGCTGTGATCTGTACTATTCAGTCCAAAAGTGGAATAAACTTAACAAAAAACAATCTCAACTTCTGACACAGAAGTAAAATTTCCGAGGCACTAAAAATTTTGGTTTGACATAGGTTGACTTGGCCCCTCGTAGACTAACGTTTTTTACTGTAATCTGAATTCCTAGCGAATTTGATGGGATGAGACTGATAGGAGGCGGACATTGTTACGGTCGTTTATAAATTTGAAATGCATTTTGTGGTTATTTACTAGTTTACGAAAGGTTACTAGCAACGAGGAGACCTCGTTGGTTTCTAGTTGGTTATATTATTTGCTTCTAGTGCTTTACATTTAGGACTGCCGATGTCGCCTGCATTAAACCATAGAGCCATTAAATTAACATTATAATTAATTTATATCATTCTATTCTTATCATTGTTGACGGGGAACTTCTCATTCTTTACTTTCTTAGTATCTTTTATCCAGAAGTTAAGAAGATTAGACATTTAGACAGAACATATGTTAGCTAGCAGCAAATTGTAATAGTAAAACAAGACGAATAACAATGTTATTGTATGAAAGGAAGTTTGTTTGTGGTGATA
Organism: Endomychus coccineus; assembly: GCA_958510875.1. Lineage (NCBI taxonomy): Eukaryota > Metazoa > Arthropoda > Insecta > Coleoptera > Endomychidae > Endomychus > Endomychus coccineus. The sequence continues at coordinate 21,966,531 of OY294068.1, read as the reverse complement.
GTGGTTTTGCATTTGCATTAACCTCTGGTTCTAGTTAAAGTTAATTACGTAACCGAGTGAAAGTTATTATAATTAGGTGATTTGACAAAATTTGCTATACCGTAGCAGTAGAAGTTTTATATTTGTGAAAATACTTTATATCAACAATTCAGTTATGGGTGGCGACCGGTTAATTCGTGTAGGTTCACGTAAAAGTGAATTGGCTCTGATTCAAACAAGACATGTGATCTCATTATTAAAAGAAATTCAACCAGATATGGAATTTGAAATAGTTACTATGGCAACATTGGGTGACAAAATTCTAGATATTCCCCTGCCAAAAATAGGTGAGAAATCATTATTTACAAAAGAACTAGAGACTGCTTTAACAACTGGCTGTGTAGATTTTGTTGTTCATTCTTTGAAAGATTTGCCTACTAGTTTACCAGAAGGAATGGCTATTGGGGCAGTCCTTTCTCGAGAAGATCCAAGAGATGCTTTAGTACTCCATAAAGATTATAACAGTTGTACTCTGGAAACATTACCAAAAGGAAGTGTAATTGGCACTTCGAGTTTGAGACGGGCAGCACAGATTTCAAGAAAATACCCACATTTAAAAATAGAAAGTATAAGAGGAAATTTGAATACCAGGCTGAAAAAATTAGATGAACTAAACAAATATCAAGCAATAGTCTTAGCTACAGCAGGACTCAATAGAATTGGTTGGCAAGATCGAATTTCCAAAATATTGGAAGTAGATGATTTACTTTATGCTGTAGGTCAAGGTGCTTTAGCAGTAGAATGTAGGGAAAATGATGAAGAGATAATTGATTTATTAAGTCCTTTGTTTGAGCTTCCTACTGCTTTACAAGTTATAGCTGAAAGAAGTTTTCTTCGTACTTTGGGAGGAGGATGTAGTGCCCCTGTAGCTGTTTCTACTGTTATTATCGGTAACGATCTTACATTACATGGGGGTGTGTGGTCATTAGATGGTACAGAAGAAGTGACTGCAACAACAAAGGGAAATTTGGGAGATTCAAATATGAAATTATGTGCTAATTGTCCACGTAAGGGTAATACATCTCATGTAGAAGATATTGAATGTTTGAAAAAATGTGAAAGATTATGTCAAACGGATGAATTACCGGCAAAGAAATTAAAACTGGATGATATTCCTTCTGTTTTTTTACGCAATGATCCACATGAACAGTGTCCTATTCAGTTACCAGTAGGGGCTGATTTTATGGGTAAGTGTCCTTATCTAGAACCTTCAGTACTGGATAAACATGTGGATACCACTAGCAATTTAATCTCGAATCCTTCGAAATTATATACCCAATGTCCATTTTTTGCTAAACAGAAGACAACTGTGGCATTTTCTGAAGGGGAAACTTCAGATGATAATGCTGTGACTGAAAAAGAAGATACACTGTTTTGTGGCTTAGTTGCTCACAAAGATGCTAGTGTTGCAACATTGATCGCTGTTGAAAAATTGGGGAAACAGTTGGCAGAAAGTTTAATTGAAAAGGGTGCCTTGAGAATTATGAGAGCAGCTCAAGCAACAATTCATGCGACTCCTCATAGTTAATTTGTCTTGTTTTCTTTTTTTTTTTTCACCATTAATAAGGGTTATTTTTCTACTGATTGTGAGCAGTGGTGGGCTATCCATCTGTAGGTTTTAGGGGTGCAATCTTTACTGTTTCCTTTTAAATATTATTGCTCAACAACAAATATATATAGCTCTGTAGCTCACCACTTGTTGTGATATGCCATAATTATATATCATTTTTTTGTTGTCTGACTGCTTTTAAAGAATAATTCAATAAATAGAATGATTAAACTATTGCCATTTCAATTTTATTAATTTATAGAAATCACCAATCGACTGAATCCAAGGTAAAAAGAAATTTATCTTAAAATAATCTCTCCTGATCCTCAAAATGTATTTTGAATATCACAATCATGATTTTAACAAAATTTATTCAAAAGCATTGAGATCAATTCATTCTAGTTTCTCTAAGCCAATTAAACATCCTGTATAGTAGATTGTTATTATATATTATGTTAATTTTATAGATGAATTTATTATCTTTATATTTATTTATTAAAATGTTTGGGATTTATATATTACTGCATGTTCTCTATATGGATGCTCTCCAGATTAGTTCTAAAAGGTGTATCTATTTTTATCTGTTTTATTTATAATAAAATCATTATGAAAACATGGTTTACAAGTAGTTTTATGTACCTGACTACTTTGGTAACTCAGTTCATTACCATTATATTCCAATGACTGGATTTGTTTCCCCAAGCTTACTAATGTCTTTGAGTAGAGATCATCTTGGATTCCAAATGTTGGTAATATTTAGTTTGAAAAAAATTGTAGATATTCAAGTCTACTTGGAAATGCTTAGGATTTGACTAAAATTCTAGATTGGGACAAACTTTGCTATTAGCTTCAATGGTTAACTCAACCAAACAAACATCCAAATTAACATGAAAATATTCGAAATGACAATTTCTAACTTGAAACAACTTCCCAGTTGACATAAGTCATAATTAATTCTAATATGTAGCTTAGACCATAGTCAAAGTATACCAGGTCTGCCGGAGCCTCACTTCCATCGTTTCTCGCGCTGGGTGACGTCACCCAGCTCCTCCAATCACAGCCTTGCTCTCATCAGCTCGTCGCCGGCACGTAACAACATCATATTATGTCGTCGTCTATGACATTAATGACATTAAATAAACGACCAATCAGATTGCACTAAAATATTAAAAAGAGTAGAAGGGAGACTCCGGCAGACCTGATATACTTTGACTATGGCTTAGACTACATGCCAAATTTATTAGGTTACTAGGTGAGTACCATAGTCAAAGTATAAAGGTCTGTTGGAGCCTCCCTACCATCGTTTCTCGCGCTAGGTGACGTCACCTAACTCCTCCAATCACAGCCTTGCTCTCATCGGCTCGTCGCCTGCACGTAACATCATATTATGTCGTCGTCAATGACATTAAATAAACGAAATAAAGAAATAAATGACCAATTAGCTTGCTCTCGAATTTTAAAAAGATTAGAAGGGAGGCTCCAACAGACCTTTATACTTTGACTATGGGTGAGTACAGCAGATTGATGTGTTGAAACTGGTATTCGCTTAGCATGAAGAAGTCTAAAGAACTTAAATAGGAATATGTACTACAAAACTTTAAGAAGTAATAGGTTGACATGATTATCTCGTAATTTATAGGTATGTCTAATTATATATCTACGGTTTCGGCGTTCACGTAGTGTAAATTCATAATACTTCGGAAGTTGGAGAATAAAACTCAAATTTTACACAAAACTTTTAACATTTAATTTTAAAATGCTGACAAATTGTTTCACCACACTGTGGCATTTTCAAAGCAAGGAGTCATCAACTAAAGCTAAATCTAAGAGTATGTCCTTGAATATCAGGGATCAGAATGTGGTACAAATTGAGGGATGGGGTGGATAATGGTGGGAGTGTGTTTACAAAATTGTTAACAAGCAGTGAATTATATGTATCGATTTGATCATTTGATATTTATTACATTATTATTGTTTTTTGAGTGTTTCAATATTTCTATGGATTCTAGTATATTAAGTTTATGTTCTTTTTCCTGAATATGTAGAATATCGGGATTAAGGGAAAAGGACATAAACTTAATATACTAGAATCCATAGAAATATTGAAACACTCAAAAACACGATAATAATGTAATATCAAATGATCAAATCGATACATATAATTCACCGCTTCTTAACAATTTTGTAAACACACTCCCACCATTATCCACCCCCATCCCTCAATTTGTACCACATTCTGATCCCTGATATTTAAGGACATACTTTTAGATTTAGCTTTAGTTGATAACTCTTTGCTTTGAAAATGCCACAGTGTGGTGAAACAACTTGTCAGCATTTTTTTATTAAATGTTAAAAGTTTTGTGTAAAATTTGAGTTTTATTCTCCAACTTCCGAAGTATGTCTAATTCTCTGGATTCCGCGTCTACTTGTGTAGAATGTTTTTTTTTTAATATGTAGAAAAACCAAATAAAACATTTAAATTTGCACGAACTGCGAAGTTCAATTGCATCACACAGACATTTTCAAAGGGAGTTTTAAGTTAAATTGTGTGAAGGAACAATGGTCAATTCGAAAAACAGGAAAGAATAGCCTTCCTAATAATTATAGACTCATAGCACTATTTTCTGTGATCTCTAAAGTGATGGAGAAAGCAATCAACATCAAGATACCTAGAGAGCTCCAAAATCGTGAATGAACCACAACATGGCTTTCGTCAGTAGAAATCAACAGAAGACCTGCTAGCCTACAAACATGTATGGCAGAAGTCTATAGAAAAACATGGGGAATCTGTAGCTGTAGCATTGGATTTCTTCAAAGCATTTGACCGAGTCTGGCCACCAAATCCCTCTTGGGAAACTTCCGTCACATGGTTTGTCGCCTCAACTTCACTTACTATCGTGTTTTCTCCCAGATAGATCACTCCATGTGGTGGTTGACGGATATCCTCCGATACAATCGCTATCGACGCTGGTGTTCCACAGGTATGTATCTTGGCACCAACTTTGTTTCTGTGCCGTCCACAGCTTGGCGGATGATGGTACACTTCATACCGCTTTCTCTGAAGAGAGCTATATATGGGAGATCTCTCCCTTTTCTATAGATATTTCCATGGTCGGTGTTCATCAGAAATCTCGTCTGTTGTTCCACCACGAGAGATTCCATATAAGCAAACTAGTCACCCCTTTATTGTCAAGCTCGAAACCTACCGAACTTCTTCCTACCAGACTTCATTATTCTAGCGAAGTTATGGACTTCTTTATCTAGTGACGTCTTTCCCTATGGCTATAACCTCCAAACCTTCAAGAAAAATTCGAATACCTATCTCCTCTCCCGTCTCCCAACATTCCACCGCTGGCTCACACGATGTTCTTCGAACATTATATAGATTTCCCTCTCGCAGTTAAAGTATAAATATATATAAAAAAAAATTCGTTATATTGTCAATTGTTTTGATTTAGGCGTACTTTCCATCTTTTGGAACCATTATCCATTTTCGAGCTCCTACGAATTTCTTAATTCATTTGCAAAGGAATTTTATTTTTTACATGATTAAATAAGTTCATGTTCATCATAGAATTAACGTCCGTAACGTGTTCAGTCTTCAGTGGTTTGTTTATGTAACCTCAATTCAGTAAGTTTTGATCAAACTAATAACAGGTATTGACATAATTTAAAGTGTAAACTGCAAGGTGTATATATTTTACCTAGAAGTCAGTAGTAACCACATCATATCCACGTTCAAATTAGTACCGCTACAATAATGAATAGGAAAGAAGCACTTTCATCTTTCATTCAACAAATACATGCAAGACCAGTAGTGGTAAAATTAAATAGTGGAGTAGATTACAGAGGTTAGTTTATTTATGTTCGCTTTGATTCGAAATTTAAGGCATTTGTCCATTTATATCAAGTTTTTTACAACTAATCTGGGTTTTTCTAGGAGTACTAGCTTGTCTAGATGGCTATATGAATATAGCTCTGGAACAAACTGAAGAGTATGTTAATGGTCAATTGAAGAACAAATTTGGAGATGCTTTTATCAGGGGGAATAATGTTTTATACATCAGTACTCAAAAACGAAGGTTATAAACATCCAAAAACATGTTTGTAGCTTAGTTTGAAAATTCATTGTATCTCATTTAAGCTTTCAATATTCAATTCATCTTTTGTACAAACTGATAATAAACAATGAATGAAAATTAAATTAAGTAAATAACTTTTTTAATATTTTTCATCCTGAAACGTTGTTCAACTTGTGGATGCAATTTTGAACTAAATGCATACTGTTATTCCTGTGTAGGAATAGAATTTAAGGTATCATTTTTACTTGAATAGTAAATAAATTCAATTCTAGTAGGGGGATTAGGAGGAGGTTTCATAAATGAAATACACTTATCTGCTAGGAACCATATTATTACATAAATTGCACAAACACAACTTACTAAAAACAAATGCACCAAAATTTCTTACATTCTAAACTGGCAATATGATAGGTAAAATCAAAATTCTATTATTCAAAGCCAGACATGGTTTGAGAAATAAATATCAGTAATGTTCTATCTATTATTTTAGAACAGGTTTAACAGCACACTTTTATCAGTCATGGCTGTTATGATATTTTTTAAAAACAATAATTGTATAGGTAAATGTAGAATAAAATAAAATATTTTAACCTTAGCTACCTGTAATTTGCAACAGAATATTTAATACTAAATAATACTTAAAATCTAATAAAAATTTTCAATTGTAAAAATATTTGTCAACTTACAGTTAAATTGTAGAATTGGTTCTTTATATAATAAAACATTGCATAGAGGTATGTAGTTGTATTAGAATAACCATTATCTTCTGGATGAAATATATTTGGCTGTTTTAAAATTTACTCTTTAAAATAAAACCAGAAAATCCATTGTGTGAAGAAATGGAAATCTAATGCTCATAGTCAGTCTTACAGTTGAACTAAATAAAGACAAATATAAAATGTATTCCTACTGTTTGTAGGAACTTAGGTTCTATATCAGTCTTGTAATCACTTGTACTATAATGTAATAAGTTATTATATGATATATATATATGTATATAAATATGATGTATTATTATGATGATAACTCTTCACTCGACATAAAAAAATTAGATGAATTTACATTCAGCATAATTAGTCTCGTTCTTGTATAATAAAACAATGAACTAAATATTTGAATAATAATAATGTTTTATTGAGACAGCAACCATTCTTACTTCACAAGGTTAACTTTGGTTGACAATTTGAAAATTTCAAAAAAAAATGTACTATACCATGTAAAAGCATGTTCATTCTAAATACAGCACACACATTCATATACAAAAGCAACAAACTTGAATTGGATAAGTTCTTATAAAATGACACTGGATAGTTTCACTTGTGTAGTGTTGGGCTAATAAATATGGAAAGTATACGGTGATTCCTGAATTCTAATTTACATTATACTAGTCCTATTCTAAATTGAGTCTGAGTTACAAAATCTGGAATATTGGATAACAAATCAAAATGCATTTTAGCATTTTATTCATATGACCATTTTGGAGAGTTCACACTTTAAATATATCGTGTTACTAGCCTTATGAACTGAATTTCTCAAAATTATTTTGAGAACCATATAATAAATTGAGAATAAAACACAACTTCACATAGAATGGGTTATTAGACTGTATAGAATGGGTTATTAGACTGTATATACAAGATAACAAAGATATATTCCATTAAATTCTATGGAGATTAAAATTTGTTGCCAAAATTAATTATAAATTTATTATATTTTGTTTATTTTTTCATTTGTTTGTAACATGTATTAAGCATAATTCAAATTTTTTCTGTTGTCTACAATGTCTCAAGAATTTTTCAAAGTTCGAACTATAACTAAAACTACATTCTTTATGGTCATGTATAAGGCAAGACCATACAATTTTGGCTTGTAAACAGTTGATAACTGCATCAATTGAGTGGACTATTAGTAGAAATTAAAAAAAAAAATTTTTTAAACTACACTTAATTGGAAGCTCACATCACTTTATATCATTCTAATGAACAGTGTGTATAAAATAAGTATCTTCACAAATTACTTTCATTTATATGATGACATATAAAGTGCTTGTCCCAAAAGCAGTTAGATTTCAGTGAATTTTATTTCTTAATCAACAAATGAATAGGTATTCAATATTCTTTGAAAACAATTCGATTCAAAATAACATCAGTGAAGGGTCACTTCGAGAAAACCAATACAGTTTGACTTATCCTAGGTTTTTTTCGCAATGTTCTCATCAACCACATTATCCTTAATGATTCACAAGGTAGTTACATACAATTTTTACTGTTACACAACCATGCTCAAAACAGAAGGCGTGGGTAGCCATTTGGAAATTGCATGTAAATACATTGTTTAATTTAGATGACATTAGTCGAGGCAATTTAACACAAAAGGAGGCCTAATCCAAAAAAAAAATCCCGTGGACGGATTTTGACTTGCTTGGGCTCATTTTATTCGGGAAGACCTCTAGAAAATTTATTACCAGTTTGTTCTCGCGAGAAATGCATAGTTGCATAATAACACTGTAGAAATGCATCAAGTCCGAGTGATTCCTGGATATCATATTCGTATTCAGCAACCTCAAAAACTCCCATGAATTTAATTTTGCTGCATTAATTCTGAATTAGAGTGTAATTCCTCGTGGTGACCTAGACGTCCAGGGTATACAGATCCCCAGACACCCCGGAGAAGTTTTCAAGTGTCATATTCGGGTTCAGCGAGCCTTAAAACCCCCGAGTGATAAATTTGAGCCACTCCTGATTCATTTTTGGTATAAAAAACATTTTTCATAATTATTGAACTCAGGATGCATCATGTTGATGCATTTCTACAGTGTTATTATGCAACTATGCATTTCCCGCGAAAACCAACAGTTACTAAGTTTTCTAGAGGTCTTCCCGAATAAAATGAGCCCAAGCACATCCAAATCCATCCACGGGGACATTTTTTTTGGGTTAAAGTGCTATATTGCCTCAACTCTCGATTAGTTTGCATCACATTTATAAGGGCAACACCTATATATTCCAAAACACAGCCTTAAACAGTTTTGGTCAAAATGAAAATATGATCCTTCAGTGTCATGATTTTGAAAAATTGGTGTTATTTAATCACCTTTTATAGTATATCAAACTTAACTTCTTTCTAATCTCAATTTAATATTTGCTCATTTCGGCGAACTCGAAACTGCATAAAAAATAGGAAAATTATACATTCCGTGGTTTTAGGAGGAATGTGACAAAACAAAACATGGTCATATGAATTTTGAATTGATTCCTTCTTGAACTATTTTGCATAATTAGAAACAGATTTTGTATCAGCGCTGCATCATTATCGTTACAAATCTCATTCAAAATCTTAATGTGCATAACTGATTATTAAGGAAGGATTAAAATAGGTTGTCTTCAGTCTTATGGATAAGTCTTATAGTTTTCATTGGTAACTTCATTAATTCGATTATATTTTACAAATATTACCCTTATAAATTTACTTCTTGAAGAAAAATAAAGTTTTAACAACTCGAAATTCTTACTCGCTAACAATTATACTGGGTGTATATTATATAACTACAGTGCACATTTAACCCTGAGTTTAAGAAATTCAATCCTGAGATTAATAATAATTTAAAAATTAAATTTCACTTTGGAGGGTGATTCATTAATTATTATTGATGGTAACATTCACAAGATTTTCTGAATTGTGTAAATAAGCAACACTAGCGTGTGCGCATACGAATAATTCACATCACTGATAGCAGAACAATATTTCAATTAGAAATATGAGCATATTTTATTGAAAAATACTTACTTATTTTCATATAATTGCTTGTAGCATTGCAGTCCCTTAATAAAATAATGGATCATTTATGTATAAAAATATTAACCCCATCATCTTTAAAATTGCTTACTTCCATCAAAATCAAATTTTATACATAAATTGCGTATTTAATAGTATATAGTTAAAACAAAACAATAATCATATTAATTTTTCCTAGCGCTTCAGAAACTGATAAGGACTCTAACAATCAAAGACATATTTCTAGCGGAACAAAACTCTGGGTTTATAGTTCAAGCAATAAACAGAATGCGTGCAGAAATTAATATCTGGAAAAAAATATGAGCGTATAGGAAATTTAATTTAAAGGTGAGTTTCTGTTTTATGCATCTCGATCCGAAATGGCGAACATAACCTAAAAAATTGGCAAAGTTGGTAAAAGCGGTTTTTCTCAAATAAGTAAAAATAATAGCTCGAATCGAAAAAAGTTAAATGAGAAAGTTGTAGGTATCAAATAGGTCTAGCGATTTGCTTTTATGATAATTATCGATATCTTTCATACTTTTCGAGTTTTGAAAAAATCGGGGTATCGAGAAGTCGTTAACTATCACGTTTCCATACCTGTTATTTACTGTACGTAAGCCCATGGCATGCTTAAAAGGTGATTTTTTTTTTACATATTAATAATTAATTAATAATTTTTCGAAATATATCGATTTTTCGAAAAAAAGGCGCTCTCATAAATTGGCTAGATCTTCTCAGCGGATCGTCCTAGAATAACGATTCTGGGCTTATTTTCTTCTTGAAGAGTTGTGATATAATGTTATTAAAGAATTATAGCGATTTTTCGAATTTTAAGGGCAAAAAAATGACTTTGAAAAAATTGCACCTTTTTTGAACATGTTTTTTTCAGATAAGTCTTACAATTTTTATTTTAGGGAAATGTCTTTGACGGAAATCGATTCCTGACATTTTTTCACGAATTAGTAAAAAAAATGTTCCATTTACGACCTTCTGGACCAGAGATAATTTTTTTATTTCAAAAAAATCTGTAAGGCGCAATAAACATTTTACAGAAGTGTACCTTATGGATGTAAATTTTAAATACCTACATTTTCAATAAAAAAAAACTAGGATATGTTTTATTGATTTATAGTATTAGAAATTGAGTAACAATGTGAAGCGTTCGCGGCTGTCGGAGCTTGCGGCGGAGTGGGGGAAACTGAAATTATTATAGAGGCAAATCGATAGATCAACTTGATACCTACAACTTTCTCACTTAACTTTTTTCGATCCGAGCTATAGTTTTTTACTTATTTAAGAAAAACCGCTTTTTGCAACTTTGTCAATTTTTTAGATTATGTTCGCCATTTCGGATCGAGTTGCATGAAACAGAAACTCACCTTTAAATTTAATTTCCTACACGCTCATATTTTTTCCAGGTATTAATTTCTGCAAATTTAACATTAGGCCGTCGTCTATTGCTTGGACTATTAGTGGGAATGTTGATTGTTAAAGTTAACTGTTAGATTTCATTAAATCCTTCTCATGTGACCTTGGATCGATTTAGAAACCAAGATCATCAATATAATAGTTGAAAATACATTTTTTAAATAAATTGTCAGTAGATTTACCAAATTTAATTATCATATAATTCTAAAAATGGCACCATCCCTCTACATCTAATGCAATACTTCCTGAAAGGCTAAGCTACTTTTAAATATCTATACACAAATTAATTTAATTTTATCCCCGTTGAAAGCATTAAATAAGATATACATTTGGAAGGTACAAAGAAAAATTCATTGAACTTCAAGTCTTGACACAGATTCACAATCACTCCCTTCAAAATCTGAAGAATAAATACTAGTTTAAATATTGAATTACTACTGGACAGTTTCTCTTTTTTTTCACGAGTGTATTTCATTATTATTAATGGAATATCGATCATAAAATCACTTATAAAATTATAATTAAACTCATAAAATAGATTAAAAAAACGAAGAATCAACTAGGTTTATCGAAATACAGGTTTCTATGTATTAATTCTTACGATACCTATTATTTTTAATGAATTCCTAAATTTTGAAATTATCGGATTTATTTTCTTCAATGTTTGAAATAAATAATTTGTCCAAAATATAATGGATAATATAATAATAATTTGAGCCCATTGTATTTTTTTTCTTGGAATTTTAACTGTTATGTTGTGATCATCCTAGAACTTCAGGTAAAGGGGGCCATATGATTTTACTTAAAATTAATTTTTACAATAATTCTAATATGAAAAGGAATACCATACGGCATCATAATCAAATTCACTGGTCATTACACATGGTTATGAATAAGAATGAAAACTCCCAAATTTCAGTTTTCAAAGCTCTTTGAAATTTATTACCCTACCCGTAAATTATCAGTTGAATTTGCATTTTTCCAACCGATTAGCTGTTTAGGCGAAAAACTGACGAGCAATAAGCGCAAATCAAGAGAGAAGGTTTTCCAAAGAAAATCGATGATGCTCTCATCTAACGGATGGAATCACCTGAAGATCAAAATTTTAATTTGATTTGATTCTGTTATTTTTGACAGAAATATATATGTATATATATATACATATATATATATATATATATATATATATATATATATATATATATGTTCTGCTTCAGGTTTCCGCGGGCGTTGTATGCTGTATTGGGTTGCCGGGATATACTCCGCGTTGTCGTAGATTGGTTTCGAAAGAAACCGTTGATATGACGACGTTTCGGCACAATCTCATGTGCCATCTTCAGGTCTTCTCTTCAGGGCTGCTGCTCTGCTTCGAGTTAACTTGAAGCAGAGCAGCAGCCCTGAAGAGAAGACCTGAAGATGGCACATGAGATTGTGCCGAAACGTCGTCATATCAACGGTTTCTTTCGAAACCAATCTACGACAACGCGGAGTATATCCCGGCAACCCAATACAGCATATATATATATATATATATATACATATATATATATATATGTTATAACTGAATCAAGGAATGACAAGTTTATTAAATACAGGACTATTAAATAAAATTAATAAAAACCGCCTAATCCATTTATTTGAGAAAACGTTTCGCAAATAATCTTTTTCTTCAAAAAATTCTATATGTGTTTACTTAAATACGAAATTTCCGATTTTTTATAAATTATCAGAAACATTAGCAGTCAGTTTTCGTAACAAGACGCTACTTCAAAGTACTAAGTATTCATGCGAGCAGAAATTATTTAAAAATTATTAGTATAACAAATAAGTGTTGCCGGTTGCATATAATAGTTATGATTTATCATCAAATAATGATGTAAAAGTTGATAAATCCATCAAAACGTGAACAAATTGCAATAAGCAAATTAGAACATCTGCACTCTATTATTGCCAAAATCGAGCACGATTATGCGACCATCGGGGTTCAAGCAAACGCTACTTGGTCTATCCATATCTCCTCCCCCACCTTTACCTGCTTGACCAACTTTCCACAAAAAGTTTCCATTACTTTCGAAAACTTGGATCCTACTGTTTCTGGAATCGGCAACCACTATATTGCCTTCATCGTCGCAAACAATACCTTGTGGTCTTAAAAATTGCTTATAATTAGTACCTTCTTGTCCCAAAAATTGCGCTTGCATAAAATTGGAATCGATCACGATCAATCTGTGATTATTGAAGTCAGTCACTATAATACTACCCGTCGGTGTAAAACACACTCCCCTGGGAGAATCAAAATGTTTCCACATCGAGGTGGCCGCTTCGAAACCGTATTTGTTTAGAAATATACCTTCGGAATTGAACAATTGAATCCGGTGATTTCTAGTGTCAGAAACTACTATGTGACCTTGCGAATTACAAGCCACATCCCAGGGATAGTTAAATTGACCATTGCGACTTCCTCTTTCACCAAACTCTAGCACAAAAGTGCCATCCATTTTGAATACCTGTATTCGATGATTATCCTTATCTGTTACAACGAGTTCGCAATTAGGATTAATTGCAACTCCAGCAGGCCGATCAAATTGACCCGGATTCGTACCGTGGTTACCAAACTTGTGGTGAAACGTGCCGTCCGGATTGAACACCTGAATCCGATTGTTGCTGCGATCAGCAACGATTATTTGCCCCAAATGGTTACAACAAATGCCCCAAGGACGACATAATTGCCCATCCGCTTCACCTTCGTGTCCGAAACAAAGCGAAGGGACGGTTCCAGTATTTTTAACCACCACCGGTTTCTTAAGACCGTAAACTGGATGATTTCTCAACCCATTTTTGAACAAATTAGCCTCTGTAACTCCGGGAAGATATGGCGACCATTCTTTCATATTCAAGTTTAGTTTAGGCACAAGTTTATTGCGACCATTCGAAGAAACGATACTACCAGCGGAAGAGATGATTCTGAGAAAACTTGCGTCCGGAGGAATAAACGTAATATTGGGCTCTTCGCAAGGTGTAAGTTGCCCTATTTCCTTCAGTTGTCTCAATTCGTTGACCACTCTATCTTTTGCAATTAGCTGATCCAACGAATTGGAGGACTCTATCGATTCATCCAGAGTATCTGAGGCGCTGAGCAATCTTCCCAGCATTAATCGTAAATTTTCCATTTGGTTCAAAAGTAATTTGCCTTTATATTGTCGTATTTGTTCTACGTGGATTATCAATTCATTTTGACGTTCTTCCAAACTCGAGACGGACCTAAAAATACAAAACATTAACTTTAGAATCTTTATCTAAGTCCACTATACCAATAACGTACCTCCTAAAGACATTTCTTATTTCTGAAATAGTCTGATGGGAGAGAATTTCGATTTTTTCGGAAAAGTTCTGTACAGTCTCCATTGATGCTTGTACGAGGAGTTTAGCTCTGAGCATTTCGCACCTTAGTTTGGGATTTACTTTCCTGGCAATTTCGAAAGCTTCATGCATAAAAATTAGAGGATGTCCACATGGCTCAGTCAAGCTGCATTCGCAACAGATTGTCGTCGTACATAATTCACAATACAATCTATGGGATTCCCGATGAATATCACAGTAGGTTTCCCTGATATTGCACGGGCTACTGCTAGCCTAGAAGAAAAAAACATTTAAGAGAAAAAACAGAGGAAAGCATAGCATAATGGTAGTGTAAGGGAAGTTTGTAATTGGATTAACAAAATTTCCGGATTTTCTTGCAAACATCTGTTTTGGGCTTTTGTGAATCCATGATTTCTGTGTGCGTAAGCCACTACATTATCCGAAATTCTTATTTTAAGATTTGAATGACACATCTACGTTATCGAAGTGTGAGGTCACGTAAGTTGGTAGTTACATTGAATTAATTAATTTGTAATATCATAGATGAGCACATAACGCTACAGAGTTTGCAAGAAGAATTACGAATTCTATGGTATCATGAGAGTAAAATTGATTTTGTATCAATAATTTTGACAGTACATTTGAGCAAAATATAATTAGTTTTGATGAGGTATAGCGAACATTGAAAGTAATTAAAATACTTTATCGCAAAAGGGAGAAAAACAAGAATGGTTGAAGCAGGATAACGTCAAAGTTGAATAAGTAAGTATAACACCTTTGTTTTGGTACTATTTATCTAAACTTATATCTTTTCTAGAAATAAACCAGAAGAGATCCTAATCCATGAATTAGCTTCCCAATGGGGATATACAGTTTTGAGATAACCTTCATATCATTATTAATTGAATGATGTGGGGAATTTTAAAGGAGTATAATTATAACCAGCACATCGGGAGAAATGGACAATCTATATTTACTGTTTCAATATACCAAAGAACGCTGAAACCACTGTTACACCTCAGCATTCGTCATGTTGAAGATTTCGAGGTGTATTTGAACGAAACTCAACGTTGACTTCCAAGAAATTACCCACTGATTATAAGTATATAAAATATACGAGGATAAGGTGAAAAATCCCTGAAAACTGAAACAAGAAATGATTTATTTGGTCAAAACTTATTTCATTTCTCAACATAATCCTTGTAGCTCCTACACTTCGTCCAACGTTTTTCTGATTTCTTCTGTTTTGACACCCATCAAAAGCAAGTAGCCTTGGAGATTTGGAAAAAAGTGAATTTCGCGTCTTGATTATTAAACATTATGGGAACGATTCACAAGCGCGACCGTGTGACAACTTCAAAGGAGTGTTTGGTGATGTTCAAGCGCGATACGAACGACTTTTTGCGTCGTTTCGTAACCATGGACGATATATGGATCCATCACAACACACCAGAGCCAAAGAACAGTCGAAACGGTGAAATTGTCCTGGGGAACCGAAGTCATAAAAGGCCAAAGTGGGTTTATCGGCCAACAAAGTCATGGCGACAGTTTCTTGGGATGCTCACGGTATCGTCCATTACTTTGAAAAGGACAAAACGATCACCGGCATATATTATGCATAGCTGTTGGATCGGTTCAACGCCGATTTGAAGCGAAACCGGCCGCATTTGTCAAAGTAAAAAGTACTCTTTCACCAGGACCACGCACCGACGCACAGGTCCGCAATCCCAATGGCAAAATTGCATGAATTACGCTACGAATTGGTTCGTCATCCACCATATTCTCCTGATTTTCCCCCCTGTGATTTATATCTATTTCCAAAGTTGAAGAAGAGATTTGGCTTCAACTATGAGGTCATCGCTGAATATTTTAAAGGATTGCCGAAATCTCATTATTTGGAATGGATCGAAAAATTTAAAAAAAAGTTGGTCGAAGTGTATCGGGCTAAAAGGAGATTAAGTTGAGAAATAAAATAAGCTTTGACCAAATAAATCATTTCTTGTTGTCCTAAAAAAATAAATAAAACTTTTGTTTTACTCTCGGTATTGCAGCATATTACAGGTTATCGTTTACTATGTTTTAGTTAATCGTGAAGTTGATAAACAATCAAATACATCTGTTATCATAGTTATTTCTGTCTATCCCATGGAACGATTAAAAACTTATTTTGTTAGCACCACTTAATTGGGAAACTGGCATCTCTGGGGTCCTTTAACAAGAATACATGGATCTTGGGTTTGAGTGGATTATTCCACTGTAGTTTGTTGGCTTTGCTATAAATTATTTTTATTTCTGAGATATGCATAATTATAGTTTACATATAATTAGAATAGATTCATCAACAAGATATGAATAATTATACGGTAGCGAATCAAGATGGTATATTTTTCCTTCTGATAAATATAACAATATTGTGGTAATAATCAGAAAGCAATTTATATTTCTTTGCGATTGCTTATTTACATAAAACGGTAAAATTCTTAACGAGTCTTCACTAATATCAAGAAAATGAGACGAAGACTACAAATTGTTAAGCAGGTGGCAGTGGTGAGATTTTTTCTTCTATTTGTTATCAAAGTCAGGGAGAATAGCTTGAACATTTTCATCCCATGTTAGCCCAAGGAATGTCATTAAAATACTTCAATAAAATTATTTCATCGAAAGCAGCAAATTCATAAATGAATGTATCGAGATGATGGTTGGCGTTCGATCTGTTCGATAATCCCAAAATATCCTTCCATATTTGCCTTGAAATATTCTAAACGTTTTCGATAAAGCAGATATTATTCTTTCACTGAAAACTCTAAGTTCACCTTCAGATGGGTGTTTCGACCTCACAGTCTCGTTAGCGTCATGTTGCATAATGTTTATTGTACGACATATAGTTATATAATGAATAGAACTAGATGCGGATATGGACTTCATTTCCAGCATTTCCTTGTTTGATGAAATTTATTTCTTAGAGGAAATATGTTTCATGTTTTTGTGCAATTTATTTCAGGTGACTGGATCCAACAAAGGCATTGGTTACGGTATAGTAAAAGGACTATGTGAAAAATTTGATGGTATAGTTATATTGACAGCCAGAGACATTAAAAAGGGTGAAACAGCAGTGAAAAAATTGAGCGAAAGTGGCTATGATGTTATATTCCATCAACTAGATATTACAGATCAGAAAAGTATTGATACATTTCAAAAATTCATTCAAGATAATTATGGTGGGCTCGACATATTGGTGAATAATGCTGGTGTTACAATTTTGGTAAGTACTGTCTTTTTACCCAAAAATTCTGTAGTAACTGTTTCACAAATATTTGAATACTTGCTGTATGATTAAAGATGCAGTTTGTTATTTGCTACAATATTAACAAGTATATCAGAAAACAAATTGCTTATTATATTACTTTTTGAAATTTGATTAGTTTCTGGCCAAATCCCTGCCAAATATGTTATAGGCTGCTTCAATAAATATTCATTTTGGCAAATATATGAACGGCTGAATACCGGAGGATTAGAATAGATCCACTACAATGTGATATATTTATTTTATATACAAATAATCCGAAAAAGTATTATGCACCGTTCCCACGTACAAACGTAAGAATCAGCCGCGTAGCGGGACTATAGTAAACTATACTAGGTATTTCAATGATTTAAATAACTAAACGTATTTACACTATAAATAGTCCGACACTTGACAAAACAACGAACGATAACTAAAATAAATCACATTGATAAGCCTTTTTCTAATAATTGAACCAAACTAAATATAATAATAAAATAACATTTCATGTTTGTAATCTGTAATCGCTCTTTTTTTTGGTTGTATAAATGATACAATTTGTTATAGATAATATTAATATATGGGAATAATAAAAGCCATTTGAAATGTCTCTCGGAATCTTTATTACATTTGAGTATTACTAATAATAGAACTTCTAGATAGTTTATCACATTCTTTATAATTATAGTAAGTACTTAGTACCTTCATCTGCGATAACACCTAAATTTCCTATAGATAATAAATTGTTGAAAACAATACTTATTATTTTGGATCAACATATTTGCTAATGCATCTGACCTTATACAGGTCAAAATTACGAATAATGCCTTTCACAATCTTGAGAAAATGAAATACTAATAAAAAATACTTATTCAAATAATATAAATAAAATATAGTTGGCAAAAATATATTTTATGATAGAACTCATATAATTATTCTAATAGAAAAATTTAGATACGCTCTTTAAAGAAAAAATTTCACAAATAATCATGTATAATATGAAAAAAGAGACATCCTTTAATATATTCACAGTTATGAAATTGTTTTTCAGGGAGAATCTACCATTCCATTAGCCGATCAAGCAGAATCTATCTTGTCGGTAAATTATTTTGGAACTGCGAACATATCCAAAGCGTTATTTCCTTTACTCCGTAACAAAGCTCGAGTGGTAAATCTTGCCAGCTCATTTGCATTTTTAAGCAAGTTTAATTCTGATGATTTGAAGGCCAAGTTCAAAGACCCATCTTTAACAGAAGAAGGATTAAATGATCTTATGAATCAATACATCAGGTAATGATATTTTATTTACGTTAGGGATTCCAAGAAGATTAGTTTGGGAAGTCGTTCGTTCACAGTTGATCTTCAGAAGATTAAATCTACCCATTCTAATAAAATTCTACTGCAACAACTGCCCACTTGCAATTAAGTTGATAGACTGATGTGTATAGAGGTTTCAATCTTAAGAAGATTACTATTTTGTAAAAAAATCGATGTTGAATCGTTATTTGGTAATAATTAATTATCATGATGAAATAGAAACAGTCATTACTTGTTTTTTTATCACGTATATAATAAAACAAAGACATGTATATGTAAGTATATAGATACCGGACATACCTATTAATTTTTGGAAAATATTCAAATTTTACATAACTAGGATATATGATTAAAGTTGAACATGATTCCAAACAGATTTATCAAGGATGTCAGAAATCCCGATAATAACATTATTATTGACCTGATAGATGTTGATAATAACCTTTCAAATATTTTCACACTGTAATCGGATTAGTATTTCCATACAATTAGGCGTAATCCTGCTGGTCGAAACTATAGATACCCTTAATTGTTTTGAGAACTACCTTTGATATCAAGTTTTGGCCTACCGAAACTAGTGACGTCCTTTGTGTTACTATATCAAAGAGATTACTTCTCTCTGATTATATACCTGATAAAACCAACTAATACGTGTTGTTGTTTTATCACACTATTGTGTAGCGAAATAAATCGAGCAATAGAACTAACTGCTAAGGTACTAGAAAGTTATTTTTCGCCAAAGCTTGTCGACTTGCATGATAGAAGCAAACTCATAAAACTCATTTTTAAACTCATTCATTTTTTTAACGTTCAAGTCGACAATATTTGGCGAAAAAATTAATTTCGAAACACACATGAACAAAGTAAAAAAAAACTGTGATGACATTTATCCTGTGACTGGAGCTAAAATGGCGGTCGAGAAAATCTTTTTCTGAGTTTTAATAGAAATTCAATTTAGGGGAATTTATATTGAGTTATATATACAATTGCCATGTCTGTGGAAAATAAAAACCATAACCATAACGGCAACCATGTTTTACTGACTATAAATATATATCACACGTATATATTTAACCCACAGAAGTATCCGAAATGTTTTATTCTAAGATGCGAGTGACGTCACGATTTATTTTAGGTCTTTATTCTGTGCAAGAAGTCCTAAACTTCTTGATTCTGTGGTACATTTTGATAGTTCACGTGAAGGCAAGTGTCAGTGTAAAACAAGGTTATATTGTAGTGTGAATAATTGAGAAAGTCAAACTAAAAGCAGGTGTCAGTAAGAATCAAAGAGTTATGAAATATATTATATAGACCCTTGGGTTGAAATTCAAAAGTAACACAGAGTATAATTTAACGCCTTGGATTAGCGGTTTCTAAACCATTTCCAATATTTTTTTCTGTTCCTACAATCATTTACATTTGACCCGCAGAAGTGTCCGAAAGCTATTTTGCAAACATAAGTGAAGGAAGTCACGTGAACAATTGATCACAGTCTTTTTATGAATATGATTTATATTATTTAATATTGGGTAGTTATATTGTGCCTGGTAAAAGTTGATATTCTTGATAATACCGGGATATCAAAAATGATCTTGGTCAAGGGTGGTTGTGGAATCTGAAATGTGTGTCTTACTTTACGTTTGAAATAATTATGTCACTGTCACACTGACATCATCAATAACCTACAAATTTCATACCTATTTATTTCAGTTGTAAAACAATAATGAACTTCAAATTATGAAATAACGGACATTTCCAACAATTACTGTAATTTAGTTTTTCTTGTTACTAAAACCGTTATTTCATAATTTGTAGTTCATTATTGTTTTACAACAGAAATAAATAGGTATGAAATTTGTAGGTTATTGATGATGTCAGTGTGACAGTGACATAATTATTTCAAACGTAAAGTAAGACACACGTTTTAGATTCCACAACCACCCTTGACCAAGATAATTTTTGATATCCCGGTACTACCTCACGCCCTGTCAACACAGTGCTAAACATAATATGAGAAGAATCCGTAGTTACAGTTGTTGAAATGTTGATATTTGTGATCGACGAACGATTTCGCACAGCCCTTCTACTCAAAACAATCGACCGTCACCGTATACGTGCAACCATTACACTGTACTTATTGCATTGTTCTGTGGTAAATGTCTTCCAGTAGTAGTAGGTGTGCGAGGAATTTCGTTGATTTGCCCGAAGGGGCACCCGCGGTTGCATGGACACCGGCTAAATTTTAAACTAATGTTCTTTTTTTAGAGATTGCCACGATAACAAAAACGTAACAAACGGATGGCCGAATATGCCGTATGTTGTATCAAAAATAGGAGTTATAGCGTTTACAAAAGTGAAGCAAAGAGCATTTGACAAAGAATCACCATGTAGGAATATATCAGTGAATGCGGTTCATCCTGGATATATATCTACTGATTTTACTGGAGGGCAAGGATATTTAACTGTTGATAAAGGTGCCAGAGTACCATTATATTTGGCTCTACAGGATCATAAGCTGAAAGGAGAATTCGTTTGGTGTGATTCTACTGCTGTCGATTGGGAAGCAATATCTCCTCCAACAGATTGTACTGCTTGAATATTTGTTATTTTCTGAAATATATTTATCACAGTTCCCTAACAATTTAGTTTCTTTTCCTTGTATCTGAAGGACGGTTAACTAATTAATTACGGTCACGATGTGAGTCCCAAAATCTAAGAAAATGTACTATTTATGTAGTAATATCAACAAAAATCCCTTCTCACGTATTATCAACAGAATTCCCATATTAGCTATTCTGCAAAGGCAATAGTTTTCTCTAGATCGACGACCAGTAACAACAAAATTAACAGTTTTCTCAATAAAAAAGCAATGGCGTACTATTTATTTAAAACAAATAATTCAGGAGCGAGTGCGTACGGAAGCCACTGGTTTAAGTAGGAAAACAATTGTACACGGCCTTTAACGAAAAATTGAAGGAAAATATTTAAACAGGTTTCCGACATATTATGAAAAATTTGATTTTATTTAAAAAAAACTAGATCGAAACGGAAGCACTTTAGATTCCATGTTCATATAATTTTTTTTTAATAAAAAGACGAGAGGAATTACACCTTTAGACTACTTAGGAAACACTGTATAATTCAACCCTTAATTTAGTAAGGATACGTTTTTATACATTGCTTTATAGGTAAATATATTACAGCTTGAGATAGTTTATTCAGGGAAGTATAGTAGTTGTAAGTTAAAACGTTCTAATCATTCCACGAAATCATCCGATTAAAGTTATAGTTGCGATTTATCATGAAACAATGTGGAATACTTTCGCCTATCGCAAAGATAGTCAGATTTTTAAATTCATAATGACATTTTTATACACATTTTTCCCATGTTCAACATTTAAAATGGCATCTTGACGAGGATTTATTATAGTTGAATTTAATTAATGGTGACTTACTCTTGATGATGATCCTAAGGATCCGGCACTCGCATGAGGTATGTTCAAGTCATTTAGGAACCTTTCAATTCTGTGATCTTTGGTAATTCGTACCCTTTGATGGGCACGTACACACGGATCACATAACATCTCGCTACAGTCTGCACATTTAGATGTTGCCGATGTACCTTCTTCACAACTTCCACATAAGGATGAATCTTCCAAAGTCTGCAAAATGTAGTTAATTGGCGATCAATATACCGCTTAAATCAAAGAGTCAAAATATAAAATAACTTACCGCAATTATGTCGGTGAAGAAGCTGTCAGGTTTAGAGCATTTAGAGGTAGATGCAGATAGAATAGAAAGTGGTAATGTGGACGAAGTAGAGAAACTAGGCTTGTTTAGACATGACATGATTGTTTTTGGGAGGTAATTTATTTCAGGTACCTGTAAGAAACCACAAAATTAGGTGGTACAATATCTATTTTTTCGTTAATCGAAGGGCACTTTTTTCCCAACTCTTAGTAAAATTAATTCAATTAGTAAAAAAATCTGGTAATTTGTAGTTAACTAATTAAATTAGGTGATCGGTCATGTCAGTACGCTGCGCTCTAACAACCTGTGGGTCGTTAATCACAGTGACAACTTAGACTTGTATTAATTTGGAGTCATTCTTTGATGTTTCAATTTGATTCTCATCAGAATGCATTCTCCTAAGGGTAAGGTATGGATATTTTAGGAATTTTCTAAGTTTTTGTTTCTTGCTCTATACTTATGGCGATACATTCTTGTATAAGTCCCATCGCAATCTAAACAATTTAATTTGTATACTGTGTGGGTTTGTTTATCTTTAGGTATTAAAGGTTTTACATTCGAAAAATATTTCGCAACACAGTTGATAGGTTTATGCTAAATATTTATATCATAACTAGGTTAACAATAGTAGCTGAAATAGGAGATACCATTGCTGTGCCGAATATTTGCCCAATATATTGCTCACCGTATAGAAAATAAGTGCATTCTAAACAAAACTTCACTGTATTTATAAATTCATATTGATTTAGAGTTGTGTGGTTTTTAATCTCTGCCCAACGTTTTTTGATGCTACTCAATGCCAATTTTTAAATAAACAAAACAACGTCCAAGAAACTAATAGATGATCTACGGGTACGGACTGATGTTTTATAAATTCATTAAAATGTCATGAGTCTTTCTCATAAAAATTCATTTTTTCCTATGATATTGTTGATAGATTTTGATAAATTGTAGATAGGCGCTCCAATATTACTTACAATGGGTCTTAAAGGTAGTTTCGGAAGCCCATAGATATAAAGTGCTTGCCCATTATGACAAATTAATTTATTTTTCAATTCAGTAGGGATTATCTTATTTTTGTACCATTTATTCATTAGTTTATTCATGTCATTTTGTATTGATAATGTAGGGTCAGATTAAATTTTTTTGTAAGTTGTTTCATCATTTAATAGATTTCCTATTTTGTTTTCGTAGTAATTTCTAAGCATTATGACGATTTTATTACATTTACCCGCGTTCAAAACTAATATTTGAGGGTTAGCATCTAAGAACTCTCTTGTCTTTTTTGTGTGATCGTTAAAATGATTTTTTGCTATGCCTATTTCTGTTTATTCTTTTTATTTGTCAAGATGTTATTAATTTTATTTCTAATTTAATTTTTTCCTCTAAATTGTTATTTCTAATTCCGCATTCTAAATTAGCAATTATATTGTCGATGGCAATTTTTTTATTATCAGGTAATAAAAAATTGTAGTAAGTAAAATGTCTTGTATTATCTGTAAAAATGGAATATCACAAAGTAACGGACATACCCATTCAAATTCAATTGTTGTTTACTATATGATTCAACTACATTGCCCGAGTTGAAGTAAACAGAATATTCCTAGAACGAGGGTAGGTATTTCACAAGATATGAAACCAAAACTTTGCATCTGGTGCCAGATGATTCTAGAAACTTTCTTAAATTATTTCCCATGTTTCAATGTTGTCGGTAATATACTTTTGTGCTGTTTTCAAGAGCTTCTGGCAAAGTTATTTTAGTCCCTTTCTAGCAGGTAGTTTCTGAAATTCAACCCGCAATATAATAAAAGCATCTTTAAGAGGTTGGTAGGTTGGTTTACAGATAAATCTATCGGTGTTTAGAACCTGCACATACAATTTAACAATCAGGGTTTGGTGAACTTGTTCTTAAAATATTATCCGATAAGTAAATTGTAGGTACCGGTTTACCTCCTACAATAGACCATAATACATCGAAATTGCCATTATAAAAAATTATTCGACCAAGATATTGAAAAAGGAGATGAAATTGAATGAATTGTTTACATAGTAAAAGCGCACCTTGAGCTTTCAATGTCACGGTTAGCTTATTGAAACATTACAAAGATCCCAGTCGTTCCCCTTTCATTTGGTAAAAGTAAAATAATATTAATGGCTAAGAGAAAATTGCAATATACTAATAAATAATCCATACGCATAGTGAGTATGGAAAAATGTTGAGTAGGGCGAAAGACCAAGATTAATCGTACCACTTGTTCTACTTAATAAAAACGTGGTTAAATGCATGATTATTGATTATGAGAAATTGTAATGACCTGTCGTGAAATTGCTTTGTTATACTATTCTTATTACAGTAAATGAATTAAATATTCATATTGTTTTCACAGTAAAACTCCGATGGTATGACGTCACATCGTCACCTTCCACTGTCTCAGATTCAAATTAGTATTTTTAACCTTCAACAAATTGGTCTTCATTTCAAAGTACATAATAAGGATCATAATATACTTACTGATTTGAATGAAAATCGTAATAACCATTTGTAATTTTCACATAGAGATTACTTCGTTCGATATAACAATGATAACGTTTTCAACAAAAAACTTGAAATGTGTTGCCGCTTGGAGAAAATAAGTAGTGTGAGTGGGAAAGTTACTCTTCGCAAATCATTTCATTTGGTTACTGATTTTTATATAATTGTTTCTCATTCTATAAGACACTCTTCGCATTTGTGTAAAAATAATGAAATAAATCTCATTATCTTTACACAACTAAATAATATTCAAATTAATAACGTTAGTAAGGAAAGAATGATGTACAAAAGCAAATTTACCGTTTCTGGGAGTCGAACCAGAGTCTACTGAGTGGGACCCAACTGTCCTAGTCCCTAGACCACATCGCCGTTTGTTACAAACCATTATAGGACGGTGTAAATTTAAATTTACTTCAATAATTGTTTTTATTGTTATTTTTGAACGATCTTCCACTTAGTATCCAAGAAGCTTGAGATGGGATACCTCAAGGCGACATGACAGCAGTTGTAAATTATTCCCAGACATGTTCCATCAGTGAGAGATCGGGGCAATCTGCAGGCCACGGAAGCACATGTACAGGAAGGCTTAATTTCGATGTTTAATAAGCAATCTCGATGAGTATTAGAGATACCAAAAAATCAACCCCATCCACGATCTCTTTTTTAGGGAAAATGTTAATGGTGAAATCAAAAATTGGTTACCGCCTTTTGTTTTCGAGTTATTTGAGGAAACTCGATTTTTAATTTTTCAAGTATAATCTGTTCTTTAATAAATTGGAAAAAAATATTTTCTACTTTCTTTAGGCACTTTTACAAGTGGAATGCGTAGTCACTTTTCCCAAAAAAATTATCTTCTCCTGGGTCAAGATTAAAATATATTTTATTTACAGTTTCAGAATGTATAACATGATGAACGTTTCTCAATTTTCATAAGTTAGATTAGAAAAATATGAACAATCGTGGTTAGGATCAACAATTAACAATTTTAAGATCCGTAAAATTTTGTAACAATGCAATGTTAGATTGTTTGTTTAATGAAACATTTTCTAAATGACATAAGCCTACTATTTAGAGTGAAGAAATTTTAAGAATCATTCAATAAATACAATTTTCTCTAAGATTAGTAAAAATGGTAAAATCAACTCAACTTGATATATATTTGGAATAAGAAATAAATTCTCTTTTCAATAATGTCTAAGCCAACTATGACTTCCATATAAAAAAATACAGCTTTATGTCATAACTTGAAATTTTTCTGAAATAACTCGGAAACAAAAGACGATAGCCAATATTTGATTTCTCCATTGACATTTCCCCAAACAAAAAGATCGAGGATGGGGGTTAATTTTTTAGTACATCTTATACTTATCGAGATTCCCTATTAAAACATAGAAATTTACCCACCCTGTACATGAGCTTCTTCCAAAAAATGTGTTGTTACAATTTATTTTGTTCAAAAATTGATTCAATCAACTCACTGCAAGAAGTTCTAAAATGACCGGTATATAACTGGATTCATTCAAATTACCCCGAAAAAAAAACTAAAGGTCATCACTCCACGTGTAAGGGCAATATGGTGTTTAACAGGTAATTGTAATTTACTCATTTCCCCACTAAACGCCTCACTCGTCTTCGTCCATCATAGGCCCACAAACAAAATCGGGACAAGTCGCTAAAGACCACATGGTACAATTCCTGTACCCTGCATATTCTTTATTACACCAACCCAGCCTGTGATGTCAATGACGAGGTCCTATGATCTTATCCGCCGATGTACATTCTGAAGATTTCCTCCAATAATTTTCCACATCTATATGGCTCTTACATTATGGTCTACGCGGTTGCAATTTATCTAAGAAAAAATCCGACCGATTTATTGAGTACAATCCGGGCATGTTCATCCTTCAAAAACACGCAATAAACGATAATTTTGAATTTGTAGAATTCTACCCGTCGTAAATAATGTTTTCTATTACGTAAAAGCAGTTATTTATTTTTAGCAAAAATTTACTGATTCAAAACATCAGTTTTTTACAAGAAATACACCAAAAATACTGAGGTAACGTTGAAATTTTGTGTCGAAACTTCAATCATTTTTTTAAATATATCGAAGTAATTCTGATGCAAAATTTCCCAATAAAGTGACTGAATGCAGTTTTTATTGAAATCAGTATTAAATAATGTAAAATATAGGTACCAACATTTTTTGCACGTAAATCTAATTGGGTATTTAAGAACTTTGATTACTGTAATCATAAAGCTGAAGAATTTGTTCTTATTTTGAAATAAGAAATGTTAAGTTTTATATTTGATTTCAATTTTTGAAAAATAATACAGCAAACTTATCTCATCAAATTGTTAGATATTCCAAATATACAACCTTTGCATTGGAAGTTCTTGAATATTTGTTATAAGATAGAAATTAAATAAAACTTAGCAAAGGGACAAAAATTAGATTATTCTAACCTTTATTCTAAAGTGAGATACCAATATTAAAAAAAAACATCTTGTTAGGTAAGTGTTAAATTATTAAGCAATTTAATTATTACCAACGGTTGGACATTTTCGAAACGGCAAGTTATTATATTGCGAGTGTAAAACTAGACTTCTGATGTAGGTTAAAAAAAAGATTCTTCAAGCAGTGAGAATTAAATTCGGATAACAAAAATGTATTCCTATTCAAGTATTAGGTACACATTTTCAGTTTGCTTCTCAATGTAGACGTTGCATGTTCATTCGACATTTCACATTCCTATTATTGGAATTCAATATCAGTAAAGCTGGGTAATGAAATTTAATGATAACTGAATTATTAAAATTTTTGTACAACGCTATAGTATGTGGTGATGAGTTCTAAAGAATACGAAAGCCAAAGTACAATAGAATAATGATTCCAAAATTTCAAAGTCATTTCCAATTCATTCCTATCATAATGTTACCATACTTATTACGAAAAAATTAATATCCCTATTAACTTGTTACGAGATTATCACTTCAAATCAATACCACGGTTTGTTTGTTAACAAAGCTGGAAAATGATAATTTGAAATCTAAAGAGTAAGACAGTACAATAGAATAATGATTCCAAAATTTCAAAATCATTTCCATTTCATTCAGCTCATATGCTACAACAACATTCTCAAAAAAACGAAAACTCCATACTTATTACGAAAAAAGTAATATTCCTATTAACTTGTTACGAGATTATTACTTCAAATCAACACCACGGTTTGTTTGTTAACAAAGCTGGAAAATGGTAATTTCAAATTCACACTGCATATTTATGTTCTTAACTTGTTATTCCGTTTTAAAATTTGCTAATAATGTAATATGGATTTAGGTAAATTTAAAAATGTGTCTACGTGACGCAATGTGTGGGCGAAAGGAATTATTATAGTTACTTAATTAATAATGGGATGTTTATGTATGTCTATAAGAAGATATACCTATTGTTATTCATAAACATAAAATTAAGACATAAAGCGATTATATTCCTAGTATTTTATGTACTTAGGTAAATGTGAGACAATTAACAAGTATCGACAAGTATTATAATGTACAGATAGATAAATATTACATCTTATAGCTACCTACCTAATTGTAATGATACAAACTTAGCCCTAACTTTTAATGTTTCCGATTTTAGTAACATTACCATATTTACTAATTTATCTTATGGATAATTAACAAATTATTATACACAGGAATAACATGAAATGAAGAACGTAAACATGATTGTAATGGTACTTTCAAATTAACTCAGGTAGTAAACAGTATTGATTAATGTGATAACCTCATGAATTATAGTTTACTGATTCATTTGGTTACTAAAAAGGACATCCTCATAAGAATAGAAATGCAATTAAATAAGGCTAAATGAAAGATGTAGGTATATGATTTATAAATTAACAGTTTGTACTTCCGTGGTGATCTACGACAAATTTGTTGAGTCAGGTCAAGATTCGTATCTACTATACACATCAAGGACACGCCTGTTATGACTTGACACATCTATTTGCAAAGCCGGCGGTGTTTTTAATCGACCGTTACGAAAACTATAAACCTACGGTATGTAATTTAACGTGTACTCACCTGTTTCAATTCAAAACAACATCGCCAATCTAAGAGGTAGTTCGAATTATTCAAAATAGCGGTTCTGGATCAACACAACATTCTTCGCAACACTACATCTCTTTCTAACTTGATTACCAGTTTCGTGTCATCTCGTAGGCTCACTATGATATTCCCTTCCCTACCCTTGGCCAACTTAGGGTGCCACCGCTCTCCCCTAAACGCAGATTTCACCCTGACATGACATGAAAAATAGAAAATAGAACCTCCAGCATGCAAGCAAAAGAGCACCATATACCCACTTCTTATGCGTGCCGAAGCTGTGGGTAACGAGATGGATGTTGCATCGCGCTTCTATTTTACACTTCCGATAAACAATACGGTTTTTTTTTAAAGTAAACTATCTGTTTTTGGATCAATTAATAATTAATACATAAGTAAATCCAGAATGTTCACTATTGTCATTCACTATACATACGTCTACATAGTAGTTATTTATGTACCTATCGCTATATTATGCTAAGATATACCTAATAAAATAATAAGAATAAATAACATATTTTGTTATACCAGTGAAGATATGAAAACGAAAGAATAAATGAGAGATCAAAATCAAAAACAATCTAAGAGCAAATTATATAAAAATTTTTACTGGGTCAAGAATCTTTATTATTATTACTAAGAGCAAAAAATTCAATGTTTCATAATGCAATCACGTGAATAAAAGTCTCCTGATTTTCACGAATTATTTACGTGTAGAGTGGTTATTATTTTCCAAGAATTTGTGCCAACACAAGAGTAATAAGTGGTTTTAACACAAAAAAAACATCCTTCCTGCCATGTTGCAAGTATAAAAGTCGAGCACAAACACATAATGCAAGAATTCCATTCTATTTAACACAATAATTCAAATGTAAAAAATTATAGATATTTACGTTGATATCACAACTTCATTCTAAGCTTATTAGATTTAAATAAATTAATTTCGTGAAGAAAATATTACTGCCGTGCTTGATAACAATTTTGACAAACTTTGTATGCTCAAGAGAAGAATCAACCCAAAAATAAAACAAAAAAATTCAGCAACTCTTTGGACCTTAAGGAACATATTGGTATATCCATAATATATTTAACCCTTAATGATTCAACAACAAAAAAATGTCATATTTAAAGTCCCGTTAAAAATGGTCTATATTCGATGGGATATTCATGTAAGCGTTTTGGGGGGGGGGGGTGGCTTCCCCAATGTCGGCAAAAGAGCTTGCCCCATCTTCTACCCACAATATAGTCCAGTCAAATTAGACAAAAATGGCCAAAATAAAGACAAGTCGAGTCGCTGGGCATTTTCCTCAAAAAAGTATGTTTTTGTTATCAGCAAACATATGCCACCAACGCATGGACACAAAAATTATGCATTTCCCGGTGAGAACTTGTTCACATTTGTTCAGAATTCAATTTTCTTTCAAAATAAGAAATAAACACCCTTATCCGCTAAAAATACTATTAAAGTACTGAGGACCTTTCGACTAAAAGCAGGCATCATCAGAGTTGAAAGGTCCTCTGTACTTTAACAGTTCTTTTACTGGGTAAGGTAAGTAAGGTTGATTATTTCTTATTTATATCATTGAAATAATTAATGAAAATAATACTCGATTAACATTGGTAAGTAAGTAGTACACAGTTCAAGTGTTGGTATTAAGTATAAGTAGATTCTTTCTTAAAGTGCTAATGATTTTTGAACAAGTTGATACGAGTGCCTCAGTCTATGAACTAAATAAATTTGTATTTTCTTTTGTACGAAGATCAAGGATTCAAAGACATTTTAGTTTTGAAAAAGTAGAGTTGCAATATTTTAATTTGTTGTATAGTATTTAAGGAGCCAAATAGTTGTAGAGCGACTATATTTTATGAGCATATTCTTTTGCAATACTTGAATCTTCAATAATTGAATTATATAACATACAACATACAATTGGCAAAGTGACGTACGTCACAAATTCAAGAGAGTACTCTAGAACTACACCTTCGACTAAGATGTGACACCATTCTAATTTTATACTTTTTTATGAATACCTACTACTCTCTATCTATACAACCTATAAATGTCAAAGTGACATACGATCGTGACCATAGAATAGCTTGTGAAACGTGACAATAGTAAATTTTTCTATGAACGCCTACTTATCTCTATATAACCTACAACTGCCAAAGTGACGTCTGTCACAGTGACAACCTGAAGGTGCCCATACACCTCACATAAAGGTTACCTCGCACTATCCGACTAAACCCTTACACAGGCGTTGCACATAAAATAAACTGTATAATAGCGGGGCGTAGCCCGGAAAAAAAGTGAGTCAGTTTGTATACTTGAAGCCCCTCGTTGGTGGTATTTATTTTTGCTGACACCTAAAACTACACTTTTATGGAAAAAAAAACCTGCGACTCGACTTGTTTCAATTTGCCTAATTTGACTGGACTATATCTATATCTGGGTTTCCAAGTAATGATAAAAGGCAATTATTTACTTCTATGAATTTTATTGAGAAACCTTCAGTAACCAAAGCTGCATTCACCCATGGATGTATTATACCTTCATGATCCCAGCAAAAAAGAAAATCTACTTTATTGTTTCATAAACAATTCAATTCGCCGGCACCGTTTATTATGATCAATATGTAAATAAATAGTAACATGTAATAAAAC
Source organism: Endomychus coccineus (assembly GCA_958510875.1). Taxonomy (NCBI): domain Eukaryota; kingdom Metazoa; phylum Arthropoda; class Insecta; order Coleoptera; family Endomychidae; genus Endomychus; species Endomychus coccineus. The sequence goes on along the minus strand of OY294068.1, from coordinate 21,934,639 downwards.
CATTGTTAAGTGTGAATTTGTGTCTTAATTATAATGTATCGTATTTATCGCATGCAGCGATATGCAATCTATTTATTGGGTAATAGATCAAGACGATACATAATCTTATTAACATATCACACTTCTAAAATAAATCTAGTTATTCACTATAGTTTATAAATCGCATTCGTAATCATTCCTGCTTAAGTGGCGTCATTTACATAATATATGACGCAGCGCTCAGAGCGGAGGACATTATTTTCTAATATACTATATGAATTTGGCTCAGACCGTAACCCAAGACACATATAATTATTATAGTTATTAAGGTTCTAGAAGGAGAAATATCATCATAGTGACGCGTTTACTTGAGTTTGAAAAATTCTTTTTTCAGCAAATTATATCGAATCGAATGTTAAAAACCAAAAGAGTTTTAAGACTTTGCGGATATTTTTGCTTGCAAGCTTATGAATCTTGTTTGTGGGGCGTTTTTAACATCTTAACAAAATTTGGCGAAAAAAGAAGTTTCGAAACGCACGTCAACAAGTGAGTCGTTATGACATCGTTCTAATGACTGGAACTTGACTAAGATAGCGGTCGAGTATCCCCATTATTTTTACTATAAGAGTATACCCTCAGACTGATGAAAGTATACGTTCCTTATTTGTATATTTTGGCTAGACGAGACGAAAACCTATAATGTTCGTAGATCATTTAATAAAATTACAGCACTGGCGATGAGAAGATATAAAAAGAGCAAAAAATTGCACTCTGAACGACAGCTCACGACTCACGATTAACGATAAGACTCGGACTCGTACGAGTTACTGTCAGTCACACAGCCACAGTCTTTATACATGTTCTGTGGTGACAGTGGTCTTGGAAAATCACCAACAATCTATTTCAATTAATACTCAATTCAATAAATTTAAGATTTAAGTAGGTAGTTGTACCTTCTCTGCGAAACAAATATTAATGGAAGTAATGGAATGTGTGAGTACTCCCGAAGCTGAGGGACCTCCAATAGACCTTACAAAACCTATAGGTTGCGCACATTACAAGAGAAAGTCGAAATTTGTGGTAAGTCATCCTTATATTTTCCTATCTTGCATTGAAGAATGAAAGTAAAATAAAGCGACCGAGGAATGAATACATTTTGTCTAATTCAACTTGACCTAGATACTGTATAACTATAAGAATTTATCTTTTAATTGGTAGTAACCCTCAAAAAATATCTATTTTTACACCTGATACTATCTTTACAAAGGACAACTTCAAACGCACGTTGAAATATTAGAATTAGGGAAAGTTTTCTCCTGGGATTTTGGTATATAGGATGCTATTTATGCTTCAATCAAATTTGTTTTCGAGTTAGAGGTTTCTCTCTCTTCAAGTGTTGTTTTTGAACTAATTTTCTGATACTAGTTAGCTTATTTACGAACTTGATGTTTAGTAATTACATATTGCTAAAATATTAGTGTATGAATTGAAATGTATCTTTCATTAAGTTAGATCCATTTAATAGATTATTTGCTTCGTGTAAGTTGTAAGTATGAGGTAATTAATTTTTCTAGACACCATGCTGCAATAAGATTTACACTTGTCGATTTTGCCATGATGAAAAAGAAGATCACACTGTAAACAGGAAGGAGGTTACAGAGTTAGTTTGTACCCTTTGTGAGACCAGACAACCTGTGCAAGCAGAATGTCAAAACTGCGGAATAAGATTTGGAAAAGTAAGTACATTAGATTTTTTGTTACACATGCAATATCTATAAATCTTTCTTATTTTCATTATCCAGGATTAATATTATTGTTTATCCTTCATTTGTTAATGATAATAAATGATTATTATGGTGAAAGTATTTTTTAACATATATGTTGTATGTCATCACTCTGCCTGAAAAAATCAGCTATGTGGACTTTTGAGCAAAAACCAGTTGTGCCCTTTATGGTGCAGAATAGTTAGGGCTACATTCTGTAAAATTATTCGTATATTGTAATAAACTTCTTGTAAACAAAACCATTTATGAGTAGAATAGGTGCAGGGTGCACTTCCTGGGTCTGTTTTTTGGCTCTCCTGTGAAATGTACCTCAACAAACAAAACTGATTTTGCAGGTGCATCAAAGATGTATATTATCAATTTTTAATTCCAGTATACTTGCTTGGAATGCAATCTGTTTGATGATGAAGAAAAAAATCAATTTCATTGTTCGGGATGTGGAATATGCAGAATTGGAGGTTCCGATAGATTTTTTCACTGTGAAAAGTGTAATATTTGTTTACCACTGCAATTGCAAAACGGTCATAAGGTAAAGTTGTACTTATATGTGCAAATGTGCATTTTTTTATTTGCCTGTTATTCTAGTGTGTAGAAAATGTGTCACGAGGGAATTGTCCTGTATGTCTCGAAGACATACATACATCACGAATTCCTAGTCATATCCCCATGTGTGGTCACTTGTTACACCGAACATGCTTCGAACAACTTTTGAAAGCTGGTCATTACGCTTGTCCAATTTGCCAAACTTCTCTGATGGATATGACACAGTTATGGAAATTCCTTGATGACGAAATTGATCATACACCCATGCCAACTGAATACAGTAATTATATCGTCTCAATTCTGTGCAAGGATTGTCATAAGGTGAGACAGAAGTTTCATTACAACCAAACAACAAACAAATGAATCATATATTCCTTTCAAGAAAAGTTTTACTATTTACAGAAATTGTATGTATTAAATAACATCCCATCTCAGGGAAAGTAGTAAAAGTGAAAATTTTGCGAATCTGCAAAAAATTTTATAAATGTACCGGGATATCAAAAATTATCTTGGTCACGGGTGGTTGTGGAATCTAAAACGTGTGTCTTACTTTACGTTTGAAATAATTATGTCACTGTCACACTGACATCATCAATAACCTATTCATTTCAGTTGTAAAACAAATTATGAAATAATTATGTGAACTTTGAACTTTTTCAGAGGTCGTGATAGCCACAATCCGGGTCAAAAACTGTTATGAAATAGTTAATTTTCCGTAAATCGAATGACGTTCACGTGAGAAGCCCGTAGCACGCGAGTTAGAAAAGTGCAAACTGGTTCTACCTAATACGGCTTTACGACGACTTTTCGCGTGCCGTTTTCGCTCCATGTAGCTACATTTAATATCGGACCGTGCCCGACGGCTATTCTTTTTTCGATAAATGTCCATTAAATAGGAAAATTTAATTAAAACAGTTTGAGCTATTCTCAGATCTCAGCTACGCGCGTCTAACGTGCGACGTACCAAAGGGAATTTTCTCGCGACTAAAATATACACTAAGCGGGTAAAAGCTAGCGGCTCATAGCCAAAAACACTTTATTACAACTGGCGCCGGTCGCACGGGTCAAGAAACGGCCCCAAATTAACAAGACCGAGGTAAAATGTATAAACTCTAACTTACGCGCAGCGAGCTCCTCGAGGCATATGTCAAAATGATTTCGTTCGTAGCTAATTAGATAGGACGTCTGGCGTTCATGCAATTATGTTTTTAGATAATTCGAACCTTCTAATTTCGATAGGCCACGTGAAAATCCAGGAGTCCAAAGCGCTAAAGACTTCTGACTGTTACAATATTCGTATAAAATTGCAATATTTCGCACTTTTAGAAACTTCAAATTAATTATGACATAATTATTTCAAACGTAAAGTAAGACACACGTTTTAGATTCCACAACCACCCTTGACCAAGATAATTTTTGATATCCCGGTATGTACCTACTATATGAGATCATTATACCGTGACAAAATGTCGAATGTGTTATATGAAGGATAACTCCAATTTACAGAAGAATTTTTGTTCCTGGTTTTACATAGCCATTCAAGCTTTCTTTTCATGTTGTTGAAAAATCTCAAATTTGTACATTTGCTACCTACCTGAGTAGTCCGTGCATTTGAGGACATTTTTTGTCCGAATTTCCGCAAGGTCTATTCTTATGTATTTTGACACGCTGAACACGATGGTGTAGTTTAAATTGGGATTAACCATGTGCTCGAAAAACTATGGCCATTTTTTAGACCCAAAAATGGCCATTTATCGATTTTTTGCGTTTTGAGACAAAACTATGGGTTATATAAAAAAATGTTTGAGCAAATGTTGTTGGAAAAATTGATACGCAATTTTTGGCTCTGGTCCGAAGTCGATTCGAGGTCGTGGGCCCTAAGATTATTAAACTTAGTTTTTTTGTTTAAATATAGAAATTTGTTATGTAACACCCTATAATGACATCATGTCACGGTCACATATACACGTTCACACGTCTACATACACTCGCACATTCACACAAAACGATTATAAGCATTCAGAATTTTAAAACATTTAAAAAAGTATAGTTTCGCGCGCGGAATCTATTATACCGACCCTCGCTTATTGCCGCTAAATGAAATTCTGCGCTAGTTTTTAATGATGAAATTCGTTATAACTTGGAATTGTGAATGATTCTCCGTACGCTGTTTGAAACCTAAATAGCGGATGTATTTCTCTGTAATTTGCTCCTAGATTTTTGTCGATAGGCCCAAAATTGGGCGCCCCAGATGCCCAAACACATTTATTAGAATAGCTTCATTTCTACTCAACCAAATCGATCTGATTGAACTTAAAATACTTTCTATAAAAACCTCTAAAAGAACGTAGAATTTGGTTTTCGTGAAAAATGTCTAACCTCAAAAAATTTGAATTTTGGATATCAGGTGCAGAATAATAAAATCTTCCGAATCAATTCGGTTTTAGATCGATAACGTAAGTATTTCGTCTGAAATTGGTAAAATAAGGATTTTTCAAAATGGCCGATTTTACGATTTTAGCACCAAAAAATGAGGTAGATCAAAATGCCAGAAACCGAAAGAAGAGAAATAAAAATACTATCTTTCCACCGAAACAGAGTATGAAAATAACCAAAACTCTGACATATACTCCATTTTTCAAAGTACTAAAAAACACACTAAATGGGCCTATCTATCTTGGACCCACGACCTCGAATCGACTTCGGACCATAGCCAAAAATCGCGTATTAATTTTTCCAACAACTTTTGTTTAAACATTTCTCCATACAACTCATAGTTTTGTCTCAAAACGCAATAAATCGAAAAAACGACATTTTTGGGTCCAAAAAGTCGCTATAGTTTTTCGAGCACAGGGTTAATCCAAATTTGAACTACACCATCGTGTTGAGCGTGTCAAAATACATAAGAATAGACAAAAATTCCTTAAATGCCTGGGCTAGAGGTGGGAAGATGTCTTGTATTGAGATATTGATTACTTTTATTCATTTTATTGGCAAATAGAGTTATGGTACTTTGAAATATTGTTTATAATTCATTAGAGTGTCTCTTTCATTATTTCAGAAAGGTTCAGTGAAGTTCCATTTAATTGGATTCAAGTGTATACATTGTGGATCATACAATACATGTAGAATAACTGCACCAGTCACTCTCCCAAGTAAGTGTTCGTTAAGAAATGAGAATGACACACAACATGCAGTAAAACCTAAATAAAACACATATTTAAACTTTAATAATTATTTATTAACAGTTGATCAACTATTCAAATTGTTAATATAATGTTAGGCATGTTCTATTTGCTCTATCCCTCAGTTTAACTCGCTCTATTCAGTTATCTGTAGCGTTCTCTTTGAAATCAGCTGAGTGAGACGAAGGCAGATCTCTCCCGCACCTCTTTAGCACGAGCTCGACAGTTCAAGCAGAAGTGAGAAAATGGTCCTCACCAGTTTTAATCAGAGAACAACTACGGTCACCAGAGATCAGCAGTTGACAGTTTTATAGTTTCAATATATTTTTTTACCTTCACATAGAAATTTGTAATGAATACTAACAACAATTAAATCATCCCGCGAGCTCATCTCTAATCTTTTTTATATCTTAAACTGCTGCTGACTAACATCTTTTTCGATTTGACAACAATCTGAGGGTTGTACATCTCATTCGGCAAACAAGGTGAGATAAGGATTAGATGCAAATACGACGCGCCTGTTATTGAAGTGTAAATCTGTGTTTTATTTAATTTTAATTAATTTACAAGATTCCAGAATTGTATAAAATGTAATAAGAACTTAATTTTTGCAGGTGATGCTGCTTGTGGCTTTTAATAAAAATAGGATATTGAGATAAGTATTTGACATAAAAATTGACGAGACTTGAGCTATAGGCGTTATATATTGTTGTCCAAGCTAAATTGTGAAAATAATTAATAATTTTTTTTTATCGAATTCTCAATACAATAGAAATGTGTGTTCAAGTGTAATTTTCATCAAATAAGCAATAATCAGTGCAGCTTATATAAGACTTGAAAGGATTGTACAGTGTTCATTTGCTAAAGCATTTATATTGAAGGAAACCATAAAGTATTTATCACATATAAAACTGGAAAAACTGATTTAACAGTATTTTAATTTTGTTGTTTATTAGGAGATTTATCATTTTAGTAGTGCACTAATTGAAATACATTGAATTAATAATTGTATCTATTGATCTTTTACATTTTTGAGAAAGATACAAAATTATAACTTTGTTCAAAATAAAAATATGCAATACCATTTTGCAGTTCAACACGAATGGTTAGTCAAATGATCACTTATCACTTGCTTGATGTTTCAATACATTGTTTGAATTTTGGTTTGATATAAAATCAAACCAAATGTTTACATAGAATGAGATACTGAGGAAATACTCGCAGATTTTTTAAAGAGAAGCTCTTCAAAATGGAAAAAAAAATTCTTGACTTGTGCATCAAACTAAATATAAAGAACATTTCATCTACAGTCATTATATATCATTAAAATGTAAAAAGTCTATTAGAATTGTGTAAACTGCCCACAAACTATAAGATATTGACATTTCACTTCCACGTGGTCTATGAACAATATACGCTATTGGCAAAGGCGAACTGTACGCACCGTCATAGCCTACTCTGATACGTTCGTATCACATGACCAACTCAAATTTTCACAAGAACTTGTAATATTTGTTTTCTAATTAATGCTGACAAATTGTGGCATTCTCAAAGCTTGGAATTATCAAGTTTTATCATCTTTTCATTTTTTTTCATCAGTTTCTGGACGATATCTTGCTGGTAAGAAAATTTTCTTATTTTTATTTTGTATCATTTTATCTTAGAATGCCTTTCTGTTGTGTACCAATTGCGATAGTAATTATTATGCCAGTAATTCTGATATGACTGATAACAAATAATCACCCTTATCCACTAAAAATACTGTTTAAGTACTGAGGACCTTTCAGCTACCAAGTAGTCATCTGCTTAGTGGATATGGGTGATTATTTTTTGTCTATAGTGGTATAGTGTATCCACAGTAGTTTATTACTGATAAGACTTATTGTTCAATATTTCCTATTCCACAAGACGAGAGCTTGAAATAAAAATGGATTAAAACAAGATTCTTTCGTTCATAATAAAAATTCATACTTTTTTATTGGAAACATTTACCCAGCTGTGAAAGTATTAGAGAAGACTAGATAACACGACGTGATGAATCTGTACTCGTGTTAGTTCCTAGAAAACTTCCAATATTGCGTTCCTAGTATTGTTCCGAATCGACCTTTTAATTTGTCAAAACAAGTTCCAATCAAACGTGAACATCCTGAACAAAGACTATTAACACTTGAATATCACGATCCAAACCTGGCTAGATGATATTTTAAATTATAGTGATTTTATTTCCAATTTCAATCAGTCATATATCATTGAATCCAAATTCCTGGCCCTTATAATTTCATTACGAGTTTGGAGATTTAACTTTGCCAAATTCCAACTGTTTGAAAAGATTGATTTCAGTGATTTCAACTGTCATTCGTTAATTAAAAGCTATTAATGATGTTACTCAAAGCTGCTTCGAGAGTCTGTCTGAGTTGGTCACGTGACAATATCTACATCATGACCTAACTAGTAGACATCTTGAATGGAATATTCAATATTATAATGAATTAGTAATAGTTCATGAATTGTAACAGCAAGGTGGTGTTAATAAATTTCCTACCATACACAACTCAAAAAACATATGATTTCATTGATTATTAATAATTCATCCCATCTAGTTGTTTGTGCAGAGTATTTTTTCAGTATGATTGATTATGATTACTTCTAATTTATCGAACATTGAGATAAATATTATGTAATTTCGTCTTATGTCGTTATACGCAAACTTTCTGAACTGTAGGCAAGACACAATGGGTTGATCAAAACTTCAATATCACTAATAAATCTCAATAGTCATTACTCAACAAACTCAATAACCTCAATATTGCCCGTTTTACTACGCCTCTAGAGGTTCCAGAAAGCTTGCGAATATGAAGTCTTGATGTTCAAAACTATGATTTTCAGAAAAACACTTTTAATTCTAATGACCTCAAGAATGAAATCTATAGAACAATAATGTACAAATAAGTATTTTTTGTGGCAGCTTTTCAATAATGTTAACTGTGATGTCAAAAGCTGTGCGCTTTTAGTATTAATAACTGTTCCGGAATGATGTGTAATATCCGAAATGATTCGTAGTTGTAAATATCAAATTGAAGCATACGAGCTTCAAGCGATTTCATTATTTTGTAAATAAATGGTGTTTTTTTAACGTGATAGAACTTTAAATCGGAATAAAACATACAATTTGACCTCATTTAATAGAAAATCTTGTAACATTCATTGTTCTTATATTATTTCAGGCATAAGACACATTTCGTGAAATAACTTGGTGGCCCAACGTTTCCTTCAATATATTCACTATTTCACGCGCTGTATGGCCACATCTTCTATACAATTATGCTACCCAATTGGGGAATGAAATAGTTTTTAATCGTGGCTCTATAGCATTCGCCATTGACGGTAACCCGCTGATCGGCATTATTTTTGAATACTCAATACATAGAACACAGCAAACACTCAAAAATTAAATTTGTCTGGTTCTAATGGCCTTTGAAGAATCGCCTGTGTATTATCTTCACTCTAAATCCCACAATTTTGCTGGTTGACATTGCCATTGAGTAAAAAAATAAGCCTCGCCTCTGAACAAAATTTTTACGGTGTTATATATATTGATCTTTTGCAAGTGTGCACGTTGCCGAATCGAGGTGTTTCTTCTTCAGTGTGTACTCTTTCTGTCTCACAGGATGAGCTACACCAACCCAGCATACACGAGGTGCGAAGTCCATGGTTCGACGAATTACTCTGATCGTAAAATGGTCGCAGAAATCGACAAGAACCATGATTTTCAAAATAAATTAGCACTATTTGAAATCGTTGCGCCCTTTATATGATAAAATGGCATACATAACTTAATAAAAATAATTTCAAGACTTTGACACATGAGCAACTGTCTTGGTTGGAAGTTCTATTACGCCACAAAACGCCCTTTAAAGAAGTTAAGAATTCACAATAAACGGATTGGAGGACAGCTGTCCTAATTCCTGTAACATGTAATAATAAGTATACAATATAGGAGATCCATTGAGTGTAAACTCAAGAACCTCGGGAATCACCGGAAGGCAGATCTTTCTATTGAAAATATATTCAAACAAAATGGTTAGATTTTACCAGCTAAACATTTATCTATTTTGATTCACATTGCATTTTGAGACCAAAATGTCAACGAGAATAGAACCAATCAGTATTGTGCAGTTTAATCCCTCATGGTCATCTATGTTCATGGAACATTCAAGAATAGACCTCTTCGTGAAGGTCAAGATTGATTGAGTTTTAAATTCTTTCTAGCCAAGCTTACGGAGGTCCAGAAGTGAGATAAATTTAATATTAATTGAAAAAAAAATACATTTCACTTTTCATTTGACAATCAAATTTTGTTAACCTAAAACCGATATAAAGTTTCTGTTTCTCGTACAAAAGCTTGGAAAGGTCAAGCTCACCGTGAGATTCATATCTCAATTTCATCCATGTTTCGTTATTAAATAAAAAACGTGAATCTCTTAGGATATTAATTCCCAACTGAAAACACGATCATATCAATTAGATCAGTGATATAAAACACTAAACTTGAACAATAGTTTTCCCAATATACTTTATTTCTATAGCGCTTCATATCTGTTCTTTACGGGTTTATTTACAGTAATTTGTATGTAAACAAAATGTTGGTAATTTTATAGAAGTAACTTTTTGTTATGTATTAAGTGAATAGAAAAGAAGTCTTGATGCTGTTTATATATTTTGTTAGAGCATTAATTTATTAGCTGAATTGTTGTAATTGTTTCACAATAAATAATTTTAGCAAAATACTCTTATTTCTTCTTCTGATTTTGTCAATAAATCCAGAAATCATTGTTAGGTTACAAGAATAGACTAAAAATTGGTCAATTTCTTATAAACTTATTATTTGGTTTCGATTTTATTCCCCTGAAATATCATAATTCTACATTCCTTATGACGTGTCCTTGCGACTTTTCGGTAAATTGCCTACTGCGTAAGCTTCAAATCGCGCCAGATTTTCTAAAGGTTAACTCCTTTTTGAAGACTTCTGCTAGGGTCTTCACCACAAGGCTTGTCACTCTGCTATCTATAGATAGCCTTGTCCCTAGGGTAGCTACAGTGAAGTATAACCAGAGTCCAATGGGCAGAAAACTACCAAAATTGTAGGCTTTAATTACAATCGATACCTGGTTAAAACTTAGCTCGTTTGAAGATGGAGCAGAAATAATTTAATAAAACAGGGAATTCCAAATATTAAAACATATAATGATTATTATAGGTACACTTTCGAAATAATCAATATAAATACAAAGATTTTACCCAGACGGAAAATGAAACTCAAACGGTATATGAAAACTCTTTCAACATATCTACTTTACGATGTGTTCGGTATTTAAATTCAATTCAGCGGTACGGAATCGGTTGATAAATGATTCACATTTGTCAATTTGCGGAAAATACAAATCAAACGGGTCCTAGCATAATGAGCGGTATTCGGTAAATATTTAGATAGCAATGATACGTGAAATGTTCAAATCACACTACGATATATTAAACGGTTAAAATTTCGGTCGGATCGGAAGATATTGACTTGCACCAGTTTTCCGATTGTACGATATCAGATTTTACGATTTTTCGGTTAATTACTCTAATTGAGTTTAGTCTATCATAACACCCACCCTGGGATTAGCTATCAACGGCGTTCCCGGTAATTGTATGACAGTGTTAGATTTCATATACTGGCAAATTCAGAATCTAAACAATTAGGGCTTATACTTCCGGGTAGACACAGCGTGCACAAGTCCTAACTATCGTATCTGCAATAAGCCCTATATCCACGGCCGAGGACCTCATAGTATTAAGGGAATTATTACGATTCTCAATCACACAACCACCCCCAGCTTATACTTCTGGGTAGACACAGCGTGCACAAGCCGTTGGCGGTTTGGTCGTCTAGGATATACTTATACTTCCGCCCAAAGACGCCCCTGTCGTTCCAACATACACACTCTGTACACACTATACAATTACTTGAATATTTCAATTCACGTGCGAGTTCAAATCGTGCGCGGTCCGACCTATGACGGGATAAACTCAAATATAACAATCCAAATTACTGAATGCTACGGAACTTAGATATCGTACAAACGTTTACCAATCACAATAATAATCATAAACTACGGAAATCAATATATCGTAATGCCCAAAAATATAACTATTTGCTATCATTTACCTTATATAACAATTCACTTGAACGGAAAACTATTTTTAATTCACAGTTTAATTCTGACTTAAACTCGGATTTTTAATTCACCTCGATTCTTATCTTAATTTCACTTCAACGGTACTGATTTATAATCACAAAAGAGCAACTGTACTTATTGAAATTCAAAATCACAAGTCACGGCTTTTATACGTTTTCCGAGGTTCTGGACAGGTCTGCTCCACCAATTCCTTATTTTGTGCCGAGGGTTTTTTACTTATGTCCCGAACAATGCTTAAAAGTGACGCTACTTTTTAGATCTAAAATTCGCGTTCATGATGCTCCAGTAGTTTCGCTCGGCGCAGTAAGCAAGTGTTATCGGAGTTTTTTTTGGTTGTTCGCCTTTTTTATACATAATGCTGTTCAAAGTTTGGTGTCTTAACTTGCCAGACCACTGTTTTTGTAACATATTTTATCAGGAATAGGCCCTCCTTTCTTTTTAATTAAAAGGTTTTCCTCAATTAACTTTCATCCTTCAGACTTCACGTCTTCGAATTGAATTCACAACCTGTACACTATGGAGGCAAGGCGTTCACCGGAGATACGCTGCTTCGTGCCCCAAACTGACGGTATAAACCCGTATGGCGAAGATAACCGTAGTTAGCTGAATCATACTGGTGCAGTCTAATAGGTACACTTCAAAATGTTCACCGGAACATAGTTTTGAGCGTTAGCATTGTATGCGCCTGACGTGCGGAATACAATAATGCACTGAATTACATTCGAATTTCTTTCTGTGTTTATCTTGTTTGGGTGGACACGTGCCCTTGTGACCTTAGTACCAGCCGCCACTGGCTTTATAGCCTAATGAAACTAATAAAAGAGTATCTCTCTCGGAATCTGAATAAACTTATAAGTTCCAGTTGGCTATTGTAGGAAAATATTAAATTGCGTCCTCTTCGAAATCGTAAGATATGCATGCATTTTTATTATTTTAATAAAGATTACCGAGTGGCTAGTACAGATCACGGTCGTACATACAGGTCTGGAAACTCGGGGCTGTTTCCTATGTGAGAAGTGGGACCGCTAAGCGTCGACTGTCGCGTAGTACCAAAAGACGTCACGTGAGAGTATTCTCTGACAACTGTCATTCTTAAGTTGTAAACACAAGAAATACCTGCGTTTTTAGAAACAAATTACGAAACTGTGCATTGTGATTTTTAATTTTACTATTATAATGTATTATTAATACCATATTCCTTTTTTAGCGGGTTTTTTTAAAAGATATTGCACACAATTAACTTCCATCCTTCCGACTTCGAATTGAATTCACACACTGTACACTATGGAGGCAAGACGTTTACCGGAGATACGCTGCTTTGTGCCCCAAACCGACGGTATAACGCGTATGGCGAAGATAACCGTAGTCAGCCGAATCATACTTGTACAGTGTACTAGGTACACTTCAAAATGTTCCCCAGAACATAGTTTTGAGCGTTAGAATTGCATGCGCCTGACGTGCGGAATAAAATAATGCACTGAATTACATGCGAATTACTTTCTGTGTTTATCTTGGTGCTTGGGTACCAGTCACCACTGACTATGAATGGGATTGCTTGGGAAATAAGTAAACAATATTAGAAAAGACTTAATGTAATATGCCTAATTCCAGATATATTTCAATTTAATTCATTCAGTCCCGGTCTTCTTCTATAATTTGGTTGGCTTCTACTTCGGTTATCACTTTGGTTTCTATACTGATTTTCACTCGTTTCATACCTTGAAGTTCTATTGGATCCAAATTCAGTTCTCTGATGCACAGTGACAGGTCTTTGAATTTCTACACATAATTGTTCATCTAATGTCTGTAAAAAAGAAAAATAACAATTACTTCCAATATCTTAAATCATTATTTTGACTAACGATGTTTGTAGATTCTTCAATATCTGTTTTTATTAATCACAATATGACAAAAATAATTCAAACTCACAGCTTCAGATATGTGTCCTTGTTTTCTAAATAATTGTTCTAGTCTGTTGAATTCGAGGGTTATATCTGGATTGTCAGCTTTTAGTACAGCAGCTTTAAGTTTTTCTACCACATCATTATTAAAAGTATGTGGTGTATGTGTGGGTGCATCTTCAGTCAATATACTTTTCATTACCGGAAGAGCATCCTCGATTCTACCCATATCCGCTAATGCTGCCACCTATATGAGCAAAAAGATGGATTAAGCTACAATCTGGCAAAATCTATGAATTCAAAGAACAATATTCAATTTCGATTTTGCAGATCGACTAAAGCAAAAAGCAAAATTTTTGTAACTATTAGATGTAGGTTTCTGCTAACACACAAGCTATGCATCATCCTAAAATCTTACTTCAACGATCCAAGTTCATATGAATTGTGAATTTGCAAGAAGCTACGCAGTCCAAATTATATTAAAGTTAAGATTGAAACACTATTCATTTCAAACAACATTGCATCAAATACAAAGTGTAACCAAATTACATAAACTTAAAATGCAAGTGCACTAGAAAAAAATCTTCATCTGGTTGAGAAAAGAAGCAAGGTTTTGGTTCCAGAGAAGGCACATCATCTTACATTGTATTAAGGTAGTGCACTCAAAACTTACATATAAAATATATCCTACTGAATCAAATGTATTAATGTATTAGATGAGGAAGTAAATAATCAGTATTATAATTAATTCTAAGTTCAAATGACAACTTTCAATAACAATGGCAAGTCTGAATTGAAACAGTTGCTTGGTGACAGGTTTAGTAAAATTTCAGATCTTGATAATTTCGATATATATAAAATTCAGTGTAATGACTGATAAATGTTATGTTGCCTTAACTAAGAGGAATATTTTTGCCACGTTTAATGAGCATTTTTGATGTTACGAGTTTTTAAAGAAACACTTATCAAATGAAAGTTAATTATATTCTAAAATAATGACAATCTTAGAATGACTATTTATAATTAATATTACGTTTGATACTCTCTTATGATAGATGCGTAATCCCCCTCTTGTCTTCTTCGCACTTCTACAGGGTGACATAGAAAAAAGTACCGTGCATAGTGTCAGGCGATAGATGACACTAAAATAAGAAAAAAAGTTCCTATTAACATATATGCTCAGACGCTTAGTTTTTGAGATACAGGGTGTTGAAGTTGAAACAAAAATTTCGTTTTTTGCTAATATCTCCGGAACCGTTTATCGTACAGAAAACAGCTTTTGCAAGCATTTTTTACTCGTAGTAAGCTATGTTGCGTTCGATAAAAAATTTTAGTCATGATTGGTGCAGATTTTGAAGGGGTAGTGGGTGTTTTTCTCCCCAACTTCTACGCCACTGGAAAAAGAACGGTTTTTAGACAACTATTTGAACCGCCAAGTAACAAAACCAAAAAATTGACCATGTTTTTCAACATAAAAGTTGATTTTTCTCGAAAACGGTCAATTTTAGAGCTTATAACCAAGAGTACCTTTTTTGTGTAGAAAACATTGGCAGTTCAAACGGTTGTCTCAAAACCGTATTTCTTCCAGTGGCGTAGAAGTTGGAGAGAAAAAAATGCACTACCCCTTCAAAATCTTCACCAATTATTTTATCGCACAGAACATAGCTTGCTATGAGTAGAAAATGTTCGCAAAATATGTTTTCTGTACGATAAACGGTTCCGGAGATATTAGCAAAAAACGAAATTTTTGTTTCAACTTCAACACCCTGTATCTCAAAAACTAAGCGTCTGAGCATATATGTTAATAGGAACTTTTTTTCTTATTTTAGTGTCATCTATCGCCTGACACTATGCACGGTACTTTTTTCTATGTCACCCTGTATATACCTTCCTCATCGCCCACGCATCGAGGGATCTCCCCTTACCGACTATGGGACTTCCCCGGACCGTCCCTAACAGTGCCATACTCCAACATTCACATGTTTAAACTAATAACAAAGACATTAACGTCTTAGAAACAAGTCATACAATCACAAAATCTGAACTTTCGCTTCCAAAATACAGCGGTAAACCTTAAGGGCATCGGAAGCTACAGAAATGTATAAACATAGAAATTGTTTATTGAATTTTGACTTATCTCTGATTGAAAACAATTCAATAAACTTCAGGTAAACTGTTAGGATTAATGGCTGCCTAAAATAGTTCATGTTCATTAGAAACAGCATTATAACCGCTTTATTACTGATTTTAATTTACTTTTGGTTTCGATAATCGCCACATGGCAGCCGAACAGTGCTTTAGATAAGGTACAATTTGAGTGGAAGAAGGATGACAGTATAAACTAAATTACATCGCACTGATGTTTAGAAATCTAAATACATATTTAGGCATTTAATAGAATAGAACAACAGAATGTAAGGACTAAGCGCTTCGTCATATTATCGTTTGTCACATTAAGCAATTTCCTACAACCTACAACCCATGTGCATTTGATGCTATTGAGTTGACCATGTCACACTGCCATAGCTCTGTTGAGTTGTTGCGCTTGGAACTTACCGTCCAAATAACGTTTTTTTTTTTGTTTTGATACAAACCTATAGTAAACTTTCAATAATATTATGTAACTGATTACAATTGGATCTATCTCAAATTTGAATTTTATTTCTTGACCATATTAGATTCTTAATTAAAAGTATGGAAACGGGAGAATTAACTTTGTTAGAACAAAACGTATGTATTAAATACTGGCCTTCAAATTTCTGACAGTGGTGTAGCCTTGATTTCTAGAAGAACAAACAATTTCAAGTGCAACATTGGATCGATTCTGGTTTAATGCCAAACCTGCACAGAAAGTTACAGCTCTACGAACAGGAATATGTCCCAATTCAGCCAACTGTCTCCATAACTTCAATGCATAATCAAGACTTTGTTCTGTATTCTGAAATATTACATTATACAATTGTATTGATAACATGCACCAATGATTGAAAATAACTTACCAGTTTATAGCAAGCTGCAAATGTCAATATGATTACATTCTTTGGGTACCTTGCACCTTCTACCTGTCGTTCTTGTATAATTTTGAACACATTCAGTACTTCCTGGTAGTTTTTGTTTTCATATAATAAATCGCATAAAATGTGATAACTTGCCAATTGGTCAAAAAATCCATCCAACTCTTCTGACATGAAACACTACAAAAATTTATCATCCTACTGCTGTATTATTATACATAAAATCGTGAATAATTATCATTTCCAAGAATTATAATATTGTAACATTGTTACAGAAATAATTAATAATTTATTATGATTTATTTTTATATCTCACCTGCAAAGCCAATTCTGGTTTGTTCAAAATATAAAACAATCTCATAACCACTGGTCCAAACATAAAATTCCCAAATCTTAATTGCTTATTCTGTTTGTTGAACCTGGAAGGAAACTTTCTACATTAGAAAAGAAGATTAAAATGATAAGAGAGTGTACCTTTTCATCATTGAAACTACTAGATCAACATCATCATCGGTTTTTGCTAAATGTATCATATTCTTCAAATCCTCTGTGAATATCATATTTGTAGATTCCTCATTCACATATTCTTTCATTTTTTCTCTAAACTTATCTTCAACATTATCCATTTGGGCTCGAGTTCTTTCTCTTTGCTTTTCAAATACATCTATATTGAGACTTTCTTTGGAAAATAAATTTCTAAAACACGGTGTACCTGGAAATTAATATAACGTAACTGTAAATTGAACTTATTTAGTTTTAATACCTGAAACTTGTAACTGAAAATCATTTATCAGTTTAGAGGTTATATTGATTTCTTTCCTCACAAAGAGATTGCTGTGAACTAATGTTCTTATATTTCGAGCTAGTTTGAACATTTTAGACAAAGAAAATTGTACTTGTAATAATTATTC
Source organism: Endomychus coccineus (assembly GCA_958510875.1). Taxonomy (NCBI): domain Eukaryota; kingdom Metazoa; phylum Arthropoda; class Insecta; order Coleoptera; family Endomychidae; genus Endomychus; species Endomychus coccineus. Next base: position 21,917,080 of record OY294068.1, on the reverse strand, counting down.
CGCCCTGATGTAACTACGAAGCTAATATAGAATTACAGATTACAGGTTAGGTTACGTTTTATATTACGGAAACTGAGGTAGGTTATTTTAGGTTAGGTTAGTCCATACTCCATGGAACAAACTGCTTCTCAGATAAGCGTGGACAGGACTGTATCACAGAACAACTTGAAGTTTGTGAGGATTCTGAGAATCGAAGCTGAGCTTCCGGTTCATTGAATATGCACCGATTATGAGAACATCATAATAAATTTCATATTCTTTGTTCATTTTAAAGAGTGTCTACTGCACGGTAGAACATCCGGAAAATTGCCTCGCTCGACCTTCGAATACAGAGTTGGTCAGGTCAGACCTCGGACTACATTTTTTAGTCAGATGATCAGACCGTGCAAAGTATTCTGTGTAATGTCACAACAACTAACTAGAATGACGTGATTTATTATGTAGGGAATAATTGAAACTTCTAGACTTTGGTTGACTGGTTCACTCTTTTTCTACCAAAGTGTTAGACCTTATATCATCTTCAAAAGGTAAGTAATTGTTGTTAAACGAAATAAGGCGAAACTGGTTTCAACAATTCTTCACAATATTTTTGGTAGCCTCTACCACTCTTGAAGTTGTTCAAAACTGTAAAAACTTACACATAGATTATGTTCTCTCGTATTGGTGAGAGAAAATGTATCTAAACTGTCGTTGAGACTATTTTCAAGTAGGACTGGAACTAATACTTGTGGGCCTGGACAGATTAGTGTGTAGGGTCCAGTGATATAGATATTTAGTGTGCGTAAAAGTATGCCCAACATGAACTTTGAATGTACTTGACCTATTAGACTATTTAGAAGAAAATATTACAAAACGGACGAACCATGAACTTTTCAGAATTCAGAGGGCGACGGCGGACCGTGCAGTAGACACTAGATTCAGCAAAATTTTATTTGAATGTTAGGTTAATAAACTTTGCAAATTTAATCTTAAGTAGGTCCTTTTAAAAATGATTAAACTCGTTCATTTCAAAGTATCGAACAATATTTGATTTTCTCATATTTCAATACTTCGATTTTCATGTGAGGATACAGTAAAATTTCAAATGTATAGTTTTGTGATATTAATTTTATTACTAACTGCAACTATTAATAGTTACCAGTTTAACACAAATGATAAGTTTGAAAGAAGTATTGTTGCCCCACAACATGTAGAACAAGATAAGGGAAAACCACCAATCCAACCTAACAAAGGTGCACCATTGTTGTATGCTCCTGAAAATAAGGGAACATCAGAAAATGTATCTAAAAACTCGACCAACAGTTCAAAAGACAAACTTGCTGCTGCTGTTATTCCTGGAAATAAAATGAAAACATCTGAAAAAGCATCTAAAAACTTGACCAGCAATCCTAATTGGGGGCCAAAAGTTATTGTTAAAACAGAAAATGAGGAATCAGGAATACTAACTAGAGGAATGATGGTGCTTCTATCAGTATCTGTTGTATTTATAATATTTGTAGCATATAAAACATATAGGTAAACTTTCAAGATTTAGTCACAAATGTTCTATTGGGTAAGCTTGATTTGTTTCAGACGCAGAAATAATAGAACTTCAATGGTTAAAAAATATGGCGTGAGAGCACCAAGAAGTGATATTGAAATGACTCCATTGCCTTTAGATGATGAAGACGATGATGATACCATTTTTGATTTGAAAAACATACCAAAGTGACATAGAAGTTAACCATATGCCTTTAATAGGTTGTGCAATTATTACCACTTAATTGTGGTGAGATACCAAGCCATTGATATCTTTAAATTTTGTACATAAGATTGTGATGAATATTTTTATAGCATTTAAAATATTGTTAACTTTAATATCTAAAATTATTTATTATTGCTCTAGAATTTCGTCTTTGTTGGTACTTAACAATGTGATTATTACATAACTTTTGCACTTTACTAAATAAGTAAATAAACATGTTCATGTTACTTGTATTGTTTGTAAATTTTATCAAAAAAAATCTCCTAAACTGGTCATTCATCCATGTCTTGGTGTTTGTGCAAATCAAGATGATTCTAAATATTTCGACAACAACTAATGTTTATGCATTTTGGACATGCCATAATTTCATTTGAGAATGTTTTAAATCTATGAGGCTTTCCAATTATTGAGGTAAGTTGTATCTACCAAGTGTCAAGTAATACTATAAAATCATTGTATTTCAAAATATGTGCTAATTCTAAATCATGGAGGTATTTACTTTTTCAGAACCATCCCACCAAACTTGATTTGAGTATTTTACTTCATTAAGTGTATATGGCATGTGTTATACTTCAGTGTGATTTAGACAACATACCTAATAATTAAATATTTTGTTTCATAATCATATGCCTATAGTTACTCTAGTTCAAATACTACATCTTAATAAAAGTACATCCTTTTGGGCTTTGTCTAGAAGGAGCAGTTTGTCAAAAAACGATTGAAGATCGGAAGCGAAATTTATCTTGCACGTGAAGTGCTGTTTGAACTTACCGATCGTCGTTTGAAATCGTTTTTGGCCTATGGAAGGTAATGTATTTACGACCGTAGCTACCTCTACTTAAGGCTGTCGCTCCTTGACCACTCGTGTCACATGGCCAACTCGAACCTAGAACCGGCGTGTAGCGTAAGAAACATAATTCAGTCAGCACAGGGAATTCTTTATGTCAGTTGGTGAAAATATTCGTGCTAATTACCATGAAAATATATACCTAAACCTAACTGAATACACTTGCTCTATTATTGTGACAGAACACTGCAACCTTCAACATTTGGAATGCGCGAATGACGTAAATGTGCTGTGACAGCCATTTCCATTCCATCTATCTTTCAGCTTACACTTGCCGTAGTCGAGTAGTCGTCTTACAGGTGAGAAATAGTGAGAATAGATAAATAACAATATAGGAGTATTAACTATATATTGGGGACTGGTGTACCATCGTGTACGATTGATTTGTATATATTATATAAAATTGAAACCATCCAAGAATTTTCTCAATTGTTTTGACCGTTGACAGTTTCACAGCGAGACCTATGATGTGATCGCTTTAGGGCCTTAAGCTTTAATACGACTACGAGATATGCCATGATCACGGTCGTACATACAGGTCTGGGAACTCCATGTTTGACATTAGTTTCTAACATGTCGCCAAACTCGTAGTCCCTCGCTCAGCCACCGGCTAGCGCTTGGATCGAAGTATGGTAACAATCACATTATTATATTTATAAGTAAAATAATTTTTCTCGTAACGCAATATTTACTATTCTGATTTGAAAGAGGAATGGAACTGTTACTCTTGTCAAAATGTATTACTCACCTTAAAAATAACTTTCGCTTTTTCGTTTTACATGCTCGCACACATAAAAGACCTCGTTAAAACGATTTATATCCGGAATCGCAAGCATCCGCTTTTTTCGCATTTCCGCATCTTTCGTCACTTTAAAAACAGAAGTTTCTTGCTTTACATTCTTGTACCCCGTTTTGCATTTCGGCACAGCTCACGGTTTCGCATTTTTTTCTAAAAACGCCGGTATTCCTTGTGTTTACAAGTCAACAATGACAGTTGCCAGAGAAAACGGTCGTATACGTGCCAGAAATCATTCCTCGACTGATGCGCCACCCTTTTGGTACTATGCAACAGATGACGCTTAGCGGACTCACTTCCCACATAGAAAACAGCCCAGACCTGTATATACGACCGTGGCCATGATCAAACTTAATTATTCACGGTTGGCTATAACTTTTGCTGCTGAGGTCAGTGGCCACAATAATTAAATATTTGTTGTGATTTCTTGACTTTTGACACTGACAGTTCGGAATCCGAAGTTGCTGTATGAACAGAGGAAGGCGTTATGATTGATGATATAATAATGATTTTTGCAAAAATGTTGAATTGATACTGGAGATCAGGGAATGTTTGTGGAAACGTATGTTAATGAATGTGAAATGGAGTCAGAAAAAAATGAATTTAGCGAAAACCAAGCTGGTACTTTACGTCGAAGAAAACTGGTGATTGTTAAGAAAGCCCAAGATACATTGGAACAAGGTAGAAGGATTGTTTTACTGATTTTTTTCATTATTTGAGATTTCGTATTTTCCAGCTTCTAAATTATTAAAGGAAAAGATACCTTGTGCTGGACATTTTCTCGCCCCGAAGAGATTGTGGTTAAAAAGAATTTCAACACCAAACTGTGATGTTGTTATAGTTTTTCCACCAGGTGCGCAAGACTCTGTACTGTTGTGGCTACTATCCAAGTTGAGACAATCTCCTGGTCTAACAGTTCATGTGAGGCATCATGCGTCAACACAAAGTAGTGCTTTCTATTTGACCGCTCCACTTTCTATGTAAGTTTTTACTGTTGAACATACACTCATGAACTGAAATGTAAAAACTCCTCTAGTCTGAAGAAAGCCGCTGAACAGTATCATCTCCCAAAAGCTCTCAAAGAACATAAAGGTGGAGGATTAAAAGAATTCTATGTGCAAGAGTATCAGAGTTATGAAGGTTGTGATGATGAAAAACACTTTTTTACAACTGAAGAAAGGCAATGGTTGGTTCTTAGATTATTGGAGAGTATCAGAGCAAAGTCTAAAGATATTGAAGCAATTCCTGGTTGTGTTTTATTAGAGGGTCAACCTATCGGTAAGTTAACTCTTCTGTTTGTGATATTTTCTATTTTCATTGATTCTTACAGTTCCAAAATGCCTTATATCTGGCATGATTTCACAAGTTTTCCCACTTCATGAATCTGAGGCCTTAGAGAAATTGCAGAATTCGTGGGTTAGAGATGTATGCGCAAAACAACCTTTAGGTATAATAACTCATCTCATTTACTATAGATTTAAATAATATACTTTCTAGAGGTACCTTTATATATTTTTTATTATTTTTGCTTCTAGATGAAATAACTGAATATTTTGGGGTCAAAATTGGTATGTACTTTGCATGGCTTGGGCATTATACCACTGCATTGAGTATTCCAGCCATCGCAGGATTTTTCTTTTGGGTAAATTTGTTTATTCCATTCTTATGCTATAGTAATCATTGTGAATTGTTTCAGTTATGTTGTAACGGTAAACATCAAACACTAGAGGACGTAGGTTTTGTTTTTTTTTCTGTATTCAATGTAGTTTGGGTTACTACATATCTACAGGCTTGGAAAAGATATTCTGCTGAACTTGCATTTAGATGGGGTACATTAGATCAAAGAGATGACTTGTTAGCTGAACCTAGGCCTTTATTCAGAGTAAGTGTAAAAATGATTTCATGACTTAATATCACAACAGTCCCATAGTTTAGGCTAGAGGTGGGCACTTCAAATTGTTTAAGGGTTTGAATTCTGTACCAGTGTCAATTATATTATAGCACTCTCCGCAATTGAACTAGTGGGTTATGACATCCAAAACATAATCTCATTGCATGTATGAAAATTGCAAGTATTGTAACTTGTTACTGTGTTACTTTGACAATTAATTTGTATGAATCAACATTATTATCAGAATGAGTGTAATACAAATACACTCCGGTATGATGCTGTGACGTACCTTGTTACTTTTTGGCGATTTTTACTTACTACGGCTTCAATACTCCTTCAAGTCTACCAGATCTGAATTCAATTCACTTTTATGTCGGTTTCTCGGGCGCCAGATTTTTGTCAAGGTTTACTCCTCGTTAAGGGCTTCTGCTAGGGCCCTTACCACAGCTTATCACTGTGCTATCTATGGATAGCCTTGTCTTAGGGTATTCTCAGTGAAGTAAGTAACCAGGGGTCAATAGGGCAGACTGAATAGTATTAGAATTGCAGGCTTTAATTGCAATTAATACTTGGTTACATCTTGACTACTCAAATGCTGTTGCAGAAAGTCAATTTAGATAAACACGGAACCCAATAATAAGTTTATTTATAGCTTGAACATAAATAAATATTTGACTCTCTCTGTATAATAATAATTTATCCCGACTCGGGGGAAGCACAAGGAAGCTCAGCAAGCTGTTTCCTCATTATAGCCTTACAAACAAATAGTTGTGAGTATGTGAGGATCATTAAAAACGACTATTCATGCATCAATTAGCAAAATTACCTAATACTTCAATGGTAACTGCCGGAACACTTACTTTTGGCAGCACCACTGGTTGTTTTGACTCACTGATTCTTCAGTTGTCTCACTGACTATATTCGCAATAAAATTCAACGCTTGCTAGGCGTTCTTTTATACCAATCGAGGTGCTGGTCAAGTCACTTACACCAGCTCCAGCCGAGCCCTTTTTTGCTCATTTCGCGCTCATGATGGTCCACCAATTCCTCGTTTTTATGGTTACATCTTTTCCGATATCTTTTGTTGACCCGAAATATGCACGTTTCTGAATGAAATCAAAATATGCGCGACTTATGAATGGAGCCGTATGCAAATCTGACACTTAAACTACACGGATGTCAATGCCCGGTACTATCTATCTTCCTATACAACAATATAATTATTCGAAATTATCAATTCGAAATTCTGATATAAACGAAATCTAAAATTTATGATCAATCTACGTGTTTCCCATTAAATAATTATTCCAGATTATAGAGCTTCGTTACAATGCTTTTGAATGGAAGCATAAAATGGAGCCAGGGTAGTAGAGTGAGTTGTGATTAGGGTTAGACATAATTCACAGAAACAGTACATGATACTGAGATGATATACAAATCATTCATTCAGTTTGATTTATTTGATGATGAAGAATCCTACCACACCTCTAGTTTAGCAAGTTGGCACATTCTTCTGTAGCTAATATTTATATTTTAATTTCGTCTGTTTTTGTTTTATCACCTTCAATCTCATGTTTGGCTTTTTCTCATAGCTATTAATGATAAATTGGATTTATTCAATCACATGGATATGTGGAAGGTATCAGCATATCTGTATAAATATGATTCTTGTTTAAATGAATGTATTCATTTATATTTTTTAAATTTATTCAATGTTCTGATTTTGGAAAAAAAGACACTCAGACAAATGAAACTTGGAGAAAGTTAACCAGAAATCTTGGATATGTATACATTGATTCTGTTCTCTAAAAGAAAAGATCTATGGCAAATAAACATATTGCCAGAACATATACTTAGAATTATTATTATATAGTTGAATATTGCTAAATTGATGGTACATATTCTTCAAATTTCTTTAATTTTCATTTCTTAATTTCTCTTTCAATTTTAAGCCTCTACCATCACTAACAAATTATCTATTGTTTGCATCTAAATTCTAGAGTTTTAGTGTATGCACTTAGTAAGCCTTGTAAATTTCAACATTGCTTTTATTCAATTACCCTCAACAGTTGTTTTAATAGTTGTTCCTTGTATCAAGTTTTCAATCAAAATACTCATTACAGTTAATATTAATCGTTTTTACGTACAGTGAAGATCCAAAGAAAAATATTAATCTAACCGTCTTGGCAGATATGCTTCTCGGCTAAATCCTGAAATAGCCAAATTCAAGGCTTATTTGAAATTATTTTCAAATTAACTCTAATGAAGATTAAATTAATATGATTGTTGTTGAATTACACACGTAACAACTTTTAACTTTTTGTTCTGCCTAACCTTTTCGATGTTTGCGTTCGATTCTACATCTATTAAGAATAATTAAAAGCCACCTTAGAAGTTAAAAAGTTTGCTTTTGCGCTCAGGGCGAATTTTTTTTCAAAAGTAATACTTTGCTGTGAATATCCTGGAATAACTTTTTATAAACTTGACTCGGCACCAGTCTATGATGTATCAAATTATTCGCAATTGTGTGGAGAAATGGGATAAACAGTTAAAAGTTGCATTTGTAAAACTGTTGGGCTGCTATCTGCAGAAAAGTAAAAAAAAACGTAAAAATCGCCAAATAAGAAATCGTAGAGCCAAATTCAGATCCAAATACCGTTTTATCGCGATTTGTTTCTGTAGAGTGACTCATTACAAAGAGATTGATACCATTCCGAAGTACATATAAACTTTTAATAAAAAGTTATAGCGTGTTAACCGATTAAGTTTCGTAAAAATTCTCACATATTTAACCCATCAAGACCCAGGCAAAACGCAGCCTAATTACTCCAAATTAACTAAACAGTTCATAGCATAAGTGGGAAAAAATTACCCGTGCCTTTTTGTTTAAACAATCAATTTGGCAATGAATCAAATCATTGATTCTATGATTTGCGTAGTTAGTTTCATTTTTTTGCACTTTCCTGAGCATGGATCTAACGGACTTTTCAACAGCTGAATTGTTTATTAGCTTTTAATAATAAACAATTATGCAAAATGCGAGGATAAGTCCATATCTCGTAGTAATTTGGTCTTCTAACGCGATCGGCACCCTCAAATCGGAAGAATTCCGATGATTTTTTACAATTGTTTAAACAATTATTGTCACAATTATTTCGGCATAAAACATTTTTTTTTCACTTATGCTATGAACTACGTAGTTAGTTTGGCTGTAATTAAGCTGCGTTTTGCCTGAGCCTTGATGGGTTAAATATGTGACAATTTTCACGAAACTTAATCGGTTAACGCGCCATAACTCTTCAATAAAAGTCCATATGTACTTCGGAATGGTATCAATCTCTTCGTAATGAGTCACTCTACGGATACAAATCGCGAAAAAATGGTATTTGGATCTGAATTTAGCTCTACGATTTTTTATTTGGCGATTTTTACTTCAAATTTGATGAAAATTTAGCGTTTTTTTTACTATTCTGCAAATGACATTTTATCTCTCTTCTCCACACAATTGCGAATAATTTGATATATATTAGACTGGTGCTGAGCCAAGTTTATAAAAAGTTATTCCAGGATATTCACAGCGAAGTTTTACTTTTGGAAAAAAATTCGCCCTGAGCGCAAAAGCAAACTTTTAACTTCTAAGGTGGCTTTTAATTATTCGAAATAGATGTAGAATCGAACGCAAACAAGAGAAGGTTAGGCAGAAAAGTGTATTACATAGTGTTATCAATAGGAGATTAATGACAATTAAATCTAAAATGAACAATTGCTATTGCATTCAAATTTCTATGTTATATTTTACTACAGAAAAATGATTTCTTAGAGAAGCATGGAAAACACCAAGCTTAGCCTGGAGTATATTTTTTTATTTTGCCTCTCATGCTTGTAGTAGTGCTTATAGAGCTGTAACATGTCGACGTGACAGATAGCGCGACATGTTATAATATGTTTCCAGGGTCCTCTGCAAACGAGTTGTGTGACGGGTAGACTGGAACCCTTCCATCCTCCTTGGAAGAGGCATGTTTTCCGCTATTGTGTGTCTGTACCTCTCATCGTTCTATGCCTTTCTACCGTATTCGTTGTGATGATTGTTTCCCTTCAAATACAGGTGTGTTCTAATCATTACTTTTTTATCACTTATTATATTTATCTGTGGGGTATTATTCATTTGGCATGATTGTATCTTTGTAATAGTTTATTTTTAATTCTGGTCACCTATGATTGTTTAATTACATGAAGTTATAAATAAGTTTCTTAAAAAATAACAGGATTGGTGGGATGGTTTTCTCAGAACAAGAGGATTACCCTTGTGGTTGGGTTACTTGCCCAAAATTATGTTAGCTGTTGTGATCTCTTTGATGGACGAAGCATATTTCAAAGTAGCACTTTGGCTCAACGATAAAGGTATGTGGTTTTTTTTAGCAGGTATCTTTCCATAATGAAATGTAGAACACATGGTTTTTAAAGTATTCAGTTTGTTTAAAATTCATAAAGATTAGAAACCTTCCAAGCACCATTCTCACATGATCGATTTTAACATTTTTATTAATTCTCTTGCATGAAACTGCAAAATAAGTTATCACACACCTCTCAACATTTTTTTTAGGTTATATTCAAATAAAAAATCTTTCCAAGTCAGATTCTCAGTATTAATATCGGTAGAATCATGCCGTATATTAATTTCCGTGATATTTGTTAATTTCAAATATTAACTCTATAACGCATGATATTTACTAAATTTCTCAAAGCTCGATTTTCAATTATATTCTGGATTAATATGGATGTTTTTCTAATCATATAAAGGTTGCAAGGAAATGAAAATGGCCATTTTCAGATTTTTTGCGTTTTGAGACAAAACTATGGGTTGTATGAAAAAATTTTTAAACAAAAGTTGTTGGAATAATTGATCCGCGATTTTTGACGATTCGAGGTCGTGGGCCCAAGATAGGGCCCATTTAGTGCGTTTTTTAGCCCATTGAAAAATTGAGTATATGTCAAGAGTTTTTTTTTTCATATTCTATCTCGTTGAAAAGATAGTATTCTTAATTCTCTTTTTTCGGTTTCTGGTGTTTTGACCTACCTTATTTTTTGGCGCCAAAATCGGCCATTTTGAAAAACCCGTATTTTACAAATTGCACACGAAATACTTATGATATCGATCTAAAACCATCCATTCGAAAGATTTCAATATTCTGCACCTAATATCCAAAATTCAAGCATTTTGGTTCAAAGACATAACTTTTGCGCCATTTTGAAAATTTTGGACCACCGAAAAATTTAAATTTTTTGAGGTTAGAAACAGAAACGTTTTACGGAATCCAAATTCGAGGTGCCATTAGAGGTTTTCATAACGAATGCTTTAAGTCTAAGCAGATCGATTTGGGTTGAGTAGAAATTAAGCTATCCTAATAAATGTGTTTGAGCCTCTAGAGGGCCCAATTTTGGACCTATAGACTTGAACCTTGGAGGAAATTACAGAGGGATACATCAGCTATTTAAGTTTGAAGCAGCGTACGGAGATTCGTTCACAATTCCAAGTTATAACGAATTTCATCATCAGCGAGCGTCGGTAAAATAGATTCCGCGCGCGAAATCATAGCTTATAAATATTTTATAATGCACCTGAAGGCTTATAATCGTTTTGTGTGTATGGTATTGGAGTTCAACCTGACTATCAGTGAAAGACTAACAGAGATGAGAGCTGTACATTTTATAGCTTTAATGAAGGTAGCCCTAATAAAAATTTACCTGTTTAAATGGCCAATTGGGTTTTATGTAAGTAGCATGTCTTTTTTTCTTTTGAACGGTGGCGCAGATCATTGATTTTGTATCAAGAAATTATGATAAATTTGATTTATCAATATGTTGTAGGGGCTGGTACTGAGTAATTACCACGTGCTTGCCTTTTTGGCAGCCCACACAGCAATCGTCAAACAACGCGATCTGTCCAACTAAGCGTATAACAAAAAGAAGACGGAATTTGCTACAACAGAACGAGTTTTATACCTCAAATTGTTGTAGAGTTATCCGCAAAAATATGAAATGTGGGAACTTTCAGCCAGTTTTCACCCAGTACCTATTGAATGTTGAGTTGTACGCTAAAAACTACATCACAACTTTCATTTGCCACAATTCGACCACTATTGGTTTCGCTACGTTGCCTGAGCCTGAGCTGTTGGTCGCGGGAATTTCAGCAACGTTTTTCAGGGTTATGCCAAAGTTTTTGGAACGTTCACAAATTGAATTTCAACGTCTTCGTCTATGATTTCACCTAACATGTCGATGGGCTTAGAAGCATCTTCCTCTGCATCAAGGAACTATTGTCGATGTATTTTCGTAAATGGTTGTCCTGTTCGATGCTCTATTTCGACACTTTCATACTTTTGAGCAGTCTTTTTTGCTAACGCTGACATGGTCTGGAATATGGAATGTGGTGCTAGGTCCTTCTTGAATTTTAGGTGGAAAAGCCCCTGTGAAGTACTTATTCAGTCACGCTGCAATGAACCGTTCTTCGTAACTAGCCATGCCTGAACTTGGTGATACGTATGCATGGCATACAACTGAGCAGCATCCCTAGCTACGTTGAATTTCTCCGTTGTGGCAGCAGAAAAATTTGGTATTGTGTTGCTGAGTCGCCATACAACTGAACCAGAAAATGTACCCATACTTCTTTAAATCCTTCTGACGTTGCTTTAGGGCTTATGGAAAGTTGTCGCTTCTTCTTCAAGCTCTGGATGCTTTAGAACTAGCAAAAAGAGGTTTTTCGCGTGGCTACAGGTGGAGATGTGGCATCACATCCATTGAATGCGTGGATTAACAGTAATGATGGTAAAACTGAAGTTTCGATCCTTCCCAGAATCTACACACTATCGAAATGCGTATTTCCTTCGTTTATAGTCTAGATAGATTCAGACTTCCTTTATACTGCGTATCGTGAAAGGAATTGAAATGAACTGTCGACAATGCATTCTGCTGACAACTCTCGGTTCCATAACTAAATAACACGTGAAACCCTCCTCTTTTGCGTACATTTGTTTAATACGCACCATGATCCGGGCAAAATAAATAGTTCTATATGTGATTTCATCAAGAAAGAAGGTTTCACTGATATTGTTTGGAATAAAACAGTATTATATGTAGATGTAGGTTATTATTATAATCTGCATCCTACTATTGAGAATACAGATTTCCTGAAAAACCATTTTGATATACAGTATCGGAAACAATTCTTCTGGGGTATAGGAACGCAATGATATGATGATACCACATAAACAAAAGAGACGCACTGCTGTGCGCCCCTCCTCTTCCCCACCCGATGCGTACACAGCGACTCGCACATTGTCCCGTCTGGTGCTGGTATGATACTGATGTCCTACGTCCTCAGCTAACCGCCCTGAAATTGTAATGCTCTCTCAACATATAGCAAGCTATTCTTTACGCGCTCATGAAACCACCATACCCAAGATAAATACTTTCCGATACTGTATACTCTAAATATAAATTTCCTTCGTGGTACACACTTCTTGCTGTGAATGTAAAGATTAGTGTTTACTGTAGAGCAAATTTAGGCGCAACTTAGTGTTCTATAATAGTAATTAGCGATTAGGTTTTAGTGTAGGTAGATTCTATTTAATGTAAGCTGTTTTTTACCACGCTGCTCAGAGAACTACAGACTTGAAACCAAGTACGAGAACCATCTCATCGGCAAAGTGGCATTGGTTTGTACCATATAACTTGACCAATCAGTATAGGTATAGCATACTCAAAGGAAAAAAGAACAATACATACCTGCATTAAGATTTGTCTAATTTCTAATTATTGGTTATGAGACACTATATTTAACTGAAATATTAAGCAGTAGTGTCATCTATTGTAACAGTATGTTCTTTGTGTTTGTTTGTTTCCTCTATTTGAATTGGTCGATTTTATACAACTATTATTGCTTAACTTCACATGCATAGTTTGCAAAAATATAGATGCATGTAAGATTCGTAAAAGCAATGAACTAATCGAGAATATTGATGGTGTGCTCCTTATTTTTTGTACTTGTTGAGGGTAACTAAATATGAAAGTAAGATTCATAAGGATGTTGTAATATTATAGGGTTACATTTCAAGGCCTACTATTAGTATTCTCGATTCTTCGAACAAAATAATTAATAATTTCACAGATGAATATGTTTCATAAAATTTATCCGAAAAGTTTTGCCAAGTAAAAAGTAAAATAGTGAAATAATTACTTACTAGTTCGGTTCTTATTTGAAATGTTACTATTATCATCGTTATCCGTGGACGACTTAATGCTTATCCTATCACGTGAAGGGTGTTGCCCAAACACCGTGATTTATTATTCAGCATAGCTACTCGGGGGGTAGGGGTGGAAGAGAGGCTTGTCTGGATTGTTGTCTTCATTATGGTTAGACATGGGACACCCCTGGATCAGGGTAAGGCCATACGTGGGTCTGTCCCTTGTCAAGTTGACATGTGTGAGAATTCATACGATCGGCTCTAGTTGCGGTCTGCAACCTAAATTTACCACGTAGAGGATAGTGGAGTATGTCACTATGACACTTCGCTACAGCTCTCCATTTAAGACGTTAAATCTTCCACGTTGATTCCTCGCCCTCACATGTTTGGTATGGAAGCGTTTAAAAAATCGTCTGGTCTTAGCGCCACCATTGGTGTGGCCTCTAGAACAATAGCATCGACAGTCTAGTTTCTGTGTTGGAAGAATTCTATTGGTCTGATATTTCAGTATAACCCTTACGTGTAGTTTCATTACCAAGTAACAGTGGAGAGAGAAATGACCCAGTTCCAGCACCAGGTAAAGACTACACACAGATTTACTATTGCTGAACCTTAGTTCATTTTTCGCATCCGAATTTCACGTAAAGCTATGTAGGATGCATTAAGAATCACGTAGTTTAGTAAATTTTGAAACATATTTGCAAAAACAAGACTCTATTTTCTATTTTGAATTACATGTGAAATGTTAGTATACCTTTCAAATTTATTTGAAACTTTCAGTTCCAATTCGTCAATTCGTTTCTGTCATTGTTTTACATCGCTTTCTACCTACAAGATCAAGCTCGTCTCAAAGAGGTAAATCACGATTTATCCTTAGGCCTTAGTCCAGTGAACATCGTAATTGAAGATAAGAATCGATTGTTTTATTATTCTAGCAATTGGCAGCACTCTTGATATCAAGGCAAGTTATTGGCAACTTCAAGGAATCTGCATTGCCGTACATGTTAGAACACATGCGATTGGCTAAAATGAGTTTTGATTTATGGGGTGCCTTGAGCCCCGTAGGTAATAAACTCCCGCCAGGATCGAAAGAAACATGCGACGACCGATCGGAAAAAGCGAAAGATGGGAAGAAAATTATCGATCAAACTAGCGATAAGAGGAGCATCAGTCAAGCGGAATTGGAAAGTTCCTTGTACAAGGTATTCACTATATAAAGACGAAATTATCGAATTTGTTGATGAATACTTCGTTTTTAGTACGACGGCACTTTTACCGACCATTTGGAAATGACCATTCAGTTGGGATATGTGATATTGTTTTCGTCTGCTTTTCCACCAGCGGCCCTGTGTGCGATGTTTAACAATTTGATTGAAATCCGTAGCGATGCCTTCAAATTGGCTTATGTATGCCAAAGGCCTTTTGGTCAGCGTGTACCCAATATCGGAACGTGGCAGGTGAATAATTTTTGAAAATGTCCAAACATTATGCAGTATTCATTATTCCAGTCTTCACTTCATTTAGAATCTAGAATAGACAAAATAAATACAAAAGATTTAAACATATCACCCCCAGTTTCATAGAATTTTTTTTATAGAATTGTATGGAGTATATGAGTATCATGGCAGTTTTGGTGAATTGTGCACTTATTGGATTGTCAGGTCAAGTACATAGAATGTTCCCAGACATGACTGCAACACAAACCATTCTTTTTATAGTGGCTCTAGAGGTGAGTAAATTTATTTAACTAGCTCTACACATCGCCAAAAAACGATTTTTTTTCTGAAGTGCAAAAGCATCATTGATCAACACTTTTGTATTGAACTGCGTTGGGGATATTTTGTAACAGCCGAGCGTATATTTTATAAATTTGAAATACTGTTTGACTGAGGTTATCACAAACCACCGGTTTCAATATGAAACCCGGTTTCAATATGAAACCAGCCGCTCTATGTCCTTACTTCCACGTGACACATCCACGGTAAGTTATAACCCCACGTTCCAAACTTCTGATTTCTGAAGCTATAATGTTTCTGTCAACTCCAAATTGAGTTTTTCAGGCAAGTGAATAGGTTTGAAAGCCTATCTCACCATTTGTAACAGTCGGTCGGGTATTATTTCAGGTAGCGTTAATACCTCATCGACGTGTTATATGAATTGAGAATTGTTTGTTGGAACCTGCTAGGGTATCAAATTATGGGTGTTATGGAATTGTCACAAAAATTATGTAAAGGGAACTATATTTCCGCGAAAGACGTGCAGAAGTCCAGCACTGCTTTACCCCTAGGAATAAATAACCCTTGTTGCACAAGTACTACGTTCAATTTTGCTTCACAATTGGGTTCTAACTATGAGGCAGTTCAATGCTCCAAACTACCCCTACTCAAGCTATCTACAGCTATGGGTTTCTTTCTTTCACAATACTACCAGCAAAATTTAACGTAGGTTGAATTTAAGTAATTTCTTCGTAGACTTCGTTTTCATTGCACCTGTTATGCATGAACATACAGTTTTTAGATTTTTGATTAACACTAACATACATAAGGGAACTGACTCACTTTTGCTGGCAAAATAGCTTTAGGGCACTTCTGCGGGTCAAAGGCATGATTGTAAGAACAGAAAATATATTGAATATGATTTAAAAACAGTTAATAAAAGATGTTAAACTAGAATCTATGTTACATTGAAATTTTATTCAAATGGTCTACATGAGGCTCAGAATATAAAGTTATAAATTCTATGACATAATGTATTTTACAACGCACAGATTTTACCGACGCACACACAGACATCATCCTAAAAATATTCTAGATAAATTCAGCAAGACTCAAAACTTCCGCCAAAATCCGGAAAGTATTTTTTTTTTACCTGGTTACAATACTTCTCTTATATTACATATAGTGAGGGATGTGAAAATATCTAGATAATGAAAAAAACTTTTAAATTTACACGCACTTCAAAGTTTTATTATTGACCAATGATATATAATCTGAATTACAAATAAAAATGTAATTCTTGGAAGAATTTCCAAAAAGTACGGGTGCTGTAGAACCCATTAAGCGTTTAGGAGTAGTCCAATGAACAAGCTGTTTTGGGTAAAGGCACTATACGACAGAAAATTAACTGTCATCCATGAATCACTAGCTTCCATTTCTATTGCTTGAAGACAGTGAGATGGAGCTATGTCGCCATTCGGCACCTAATCCATTGATTATATACCTATTCGGTGGTTTATTTGTAGAAAACCTGGAATAGCACCAACAGAAATATGTTAGAGGTTATTCAAGAAATACGTACACAAGATTCGTCAAATGTTTACCCCCACCCACTTCGTACACTTTCGAAACCAAAATGTACACTTTTCAATTACTCCCTTACCATTCCGTACACCGATGATACCTCTTACTTACTTGTTCAAATTTGCTGTTACATTGTTTGAACTATTCTTGCATTTCTCGCCGTTCGCGTTAATGACTTATGGAAAGGTGAAGAAACACCGTTCCAAGTTTGGTTTGTATTTGACGATGAATGAATTCTAGCACATCATGTTGGTAATACGGTTCATAATAACTTGCGCAATACCCGATATCCCTGGATGGTTAGCAACCGAAATGGCCAAGATTGAGTGGGCAAGAAGAGAAGCTAGTCATATGGCGAATACAACGACCCCTTCTCCCGAATTGTTCTCATCGAAACTCATTGGAAGGTAGATGTAATAATACCCTTTGATTAAAGTTGTTCTATAACTGTTTTACGTTCAAGGTTTTCGGTCTCTCCAAGTCATAGCTTAGAAACGGCAGATCCGAAGAGAGAAACCAATTACAAAGACCTGGAGACCGAATTGAAGGAAGCGTTATCCCCATTGTTATCTTCACCAGCAGCCACCCCCGAAAGTCCCGGTCCAAATTCCAATAAGAGTTTCCATCACAAACCGGTATCGATAACGTCGGGTAGCATTCAAGCAATACCTCCGTTCAAACCCAGGAAGTCGAAGGAATGGGCACCTCCAGAGGTAAGTGATAATGAGTTGCTTTGTTGTTTGGCGAGAAACAGTCTGCCCATACATCGCGATCCTTTGTCAAGGCGTTTTTTCGCAACTATAGTATTACTAGGTCAGTCACTACGCTGCCTGACACGTATGCCCGAAAGGTTAAGACGGCGTGTGTGGGTGTGCCGTAAGGATCGACTTATGCTTTCGCTATGGTCACGCCGTCTTCCATATAAGTCGATAAAGAGCGCGCGCCGCAGTCTGTCTAGTTCCGTTGTCCAAGTCATTAAATTTGTTAGTTTTATACAAAATTGCATATTTGTTCTCAGCTGGTCAGCATTTCAAATCGCGAAGTGAGTAGAGATGGCAACGATCAATCGATTAATTCACGCAGATCAGAGGGTAGAAGCGGATAGTATGCTACAAATCTATGAAAATGAATCAGTCGGCATCAAAAAAAGGAAGCGCCTCTGGCAAACCTATTACTTTCAACGGCCGCGCTTAGAGGGCGCTCCGGTACGTGTACAAATCGTCACTATTTCTCTCTACAATCGGGCAGATAGTTAGCGTACAGAAAAACGGGTGAAACAGCGAATAGCGTGGAGTATTACGACGGACCACGCTGTTCAAAAACCGATTCAACAGTTCGCTACGCTCACTTCGTCTTAATAAACCCAAATTGAATAGTTTAAATGAGTCGTGTACAGTATCTTGCAAGAACTTTTCAGCTAAACTTTTATTTGAAGCAGGAAGTCAAATCGAGTTTTCCCAATTACAATATTTGAAAATTAAATTAATAGTTGGACTCCGGCATAATGGCGAATCCGGTAGGATTTACAAGTACACAAATGGAGTAAATCTCCATTGATATTCCTGTTGAACGTATTTAGATCTTACCTGTAATACCGATTTTCATCCAGCCTTTTGTTTAGTTCATTCATTTTTTAGGTGTTACTACACGCTGAAAGTCCATATCACTTAACAATAGGCCCAAGTGGTGGGGTAGAATGGGCTAAGAAATTGAAAGAAGAAACTGATGTACATAGAAGTACAGACTGTATCACTCCGAAGGTAAGTTTTATTCGATTGAAAAGTTCATGGCTAAGAACGTGGTCGATTCATAAGCGATAGTGCAATATCCGGCGGTTTTAGGATGCGTCCAGTTCCGATTCAGATCTACTGAAGAGCAGCCCGATGTGGCCTCCAAAACCAAGATCACCGACAAAAGTCGAAAATATTGCCACTCAAGTTCGGGCCAGGCCAATAACCGCGGATCCATCTCTGAGCGACAGTGCAAGGAGCGTATCCAGTCAAGAGGCGGACGACGCAGCCAAAGGTAAATTTAAACTATTACGTTATTGCCTCAACATTTGACATCCAGTCGTTTCAGCTGCCGAAGAACTGGCCGCGAAGAAGACGAGAGTGAAACAAAGTCTGATGAAGAGGGCCCGGTCGGTAGCCATGTTCTCCTTGAAACTGAAAGAGAGACGTGCAAGAGAGGCTCTTGAGAAGGCGAACAAACCTGTAACTCCGACAGCACCATTACCGACGCCTCAATGCGGTGGGGGAGAGTTATCCTGCATTCCCATAGAAAAGGTAAGATCATTGGTTTACAATATTTAATTTCCAGTTAACATAATAGTTGCAACCATGTCCACTTGTTGTGTGAATCCCCGCAAATACAATATGTGATGAGAATGTCATATAGTCCGGAAGTCCCCCGCAAATTTGCGAATCAAAAGCTTGTAAGGTTTTGAAGAAACCTTTTGTGTCTAAACTAGCTCACTAGGATATTTTACACTCAGGGCTCGTAGTGATACGTGTCCTTTCATGATTGATCGGATTACCCAGAGCGCCAACTGCTTTAGCAAAAAAAAAATAAGATAGAATCCTCAAGAATTTCCGGCATTACGAGGTGGATAAATGTTTCAACTTAACAATTTGGCTTTAATCCTCTGGGGAATTATAATTGGAACAAAATTAGTTTGATTAATAACATACTTATTTTATAAATTAACAAAGATCAATTCTTGAAAGTGAAGCAAATTAGAGTTCTAAATAATTTGCTTAATTAAATTGAAATTATTAATTTTATTAAGAAAATTAATTTTCGAACCAAAGGTTCAAGTTTAAGAAGTTAATTGGTAGATGAAAACAATTTTGAGTAGAAATCATAAACAACTGGTCATGAAAATCTGGTAATTCCAACTAAAAAAAATGTCACCGGATGAGCGTGGAGGAAATGCTCTGCCAAGAATTTCCCCGTACTACACTGCACGGGAAAAAGGATGGGAGACGTCTCGATCGTTTAAACCCTGAAATATAGACGATACGAGCAATACCTAGGCCACAAGTTTGAGGAACAAACAAATAAATCAGCAGGAATAATCAATATAATCCCACAACTTTCAATATTATCTTCCCAAATTGTATATTCATAACTATAGTCTTCAAGAGAACCAGTGAATTAATATGGAAATGTGCAAGAGAATATTTACATAGTAGATTACTGAATATAGTAAACTTGTCTCAGGTAGTCTCAGTGGAGTAAGTAACCAGGGCACATTAGGGTAGAATTAATAGTATTCGAATTGCAGGCTTTAATTGCAATTAATACTTGGTTATATCTCAGCTAATATAATGATGCATTGATGGGTGTTTATTTCTAGTCCAGGCTATGAACCGGAAAATAAAAAAAAAACATGTAAGTTCGAATCAAAAAAATTTTTTTTCATTAGCTTTAGGAGGTTCATTCATACACCTTAAAACCTCTTGGGAACCCCAACCCCCACCCATTGAGGGGGAAAATGGCCCTAAATCTCCAAGTCTTGAATTGTATTTTCTACAAAAAAAGATATTTTGGCATTTCGAATGCACCAAGTAGGTTTTTTGGGTCGCTGAACACGAATCCGGTGATAGATTTACTTGCAATTCATTTTAGGGGTGGTAAAATCGAAAAAATTGGCCAATTTTGCACCCCTATATGTTATTTTGCAATTTACGTGTTTTTGGCATTTCGAATGCACCAAGGGTTTTTTTGGGGCGCTGAATACGATTCGGAAGCCAGATTTACTCTGAAGTAATTATAAAATGCAAAAATAATAAAAATTTAGGATCGTGTCAAATTAGCCATTTTTATGAATTTCCCACCCCTACGATGATATTCGAGTAAATCTGGCTTCGGAATCGTATTCAGCGACCCAAAAAACCTTCTAGGTGCATTCGAATGTCTAAAACACGTAAATTGCAAAATAACATATTAGGGGTGCAAAATTGGCCAATTTTGTCGATTTTACCACCCCTACGATGGATTGCAAGTAAATCTGGCTACGGATTCGTGTTCAGCGACCCAAAAAACCTCCTAGGTGCACTCGAAATGCCAAAATACCTTTTTTTGTAGAAAATATAATTCAAGACTTGGAGATTTCGGGCCATTTTCGCCCCCAATGGGTGGGGTTGGGATTCCCAAGAGGTTTTAACGTGTATGAATGATCCTGAGAACCTGCTGAAGCTAATGCAAAAAAAAATTTTTGATTCGAACTTACATGTTTTTTTTTAAATTATAGCTAAAATCACGGTTCACAGCCTGGATTATTCAATGAGTTGTACAGAAAGGTTAAAGAAGTATCAATTTGACAATTTCGTATATTGTTAGTCGTCACTTAAGAAATCACTTTATTTGTTACAGCTAATTCAGTTAGAAGATATAAGACGTAATCAGAAGCCTAACACAACTGGAACATTGTAGCAATTTTAGAATTGTTCATCCAAATCTAGTTCATTCCAAGCATTTAGTCCACAAACCCACATTATATGATGACATAAAACCTCTTTTCTAAAGTGTTTGTTTACTTTGATTAGAAAAAGGTTAACAACACTGCTTTTTGTTATGTGTTTTAGCATGTTCAATTATGCAGAACGATGCAAACACCCAGTAAGCATTATATTATTCACTCAGTATTTGATAAATACTATTACATATTCACAAATTTGAAGACAAGTTTGCTTGTAACATTTTGAATGACTTGATGGCATATTGGAAGTAGATTCTCTTGTATAAGTGATGATCAACATTTCTATTCACAAATTTTTCTGGCATTGATAAGGAAAATTCAATGATACTCCTATTTCAACGAAAATATTTTTACATTAATTTTTCCAAAACCTAAGGCAAATTGTTGAATTTCGCTTTGACAATTCAATTGTTCGAATTGTATTTCGTTTAATTAGTAGGAATGTTACAATGACACTTTTTTCAAATGAAATGAACCTCGATAGCGAGTCATTAATATAAACTCCAATAGTTGAGTAAAAATAGGCCGACAAATTTCTCGTCCATGGAATTTTCAACAAAAAATGTTGGACCAATTCTCAAGCTTCTTGTATGATATATTAAAGTTTAAATTAGGTTATGCCTCGTAATCATTGATTAAACAAAAAATGCATTCTTCATGTTCATCAACTTTCCTACATAAAAGAAAATCAAATGCAGTCAGTTTTTTTTTCCATTATTAATTAGCATGTGCTATGTTTTGGAAGGTTATAATAATCAACACTCCTTACAAAAGATCTGTTCCAGATAATTGAAAATTTCATGGAAGCGGAAATTATGGAAATAGTCAATGCTATTAGTAATAATAACTATTGATAATTATATAAAATTGTTTTAAATTATTTTTTATAATACTAGAATGTTATGGTAAATGTAGATTATAAGACATTAGAATTAATGACATCTCGATTGCATTTACGTCCATATTAGTTAGAGTAATTATTTTTTTTAATGCATTTCCAATAGTAGTTTGAGAAGAGTTGACATTTTATGCAAATTAAACTGGAATAGTAAGTTGGTGGGATTCAAAGGTGTTGGTGCCTCTGACCAGTAGCATGTCTTGTTTGAATTAAATAAAATTCAATGGGAAACATTTCTGTATGTGTATTGTTTGTTGTTGTTTTTGTTAGTTGTTAACACAATTCCCTACAACTAGGCCTGAATATAGATTAAATAAATTGGTTTGAAAATTAATTTAATTCAAATAGTTATTAACATTTATGTGCTTTTATTCACATTTCTGAAACGCTTAAGGTACATCTGAGTCGGATGTTTATTGTATTTATTATAGAATAAATAAGCAGTAGTAGTAGTGATAATCATGTTCAGAGGCATCTTATCTACATCTTGCATCAGTATTACGATTCTAGAAGTTGAATAACTATTTTAATTTGTGTTTAATGTATTATATAATCGAGCTTGAAAGTAAATGGTATAACGCTATAAGAAGATATATTAAGGCACATATAGCACTGTTGGGTGGATTGTATAGCGGCGATTGAAATGTTAGGAGAAATTATGCCAGCAGTGTGTAAACTTGTTAAGTGATACATGGAGACCTTCAATTGTTTACTAATTATTTTGCACATCACATCCACATATATGTTAAGCAATCTTTTAATATTATTATTACAGATCATCTAAAAATATAGTTGGTTAACTTACTATTTGATAATTAATTTGGCAAATAGTTTAGTGTTGATTAATGAATGCATTGATCTGTTAGGCAACTTTTTCAATATATTATTTAAAGTACCTACTACAAGTATACATTAAAAGACACAAGGGACGCGAAGCTAGCTCCGCTGGTTGCGTGCGCATTGAAGCACCAAATTTAAAGCTGGTGGCGCGCGCATGATATAAACAGTTGATACATCGAATTCAGATTGATTACACCTATAATAATTAAGAAATAATCACCCTTATCCACTAAAGTAATGTGGACCTTTCAGCATGGGCGCCGACTTTTAAAAATTATTGGGGGGGCCTAAAAGTGATTGATGGGGGGGTAAGAGTCAAGGTTGAACATTTTACTTGGGTTTAAAACTGTTGATTATCGTTAAAAGGACGAAAAGGACAGAAACTGTCAGTTTAGGTTTTGTATTGTATTTTTTCGTGCTGAAACTCAATAAAGATTTAGCCTCGGCGTCTTTGCAGGTTTTACAATAAACCCGTTCAACTGCAGCATCATATTCAATTCAGGTAAAATTCCCATGATTTTTGAAACTTTCTATTACTTTTAGGTACCTGACTTGCCTGAATAGCTTGATTTATAGTTCTAGGTGCCGGTACTTTACCTTGGCAATCATACGAAGTGCCGCGTTTAGGCGACGGAGCTCTAGGTACATCTTCCAAACGTGTTTTTTTTTTACAATAAATCTGTCCATTTCGTTAACTAATATTACAAATACAAACCACACATAATATCATTCACAACATCACTTATAATATTAGGTACTGCACACTGCACAGTGAAAGTCAAGCTACAGAAATACGGTGACGAATTTCTGAGTGATCCACAATGAGCGTTGTGTATTCGTTACTGTAACTCACCTGTCAAACTGACGTGCGCCCGCCCTGCACTCAATATCTTTCCATTTAGATATTATCTTCAAGCGTCAATTCTTGGTTAGTATTTTATATTAAAAATTTTTTTGATGTAATATCATTAACTGAACATATAAAAGAAGCGGCATTCCTGGATTTGTAAGTTTATTTCTGGAAACATTAACAAACTTTTCATTGTCATCATCGACTGTTTAAATCGTGTCACTGGCGGAGCTAGTATCGCACGTCTTTACGTATTTTAATGCCCTACTACAACATCTGTTAGCATTGTCAGAAACGTGCGGTTCACAAAATGTTTAAAAAGTTTGCTGCAACTGTATACGCTTAGACGATTGTAATATTTCTCTAAATGAATAATTTAATATCGAGGAAGTATGTGCAACCCCCTGAAATACATAATTAGTATTATATCATAAAGCTGCAATAATGATTAGCATTTGTTCAATTAAATTGATCGTTAATTATTGTAACCATACTTATATTTACATAGAATTAATTTGCACAATATTCACAATTATTTTATGGTATACAGATTTTAACAGCGATAAAATTGTTTTCCATTACATATAAGTGCTACAAAACGAAATATAAATGACCTAATATAAGACTGCAAAGTATTTTTGAGAATGAAAAATACGATATACATTTTTAGTAATGTTTTGTTATGTCCAGAACTTGTGTATAAAGTAATAATGGAATCCATTAAGCATGCCTTCATATTGTTGCAATTATTCGACTTAGCCTGGCCACATATACAGCTGACCATGAATTACAAACTAATCCAATAACTGGTTGAAGTACTCAAATCTATTCAATAAAATATATGGCATATTGTTTAAGATTAGTATTTTATTTTTTCATTCGTAAAAGGTAAATTTATTCAATTTAATGGTAGTTATATGCAGTGGCGGCTCGTGAGTTATGAAAGAGGGTAGGCACAAGAAAAAACTTGACAATTTTTTGTACATAAAATTCATTCTATTTTTCATGCTGGAAAAACGTCTATGACTTTGTTGTCAAAATCCCGGATAGACTGGATGAACTTCTTTTGTATTGATAGAACCGCCAATGCGTTCAGTCGATCTTCTGACATTGTGCTTCTCAGAAAAGTTTTAATGCGTTTGAGGGTGGAAAAACATCGTTCACATTCCGTTGTCGACATGGGCGTTGTACAAATATATCCAAGAGTTTGTATGTTTCCGTCAAAATCTTCTGTTCTGTTCCAGCTGTCGTTTTTTCTCTTCTCCTAACAGGTTCTTCATTATTGCGTTCTTCTTCTTTGAAGATCAAGAATAGCCTCCCTTTTCTTAATTAAAAGTCCTCGGGTTTTTAAATGATTTTGCATACAATTAACTTCCAACATTGATAATAGACGTTACTTCAGACAATTGAATTCACACACTGTACATTACGAAGGAAAGAGGTTTACTGGAGATACGCCACTTTGTGCCCCAAACCGACTGTATAAGCGCGTATGGCGAAGATAACCGTAGTCAGCCAAATCATACTTGAAATAGGTACACTTCAGAACGTTCCCCGGAACAGTTTTGAGCTTTAGCATTGCATGCGCCTGACATGCAAAATAAAATAATGCACAGAATTACACGCGAATTTCTTTCTGTTTCATCTTTGTGCCCTTTAGTACCAGCCGCCACTGGTTACATGAAGATTATTCTCAGTTGAATTATACAAACGGACAGTAAATTTCTTCTACAGTTCCCGGTCTTTTTTTTACTAGGTAGATTAGAATAAAGTCTGCGTCATTATTTATAAACGTAGAAAAAGCACTGCAATGATAAACATGTTCTTACCTATATCTTGTACTAATCAGTATTACGATTCTAACAGTTGCAAGATCTATTTTAATTTTTATAATATGAAAACCTTCAATTATTGTTCTCTAAGTATTTTGTAGATCAGATTCATGTAAATCAATTTTTTATTTATAATACTTCAATGATAATTTCGTGATTCCTATTAAGACCAATTGTTTTTCTTGAATTCGTAACAATATTATCTGGCCTAACGGAAGGTTCAATCACTGGATAATTTTATATAGAAAAGGCTAATTTCTATTGGATCTTCACATTTTGGACTGATACTACATTATTGGGTTGGTTTATAATTTCAAGTCAGGCTGTATGGAATCTCGACAAATAGCCGAACTTCATCGAAATCCATGTTGCTTAAATGTTAAGCTTGTTAAATCTGTATTTAATAAATAAGTGTTTCTTAAAATTAACTAACGTTTTATTCAATTTACCCAATATTTTTTGTACAATTTAGATTTATAAATGATCTTCAATGTATTTTCTCGCTGCGTTCACACTATCGGTAAGTAAATCATTCCAGTCTTTGTTATCTATCCTCCTTGGTTTCATATTGCAAACGGTCTTTCCATCTTGGTCTTTGCCAAGAGATACGTGGCTTTTGAATGTAGTCACAATCGATTCGTGCAACCACTTTTCAGCATTGAATTTGTCAGTACATAGTTCCTTGAAAAAAATTTTGAGAATATATCTTGATATTTGCAAAATTATTATAAAATTTTTTTTTTATCATTATCTTTACAGAAAGGCGAAGCGTATATTATAGAATGTAAAACAATTATATAAAAATCAGTAATCAAATGATTTGCCAAGAGTAATTTTGCCACACACACTATTCATTTATCTATTCTCCAAGCGGCAAAACATTTCTAGTTTTATTTAAATTTTGTTATCAATAAAGGCAAATTTACATTTACATTACAAGTTTTAACATAGAACGGGGAACCTACTTGATAGAAACCGTGAGGCAAGAGCGAGGTATAGATGCGTATCCGAATATATTAAAACGTAGAAAACAGTTGTTGAAAGAATGTTTACCAATCGACAGATATTAAGATATTATGAACTCGACTCACTGCTAGGTGATCCCGAACTATACGTGACTGTGTCTA
Source organism: Endomychus coccineus (assembly GCA_958510875.1). Classification (NCBI taxonomy): domain Eukaryota; kingdom Metazoa; phylum Arthropoda; class Insecta; order Coleoptera; family Endomychidae; genus Endomychus; species Endomychus coccineus. Next base: position 21,890,230 of record OY294068.1, on the reverse strand, counting down.
CATAAGATAGTCTACAGAAAAACATACATATTCTATTGTTATTTGTTTTTATATAATAAAAACTGTAACTTTTCTTGTAGTTAACAATATTATTCTAATAGTTGACAACCATAGTTAATAGAATACAAGTGCTTATAGGCTAAATCCTTTCAAAGAACTATAATATTTCATCATAACTAATGATTTTTAAGCTATTGCATAGCTTTTATCGCGGCATTTGAGCGCGGCGACCGAATCAAGAAATTCCGTAACGAAAATAAAACCTAACACCCCCCACTCCGCCTACCATGTAGCTCGGCCGAGCGTTCGCTTAACGTGTATGTATATGGTACGACTGTACGAAGCTCGCACGGATCGAGACGAGCTGCTCCGAAATCGCACGAATACGTAAGCAGCTGTTTGTGAGAAAGTATATAGGTGTATAGGTATCTATCATATCTTTATAATGCCACACTCACCGCATGTGCGCCCCGTAAGTATACATGTAGGTATATATACTGTTGTAGATACTGTTCCAAAAGGTGAGGTAGCTATTTACCAAAATAATAATAATGTTACTAATATTATGACCCGAATATTGAAATGAATATTGCACACGTTAGCGATGTTAATGTTAGGCGCTCATTTTTTGGAGATATTTGTGCGTGCTTATGCAAACTTAGAAATGGCCTACACATAGTCATGGTAGCAATTTACATTTCTCCGAATTCAAAATTGGACGAGGTAGAGCATTTTATTCAACGCACTTTACTGGAGTATACTGAAGAAGGGTCGAAAATACTTGGTACAAATGGTAATAAATTTCCACTTATCTTGGCTGGCGATTTCAATATCAACTTCGCTGATAAATAATCAGAGCGGTTGACAACTTTTCTTTCGGAAAAATTGAATTTGAAAATGAATAATGATACACAAGAATCCACAATAAAATATGGGACCACCATTGACGCGATATTTTCCAGATATTTAGAGGATATCAAGTCTCAAACTTATGTTTCTTATTTCAGTTACCATAAACCTATAGTTTCAATGATAAAAATTCCTGAATAATCTACATGTATTGTAAGATAATAAAAATATTTTAAACGATATTAACTTCTCATTTATTCAATAAAAGAAAAAAAATTGTTTTCTTATCGGTCACCACGCTCAAAAAGTGTAACTTGAATTAATATCAAAGAAAAAAAAATACTGCATAAATAAAAAATAAATAAATAATTATAATTGCATAAGTTGATAAAAAATGCTGTGCAATAGCTTTACCGCGGCAGTCCCCGAGTGCCACACGTATTTTTTTTAATCAAGTCTATTCAAGACAACAATAAATGGAAAAAATGATCAAACGTAATAATAAAAACCTACCTTAGGTATACAACATCTAGCTTTCACCATATTATTTGTATAGGCAATAACTATTACAGGAATATTTGAACATAACCTAGTTGCTTTCTGTAGTGGCACAGATTCCAGAACCAACGAAGATTTTAAATACTGTACAATGTATCTTTGATTCCTTTTGGTGGAATATACTTTTGTGCTCAAGATATTTTTAATTTCTTCTTCTATTAAATCTCTAGGGACATTAAAAAATAATAAATCAATATTTGTTCTGCTCAATTGAAAACATCACATTCAAATAAACATAAAAAATGTGCAGCTTACTTTTCAGACTCTTTCACTTTATTCTTCAATTGGCTGCTTATATTGTTCAATATATTCGTGCAATCATTCTTCACGAATAAAGGTATGATGGAGTCATCTTCAATGTTGCATATTAACTTATTTCTAAGAGTTGTAACTTCCTTACTTAATTCATCAGTCTGAAATTGTAGCAAGCAAGTTTCAACATTATTCAAAACTTATAAAGCAAAATAATACCTTAACAGTATTCCCAGACAATTTATTATTCAGCATGGCAATTTGGTTAAATATTTGTTTGCCATTGTTGATGGCCAAATATGCGCGTTCCCCGGTTACAGCGTGGAGGGAAACGGTACTCCGACCTAAAGATTTTACGCTTACAAAGGTAAAATCTTTTATATCTGCTGTATTGAATACATGTGTACCACAACATGGCTCTCTGAAAATAATATATTTTTTTATAGTATACAAGGTCAGCTCGAACACATGGCATAACTTCGTATTACAATTAATGAATGTCTGTGACCTTAAAGAATATTAATGAACGCTTCCAAAAACAGTAAAGACAGAAGTCAACTTTATCATATAGTCCAAAATGAAATCGTATGAAGTAGAATTTTCAATATGCTGCTAAAAACCGAGCACTTACGCCTGAATGGGGTTAGACACTCAGACTTATATTATTAGTATGAGGTTAGACATACCAAGATATTAAAGTAGATAATATGTTTGTTTTTCATACAGATCCACAGTTTAATTGCGATCTTGGTAAAATTTTGCACACTTGACCTTCAAATCAAGAAGAAAGTCATAAAGATAAGTAGCGTATACGGCTGATTATTTATAAATTGTTAAATTATATATAAAATTCTCAGAAAATAGGTCACACTAACACATATACTTATTATTTTCGTCTTTACGTACGTTTCGCTCTCACGACCATCATCAGAAGACGTATCAATGTATAAAACGTGATTTCTTAAAACTAGTTGTATCACCACAAGGCGTCCTTATCGCACTAATTTCAATTAAAAATGCCCACGTCGCCGAAACGAACAGAAACACAAGCAATCGAAATTATAACACATTTATGTGTCTTCTGATGATGGTCGTGGGACCGAAACGTACGTAAAGACGAAAATAATAAGCATATGTGTTAGTGTGACCTATTTCCCGAGAATTTTATATATAATTCATACCTGGGTAAAGAATCATTATTAAATTGTCAAAGTTTACAAATGGGACGATGGAGATTCAAGAATTCTGAAAAACATTTACGGTCTTAGATATTCGAAAAATTAGGACACATTACCATCTGGAGAAAAATACTGTGAGGTAAAAATATTCTTCGATTCTATAGCCCGGGCAACGCCAGGTATATCGGATAGTTTCTCTATAATGTAGAAAAAACAACTAGAGTTAATTTGTGAGGTATTGGAATGCTGACAATTAATCTAATTAAATATTATTAACACTAAAATATTTCTCAGACAGTTCCCTTTTTTGTTTTATGATAAATATGCAATTAAGGGATTTTTAAACATGAAGGGGAGCAGTGAATAATGTTCAAAGTTGATGTTTTTTGACATAAAATATACTAAAAAATAATGACCGGGCTGAAATATTGCTCATTTTCTAAGTTTTAAATAAAAAAGTGGAATATTCCACTAGTGGTTATCGACGTTTTTTCTCGATTGGAGGCCAGCTGAAAGTCACGAAAACGAGGAAAATAACTATTACTCTACTACTTTTTACAGACACGATATTTCTCGTTTTTCGGCGAGTGACACAACCACAGAACAACAAAGTTAAAACTTAACCAAACCTACATTCACACACGTCTTTTCATTTTGTCTGTTACGAAAAAAGGGGGAAATAACGTTCCTTGGTAAAATTTGTCATGATCTGTAGTATAAGAATCTTCCATCTCTATACTGGAGTACCTAAAATCCCTCAATTAGCAAATACAACCTTATTTCTATTATTAAATGCATATGTTTGTAAATGCATAAGTAATACACAAATAATATGTTTAGTGTTATGGTTACCTTGTAATAATGTAAACATATTGCTTAGTATAAGCTATATACAACAAGGGACCCTGACATCACGTGCGTGGGAACCTTGTAGCCAAGGTAGCTATCGATAAGGCTGATATATAATATACTAGGAATATTATTAGAACAGATTAATTAAGATTAAGATTAGGATTATTGATTATGGATGGCTTGTATCTTTATCATTATTATAAGTATTGTAATTGTGTGGAGTAAGACATTATGACGTCGAGCTCTAAGTTGATGCCCACAGGTCCATTAATTTTTTCACTAGAGCACGTTATTTCCCCCTTTTTCGTCAACCCCAACTTGTCTCCAATTGAGAAAAAATGTCAATAACCACTTGAGCAATATTCCACTTTAAAATAAGCAATATTTCAGCACGGCCTTGATTGTTGATTATCTTTTAGATCAAAATACATCGATTTTGAACATTTTTCACTTTTCCTTCTTATTATTTTACATCACATATCTTTTTCATAATTGTTTTATGATGAATTTTTTTGGTAGCATTTCGCACGAAAAGTAATCATAAAAACATACCTTGAAAGAATATCGCTGCTACTACCAATTTCAACCAGCCTGATCCCTTGATCAGGGTAAACTTCTCCCGGAACAGTTGTTATTTCATCAAAACTAAGTAATTTTTGACTATCAATATCACAAACGTTAACATGCACGCCCCTCGATATAATATTTCTAATCGAATCTTCGATTTTATCAATCTCGCCGTTAGACAATTTCGGGCCGAATATACCTACGTCTAGATTCAAATATTTTTCATTAACTTGGCTCGACTTTTGACAAACGGCCCCTTTGATTTTCTTGAGAAGGGCATTGAGTAAATGCGTCGCTGTATGATTCCTCATGCTATTCAGTCGTTTTGTTTCGTCCACTGACAGTAATCCTACAGCATTTGTTCCTAGTTCATGTCCAGTTTTGCTTTTGAAAACACCTTTATGAAGGATATAATCATGTAAATTTTCTGTGTTATCAACTTCAAAAGTTCCATTTTCGAAATTGATTATACCTTTATCAGCAGCTTGGCCACCTGCTTCTGTATAGAGGTTTGTTTTATCTAATAATATTGTGCAATAATCTTCTGGAAGCACTTTTTCCACTATTTTATCATCTTTTATAATTTTTAAAACAGTAACATTCAAACTTTTGAATAAATACTTGTCCTCAGCTTCGTAATAATCATATTTGTATGAATCATCAGTTTTCTTTAAACCTAACTTTATGAATGTGTCCATTAAATTATTAGCATCGTGAACAAATTGTGTTTTACTTCTTAGTTTTGCTTCTTCGAGTATTTCAGTGAAACCATGTTCATCAAAACGCAAATCGAGAACATTTGATAATTTCACGATGGTTGGTTTGTCGAGACCGAATGTGTCATAAAGTTTAAATGCTACATCACCAGTGATCGCAGTAGGTTTTGTTCGATTTATATCCTTGATTGCCAATACTAAACTTGGGCTATCAAAAATATCGATCGATTTCAACCTAGGATTTTCTTCCGTGAAATTTTTCCATTCTTTGGAAGCAGCTTTCCTTATTTCTTTGAAAACTTCTTCTTCATAATCTAAAATCTGATGTATCTAAAACAAGAATGCAAGAAAAATTAAATCTCACGATTTTTATATACAGGGTGTTTGAAAAAAAGGTGCCCCGTTGCTAGGATAGGTACAACACTCAAGAATAAGTGCTTTGCTTAGTAAACAATTTTCGTAACCGCATCCGTATTCAAGATACAGGTTGCAAAAAAAATGTTGAAGACATTTTTTACGATTATGTCGAAACTACTGGTAACATTGTAATGAAATTTGGTATGAATATGTTTTGGAAGCTGACACATCGCATGAATTTATTTTTATATCTGACTCTCATAGAGGGCGCTAATACACGGTTCGTACCGAGTAGTTTTGATCATAATTTTTTTGAGGTTAGATTTTCTAATTCAAATTTTATGTGAAATTAAACATCATTCAATTTCACACCAAAAAGGTACTCTTGGTAAAACTCGACATTGTACACCGTTTTCGTAATATTTTGATTTGAAAATGATGAAATAATAACTGAAGCTGGTATAAAGTAAAAAACAATTGCCAATGGACATACCAGAATTATTTTTTTTTGATGTCACATTCCCAGTTTTTCGACAACGTCGTTCCACGGCTCTAAACGTTTTTTTATTTGGTATGTTTCTTCTGGGAAACTTTTCTGCATAACGCGTAACAGCTGCACTAGCGTTTCATAAACACTCGCCAATAGTTCAGGCAATAGGCCGGGAAAAAGGTCATAATACAAAAAATATATATGATAAGCTAGAATTTCAAATTCTTTTTGCATTTTGTTCCTAATACCCCATAGATCATTCATGACTATCAAGACCGCGGGGGTCGACCTTTCTACCCCCCAAAACGGGGTTTCAACCCCTCAGAGGAGCATTCTTATAAAAACAATCCAAAAGTTTAGAAAAGTAATCAATCAAGGGCCGAAAATGACCCCTAGTATGTTTTTTGGGTCGCTGATCACGATCCCGCAGTTAGTTTTCTCGGAAAACTCCCTCCAGATGGGAAATTTGGAAAATTTATATATTATATATAATATATAATTTATAATTTTGTTGCGAAAATGACCTGTAATAAGTTTTTTGGGTCGCTGATCACGATTCCGCTGTTATTTTTCCCAAAAAACTATCCAGATGGAAAATTCGGGAAATTTGAGATTCTCCTGAGACGGTTATGGATAATAAAGTATAATTTTGTTGCAAAAATGACCTCTAGTCGATTTTTTGAGTCGCTGATCACGTTCCGCTGTTATTTTTCCCAAAAAACTATCTAGATGGAAAATTCGGGAAATTTGAGATTTTCCTGAGACGGTTATGAATAATAAGGTATAATTTTGTTGCAAAAATAACCTCAAGTAGGTTTTTTTGGGTCGCTGATCACGATCATACTTTCTTATTCATAACCGTCTCAGGAAAATCTCAAATTTCCCGAATTTTCTATCGGGAGAGAATTTTTTTGGAAAAAATAACTGTGGAATCGTGATCAGCGATCCAAAAAACGTACTATAGTTCATTTTTGTATTGGAATGCTCCTCTGAGGGGTTGAAACCCCGTTAGGGGGGGGGGGGTTAAAAGGTCGACCCCCGCGGTCTAGATAGTCATGAATGATCTATGGAGTATTAGGAACAAAATGCAAAAAAAAAATTGAAATTCTAGCTTACTATATTTTTTTTTCCGGTTCGTTGCCTGGACTATAAGGTTAATAACATGTCGATGTATTCAACATTTGAATATATTTTGATTATTAATTAACGTATTTATCAACAATATTTCATGTTATTGACATTACGGTCTTAACTATCAATAAATGTCAGGTTTCCATGGCTAACTCAGACAAAACCATTTTGAGGTTTGCGACGACCTTTTATACTGAGGACGTTCTGAACACTTACTCTAACTGATTGAATATTTCATGCTTTTATTCTTTATTTTAATTTTTAGTGTGATTCTTCGTTTAATTAATAACTTCAGCATTAGAATAATGTTATTGTTTTTGGTTTTTAATAAATTGATAATTGTTTTTTACTTTATACCAGCATCAGTTATTACTTCATTATTTTCAAATCAAAATATTCCGAAAACGGTACACAGTATCGAATTTTACCAAGAGTACTTTTTTGGTGTAAAATTGAATGATGTTTAATTCATGTAAAATTTGAAATAGAAAATCTAACCTCAAAAAAGTTATGATTAAAACTACTCGGTAAGAACCGTGTAATTAGCGCCCTCTATGAGTCTGATAAAAAAATAAATTCATGCGATGTGTCAGCTTCCAAAACATATCCATACCAAATTTCATTACAATGTTACCAGTAGTTTTGACATCGTAAAAAATGTGTATAAAAATTTTTTTTACAACACCCTGTATCTTGAATATGGACGCGGTTACGAAAATGTTTAACTAAGCAAAGCACTCATCCTTGAGCGTTCTACCTATCCTAGTAACGGGGAAACCTTTTTTTGAAACACCCTGTAGAATAACTATGAAATCTTTGTACCCACTTGGGAAATATTCTTTTCCATTTCAATATAAACAGGCCCCAGATTTTCGACAACATAATTTGTTAATTCTTTCACCAAACCTCTTTCTTTCAGAAAAATGCTTTCACTTAATGAAAATGACTTCCTGATAACTCGTCTCAGCTTCTGACTAAAACATTGCCATATTATTTCAAAATTGTACACAACTACATGGGTATAGTTTACTTTTGTTCTGGAATCATTCCATCAGCCAAACAAGCTGTAATCATCCTGGTATGATCGCTTAAAATTCTGTATGAAGTATCCATATTGTTCCAGTCTCTCTCACCAAATTTTCCGTTATAACTTGGAATATTGCTGCAAATCTACGTACTATTGTATATGACAATAATATGAAAATGGACTCAATAGTTTACCTTCTTTATAGCTTTCAATAAATATGTAAAATTATCAGTATCATAATTACTTGTAGTTCCTTGCAAAACTGAAGTCAGCCTTTCAAAGCCTAATCCAGTATCAATATGTTTTTTAGACAACATGCTAATGCTTCCATCGGGATGACTGAAAAAATGCTACCGAAAGTTATAAAATTCTGACACTTACTAGAATGGATAACAAGATAATGCAATTTCATTTTATTAATTAAAGTAATGAATTTAATTTTGCCTAGACTTGCCGATTATATTGCATAAATACAATGTTCCAGATTTCTGTGAGATCAAACAACCCTTTGTTTACAAATTTGGCTCTATTTCCAGTTCCTATATGATCATAATGGATTTCAGAACAAGGACCACAAGGTCCAATCGGACCCATTTCCCAAAAATTCTCCTTCAATCCAAAAGGAAGAATTCTGTTTGCAGGTACTCTACAAAAATGTCAAATGAGTGATGATAATATGGAATAACATTAGACATTCACCCTAAAGATTTCCAGATTTCTTTTGTTTCCAAATCTTCGCTCAAGCCAAGATTCATATCTCCTTCAAAATATGTTACAAACAGTCTTTCTGGTGATAGTTTATATACATCCACCAATAACTTCCATGCTAATTCACAGGCTTCTGCCTAAATTCTCATAGATGTAGCATATAACAAGTATTTCTCAACTATTTTTACCTTGAAGTAGTCTCCGAAAGACCAGTTTCCAAGCATTTCAAAAAATGTGTGATGGTAACCATCCCATCCAACTATGTCCAAGTCATTATGTTTTCCTCCGACCCTCACGCATTTTTGTGAATTGGCAACCTTTTCAAATTGTGGCTCTTGAATGCCCATGAAAATACTTTTGAACTGTAATAACTAGTAATTAAATTATTATAATATTGTACATGGATAGCTACCTGATTCATTCCAGAATTGACGAATGCAACAGTAGGATCAAAATAAGGAACTACAGGGCTAGATCTAATAAAATTGTGATTATTGTTGATGAAGTAATCTAAAAATTTCTGGCGGATAGCTTTTGCGGTTTTGTCTTGGTCTAAATATTTGCTAATATATCTTTTTTTGTTACATTGCACTTTTATGTTACTGTGATGTAAAATATTCAACCTATTTAAGAAAGACATTCCGGTGTTGGTAATTTAGAAAGAGAAACTTAAAATTTCATAGTAATATTAGGTATTATGGATAAGATTCAAAAATATAACCTATGCAAAATTGTATTCAACCATAGATACCAATTCCTTGTTGTTCTGTGGTTGATACCATAGAGATCATACAGTATAGAGGAGTAAAGTCCCGTCTTAACGCGAAAAGGTTTCAAAAACTTATCCGCTCCCCACTCCGCGGACAACTATAGCGCGGTTGTAGGAGAGTAGGGGGAACGGGTACGGATAACTCATAGCGTAAGATCGAACATGGTACGCAACGAATACATAGGCGATATAGGGGCTTTACTCCTCTATACTATATGATCTCTATGGTTGATACTTGCCAGTTGTCATTGAACATCAAACTAAGAAAAAAGCAAAACTACATAGCCTATTGATTGGTAGAGCGGATACTACTCGGAGGGAACTGGGGTCATAATGAAGTCCCCACATCGTGTAGAGGGAACCTCACTACCCCAACCTGTTACCAACTCGCGCCAGTCACTAAAGCTAATATGTATATGACGCTAGAACCATAGAGAATGTCCGTTACCACCAGTACATACCAATAGTGATAGGCTTAGTTGTCTACTCTATATATAGAACTCTTTGACCTTAGCTCGTTTGTTAAATGGAACATAGAATCCTCATTCCAGTCACAGATGTTAGTCGCCAACAGTTAGTAAGGAAAAAAAAAGATTAGAAATAACCTCGCGAGATGATTTAATTGCTGTTTGTAGTATAGGATTCATTAGTCATTAAAATTTTGTATGATAAGGTAAAACGAATCATATGTTGAAATTACTACAAAACTCAACTTTTGGTCTCTTTCAATCAAAGTCTTTGATCAGCATAGTTGTTCCGTTATTAAAATTGCGTCAATGGTAAGTTGTTCTATGGTGGAAGGTATCCTTATCCTCACTACAGTATGAGCTGGCGGGCTCATACCCGAGTTACAGAGTTCAGACTATAATAGTCTATGCTTGAGAGGTCCAAGGGAAGTGAAATCATCACTTCGGTTCAGTCCACGGTCGTATATACAGGTCTGGAATCTCGAGGATTTTTCCTATGTGAGAAGTGAGTCCGCTAAGCGTCATCTGTTGCGTAGTACCAAAAGGGTAGCGCATGAGTCGAGGGATGTTCTTTGGCACGTATACGACCGTGTTTGAACCATCGACATATACATATGGACTGCGCGTGGCAATGATAAGCACGGCTAGTTCAGCCGAGAGAGAGGGAAAACGAAGAGACCGGCTCTATCGCGTTTCTATTGGCCGCTGCGTACTGTAGCTAGTATGCTTATGTCCCGAGCCGGCCTTTTCATTTTCCCTCTCTCTCGCCGCGCTTATCATTGCCACGTGCAGTCCATATGTATATGTCGATGGTTTGAACGATATGGCGCCTAATCCTGACAACATATTTCGATCCATGCGATAGCTGGTGGCTGAGCAAGGGACTACCAGTTTGGCGACATGTAAGAGACTCATGTCAGACATAGAGTTCCCAGACCTGTATATACGACCGTGGTTCAGTCAATTGAGTCAGAAAAGTTAATGTTCTATGATGTTATGAGCATTGCAGTCAAACAAAGAATATCTACTAATCATTCTTTGATTGCAGTTTTAATTTCATATTTTATTATCATGCAGTTTTCAATAGTTTGAATTTTTGTATTATTTGTATGGCCTACTCTCTTCACGTGATGTTATTGTTTAGTTAGCATCCTGCATCGACTAGTTTCCTGAATTAATGTAAAAGTAATTCGTTTGTTGATTCAGAATTAATTCGATCATGGCTGCAGATGATAAAAAGACTGAAATACAGGAATTTAAATTAGAAGCTGACCAAGAATTACGCTTCGAGGTAGAATCTAAAACGGAAAAGGTTTATTTAACTATTAAAACCGGACTCGCTGAAGTTTTTGGTACTGAAATAGTGAAAGGGAAATTGTATGAATTCACTGGTGGTGCAAAAATTGCAGTTTATACTTGGCATGGATGTACTATAGAAATAAAGGGTAAAACTGAGGTTATATATATAGCAAAAGAAACTCCAATGGTAACATACTCAAATTGTCATGCTGCATTGGAATTCATGCGGATGGAAGCAGAAAAAGAAAATTCCAAAGGTCCTACAGCAATGCTTGTTGGACCTTGTGATGTAGGAAAGTCAACAGTTTGCCGAATATTACTAAATTATGCTGTGAGAAAGGGTCGTAGACCAATATTTGTAGATTTAGATGTTGGTCAGGGACAAATCTCAGTCCCTGGTACAATAGGTAATATCTATTCTCACATTGTCTAAGCACATATTGATTTAATAAGTTGTTTATTATTAGGAGCATTGTTGATTGAAAGACCTGCATTAATTGATGAAGGGTTTTCGCAAGAGGCTCCTCTAGTGTATCACTATGGTGACAAAGAACATAATAAAAATTCAGCACTGTTCTCATTATTGGTGACTCAATTGGCTAATACTGTTAAAGAAAGATTGGAGGTTAATAAAAAAAGTATGTAGGATATATTTTTATTCATTTAGTTCTGTTTTCAAACTAGTAACTGTATGATAACAATATGAATGGAAGAATGCTGATTTTAATGTTTTCAGCTAGAGCTTCCGGTGTCATAGTCAACACTTGTGGCTGGGTCAAAAATGAAGGTTATAAACAAATTTTGCATTCTGCAAAAGCGTTTGAAGTTGATGTGATTTTAGTGTTAGATCAAGAGAGACTTTACAATGAACTTGTTAGAGATATGCCTAACTTTGTAAAAATTGTATTCCTACAAAAAAGTGGAGGGGTAGGTGTATATCCTTCATTAGTCGAATTATTTTGTAGTGATTGGATTTGTAGGTTGTGGAACGTTCGAAAAGTGGACGAGCCGCAGCTAGAGACCAACGAATCCGAGAGTATTTCTATGGTAGCCCAAAAAACTCAATGTATCCACATTCATTTGATATTAAGTGGAGCGAAGTAAAAATCTATAAAATCGGAGCTCCGGCTTTACCTGACTCTTGTCTGCCTCTAGGGATGAAAGCTAAGGATCATTTAACCAAATTAGTGCCTTTGACTCCAAATGCTGGTATATTGCATCATTTATTAGCAGTTAGTTTCTCTGAGAAGGAAGATGATGATATTGTACAATCACACATAGCAGGAATAGTTTGTGTGTAAGTATCGTTCTATATATCATCATTTTTTGGCATATGTTTTGATAGCAGACTTGACTAGCATAGTCATGATGACTCTCGACAATTAACCAAATATTGCTATGCGCTGAAAATGGTGACTATTTTAGCATATGTTTTAGGACGAACATTGACGCAGAACGACAAACATTGACCTTATTGTCGCCGCAGCCAAAGCCTTTACCCAACAATGTGCTTCTATTATCAGAGTTGCAATTTATGGATAGTCATTAAAATTGTGATTTTTAATTTTACTATTATAATGAATTATTGATACCATATTCCTTTCTAGTTTCATTTATCCTAGTAGCCAACATATACTTTACTAAACAAGCACAATCATGAAAATATTTTGTCATTTCTGCAGCACCTGGAAATTAGTAGGGACAGAATACCATGGTTCAGTTAGGATAGTGAGTCAAGGCATAGTCAAAGTATAAAGGTCTGCTGGAACCTACCTACCATCGTTTCAGGCGCTAGGTGACGTCACATAGCTCCTCCAATCACAGCCTTGCTCTCATCTGTTCGTCGCCGGCACGTAACAACATATTATGTCGTCGTCAATAGCATGAAATAAACGACCAATCAGCTTGCACTCGAATTTTAAAAAGAGTAGAAGGGAGGCTCCAGCAGACCTTTATACTTTGAATATGAGTGAAAGTGGGTATTGAGTCAACTTTATTGGATATTATTTTTTAGTTTAATTTGACTTTTAAAATGCGAGAAATCCATTGGTCGATGAATACGTTTGGCAAACGTCATCGCGAGATATTTCATCTGATGTTACTTGATTCATAATTCCTATGGTACTGCTGTGATCAATATTGATCACGTGACTTCTTTTATGTCTTTACTCTGTGGTACATTTTGATAGTACATGTGACAGCAAGTGCCACGTGTACCACAGAATAAAGACAAAATAGATCGTGACATCACTTGAATCTTAAAATGAGAATTTGGGACGTTTCTGCAGAAAAACCGGTTTGTTCTTACGGATCAATAAAACATAATTCTATTTGAGAAAATTGAGATGGATGTCAGAAATACCACTCGAACGGTGCTACCGCGCTTATAATACGGTTCCTATTTTTAGTGGTCTGCAAAAGTTCAAATTCAAACGGTCAACAGGAACGGCGCAATAGTCCCTATGTGGGTTCATCATCACTTGAGGGGATGCGACTTAGCCCCCAAATGCACTTAGTTGGGCTAATTGTACGCCCCGTGGTCATAAGCCTATTCTATTCTAGCAGGTTTGTGGGCAGCCAGAAACCCAGAATATTGCCAGTGCTGGTTTTCATAAGTTCTTCTGGAAGTAGTTTTGATTCTCCGAACTGTCGGGTCCTGAGGGATGCTGATGCTGGGCATTCCAACAGGATGTGAGATGCAGTTTCTTCCGCCTTTCTGGTTTTCCTACATGTTTGGTCATCTGTAATGCCCATAGTGTGTGTTCGTTAATACGACAGTGACCGGTTAGGATTCCAGTCATCTCTCTGATGTCCCTTCTGTTCAGAGAAAAGAGTTTCTTTGAAAGCCTTAGCACAGGCTCTTTGATGAAGAGCTTGGCCCGCCTCATGCGTGGTGATTCTCGCCACAGTTTAGACCACTATTTATCAGTGGCGGCTCGTGAACTTTTTGAGAGAGGAGGCTGGACATAAAACGTTTTTGTAAAAATATACTCTATTCAGCCAATTAATTTAACCTTCAGTGACAAAATTGATTGTTACCCAGCAAGAACCAACGTGGAGGTATAGAGTTTCTCTTGCCCACAAATTTTTTTTTCGTTCGTTTTTTGTTTTTTATTTTTTTTTGGATTTTTAATTTTTTTTCTTTTTTTTTGGAATTTTTCATATTTTGTTTTTTGTTATTAATTTTATCAACTTTTCTATATATTAACGAAATTCTACGGTCTTTAATTTACGAAGAATGATCAATAATATTATCATAAAATGTATCATTATGTTTTAAGTGTTTTACTAAATCTTTTTCAATAGATATTAAACTAACATTGTATAAACGATTTTGGCCCATTGTATTTCGCATGTATGTTTTAATTCGTTTGAGAGTAGAAAATGATCTCTCCACCGATGCCGACGTGACAGGAATGGTGACTGTCAAACAAAGTAGTTTATAAAACTGAGGTAAGACTTGTTGCAAATCATTATCTATCATATATTTTATCATATCGGCGTGACTGTCGTACTGGCCTATAATATCTTTATCCCAGTATACAACGCATAATTCATTGTGCAGCGCTATTTTATCAAAAAAATTATATTTTAGAACTAAGTTATCTGAAAGTGTATTGAGAAACTCTTTTGAAAAAGATTCGAAAAATCTTCTATTCGTCAAATCGAAAAACTTCAATTCATGTAAATCGGAAAATCGAATCTCAATATTTGACCTTTAATAGTATCTAACATTTCATAAAAAAAGTTGTTTATAATGTAGTTTCTTGTCTACCAAATTATATGTTTTCCTCCTTTTCACGGGAGAAGCCTCATCAGTTGAATAATTTCCAAATAAAATATTAAAATGAAATTCTGTATAACGGAAACTTGAATTTTATCAATGAGATGTGTTAAACGATCTCTTGAATGGATTATATTAGTGAATTTATGTTGTAAAATTCGAAAAATAAGATCAGTTTGTTCAAATATTAATTTAAAAGTATCAAGAAATAACAAAAATTCTTCATTTTCTAAATAAGATTTTAAACCAACAGTAGCATTCAATGAAACCTGATCTGTTGAAAAGTCATCACTGTTTAATATAAAATCAAATATTTCAATTAATTTGTCTTTATTTTTATGGATGGTAAACGAAACATTGCATGTGATGTAAAATTCCATCGAGTTCGAGCATTACAGGGAATTCTGTTTCCTACTATGTTATTTAAAAATTACGTTTGTTTGAAGACCGTTTAAATGTCCCGCCATTACAGATGCCGTCGTAAGTCTGATTTATTCGCAAAGTCGAATCGTTGAAATGTTTACATTGAAAAGTTGAATAAATTGACCGCTGTTCTTCCCGAACTAACATCGTAGAACCCTAAAAATCTTTCCACTAGTTGTCCATTTTTACAATTAATAATTTACCGAACAGACGAATTCTAATCTAACCTTATTTCGCGTGGTGTCACTCAACCATTATACCCGCATAAAACAGAACAAATGCCTGCAAATACTGACGCGTTAGTCATAAAATCGCGAAGCTTACTGTCGTATTTACAAAACAAATCTAACAATTACCTTTATTAACTGAATTTTCAGTTTCATCATGCCCTCTAAAAGCCAAATCTTGAAATGATAAATACAATAAGAAATCAATGATTTTTTTTAAAACTTCGCGGTTTTCTTTAACTGTATTATTATGATTTTCGATTTCGCGTGTTCGTGTAGAATCAATCGCATTAACAATATTCTGTTTACCGGTTAATTTAAACTTAATACACGATGTAATATGTTCCTGCGATTTTTCATGTCTTTCTAGGCCACGAGCTAAATTTTTCAAATCATTATAACCCAAGTGCCCCCAACATGAAGTTTTATCTGATGTGAATAGCAAGCAATACCAGCAATATAATTTATTGTGTACATCAGATCCCGTTAACCATACATATTTTTTATAATTATCAGTATTAAACGATCGATTTTGATACTTCCCTGCCATCACTAATCCTTTCAAATCCGGTAAAGGCCGTTTGTTTTTGAAGAACACTTTTCTATCATATGTTAATCCACTAAATGGATTTTCTAAGAACTTTGCAACTAAGTCACTCATAATTTTAACGTTCACCGATTCCGATTAGATAAATTATAACTTAAAAATTAACTACTTAACCTTACTACGCCTCATGGAATAAAAATAACAACTAACCGCATTCTTCTAGCAGCGGGAGGCGGGAGCGCAAGTAATCGTATTTCATTCGACCGACGAATGGATACGAAAAGCTAGCCTCCCTACCCTGCTGCCGTTTTCGCCGTTTCACGCTAGTTGGCGATTGACTGGTCGGAAAAACGGCAACTGTGTTGAACAACACAACTCAGCGTTTGAGATATATAGAGAATCTAGCCTCTGACCACTGTTGCCGGATTGAAAATAACTACTGAGAACGGGGAATTAATTGTAAAATTTAAAGAATTATCAGAGAAACAGGAAATAAAATGGAGAATGATCATTAAGATAAATTGGTGAGGAGGCTGAGCCTCCTTAGCCTCCTTCGAGGAGCCGCCACTGCTATTTATTCAGTTGGCCCAGAAGGGCGAGACCCCCCACACAATTTTATATGCGACCTTGGCTCCGACCCCACATGGGCGCTAAACGACCCTCGCCTGGCCAGGGAGTGGGCCATTTCGTTTCATACAACTCCACTGTGTCCAGTGGATTTCTCGTCTTGATTAAACATTAGTTCTGGCGTGGAAAAAACATTACGCAAACCAAAGCTGAGCTTGCTAAACATTATGGGGACTCTTCGTCATAGATTGGAACGATTCACAAGTGGTTTACTGATTTTCACTATGATAATATGACCACAAAGAACGCCGAACGTTCTGGTCATCCAATTGAGGTTGCAACGCCAGAAATTATCGATAAAATCCATGGCATGATATTGGACGATCGGCGAGTTGAAGTGCACGAGATTGCTGATTTTGCATAAATCTGTGAATATTAGAAAGCTTTCTGCCAGATGGATGCCGCATTTGCTCTTTGTTGGCAACAAGCGCGACCCTGTGACAACGTCAAAGAAGTATTTGGCGATGTTCAAGCGCGATAAGAAGGAATTTTTGCGCCGTTTCGTAATCGTGGACGAAACATAGATCCATTACAACACACCAGAGATGAAAAAACAGTGGACTTGTCCTGGCGAATCGAAGCTGGAAAAGGCCAAAGTGGGTTTATCGGCCAACAAAGTCATGTCGACAGTTTTTTTGGGATGCAGACGGTATCGTCCATATCGATTACCCTGAAAAGGGCAAAACGATCACCAGCGTATATGATGCAGAGCTGTTGGATCGATTCGACGCCAATTTGAAGCGAAAGCGGCCGAATTTGTCAAAGAAAAAAATGCTCTTCCACCAGGAGAACGCACAGGGCCGCAGTTGCAATGGCAAAATTGCACGAATTGCGCTACAAATTGGTTCATCATCCACCATATTCTCCAGATTTTGCCCCCCCCGCGATTTTTATCTATTTCCAAACTTGAAGAAATGGCTCGGCGGAATGAGAGTTGGCTTCAAAAAGGACATCATTGAAAAAACGCCTATTTTGAAAGATTGCCGAAACCGTATTGGAAGGGATCGAAAAATTTGGAAAACGTTGGACAAAGTGTATCGGGCTACAATGAGATTATGTTTAGAATGAAAACAAGTTTTGTCCAAGTAAATCCTTCCTTGTTTCATTTCTCAGGAATTTTTCACCTTGCCCTTGTATGGTGCCACAAAAGTATCCAATTTTTCTATTCTATTTGCTGTTGACATTCTGAAATTCAAACAAATTGTTATTAGGTGTTTATTATACCCTTGATTGTATGTAGGCTCTCTTCTATTTCCAGGTTTAGTACCAACATTATGTTGATCAGCCACTGTTATTAAAATCTAGATCCTCTATTCCTTGATAGTTTCCATTTCAGTAGCATTGTTCCGCAGCTGTGCCCGACAGATGGAAACGATAGATCTAAAGAAGCCTTACTATTGTTATATATCGCGAAAGCTAAAAAAAATCCAGTTTATTTCTCAAAGTTCACAATTCCTTTTGACCCATAATATAAATAGAACAGACATGTGATAAAATGAGTTAGTGAATGATGAACGGCGACACTGTTGTGAAATTTTTTAAAAATTTTACATCTTTATTCATCCCGTGATGTTACCATGGAAATTCACCCCATTTTTCAACAATTTTGTCACATTCGTGTCTTGAAACGAATGTCATATTATTTTGTTAAGACATATTGAGATTTTTTTTTAAATTAGTTCTAATAAATTTGAAAAAGTGATGGATGGAGAACTTAAGACCGAGGTTACCGATATACCTTTGGAAGGGAATGAGGTTACCGATATACCTTTGGAAGGGAATGAGGTTACCGATATACTTTTGGAAGAGGTTACCGATATACCTTTGGAAGGGAATGAGGTTACCGATATACCTTTGGAAGGGAATGAAGCAACTGAAGTTACTGTAACGGAGATTGAAGAAGAAGAACCCGTTCTAGAGCCAGAAGATTACACTGATAATCCGTCGTTCAGATGCCTAAAGGAAATTTTACTTTCAAGAAGCTCGATTTTTAATCACCCACTCTATTTTTTCCCTGATTTAGTAGACCCTGGCATAGATGCTGCTTTCAATTATGTTGGTAAGATATTATTAAGATGTATGTCAGCAAGAATACTACCTTATGTTCTATTCCTAGTTCCCTCACCGGTTGTTGACGACATGGGCGTTGATAGGTACAAGGATATATGTAAAATGTTGAATATTGTACCATTACGTAGGGTGTTGAAATCACTGGCGACGTCTGAATTGAACCTTAAAGTAAGTGAAACAAGATAATGTGAATCTATTTGCAATTTAGTAGTTTCATGATTTCTCACTAAAACTTTTTTTGGTTGATAGGCGTGTCATGCAAATACATTCCATCATTTGGAATGTATTTCTATATGATTACATTGTTCAGAGCCTTACGACAGATGGCGTTCGCTCCACTTCAATTTCTATTTGATGAGTCAGGGTATTGAAACACACTGAAAATTATAAGACTGTATATTATTAAAATACAATATACTAATATACATTAGGAGGATAACGCTAGCACCCGTTTTCTGTTAGAGTAGCTTCCCGCTTGTTTTTACTTTGCTCACTTAACCTCTACTTCTTTACATAGATATACATAACAACCATAAAGTTGAACTACTGAACAATTAAAATTTCTTATTAATGCTACTAGGTATTAGACTGTCTTTGTATGAAATATTTCTTTCTTCAATTAATGTCTTATGGCTGGAACATTAAAATTGTACAAAGAAGACATATTGTTCCTCTCAATGCTTAACAACAATTATGGGTACGAGATTCTGGTTTAAAAATTCTGGTGTAAATTCGGAAAATTCTCTTTCTTGATCTGCTAATTCAATAAACAAATAAGTTTTAGTTTTATGGCTTATCGGACCTGCAATTTAGAGCTATTTGCCACACAATGCAAATAAATGGGTTCATTACAACTTTAAATTTGCAAGATAATTGGGTGAGTGTGGAAACTGCAAATCAGCTCAATGAAATGTTGCTCAACAATAAAGTAATTACGGTCCTAAACTTGAGGGAGTGTCGGATAGGACCAGAAGGTAATTACATTTTTCCTATATCGTAGAATGTCTTATATGGGTGTTCCTCAAGGAAATGTCTTAGGTCCGTTACTGTTTATTCTTTATTTGAACGATATAGATTTATATGTAGACTGTGAATTTATAAATCAGTTTGCAGATGACACCCTGATAGCTTGTCGTGATTTTAACTTACACTTAGCTGTAAAAAAAATTAACACAGTCTTGAAAGATATTACCAAATATTTGTGGGTAAATGAACTCAAAATGAATGTCTCCAAAACAAAAGAGATGATAATCACGACTAAATATAAATATGGTAAGCTAAATATTAATAATATAAATTTGCATGTAAATAATGATCAAATAGAAATTGTTCCCATAATGTACTTGGGCTTCATGTTAGATAATACCCTTTTTTTGATAATCATCAAAAAAATATCAAAAAAACTATATATTTTTCTTCAGAATTGCTCAATCTCTCTCAACTGAATCTAAAATAACTGTGTACAACACTATAATCCAGCCACATTTTGATTACTGCACTTCCATATTATTTATCTTAACAAAAAAAATCAATTACAAAATTTGCAAAATCGTGGCATGCGAATTATTTTAAAATCAAATCGATATACCTCTATCATTTTTATGCAAACATCTTTGTAATGGCTTTCTGTTACTGAACGTTTCCATTATCTTACAATGGTCTTCATATTTAAAATCATACACAACTTAGCTCCTTCATATTTTTAGAAATATTTGGTTTATTAGCATGATGTGCATACCTATGAAACTAGAAATACTTAACAATATTTTTAGCGGATGAGAGTGATTGTTTTCTTATTTATAGTGTATTCTTTGTCATGTCATTATTATATGTTATATATGATGCAGTTATTTTTATTAAACCACACAATTACAGTACTATTCTGCAGGTGCTGAATTATTATCTGAAGGAATTCATACTTCCCAAACTCTAGAAGATCTAGATTTAAGTTACAATTCTTTGACTGACGAAGGCTTTCAAAAATTGAAAGAAGCTCTAATTGTTAATACTACTATCAAGAAACTGAACCTTGGACATAACAAATTATCAGAAAATACAGCAATAGATTTTGAGGAGATTATGACGTACAACGAGGCTATTGAAGATCTGAATTTGGAATGGAACTTTTTGAACACAGCACGTGGTGAATATTTTTTCCTAATGCAATAGATACGGAGCCAAAACTGAGTCGTGATAACCTTGCTAACTTTGTTCCGTGATTAATATGATCAATTATCATTACCAATTTATAGGTAACAAGAAATTCGGAAAGGGTTTGAGATCTAATCATCACCTAAAGTCTTTAAATCTCGCATGGAATGGTTTAGAAGATGCAGCCGCTGTAAAACCGTTAACCAATTACATAAGAAGATCGGAAACTTTGGAGTTCATCGATCTAAGTCATAACAGGTGGGTTTGACAGAAACAAATAGCAGCATTCTGGTACAATCGAAACATAAGTTTTCAAATTTTTGCCTTTTTATCGGAATATTTTTGACGCTTCCCATAGAACCTTAAAGTAACGCATCCTCCGAGGCATTTTATTAACTTTGAATGCTACATTTCCTATAAATTTTTTCCGACAACTCAAAAGTTGTTTTCTAAGCGCTAACATTGAAAACATCTGAACGCAAATTTATAAAAGGGTTTTTCTCGAAAACGTTTTATTATTCTTCGTAATAGATCAAGACGACCCTTTTTGTTTGATGTTCTAGAAACAGAAAACATTTTGTGTCGTTTTTTGAAGCAGAAGGGCACTTTAGGGCCTTTGGCTGAAGATTTACATCAAATTTGGACCAAGAATACAGAAGGATGTCAGTGAGTGTGCCAATGAAGAAAATCGATGATTCCATAGCAAAAAAAATTGATATAAAAAAACTGTTGGCATTAATCTGTCACGTAAATCACCCCCTGAATCTGTTGGTAATAATCTCCAGATAGCTTCAAGTTAAAAACTAGTCTAAACGTGCACTTTTTTCTATATATGTAGATTTATAAACGTTTGATTAAACATTAAAATGAATTTAATGTTGATCAGTCCTAACGTCTTTTCGCTTGTAAATACAGTTTTTGAATGAAAGAATGAAATCTATTAGAAAGTCACAGCGGTTCTAGCAATAGCATCAAACGTAAAACATTCGTTTCTTCAATGCTACTACCATGTTTGTATGTGAACGATACGAGGGCAAGATGAATAAAGTCCCTGAAAAATAAAACAGACAGCGCCACAATTGTAAATCCCACGTGACATTTGTGATGTACCATCTTTAACTAGAACGCATCAAAATTTTCAGACTGATATGTCATTCAATTCTGTTTTCACACCCATCGAAAGCATCGCGTCTTGATTAAACATTATTTCGTACGTGGAAAAAATATTACGCAAACCAAAGCATCGTTTGTTAGACATTATGAATTGGTGAGTTACGACAAACAATAATCATAAAGTGTATCTCAAAATTTGGTAACTTAATTTGAGAACACCATAATATTAAATCTTAATCGATAATCTCAAAGAATTTTAAGTATTTTGGTGTATTAGGTTTCTGCTATCGTGAACAATCTTTCAAAATTTTGTCATCCCTTATCTTTCATTTTTTCAGTAAGTCGTAACTGCACTTATACATTATATCAGCACACAGGAGTCCCACAGTGACCATTCATAAGAATATGTTTCTGAGATTTCTTCAAGTGGAACAACAAAAATTTGTTTTTTTTGGTATGTATACTCCTTTTCAGATGATAATGATACCTTTGGGTTACATACAGGGACCTAAACTGATCATAAGTCAATTTTTAAAGAAATTTCCCGAAAATATGAAAATATTGATCAAATATTTCATAAAAAGAATATCGATGAAATTGAAGCTAGCTTATAATAATACCTACATTGGCAAATTTCTTAACCTTAGAATAACCAAATTCAGAGCTGACAGGAACAATATGAAATAAGTCTTATTTTGAGTCATAATATCGATATATACCATGATAAAATTATTTTAATGATTTTGGTAATTTTCGTATGGTGACAATACAGGCAGAGGGTCCATTTCGGTTCCCACATTTTGAATTTTCAAATGTTTCCGACGGATTCATAGCCAAAAAACAAGAAAAAATTAAAATTTCGTAAGAATCGAACGAATAGAACGCGATTTATCGTAATTCCCCTGGATGCTGCCCAATTTCAAATATCCGCTGAAAAATCGTTACTATCTCGGAAACTATGCATTTTTGAAATAACTGTCAAGAAGAATAAAAGAAATGTTGATATGGGGTCATTCTATGCGCTCAAATTTTTAGGGTATTTCAAACAAATCCCTGACTACTTTCTCACCCCTTGGACTAATGTTTTTCTTTTCGTTTGTTTGGAATCTCTTGAAATATTGATCGGGAAGAGAAGTTCTGATAACAAAAAATTCTAATTTTTCGTGGATAAAACGACGAGTTAAAGTACACGAGATTGCTGAGGCTATGGGCATCTCAACCGAACAGGTTCGGAACATTTTACATAAAATAGTGAATAGAAAGCTATCTGTCAGATGGGTGCCGCATTTACTCTCTGCTGCAAACAAGCGCGACCGTGTGACAACTTCAAAGGAGTGTATGGCGATAGTCAAGCGCGACAAGGACTTTTTGCGCCGTTTTGTAACTGTGGACGAAACATGGATCCATCACAACACACCAGAGACAGTTTTTTGGGATGCTCACGGTATCGTCCATATCGATTACCTTGAAAGGGGCAAAACGATCATCTGCGTATATTGTGCAGAGCTGTTCGATCGATTCGACGCCGATTTGAAGCGAAAGCGACAGCATTTGGCGAAGAAAAAAGTGCTCTTCCCCCAGGACAACGCACCGGCGCACACGTCCGCAGTCGCAATGGCAAAATTGCATGAGTTGCGCTACTAATTGGTTCGTCATCCACCATATTCTCCAGATTTGACGCCCTGCGATTTTTATCTATTTCCAAACCTGAAGAAATTGCTCGGTGAAAAGGGATTTAGCTCCAACGATGAAGTCATCGCTCAAACAAACGCCTATTCTGGAGGATTGCCGAAATCGTATTATTTGGAAGGGATTGTAAAAATAGAAAACATTGGACGAAGCGTATCGGGCTACAAGGAAAAAATAAAATAAGTTTTGACCAACTAAATCATTTCATGTTTTATTTTTCAGGGTCTTTTCACCTTGCCCTCGTATGCCATAAGCTGTCTTATCACAATGAGAGTGTCAGTGGGATTTATAGTTTCCAATACATTTTCACATTAAAGTATTATCGCTACACTAATTTTACAGAATAAAAGATGGTGCTTTGAAAGCAGTAACTGTAGCCCTTCGTCGCACTCGCTCGTTGAAGCATGCGAAAATAGGAAGCAACATTTATAATGCTGAAGAAGCCTTAGGTGTGGTTAAAATGCTAGCGAACAAACCCAGTAGCCCGATTGAGATTTTGGACATGGAAGATGTGTTTTTTGAGAAAGATGTTGTTCCGGTGAGTTAAACGATGATCCGTTTTTTGATAATCACTCAGCTACTAAAAGCGAGATTAGTATAGGCCCAAGTATACAATGAACAGAATCCGTCATTAGGTGATAAAAAATTATTCCAAACTTAAATAGAAAAAACTATCGAAAGTTTGAGGTACCCTAAAGTAATCACTAATATTAGCGAGTTAATATAATGCAAGTAGACCACCTGCTTTCTATCACATAAATATAACCTCATCAAGGACACTGCTTTTCCAGCAAACTTTTACTGGTTCAGTTTATAAATCAGAATATTATTGGAGACACAGTCTTTGAGAGGTCAGAAAAAAATGAGCCGAATGCTCACTATTATCAAATGCTCCAGTAAGGTGCAAAAGATCAGATGTAGATTTGTCTTCTCTAAAACCCATTATAGTGCTTCAGTGAAAATATTTTTCTCAGTGATTTATAATTTGACTATTATTGGGATGATAGATAAGGGTCTAAAACTATTCTTTGAGCCTTTTTTACAATATGATGGTAATACTTAATACACTTAAGGGCTTGAAAAGGAAATTCTTATCACTTCTTCAATACTGTAACATAACATTCGTGCAGAAACTGTCCCCAAATGCATGGAATTATCTAAATAAGAGTATACATCTCAGAATTATTCTGACTTGTCGGCCTTCCAGATAATATCTATTATTCTATAGTACGTGAAGAAATTGGCGAATTCGAAGAAAGAATTGATCATGGGAGGAATTTTGAGCAACTACATCATCAAAGGTCCAGATCTTAAGAAGACCGCATTCGATCGTTGCAGATTCCTAACTATGAAACCAAAAAAGAAAAAGAAGAAGAAAGATTTCGGGTTAGTATGATTCGCGCAGAAAATTCAAAAGAATTGATCCTATGGTATTTTATCTGATACGAAAATAAGTTATATTTCTCGCAAATTTCTTTTCAGGCATATAGTGTTATCCTTACCGGTTGAAAAACCTATGCCGAAAGCTGACTTTGAATTTTTCATCAAAAAAACGAAGAAAGTAAAAATGTTAGATCTCGACGTTATTGCATGTTTGCAGAACCTTTACTTCATCAAAAAAGGTGACAAAGTAGACACTCAGCAGCTGGTTGATGACTATATGCAGTACTGGCCTGACACCAAATTGCCTCCACCAAAACCCAAGAAGCGCAAAAAAGGAAAGAAAGGAAAGAAGGGTTAGTTTTAGTAAATTATTGGAATTCTTGATATAGGATGGTGAGAGTTTGCCGAACATCTGCAACACAAATATTGAAACCGCGAGTTACTCGATATCATTTCTGAATCTGTTCAAACACAACTCCCGGAAAAATCATTCGTGTTAGTCTAAGGGATACGATAAGAAATTTGGGGGTCTAGCCAGAAACCTGGGAAAGGAAGCACAGACACCGGACTTTAGTAATGCCATATGGTGCAGCATTTACCCACGCAGAGGCAGCTGTCTTTTCGCCCATACCGTGGAAGGACTGCTTTATGTGGAGCTACTACGGGCACTGCTTGCTAGACTATATTTTTGCCCCTTCTGGGCTATAGCTCAGCTATAACTCTTACCTCCTCGTGCTTGCTGAACTATCCCCGATCCTGCCGTATATGCCCACTCGCCTACTCGTGTTAGACTAAGCAATCTGGGATAAGAAGGCACGGTATTGTGGTTTTAGTGGTGAAATGTATGTGGTGCCCAGTTCAACGGATCTTTTGCAGTGGCAACTGTTAGTTTCGCCCCGAAGGGTTACTTATCGAGAGACCCGCGGAAAGGATGTTGGTTGCTGAAGCTACTGTCGGATTCCTCCGGTCCGGTAATTCTCTCTGTGATGAGTTTCTTACGTCATCGTGTCGAATCATGTTTTGTTGTTGTTTTAGTCACTAATATTGAGCACATAATGCTTCAAGTTCTCTCAGTTTGCACGGAGTGGTTACGTTTTACCCCTATCGAGGATTGAAAGTGCCCTAGTTGTCGGAGTAAATACGTGATAATGTCGAGCCAAAATTGTACACACATTTTGAAGCTTGCTACGTGAGCATTCAAAAAATAATTGTCTGTGAAGTAAACCCAGTTGTTTACCTCATGTCTGTCATGGGTCCAAATTTCGAAATTTATTTAGTTCATACTGTCCAGTAAATAACTATTTCCATGACTCATTTGCGGTCGGTAAATGATCTTTACAGTATCAGATCCGGTAAGAACAACCTAGCAACATATTATTAGGAAACTATCGCCAACACCAGGTCTAAAGGGGGGTTGTCTATGGCGTAAAACCAGAATCAAGATTTTGACAGATAAAGCATTTCAAATTGCTTTATGAAAAACATATAGACAGTATGAAATAAAATATTATACAGTACCCATTTGTTAGGTGTTGTTACTTACTGTACTCGTTTTGATAAAAATAAAAAACGTGTGGCACTCGGGGACTGCCGCGGTGAAGCTATTGCATAGCATTTTTTCTCAACTTATGCAATTATAATTATTTATTTATTTTTAATTTATGCAGTATTTTTTTTTCTTTGATAGTAATTCAAGTTTTTTCTTTGATATTAATTCAAGTTACAATTTTTGAGCGTGGTGACCGATAAGAAAACAATTTTTTTTCTTTTATTGAATAAATGAGAAGTTAATATCGTTTAAAATATTTTAATTATCTTACAATACATGTAGGTTATTCAGGAATTTGGTATCATTGAAACTATAGGTTTATGGTAACTGAATAACTGAAATAAGAGACATAAGTTTGAGACTTGATATCCTCTAAATATCTGGAAAATACCGCGTCAATGGTGGCCCCATATTTTGTTGTGGATTCTTGTGGATCATTATTCATTTTCAAATCCAATTTTTCCGAAAGAAAAGTTGTCAACCGCTCTGATTTTTTATCAGCGAAGTTGATGTTGAAATCGCCAGCCAAGATAAGTGGAAATTTATTACCATTTGTACCAAGTATTTTCGACCCTTCTTCAGTGTACTCCAGTAAAGTGCGATGAATAAAATGCTCTACCTCGTCCAATTTTGGATTCGGAGAAATGTAAATTGCTACCATGACTATGTGTAGGCCATTTCTAAGTTTGCATAAGCATGCACAAATACAGTAGAACTCCAATTATCCGAATTAATGGGGACCGGGACCCATTCGGATAATCAAATATTCGGATAATCGGATTTTTTTTAAAAAAATTGCCATTGGAGAGAATAAAAGCTACGTTTTGATATTGCACTATTTTTTTATTGAATTAAATGAAAGAAACATGAAATTTTCACATGTTTTAAATATACATAAATACATAAAATGTACTTATGTACAAGTTTAGAAATAAAAATCATTGTTTTTTAAACATCTCCGTCAATGTAAGCTGTTTTGCGGTCTTCAACCGTTTTCGGCAGCCAGGTCACGCATTCGCTTGACGGTGAGCAGTTGCAAGTGGTCACACTCGGGCTGACGCTCCATCCACTTCAAAGCAGTCTCGAGGCCGGCAAATGCTTCACTAGCTGATGGTCCAGCGTCTACTTCAACATCAGCAGAAAGTTCTTCTTCCACTTCCACTTCAACATCTTCTCTCACACTTACAACAATTTCATCGTCATTGAGAATTTGAAAACCAGGGTCAGACGTGTCACAAGCCATCCACTCTCCTACATCTTCAGCACTTACTTCTGTACAACCAGGAATTTTTACAATCATTTTTCTTATTTCCTCTAGTGACAACGCATCTTCATCATCATCATCCTCTCCATATTCTTGTTTCTCATTTTCTTCAGATTCTTTTTTTTTGTTCTTCTCAGACGGTAGGCCTTTCAGTTTATTCCACGCACGTCTTAGCGTCACTGCCGTAACCAAACTCCAAGCTTCCGCTACCATGTAACAGCAGTCCTTTAAATTTATTTTGCTATGATTTTCCAAAACCAATTCTTCATCTTCAGCACCTTCGATCAGCAGTTTTCTCAGCAGTTGCCTTCTGTAATGGCGCTTCATTGTTTCAATAACAGACTGGTCCATGGGTTGCAGCAAACTTGTAACATTGGGAGGCAAAAACGTCGTTTTAAACTGCCCATTCTCTCTTTCCAACAGTTCTGCTGTAGGATGAGTGGGTGCGTTATCAACAATTAAAAGCACCTTACTGCCTTCTTTTCCCACCGATTTTTGGTGCTTTTTCACTTCAGGAATAAACACTTCATCATACCATTCGGTAAACAAAGCTGCAGTCATCCAGGCCTTGGGTTGACTTTTGTAGAAGAGTGGAAGTTTTTTAATGCTCTTGGATTTCTTGATTTTCCTATCAAAAGAAGTGGCAGTTTATGATTTCCAGTGGAGTTGGCACAGTTAAGCACTGTAACACGTTCTTTACTGACCTTATGTCCAGGGGCACTAGATTCCCTTTTAGAAGCCAAAGTGGTTTTTGGTAATGCTTTCCAAACAAGGCCAGTTTCATCGGCATTATAAACAAACTCCGGATCATAGGATTCTGATGCAGTTTTAAATTTTTCAATAAAATTTTCAGCAGCTGCAGAGTCTGCTGAAAGCTTCTCACCAGCCAAATCTAACTCGCGTACACCATGCCTGAATTTAAAATTCCTTAGCCAGCCGTTACTAGCCTTAAAAGATGAATAACCAAGCTTTTCTGCTAAGATTTTGGCTTTTTCACAAAGGATTGGACCTGAAATCGGATTTCCCATAGAACGTTGCTGCAAAAACCATTTAAACACGGCATCTTCCAAATTTTTGTTGGTTGCTGTCTTCATTGTTTTCCTGGAGGAACTTCCATCTTCATTTTCAAGCACCGAAACAAAGTTTAAAAGTGTTGACTTACTGTTTTTAATGTCAGAAATTGTTGCTTTTCCAACACCATAAATCTCAGACAACTTCTTACCCGTTACACCTTTATCGAGTTGCTCTATAATTTTCAGTTTGTCCGCTAACGATAGCACAACACGTTTTCTTTTCGAAGCCATGGTATAAAAACAATACAGTATGTATTGTACACGCACACTGGCTAATCAAAACAAACAATGACAGGTGCGCCGTGACTGCAATGCGCCGGAACTTGTCTTAACTTGCCGTTGTGCCTACACACGCGGGGGGAAGTCAGTGTAGGCACAACAATTTGTGATTCGGATAATCGGCGATTCGGATAGTCGGAGTTCGGATAATTGGAGTTCTACTGTATCTCCAAAAAATGAGCGCCTAACATTAACATCGCTAACGTGTGCAATATTCATTTCAATATTCGGAGTCATAATATTAGTTACATTATTATTATTTTGGTAAATAGCTACCCCACCTTTTGGAACAGTATCTCGTTTGAATTGAACAATACAATTGAAATTAGGTATTTCAATCGGATTATCATGCGCCATGCAAGATTCGGTAACAAGTAACACATTTGTTTGTCTCGTAACTGAATCTTGTAAATCGTATTTGTGACTATTTAGACTTTGGCAATTGAAAGTCATTATTGAAATGCCATTTCTATTACTGCAGTCGATGCAGCTTGCCTTCGATTATTATAAAACTTGAATGTAAAATTATCGTTTTTTGTCGTGATTTTTCAATATTAGTCACCCGAGAAAGCGCAACATAAACGAGTTCCTGTTATTTTTCGTTACGGAATTTCTTGATTCGGTCGCCGCGCTCAAAGCCCGCGATAAAAGCTATATGCAATAGCTTAGTAGAAACATGTACTCTAACTGACGCGTAGCGAGCTCCTAGAGGCATATGTCAAAATGATTTCGTTCATAGCTAATTACATAGGACGTCTGGAGTTCATGCAATTATGTTTTTAGATAATTCGAACCTTCTAATTTCGACAGGCCACGTGAAAATCCCGGAGTCTAAAGCGCTAGAGTGTTATAACATTCGTATAAAATAGCGAAATTTCTCACTTTTAGAAACTTCAAATTAATTAGTTAATTTGACACATGTTAGGTGTTTAGGTCTTACATTATTTTTCGTTACGGAATTTCTTGATTCGGTGGCCGCGCTCAAAGCCCGCGATAAAAGCTATATGCAATAGCTTAAAAATTTTATAAATTTAAAATTTCACTTAATAAATTTATATTTAATTTTTTTATATTTAAGTTAATTTACTTTATATTTTAAATAATTAATCAACATTGTTAAGTACGATTGAACTTAAGATACAATTGCCATCATCAATAACTTCTGCAAAATATTTGAATATATCTTATATGATGCTACTTTCAATCGTGTAAAACTGCAAATATCCCCAGAACAGCATGGGTTCATGCCTGGCAGATCAAATGTAACGTGGGTTGCTACAGTCAATGCTTGGCTGATATTATTGATCAGGGTGGCCAGACTGATTGTATCTACCTCGATTCTGCTAAGGCATTTGATAAAATGATTTACAGTATTTTATTGAATAAAATGTCTAGCTTTGGATTTACAAATCATTTGATTGAATTTTGAAATTCTTACTTAAGTGATAGATATCAATATGTAGAGTATTGAGGTTTTAAATCGTATTCATTTCATGCCACGTCAGATGTACCCCAAGGGTCAGTACTTGGACCACTCCTGTTCAATTTATTTATCTTGTCTGTTATTTTCTTCTTTACGCAGACGATTTACAACTTTACTAGGCAGAAACATTCTTTATGTTGTATCTCACTCCACTCAGTACTTGGTGTGTAATCAATCATCTGGAGCTTAGTATTAGTAAGTGCACTGTAATGACTTTCACCAAGAAAATTACGCCTATTATTTACAATTACAAACTTGTTGACACAGCCCTTGCTCGTTCCTAAAGTTTCAGAGACTTGGGGAGTTTTGTTTGGCGTGAAAATGTCATTTGCGTCACATTAAATCAATTGTTTCTGGCGCCTATAGAATGCTGGGCTTTATCATCCGGAATTGCCGCTTATTTAACAATAGTGATTCAATCAACGAATTCGGATATACCGAATTCGTTGGATTCAATATTATATAATTCATTTGTTCGTTCTAAGCTCGAATATGCTTAAATTGTGTGGAACCTCCATTATAAAATTTACGTTAATAGTTCGAAAAATGACTTATTAAAGTTCAAGTTAAGATGTTTACGGACGAGGCAAGGAACAAGTCGAGTCTGAAATTAGAGCAGCGCCATTAAGTCGCTTTCGATTAGTAACTGTAACAGCTATACATTCTACTGTCAAAAAATTGACACTGCTTCTTTTTCGGGCAATGTAAACTGGGAAGAAATTTAATCTAAAAGCATCAGCAATGGGAAAATTGATTCCAAATAAACCCATATAGAGAGGAACGACAAAATGTGTTAAAATTATGAAAATTCGGGACTTTTTTTGGAAAAGAAGGCCAAGCAACACTGGCCGATCTAGCGATGTAAAGTTCCACTTTCCGGCCGCAAATTAATGACGTTAAGTTGAATTTTTGGGACAGTGAAATCAACATAATGTTATGTACTAAAAATTGACAGAACATTTTTAAATAATGACATTATTTATTGATAATTCAATTGATGTTTTCTAGATGTGCCGGGATATCAAAAATTATCTTGGTCAAGGGGGTTGTGGAATCTAAAACGTGTGTCTTACTTTACGTTTGAAATAATTATGTCACTGTCACACTGACATCATCAATAACCTACAAACTTCATACCTATTTATTTCAGTTGTAAAACAATAATGAACTACAAATTATGAAATAACGGTTTTTGTAACGAGAATAACTAAATCACAGTAATTGTTGGAAATGTTATTGATGATGTCAGTGTGATAGTGACATAATTATTTCAAACGTAAAGGAAGACACACGTTTTCGATTCCACAACCACCCTTGATCAAGATAATTTTTGATAACCCGGTATAAACCAAAAAAACTAACAGCTTTTCTTGATTAGAACCCTATCGATTATTATGAGAAACAAGTGACGGTCAATGTAAACGTTATATGATTATACAAGCTGTCAAAAACGTCATTATTTTTATGACCTGTTCAACACCTCAGGGTATATTATACACTATGTAATGTCTACTCTATATAAACAAATTAATTGATTGTTTGACTCCAAAGACTTGTACATTGAAACATAAAATGATGAACCAACGCAAACTGCCACAATTTCAGGTAAGAAGCAAAAAGAAGTGATCAAGCCGACCCGCGATCAAGAAACCCAGACAGAATGGTCGGTATCAAGAGTAAATATGGAGGAAGTGATATACAGATCTAGGATGTCGATACAAAGAAAATCTCTTCTACCAAGTACGCTCGTACCAACTACATCATTGGACAAAATGAAAACGATATCAAAACCGGAAATTTCTCAATACATCATTCAAACGTGAGTATCATTGACGAACAAGTCAGATACTTTGTAACCTATTCATTGAGAATGTGAAAATATTTGAACAAATGTTTATATTTTCTTTTGTTATACCACAGGGTGAGGAGATCTAATTTATGAATAATTCTCTTTTCTGTAACCAACAACCTTTCAGATTGGTATCTTCAATAATATCGATTTTGGACCACTCATTTCGATTTAGCACAAGGGTTAGCCAAAAAATAATGGGAACATCGATTGGCGTCAGAAGTCGCTAATAAAAAAAGTCGCCTATGCTTTGGAGGGAGTCAACGATTTTTGAACGTATATTAACTGGGCTACTATGGAACGTGAACAGAAGTAATTCTTCTAAGGCCACTATATATTCCGTCTTGGTTACATGTCAATCAATCAATCAAAACGGGGGCGGACAAGTCTGGAGCACTTAGACTGCTTGATTGGGTTCTTTGGTTCTTTGTGTGCCCCTCGATGCAAGAATCAATCCAGCAGGCTTAAGGCAGTACCGAAGGCTAATATTTTGCATGAACTGATATCTCTTATGGCTTCAAGCGGGGTATGTGTGCTGTCGAGGTATTGTAGCCTAAGAGAAGCCAGTGCTTTCTATATCTACTACAAGCTTCTACAATGCCCATTGTGTGTAGATGTTTATTCAGATGACAGTGTCCTGTCACCAGTTTCAGGCCTCTCCTGCTCATAGAGTAGGGTTTTAGAGAGTTTAGGCGAGAACTTTCTACTGTGGAGCTTCGTTTGTCTCATGCCGAGGGCACCACGCCTGACCCAGAGCCACTGTCTATCCAGTAGCTTCTTGAGGGCGTGGAGCCCGGTGGTCGATGAAATTCCGATTGTTGAATAGGGGCCAGGGGCGCTCAAGGGACCCCGTTTGGTAAATTCATCGGCCACTTCGTTTCCCTTCAATCCAGAGTGGGCGTGGAGTTTGTTTCTTCTGACCAATTCAGCCAGAGTTTTCCTGCACTCGCAAGACAAGCCTAGAAGTCACTTTGTGGGCGTGATTTGCGCCCAGGGCCGCTCGGCTGTCAGTGCAGATGTAAATCCGCCTACCTCGGTGGCTTACTCATAATCAATAATAAGGCTTTCCAGGGCACAGGTCCGTATTGCACAGACCTCAGCCTGGAAAACGGTTGCGTGGGCACACAGGGGAACTGAAATCTCCCTTCTGGGTGTACACGAGAAGACTCCAGCTCCGCTAGATTTG
The DNA here is from genome assembly GCA_958510875.1 of Endomychus coccineus. Taxonomy (NCBI): domain Eukaryota; kingdom Metazoa; phylum Arthropoda; class Insecta; order Coleoptera; family Endomychidae; genus Endomychus; species Endomychus coccineus. The sequence continues at coordinate 21,856,313 of OY294068.1, read as the reverse complement.
CCAGTCTTAGACCCGTCCGTGGTTACATCTCAAAATAGTCTGTTTATATTTATATAGCATATGTGAACATATAGTCTATTCGAGATCTAATTAATATGGACCCTTTTGTGCTTGATCTTACAAGGCGATTATTAATAGGTAACCCAAATTAATTTGAACGTTATTTTCTGATTGCAGGAAGAGTCACACCCGTGTGAGTCAAGGTGTTCAGGTCAACTATGAAGATGCATTGGAGAATATATTTGTATGATAGTTTGAATCTATGATGTATTTCGAAGTGTACCAAAATAACTGAATACATTTTGTGCATGCCTAATGTGTATCACCTTCCAACATTAAGCCAATATGGTGATCAGGCATTATCCCTTTAGAATATGATTTTTGCACATTTGCCTTTTCATACCTATTGTTTTTTACCCCCACTCTTTTAACTCTGAATAGGCTATAACTTGGAAGGGTGCTATTTTCCAAGTAAATTATAATGGTGAGACAGTTGCATTATGAAACCAAAAATCAGTGTACCTATACGATTTGGTTTTTGCTAGGTATTTGGCAATTTTTTCATAGGTATGAACAGTTTACTCAATATTTCCTGAAATTTTTGTGATTTGCAACACCAACTTTCGGTTGTTCAACTACTTAGGGTTCTTATATTAACTCAATTACAAACTAGACATGTTTGTAATCGAGTTTATAAGACTCACTTTGTTTATTCGTTTTTTCGATCTTAATTGTTTGCATTACATGCAAACTTTTATATTTTCATATATAAAGTATAAATGTGAGATAGGTACTCAAATTTCTTAATAAATCCTATTGAATAGTCAAAAGTATCTGCAATCCGAATAAAATTCAGTAGAATTTCATAACATTCTGTGGAATTCCGTGGATAATCCAGAATAAGTAGAATTCTGGTGTACGAATTTAGGGCTCGATAGGCGTATTTATCTCCCCTCGTATCTCCTGGCCGATAAAATAAATAAATATGTTTTGGTTGAAACTAATTTACCCACTTTTAATAGTTAGTGTCATTTCTAAAAATTACTTCAACTATTTTTATCGGTTTACAAGGTGTGTATGTTACAATAATGAACACTACACTGGATTAGAACATTTCCAAAAAAAACTTTCATTTTTATAATAAAAGTTCATTTTGGAATGTTTCTACAGTGTATTATTCAGTGGTTTTATCCTTATAATAAAAGTATATTTTGGAATGTTACAGTGTATTATTCAATGTATTGTTCCAATCCATTTCTAAATCTAAAACGTAATAAGGACTAAGCCGACACTTATTTTCCCACGATGGAACCAAAAGTCTAGAGCAGGGGTCTGAAAACTTTCCAGCCTTTGGGCCATACTATTTACTCCAGGAAGTTCCAAAGGCCAAAACCCTTTTAATTTTCCTGCCATTATATAATTTTTAGACTAGTCGCCGAGTACACGTTCTGAGCGAGCATACGCTTGCTAAATTCGTTACTTCAATTACTATTGCGTACTAACTGTACTTTATTGTTACGACCGCGACACACTGGTGGTCACACGCGGAAATAGATAGTGGTAGTACCCTTTATCGCTAGTAGTCAGCGCTATTAAGACTTTCGAAAGCGCGTTTTTCTCGAAAACGGTGAAATTTTGAGACCCTCAACAAGAGTACATCATTTGTTTGGAAAAAAATTGTAAACCAGAAAAAAGTGCAAAGAAAACAAAAAAAATATTCTCAAAAAAGTTAACGCCTTTAGAAACGCCGAAAAGTCGCGCACCCAGCTCCCTCTACCGCATAATCTGAAACTAACAACCATCTAATTCGGCGTCCTCTGAAATCCCCGAGTAACACATTGCAACGAAATATCTGTAGCTGTACAGGAGCTACAGCAAAATTTCGTTAAAAAAAAATTAAATTCAACGCCCGTATCTCCGAAACGAAAGAAGATAGGACCATAGTTTATATGAAAAATCTGATTGTTTTTGTAAAATCTACCGTCCCCTGCATTTACGGGAGGTCTTTCTGAAACATCCTGTATATTGACATTATTGAAAATATACACCCTTTTGGAGATAGGAAATCACTTCTCAGCAAGTATGTTATATTATTTGAAATATTTGCAGTTATTGTAACGATTGCACTGAATAATTTTAATTTGAAGTTTAAAGTTGTCTTTGGCATCTGACAGTATGAGGTACAATGTTGTATATTGGTACCGGGATATCAAAAATTATCTTGGTCTAGGGTGGTTGTGAAATCTAAAACGTGTGTCTTACTTTACGTTTGAAATAATTATGCCATAATTAATTTGAAGTTTCTAAAAGTGCGAAATTTCGCAATTTTATACGAATATTGTAACACTCAGAAGTCTTTAGCGCTTTGGACTTCGGGATTTTCACGTGGCCTATCGAAATTAGAAGGTTCGAATTATCTAAAAACATAATTGCATGAACGCCAGACGTCCTATGTAATTAGCTACGAACGAAATCATGTTGACATATGCCTCGAGGAGCTAGCTGCGCGTAAGTTGGAGTTTATACATTTTACCTCGGTCTTGTTAATTTGGGGCCGTTTCTTGCCCCGTGCGACCGGCGCCAGTTGTAATAAAGTGTTTTTGGCTATGGGCCGCTAGCTTTTACCCACTTCGTGTACATTTTAGTCGCGAGTAAATTCCCTTTGGTACGTCGCACGTTAGACGCGTGTAGCTGAGATCTGAGAATAGCTCAAACTGTTTTGATTAAATTTTCCTATTTAATGGACATTTATCGAAAAAAGAAGGGCTGTCGGGCACGGTCCGATACTAAATCTAACTACATGGAGCGAAAACGGCACGCGAAAAGTCATCGTAAAGCCGTATTAGGTACAACCAGTTTGCACTTTTCTAACTCGCGTGTTACGGGCTTCTCACGTGAACGTCATTCGATTTACGGAAAATTAACTATTTCAAAACAGTTTTTGACCCGGATTGTGGCTATCACGACCTCTGAAAAGGTTCAAAGTTCACATAATTATTTCGTAATTTGTAGTTCATTATTGTTTTACAACTGAAATAAATAGGTATGAAATTTGTAGGTTATTGATGTCAGTGTGACTGTGACATAATTATTTCAAACGTAAAGTAAGACACGTTTTAGATTCCACGACCACCCTTGATCAAGATTTGATATCCCAGTATTATTGAGAAATATACACCTTTTTTGGAGATAGGAAAATCCCCATTGATAAAAACTGAAATAATTTGAAAAAATATATAAATGAATGAGAAACCAACACTGGTCTTGTCACTGGTGTTGTGGAGAATGATAACTTAGGTACAAAAGTTACGAACTTTATTATAATTTGTTTAGATGTTGATTTATTGTTTTCAATTTATGGGAAAAATCTTTTAAGATTCAAATTATTTATGTACATATCACTGCCTTTAAAATAGTTTGTATCTTATTCTGACAGATTTTTTCATTAGGTACATATTTAAAAAAGTAAAAATAATTTAGTCATATTAAATAAAATAGAAAGTAAAATACATTCATAACATTTTACTCTAATCTAATGTAAATATTCTGCATGCAATATCATCAATTAGCCAGTCTATTCCTTCCAGTAAGTTGAGACCAGTGACTGCACTACACCATACTATTTTCCAGTGATGAGTTTTTATATTATCTAATTCCAATATCTGAAGAAAAAACATATTCCCTCAAATATCTACAGCTTTCTACATAATTACGGGAGTATTTCCTGCTACTTACTTCTTTTATTTCTTCCGATGTACAAGCACCTGGCAAATCCTGCTTATTTGCAAACACCAATAAGGTGGCTCCAACTAATCTCTGAAATATTGAATTGAAGATACATTAATTATCAATATTTCCTCCCATCCATTATTATTTCATCTCTTGTGAAGGACTTACCTCTTCTTTAAGCAATATGTGTAATTCCGATCTGCAGTCTTCCATCCTCCTCCGATCTGCACTATCGACAACCCAAATCAAACCATCTGTACATTCAAAATAATTTCTCCAATATGAGCGAAGAGATTTTTGACCCCCTACATCCCACATATTTAATTTGAACCTGAAATAGTTTGAATGTGGGGTTACATTGCATTTTATCAGGTTATTAAAACATACCCCCTATGTTCCAATGTTTCTATGTTGAATCCAAGTGTAGGTGATATTGTATCAATTGGTTCACCATTGAAACGCTTCAAAATTGTGGTTTTACCTGCATTGTCCAACCCGCTAATTCGTTCATTAAGGAAAATTATAAATAAAAATGAAAGCTATAAAATATGAGATAAAAAGGATACAGCATAAGTATTCTCATTTGCTTTTCTTTCTGCTTCATTTTCTTCAAAACGGTTAAAAAACCCATTTTAATTATAATTCGAAATAGATTTTATGAATGAAACTGCATGTGTCAAATTTAAGAAGGGTAGTAAATAAATAATGAATGCCTGATTATTTGAAATAATCTATACCACAGAGTAAGGACTCTGTTTATACCATAGAAATAAGAAATATGATTCTATTTCTATGGGTACAACGTCCAATCGACTGAACTGTTTTCAATCAAACATGCTATCACAGAACACCTGCGAATTATGCTCCTGCTATGATAACCTTGAGACTTGTAGTCTGTGTTCATAGTTTTTGAATTTTTAATTTAGTTGACAATCAATTTTTAGGTTAATCAAGATAATGTCCACGTAAACTTAAATATCTTTTATTTATTTATTCTACAATTTTTTTATTAATTTTTATTCCTAAAATGGTGCTAAAACGGTCCAAGGGTTACCAAGATATAGACGGAAATGGTTCTCAAGTTACCAATTCTAGAATTGAATTAGTTGATCCAGACAGTTCAATTCCTCAAGAAATTGAAATGGCATCGGTTTCTGTAGTACCTGATGGTAACGAATATAGCATATCATTAAATTCTCCTAAATGATGTATATTATATTCTAGATACTTTTACTGTAACACAAGCTGTTAATGCTCTTGGATTTGGATGGTTCCAAGTTAAACTCTCATTGTGGACAGGTTTGTGTTGGATGGCAGACAGCATGGAAATGACTATATTGTCAATATTATCTCCAGCATTGCACTGTGATTGGCATATTTCTAGGTAAAATTTAACTCGAAGAAAATGTAGTTATAAAGAATGCTTATCTTTAATTACATTCATGCTTATTATTTTTTGCTGCAGATACCAGCAAGCTTTAACAACAACTGTAGTGTTTCTTGGCATGATGTTGTCATCTACATTTTGGGGTAATTTGAGTGACAGATATGGGAGGAAACATGTAAGAATCTAAATGTGTGATTGTCTGACTTCTTATTGACAAAAATTAATTTTGTAGGCATTGACATTGTGTGCAGTATTGTTATTTTATTATGGTATTTTAAGTGCTATTGCACCTAGTTTCATGTGGCTTTTGCTACTTAGAGGTCTCGTAGGTTTTGCAATCGGTTGTACACCTCAATCGTAAGTTTATTTTTATCATACATCAAAAATCTACGTAAATAATATTGCTTTATTCTGTTGCTTTTTAGTGTGACATTGTATGCTGAATTTTTACCAACAAAACAAAGGGCTAAGTGTGTTGTGTTGTTAGATGTGAGTCATTTTCTTTAGACTTAGATGTTGTTGTTACTCCTTTGTTTTTGCAGTGTTTTTGGGCTTTAGGTGCATGCTTTGAGGTAGCACTTGCATTAATAGTAATGCCCACTTTAGGTTGGCATTGGCTATTAGCCTTATCTACTGGTCCATTATTAGCTTTTGCCGTAATTTGTCCAGTAAGTAGATAAGAGCAACTGAGGGCAAGGTATGAAAACTTCTAATTTATTCATTGCAGTGGTTACCTGAGTCTGCCAGGTTTCATGTGGCAAGTGGTCAAACTGATAAAGCTTTAGAAACTTTGGAAAAAATTGCCAAAGATAATGGTAAGCCAATGTTGTTAGGTAGACTTGTTGTCGATGATGCTATGACTTGTTCTCCACACAGAGGTCGGTTTCAAGATCTTTTGGTGCCTTCATTAAGATTGACTTCAATATTATTATGGTTCATATGGTGAATATATATTATAATTTAATAATTTCATAAACATAACTTCAACTCAAAAACAGCTGCCTTAATTGGAGATTGGAAATATACATAGCTTCCTAGTGTAATCAATACATTTTGTATTATTCTACTCACAGTTTTGAAAATAGAAGTGTTTAGGATATTTGTTAATTCAACTTTATGTCCTTAAATAAGTCGAGGAATAACCTCTTGTCTTAAATTTTTATCCTTAGGAAACGCCCCATATTGATAATTTCGGAATTGCTTTCAGGATGGCTTGTGCGTTTTGCTATTATGGACTTGTTCTGATGACAACTGAATTGTTTGAAACATCTAGTGTTCTGTGTTCTGACAAACAAAGATCTTCAGTGTCTTTAGTTGATACATGTGCAGCTGAATGTAAGCAACTTCAGACAACAGACTACATGGACCTGTTATGGACAACATTAGCAGAATTTCCAGGTATGGTATGCTACAGTATAATGGATGGAAGATTACTACATCCTCTGTGATCACTAATCAATTGTTTGCCCTACACCACGGTCGTACAGACAGGTCTGGGAACTCTATGTGTGACATGAGTCTCTTACATGTCGCCAAACTCGTAGTCCCTCGCTCAGCCACCAGCTGGCGTTTGGACCGAAGTATGGCAACAATCACATTATTAAGTAAAAGAATTTTTCTCGTAACGCAATATTTACTATTCTGATTTGAGACAGGAATAGAACTGTTAATCTTGTCAAAATGTATTACTCACCTTAAAAATAACTTCCCCTTTTTCGCACACATAAAAGACCTCGTTAAAACGATTTATATCCGGAATCGCAAGCATCCACTTTTTTCGCATTTCCGCATCTTTCGACACTTTAAAAACAGAAGTTTCTTGCTTTACACTTTTGTTCCCCGTTTTGCATTTCGGCACAATGCACGGTTTCGTAATTTTTTTCTAAAAACTCCGGTCCGTGTGTTTACATGTCAACAATGACAGTTGCCAGAGAACATGGTCGTATACGTGCCAGAGATCATTCCTCGACTCATGCGCCACCCTTTTGGTACTACGCGACAGTTTACGCTTAGCGGACTCACTTCTCACATAGGAAACAGCTTCGAGTTCCCAGACCTGTATATACGACCGTGCCCTACACCCACTAAAACAGTTCCCTAAATAATATCAATGTTTATAATAGGCCTAAATACAGTAAGGTCGAATTATTTCCAACTCTTGTCCATTTCATCTTTACACAATGCAGTAAGTGAGATTAATTATTATGAAATTTTTAGGAATATTCATCACTATTTTTATAATAGAAAGATTTGGAAGGAAAAAGACGATGGCTGTACAATTTATTGCCTATGCTATTTGCTGTAGTTTTCTTGTTGTTTGTACATCAAAGTAAGTATTGTACCAAATACTGTACTTTTAAAAAGTTTGTGACCAATTTTCAGGAATTAGGACACTCATGTGAAATGTTCATTTGTTCAGTAAGCTCTTGGCTTCAATTAATTTTGATTAACATTATTGCCTGATAGTTATTTCTCATTCTAGGCAAAACAGGGATGGTCATTAGGAAACAGGTCGAGCGATGCGCAAACACTTTCCTAAATAACCAAATTTGCAATAATATTGTTTATTTCCATTCTGTCAATAATTTTTCCCAAGTCTAACTAGTGAAGGTTTGGAAAAATTATTTGCCAACAACATTGCTCAATAAATTTATAAATCTAGTAATAATTGTCCTAATTTCTGAACATTTTGTAGGCGTGCTCAGGCTGCAATTTCCACTACACCTCCTCCCCCCCTCCACCTAGGTTCGGGACCTGCCGAAATTCGCTCCACCAAGCGAAACTATCGAAACGTGGAACTCTTTACCTAGTGAGTCGAATATAACCTGCAAAGTTCCATCCCACCCCGATGTTCCGTGCACATTATAGGTTTTCCTTTCGTGTAGTCAAAATATATATATTTTTTAATCCAACTTGAGGGCGTATGCCTCCACTTAATTTCAAATCTAAATTCTATACATTTTGATTTTTTCAGGAGATCTTTTCTAACAATTATGTTATTCCTTGCGCGAGGCATAATAGCAGGAGTTTTCCAAGCAGCTTATGTGTATACCCCAGAAGTGTATCCAACATCTCTTAGAGCAGTTGGTGTAGGATCTTGTAGTGCTATGGCGAGGTTAGGTGCTATGGTCACTCCATATGTGGCGCAAGTAAGTTTTTGCAGTTTTCTTAGTGGCGGATGTTCCAAGACGTTATTTTCGAATGCGCTCAATTCCTTACACTTACTTGTATCTTTTTGATTGCACTTTTTAGGTGTTATTGAAATCGTCAATAAGTTTTGCCACAACAATTTACACAATAGCAGCAGTTTTAGCAGCTATTGCCTGCTTAGTTCTACCAATAGAAACAAGGGGAAAGGAATTGGCGGAAAATATTCAGCAAGAGCCGAGTAATGCTACCAATACTAGGCAAGCATAACAATTTACCTCTTCTATCAAGACTGGTTCAGTATTATGACACTGTGGTAACTAAAATTTGATTAAACCAAAGTAAATGTACTTAATAATTTTTACACTAGATTTAAGTATTTATTGCTGTTATTAAATTATTTACATTAAATATACTAATTTATTAATTAATTTGACTTGAACTAAGTCTACATTTATGTGATAAATGGTGCTGGCAATTTCTAATTTTATAATAAATGACTGTCTTCAGGTTGATTTTTTTTCTTTTGGAATTTGCAAGGCTGTGAGTTGTTTATTGTGATACTATTATGAATATTTGATATAAATTGTGTTTCAAATATCTAGGTAATTTAGAAGAGACGGAAATATATAAGCGGAAAAGCAATTTAATGAATTCAGATTTATCTCAAGCCGAGTATAACCCCTTATACAGTATCGGAAAGTATTTATCTTGGGGATGGTGGTTTCATGAGAGCGTAAAGAATAGCTTGCTATATGTTGAGAGAGCATTACAATTTCAGTGCTGTCAGCTGTGTAGGACGTCGGTATCATAACAGCACCAGTCGGGAGAATGTGCGAGTCGCTGTGTACGCCTTGGGTGGGGTAAGCGGAGGGGCGCACAGCAGTGTATCTCTCTTGTTTGTTTTATTATCATATCATTACGTTCCTTGTTGCACTTGTAGATTTCTGTCTATACCCCAGAAGAATTGTTTCCGATACTGTATACCCTATTAATTCCAAATAGTATTTAAACATAGATATTTTGGTTTTATAATTTAGTTTACTCTCGTGACGGCTAATTGATAGATGAACAGTTCTCAGTACTTTGAGAGTATTTTCAGTGGCTAAGGGTGATAGTTTATTATTTATGGTAGATTCACAGTGAAGTCTCAGTTCATTCGTGCGTTTACTTTTGGGTAATTACATTAACTGAATATCTAAGAGGGCATACTGTATAATCTGCGAGCGCCAATAATAATAATAAATATATTATCTTCGAGAAGGAATTCAAGGTTTGTACGTTATTTACAGGTTTATTTTTGGATGCAATAACAAACTGTTTTCATCGTTATATGGTCAAACGATGGACACCAGATAGTCCATATACTCCGGCTATGATGGATAGGAGCCCAGGTCCTAGAAGGTGTAGAAATGGGTAGCTGGCAAACGAAAAGGCAATATAAACTATTTTTCCGTATTTTCCCATGCAAACATGCGGTTTAAATCGCGTGTTCCAATGCGCCACCATTGGAACTGATATCGCGTCCCTTGCGTCTTTTTATATAGTATTTGATGGTTTATTGGTCAGAAGACGCTGTCGATCAAACATATTTTCATAACTGTAATTAATCAGAAATCTTATTGCATATCTATAAATCAATTGAATAAAAATACGTAATAATGCTTCTTGACCCAGCTATGAATTATACAGGGTGGTCAGTTTTTTGTAGACAAACAACAGGAGATAGAACAAGTGTTTTTAAGAAGAAAAGTTCCTATAAACATATGTCGTAGAAGGCTTCGTTTTCGAGATACAGGGTGTTGAAATTGAAAAAAAAAATTCGTTTTTTGCGAATCTCTCCAGAACCGTTTATAGTACAAAAGACAGCTTTCGTAAGCATTTTCTACTCATAGTAAGCTATGTTCTGTGCGATAAAAAAAAATTTTTTACTCTTAATTGGTGAAGATTTTGAAGGGGTAGTGGGTGTTTTTCTTCCCAACTTCTACGCCACTGAAAAAAGTACGGTTTTGAGACAAACATTTGAACCGCCAATGTTTTCTACACAAAAAAGGTACTACTGGTCATAAGCTCTAAAGTTGACCGTTTTCGAGAAAAATTAACTTTTATGTTGAAAAACATGGTCAATTCTTACTAATTAAACAAAATTTATTCAAACGTTAGAACAAGTAACAAAACCAAAGGATTGACCATGTTTTTCAACATAACAGTTGATTTTTCTCGAAAACGGTCAACTTTAGAGCTTATGACCAGGAGTATATTTTTTGTGTAGCAACATTGGCGGTTCAAATGGTTATCATTTTCCAGGTCTGTAAATCATAGTCATCAAGTCAGATTTATATTAATTTAATTAACTAAAACCCTTGCAATTTCCTACATGCGGCTTTATAATGTTAAAATTATATTTTAGGTAGAATACGCAAATAGCAATATTTCTAATAAGGTCCGACAACCATTTTCAATTACCTCGTAAATCTTTAACGTCTCATCGTTCGAAAGTAGATACTTTAGCGTTATATGTTTTGGTTTGTCGTATACAGACTTTGTTGACATGAATTCTTATATTATAAGAAAATTGCTAAGCAGTGGATTCTTGATACATATTACAATGCATTTCTGTAGCGTCCTCATGTAATAAAGTGGTATTTTGTTAACGTTACAACTTTTGTCCTTATTATAGCATGTTTGATCATTATTTGTTAACGTTACAATTGTTTTCCTTATTACGACGTGTTTGATCATTATTATTATGCAATGGTGAAACTAACATCCCCCATTCGCATTTTATTACGTTCGGCAGAGATAATTTTCTCTGCGTTAAGTGGCTTTCTATGGGTTATGCGCATAGAACAACTGTGGGCAATGAGCAGAGCTTACGGTCGTATATACAGGTCTGGGAACTCGAGGCTATTTCCTATGTGAGAAGTGAGTCCGCTAAGCGTCATCTGTTGCATAGTACCAAAAGGGTGGCGCATGAGTCTACGAGTTTGACGACATGTAAGAGACTCATGTCAAACATAGAGTTCCCAGACCTGTATATACGATCGTGGCTGAGCTGGTAACGCGCAATTACCAATGTTGCCATTGCATGCATAATTACTTGGGCGAGGATACTAATTGTCAATTTTTAGAATAAAAAGACGCAATACGTTATGTGACGTCACCGCTTCAGTTTATTGGATGTATAAAGTTATACAGACTTTCTGTTGAACGCCATGTGAATTTAACTGTGTTGACAATGCTTACATGGACAGTGTCGTACATACCGTAGATATTTAAAAATTAAATTCTGAAAAAAGGATCAATTTGCGCAAGATAGTGTGAAATGCATAGCATGCAGTGTGTAGATCACGTGAGTATAGTCACAATTTGTGTAGGGAAGAAGGCAATTATTTTGATATAACTCCAATATCTGGTGCTTAATCAAAATTACACAAATGAGATATAATGTATACTTCAATTGAAAATGCATGTTTATAATATAATTCAATTGTCATTTTATTGATCTTTGTCATTTTTTCCTTTCCCTGGTTCATCTTTTGGAGTTATCTCTTTTTTGTTTAATGATTCCTTCCCAGATATTTGTTTCGATTCAGTTTTCAAATTATCTTTCTGATCAACACTTGCCGCATCAGTTGGCTTTTCATTTTTCACTCCACTATTTTTGTCTATTACAAATAAAGAGGTCTCAAAAAAAGACACAATGGAAGAATGTGATCCACGTTTTGCTTCTTCCAATGGAGTTCTCCCAAACCGATCCAATGCGTTTATATCTGCACGACCTATTTTAACCAGAAATTCAGCGCATTCTTCATTACCCTCGGCCGCTGCCAAATGTAAGGGGGTCCTTTTATCATAGTCAGCAGAATTCATGTCTGACCCCATTAAATAAAACCTACCAAATGAAATCACATATAAATTCTTTTTTACTGTGCAAATTGAGGAAATAAAATTTGTGAATAACTTGCAGTTCCTAAAGTTTAACATAACTTTGACAATTATCTGAAGTGAATTTTTTTAATTGGACCTCTCGAGAAGTCGATCAATAATTTATTCAAATTGCAGTGGAAGATACTAGTGTTAATTGATGAATGTTGCAAGACTGGATTCGTAAAATCTCATTAATTCAGGATAAAATTTCACTGGCGAATCTTAGATTAGAATAGAATAAAACTTTATTTACAAACAGCCAATGGAATTACAAAATTGTTCATTGTAGTTGGAAATGTGTCACGATAGAATGAAAATGAGATACAAAATTTAATTTACCATCACAAAAGGAATTCATCAGCAACATATGTGTAGTGTGCAAACATTTGTATTGGTCGATATATATTCTATGTTAATATTTGATCTAACTGATCGAAAATGGACTATTTTTGTCTTATTTTTATTTAAATTCAATTCATTTTTAGTTGACCAAAATCAGATTTTATTGCGAAGTTGCTGTTGTCAGCATAACTGGCAATTGTAATATCAATATCTAAAGACTTAATGAAAAAAAGAGATCGTTTGAACAGATAATGAATAAAAAGAGATCGTTTGAACAGATAATGAATAAAACTGGTCCTAAGATTGAGCCTTGAGGTACTCCTTTATAAAATTTTTGCTTTTGGTACCGTTGTGTAATTTAACGTATTGTGAACGTCCACTCGTATAAGATCTGAAAAGATGGTTAGCTTTACCATGAATACCATATCTATACATTTTATAGAGAAGAATTTCATTGTCAACACAATCGAAAGCTTTACTGAAATCAACGAATATTCCTAAAGCAATCAGCTTTTTATCAATAGAAACAGTTACATCTAATAGAAAATCACAGAGAGCTATATCAACTGATTTGTTTTTTGTAAATCCATGTTGGACAGGCAAAATAAAATGCTGATAGGACGGTAATTGGATGCGTCTGTCGGATCACCTTTTTTTAAGAATGGCACGACCATTGCAAGTTTTAGCTTTGAAGGAAGTGTTGCATTGTTGAGTGAGCAATTTATAAGAAACATCAAAGGTTTTGCTAGATGTGTTCTACAGTTCTTCAGAATATTCGAAGATATATCGTCAGTTCCACATGTGTTAGAGGTTTTAAGTTGTTGATAATATTAATATTAATTATGTTCGATTCAGAAATATTAGAGAGAAAAAAGGAATTTGTTATTGTAGGAACATTATTTCCCATGAAATTAAAGTCAATATCGTCCTTTATTGTGTCGATATTAATTTATAAAGTAAGTATTCAGAATATTGGCCGATTCAATATCAGATAGACAGACTTATATTTATGTATGAATATTCAAGTGGGCGAGAGAGAGAGAGAGAGAGAGAGAGAGAGAGAGAGAGAGAGAGAGAGAGAGAGAGAGAGAGAGAGAGAGAGAGAGAGAGAGGAATATAACTATTATATTATGTACAAATAGAAATAGTAATGATTGATACTTGCTTTCTTAAAGTACTCAGATCTCCGTTAGCAGCTGCTAAGTTGAGATTGAAAATTCTTTCTGCATTGTTCGGGTCGTCAATATAATTCTTTCTACATTGCCGTGTGTAATCAAATCGACGATAAGAAGAATCGTATTTGTGGAAATTAAACCGTTTATCCATTTCCTGCAGGAAGTATGACATTATAGGTTATGGTATAAAAACTATTATTTTTGAATTGCGAAAACGTCGTATCAATATGTCGAAATTTTTTTTTTCAGATATACAATATGTCACTAAATTGGAACCATATGAAAAACTTTTTTATTATTAATTTAAGGAAAAAAGTTATTCTTCATAAGAAGTTCTGCATGTTCTAAAATCTAAAATACAATCATCAGATATTAAATTTTTTCAGTCGTATACGCGGTTTGTCAAAAATGAATTTTACTCAAGTAAAGTACTTTTATATTTGACAATATCGAAAATTCTTATAAAGAAAAGTTGATCAGAACTAAAAACTGCGTTCAAATATGCAATTACATCCATTTCCATTGAAAAATTAGGTTTCGTTATTTTTTACAATTTTTTTTATTTTTAATGAACATTTCTTGTGATTATGAAACATAACAACTAATATTACATGTAACTAAAGTTAAATTTGCATTGATATTGTAGACAAAAAAGAAAAAATAAATTTTTCAATGTAAATACATGTAATTGCATTTTTGAACGTAGTTTATAGTTCTGATCAACTTTTCTTTATAACAATTTTCATATTCTCAAATAAAGGTACTTTACTCTTGAGTAAAATTCATATTTTTTGACAAACCGCGTATACGACTGAAAAAATTTAATATCTGATGATTGTATTTTAATTTTAGAACATGCAGAATTTTTATGAAGAAAAACTTTTTTCCTAAAATTAATAATAAAAAAGTTTTCCATATGGTTCCAAGTTAGTGAGACATATTGTATAAACAGATCATTTGAACCATATGGTAAAGTTAAACACTACTATGTTGATGTCACTATTATTTGTAACGTTACTCGAGTTTTCAACGTTATTACAGCTTCAGACAATATTCAAGTATAATTAAAATACAAAACTTCAACTACAAATATACTATAAATATATAATTTCTTACTTCACTAAATTGAAGACCTCTTACTGAATTTCCCATTTTATCCAAGCGAGGAGAGTACAACGCAACTCCCATTACATCTTGTATAACTAACATCATTGCTCCACTAACAGCAGATTTTGCGGGAATCCCAACCTGTAGAGATCAAATCTTATACTACTGTATGAGTTACCACTGTGGAATGTAATATAATATGATTTAGTTCACATTATCATCATCCTTTTTTCCACTTGAAACTATGACTTATCTAAAGCACTTTTCAACTGCGACGCAGCCATTATCAAAGACGTATGTAAGCTAATATTCATCCTTTAAATCTACAACTTACCTCAAAAGCAAATTCACCTGAATAGTCGTACATACCACAACTGTACATCAATGATAATATACGCCTTATGATCAATGGTATGAACATTCTCTCGTTCGTTAAAGGACATACACCACCTTTTGCCAGAGACGCGGCTATTATTGCTAACAAGTCTGTTGTTAGTTCTAGCGAACAACTCTGAAAATAATTCCCAAAGGTCTTGGTATAAATAGCTAACAAATTGAAAACTGAACTAAACCATCGTTGGTGGTTCCGAAGATGGTGCGTAGAGGTCGTGTCGATTTGTTTCGAATTCCTATAACAATTATCGAGTCAGTGTATTTGACATCAGAGCCACATAGATGTAATATCCTACTCTGTGGCAGAGGTGCCCCTATGATGACCATAGAGATGAGGATATAGAGTTCTTGAGTTCCATAAGCGCAATGCGTTACAAAAAGACCCTCTCTAAGAAATTTGAAGGCATTCTTTCTCTTTTTAATTCTCGGGCCTCTTTCTCGCACGCTCCGCCTTCGCGGGGCATATCGGGACCGAGTAGAAAGAGATAGCCTGCCTTCAAATTTCTTAGACGGAGTCAAAAATATAGCACCTTCAAGAACTCTATCTATTCTTCATCTCTATATTACGATACTAGTAATTTGAACATAGATACTTCTCTCTGTTAAGACCACGGTCGTATTTACGACCGTGGTTTAGACGGCTCATTTATTTGTGACAGAATCGTCATGATCAAAGAAACGTTTCAACATTTGCAAATGATGATGTACTGCAACAGAAAATTTGCATTTTGATATAATCTAGTTGGTTTCTTGTTCAGCCCATAGAGATATCCATCATATCTTTATGTTTAGCACCCTTTTGTACCCGAACATCGATAATTACCCATTCTAAGGATACTTTTCTAGTGCTTTTGTGATTACAAATTAAGATCACTTTATAATTACTTAGAATATATAACAATATAATCCAACATCTATCTCAAGTAAAGTTAGAAAGTATGTCCCTGAACGCGGTTAGGTAGTTATATTTTCCAGGGGTAGGTCATAGTTATTAAGGTTAGCATTAACTTTTCGCATGACTTTTTACTCCATTGACACATTGACAGACGGTACAGAATGAAAATTAAACTTTGTATTGTATCCCATAGGACCTAGACCATTTCGCTGCGAGTCAACGGATATCACGTGGTCTTTTGAGGGCTTTAGACATTCTTGATTGGCTGAGAGCCCTTCGCCCACTACTACTTCCTTGCTGAGTCGCTGCGAAAATGCAACTAGCTTAGATAGTTTATAAATCAAAGTAGATAATATAGACATGGTCTTCTTGATTTTACTTATCAATATTGCGGTAAGGATACAGAAACAGTGACACACACACTGTGTAAATAATGCGAGGCACTGGATAGCAAAAAAAAACAGATGTTAGTGAAATGAGTAAGTACTTACACGGAAATAGAATTTCATTACTTCATGCAAATTTGCTTGTTGCGGAAAGCATTTATTTTCTTTCATATAATAAGCAATGGCGTAATTCCTGTCAGCACTTTCCAGTTCCGATAAATAAACTGCGTTGCTGAAACCTAAAGCTTTACCACCGGCAAGTCTCTGAAATTTTGCAATAAAATATTTTTACTCACGCCACAGAATAAATAATGTGTGCCTATACTGATTGACACACATATGATATAAAGAATAGAGGACCAGAGAATTCTAAAGCATTGCTCCAATTTATTTTTGTGCTTTTAAAATAAAATAAAATATTTTTATAAAAAATATAAAAATTTTCAAGAATATAGAAAAAAGTAAACAAAAATCCCACGTGACGCGTATACTGCTAGAGTATAAATAGTTTAGATGGCGCACACATGTGTAATGCCTTACCGCACAAAAAATAAACTGGAGCCGTTCAATTTACATTGGGTATATAGGCCTCTGGTACTCTATTCTTCATCTCTGTGAGATTGACATACAATTTGTATAACAATCATTAAGACTGAGTGATCGCTAGTGAACGAATTCGTTTCTTGACCGACCGGTTGCTATAATAATTAGCGAAGATATCAAAGAATGTAAAATACAGAACAGCGTAACTTGTATTAATAATATGACATGTGTTTCTGAGAAAGTTCTAAATGTGATTGATTTTGGAAACTAACCCGGGAGAACATTGCTGCTTGGTGTATCGAACCTACGCTATAGAACCAAGCGGCAAGGTTATCGCAGGTTACACTGAACGAGGAATTACGGTGCAGACAGAACACTGAAACACTGCTGTCGATTAATAAGGAGTAAATAATCATTTAATTTAGTTAATCCAAGCAAAAATAAATGATTAATTGTTTAATTTTAATGTTAATAGTCGATTATTTCAGCAGTTCGATTAATCGTTGCCATCATTAATCGCATCGCGGTTTGAAATGCTGCCCAGGGTAGAACAACATGCAATATTGTTTGTAACATTAACAAATTAAATGAAAAGTAAATATCCTTACAAATCAGTTATTGGTTTTTACATAGCGGAATCGAGCTGTCATATTTTTTATTGCTCTTAGTTTTTGCTGCAATAATTTGTTGATGCTAATAAATCCTTCCAAGAAATGAAATTTTATGCTAATTCATAACGCAATGGGTAACAATAATAAAAATATAGTCGCAAGTTTTCTTTAAAATTTTCCCAATGTACGAGTTATAGAAACCAATGTATGTTCCAATTTCCGTTATTGCGCCTCACCATCGTCACTTTTAGATACGATTTATTAAGTCTTACCGAGAAATAATCCAATAGGTTTTCGAATTTCTCACTAGCTGTTTTACCAAATGTCGGCGTGATGCTATCGAGCAATGAACATACAACAATTGCTCCCGCATTTATCATGGGATTATGCGGTTTTTCTGAAAAAATAACACTAGCTTTACGCATAGAGCAATATATAATAAGAAACAAGATTCCAAAAATTTAGACCTATCAAAGTATCAATATACCTGATTGAGGCTTATTAGAAAACATTTTCCTGCAAATTATTCTTGTAACGTATATTCTGTAGTATTACCTACTTTCGGAATTCAAAAAAAGTTCATTGAAGATCCTTCCACTTGGTTCTTTTCCTACATACTCATGAACAACTGCTGATCCCAACAAATCTAATGCTATACCATAGAGGATCGGTTTACTACAAGATTGGATACTGAATATTTCTTTGCTATCTCCTATAGAAAATCGTTGTCCATCAGTTGTGCATACGCTTACGGACCATAGTTCAGGATTTACTTTACTCAATTGTGGTATATAAGTAGCCACCTGGGAATAAAATAGCATTCTATTTAATTATATGTTTCTGATGAAATCGGATAAAAAATCTTACAGTCCCGTTTCTATTCGGTATACATATGTTGTATATCAACTCAATCTCCTTAGAAAACGTTTCAAAATCCTCTACGACCAATGCACGTTCAAACGCTTGCGTTAATATAGTTATATTTGCCTCTACAGCCCTGAAAATAGTAATAGTATTATCTGAATATGAACAAATGATGCTTTCTTAGTTCTTGTTCTTAAATAGTTTGTATTATTGAAATTTGGCGACGTTCGCTCGGATTGAAAAAGTTATATATAACTCAATCGAAGATTTAATATTGCGTCTTAAATTGATACTTTACATACGGTTATTCAAATCTTCAAATACAAACTAATATCGAAATATTAGACTAACTCATGTGTTATTATTGAGTACTTTATTTCTTTACCATTCACAAAACATAAATTCTATCAAAAATGTTTGGAATGATCTCTCGAGACATTGCGGCTTCATGAGGTCCCTGATAGTTCACTAAACTAACAGTTAACTGTCATTCAGATTCAACTGTTAGTTGATACAATCTATGAGGTTAACCGGTAGTTCATCGTTAACGCTCCAGTCAACTATACACGTCGTTCTTTTATACCAGTCAATGTGCTGGTCAAGTCATCTACAACAGCTCTACCTTTTTTGCTCATTTCGCGTGAATGATGCTCCACCAGTTCCTTAATTCAAATATACGCGGCTGTTGAATCGATAGTTTATTTATTATGTTCTGTGAACTTATATTTATATTTATCGCTGGGGTCCACGCTGAGTGTTCTATGCGTAAGGACGCTAGTATGTTTTTTTGTTTTGTTGTTGATTTTAATAAAGTAACGAATTGTTTATGACGTTTATATAGTCGATATTTTTGTTGCTGTAATTTTGATAAACTTATACCATTTGGATTGGCATTTCGCCAGCGGATTTACAACCCCAAGAAATAGCAGTGCTATCCAACATAAAAGCGGCTTATGAATTTAAATGAATGCAAATCTAATCCTTACACTACATGGATGTCTATACCCGGTACTATCCAAATTCCTATACAACAATAGAATTATTCAGAATTATGAATTCTATATATTAATATAAACGAAATCTGAAATTTATGATCAATATACGAGTTTTCCATTAAATAATTAGTCAATATTTTAGAGCTTCGTTACAATATTAATCAATGCTTTATGTCATGTGAAGGTTTATTTTAATTGACACTATGTTATGTAGTGGTCTTTCACGGATATTATGTGGCTGTCTGTCATGTAAATGTTAGCTATCTTGTTAGGGGGTTGTATGTGGTCTGGCAAAGAGAGTCTGAACAGGGATAATGAACCATCGATCTATCGAGCTGTCTGTCATGAAAACTTTACGTGATATCTGCCAAGTTTTAAGTCGGTCCACTTTATAGTTTTGGAGATTTCGTGATGAATAGGTGAGTGAGTGATATTTGTCTTCTATATGGATACAGATAGATCAAGCATTGAGTCTGGAGTTTTGTGGAAAAGGAAGTCCCTTGAGAGAGAGGGAATAACAAACTACCCAGGAATTTCGCCATCTACATGCGGGAAATGACGATCCATGCAAATTCATCCTCTTCGCAGTTTTCACGCGAGATTAAGGTAGATAACATTCTAGAAACTTGTATATTTAGTCAGTAGCGTAAATAGCTTTGAAACAAGAAATATGATGCATTAGTTGAAAGTGAAATGAGATAATGCTATAAACATAAATGAGTGGCGTACAAAATGAATTAATATTCGTAACTATTGTATCCTCGTAAAACTGTCATGAGCTAGAGTTTTCATTGTCTGAAAAAATTTATACGTAATCGGTTATTCGACGAAGATATTGTTTGAATTAATTTCTAGGCCAGTGGTGGAAACTTTTTTCTTGGTCGAAACATACGCGACGAAGGTTTATTAACGATTCTTATAAGAAAGATCGCGCTGAATACGATGACGGTATTACAACATTTCGAAACCGCGAGCTTCATTGTTCCGGTTATGACTTTAGAGAGAAAACTATTTTTTCTGCAACTAAGCGATATTTTTATTTTATAATTTGCAAAAATATAATAATATTGCAATTTGTCCATATTTGCGAGCTGAATTCAAATGACGAGGGGTGGGGCTTGCCAAGACCAATATCGCATAAGGCAGCCTAGTCCTGGTTAGAACCGTGACAGGGAGAGTCCTCGAGGGTACTAGGCATAGATAACTCTTCTGGCAGTACAGTTATATGTCAGAAATCAAGAGATTACGCAAAGCTTGTAATCTACTGGCTAATTATATATGCGAATCGGCCGTGTTGATGATACACAAAAGACGAAGACTGATGATAGAGGCAGCGTCCAAAGCAGAATTTGAACAATGATAGTGACATGCCCATTGAACTTATTATCATTTGGAATCGGGTGGAATGTGAACATGCAAAGGCCTTCCTTTAATGGCACAAAGATATAAGTATATGTCATTGGCATTAACAATTGATTTGTAATGTGATTATGTACCTTGTAAAGTTTTCTGCATCGATACCATTAAATTGTGGCTGCAATTCTGCTTCTATTACCTTAAATTCATGTAGCATCGAGTGTAATCTAGGATCATCTTCTAACAAGCCAGTTTTCTTCAATTGCTATAACAACATCGAAATATGAGCCAAGACAAATAATGTTTGATATTATTAGTACGTCCATGGTGAACACGGGAATCGCCTGTGGGGCGCGTTGAACCTCCTCAGTATATAGTAGGTGAAATATAGAAGAACTGTGTACATGCGGCTGCATAATTACCACATATACATTTCGATACCAGGAGTCGCGAATTCTAGCAGTGCGGGTTTCCTTCAATATCATCCTATATTAATATGTAATTTATGGAATTGTTCAGCAGTCTTACAATCATAAATGTGCAACTTTTTGTGCTCAAATACTTACAGCTAGGAAATATGGCACTTGCACTTTATCAGTATCAGGATTTTTGAGGGAATTAAATAGCAACCTAATTTTTTCTTGAACACTAGCTCTAAAAAATTAATACTTTTTACAAAATAGAGATGTATAATAATAATCAGCACGTCAGAATAAATCATACTTACGCACTATATTCCGACGTATATAGTTCCCTTCAGATTCCAGAATATGAAAAATGTTACATTAACAATTCACATGAAATCATCTATCGATTTGTATACCTTAAACCTATTGTGAAATTCACTCCGTTATTTGCTTTTCTTCTACCAAATATTGTTCTAAATAATGTGTTTGTATGATTCAAAATAAACTTTACCATTTTTGAAATGTTTCGATTAATATATCAAGTGTCATTATTATGACAGCAACAAGATCATCTTAGTTTTAGAATAGCTCTAGCTTCTTGTCTGCTTACTGTTTAGTTTGGTTCTGCTACGATCCTAGTTAAATGATATTTTTATCTAGGGCTATGATCGAGATCTAGTGGTGCCATCTTACGATTGCTTCAGATCAGATACGTTACACAGAGAACATAATTTCAGTTTTCTGTGTCCTTAAGAAATGCTATTCTCATTTCTCATCATACTAAAGCTCTACTACTACCATAGAGATGAAGACTAGAGTTGTTGACGGCGATATTTTTTGACCCCATCTAAGTAATTTGAAGAGAGGCTATCTCGTTCCAATCGAAGGACTTCTCTTTCTACTCGCTCGCGATATGTCGCGCCCACTTATGCTTCGTTTTTTGATGACGAACGTATCATAGAGATCTATGGTAATGCGCAGAAAGAAGGCGGAGCAAACAAGAAAGAGAGGTCCGAGAATTAGAAAGAGATAGCTTTCTTCAAAATTCTTAGATGGGGTCTTTAACTTCTGTTTTTAAAGTGCTGAAAGATGCGGAAATGCGAAAAAAGTGGATGCTTGCGATTCCGGATAGAAATCGTTTTAACGAGGTCTTTTATGTGTGCGAGCATGTATAACGAAAAAGGGGAAGTTATTTTTAAAGTGAGTAATACATTTTGACAAGAGTAACAGTTCTATTCCTCTCTCAAATCAGAATAGTAAATATTGCGTTACGAGAAAAATTACTTTACTTAATAATGTGATTGTTGCCATATTTCGATCCAAGCGCTTGCTGGTGGCTGAGCGAGGAACTACGAGTTTGGCGACATGTAAGAGACTCATGTCAAACATAGAGTTCCCAGACCTGTATGTAGGACCGTGGTCAATGTTACAAGTATAGTTCTGTGCTTACAAATATACTAGAATTTTTGACATTTGACAAATTGACATAATTGTCGTGATCATCTGATAAAAACAATTAGCATAACCTTTAACCGGGGATTTCATTAATATTTAAAACTCAATGTAATTTTACCAAGTATTTACATCCTGTTAATCAATTCTTCATTTGTAACTAAAACCTTACATGAAGATTCAATCAGAAACGTCATATTGAGTTGTGTTATAGTGAGCAAACCACCTTTTATCAATCTAATTGCCGTTCTATTCCATAATTTGAAAAGTTTATGTTCTATTGTTTTTTGAACGTTGGTCGTGGACGGTGCATGTAAGTGGAACTCTGTTATAGAGGTCAAAGGTTAAAACGTTTTAGTTGCTATTTAATGGAGCCTAGTACTTTCTTCAACTATGAAACACTTGTTCATGCTACTGCAGGAGCTGTTGTATGTATTTGAATACATTTTTAATATAAGGAACATCACCTACTTTATTCTTTTCAGGGCAATATCATAGCTGCAACTTATGTCTATCCCTTGGACAATATTAAACTACGGAAGCAGTGTAAGTAATTATCAATAACTATGATCACTTCGTGCTCAATGTGCATTTCTTAAAAAACCTATTCTGGTATTTATTGAAAGAAAAGAATTCATCAGTATAGGAAAGAACAATATATCAGAATGATCTGATGTCAATTATTCCTTCTATGAATATATTTTTTTATGAATGTACTACATGTGCAAACACAATAGAATAATTTCAAACTTTCTCAATTGCCTCAGTGTAGCTTTCATCATTTGTTGATTTTAATCATTATTCAATCAATTATGCCATATTTTAAGTATTCACATAATTGTCACATAGCACATACCATTATTGTGGTATGGATGATTTAGATCACTTCTGTAACAATAACTGTGAATCACTTGTTTTCAATTTTGTTCATTCATTACTAGGGCACAGCAAAAACAAATCTATTAATTAACCATTAATCAACAATTGTTTTTATTTGAATTGTGACTAAAGTGGATATTATTGATGAGAATCGACGACCACTAAGGAGCTGATAATATGAAACACATCAGTGAGATGTCTCAACATTAAAGTTCATACAAATTATGAATTGAATTAAATTTTCTGTCATTCAATTGCCTCCTCAATAAATTGTATTGAGTCACGTGATTTGCGTATATACATACAGAATGTTTTCCAATATTGTACAGATTATTGCATTACAGTGGGGGATGCTACACTTGCTGACAAAACTGCATTTCAAGCAATATGCTACTTACTAAAGACAGAAGGAGTGTAAGTTTTTATTCCTTTTATTTCTTTTCTTCTTTCTATGATTATGTATGTATTACCAAATACCTAATAATATGAACCTGTTTAGAAATTTTCAGAGAATGAAAAATCGTAAAAACACTGTTTGTTGTGAATAGTAATGATGTAGAGAAAAACAAAATGCTGACTTCCATTTGTGTTATCTAGCATTGTCAAAAACGTTAGTTTCTTATATTTAATTAGGTCTGGTTGTTCTAACTTGATATCTTGCATTTATGAAGCCATTTCACAATAAGTTGACTTATTTTATTTATTCTCAGAATTACAGGCACTAGTGGCAAACCTATAACCGTTTGAGAGCTTCAAACATACTTTTTTATAATTCATTATTATAAATATTAACATCTATAACAAAGATTCTTGACCCAGGTATGAATTATATATAAATTCTCGGGAAATAGGTCACATTAACACTTCTACTTTATATTTTCTCGTCTTTACGTACGTTTCGGTTTCACGACCATCATCAGAAGACTTATTATGTCTAAAACTGGATTACTTAAAAACTAATTGTATTACACAAAGCGTCCTTATCGCACCAATTTCAATTAAATTGCCCACGTCGCCGAAACGAACAGAAACAGGAATAATCGAAATTGTAACACCTCAATGTTTTAAGTATAATACATCAAGAATCCACTGTTATGCAGTACTCTTAATAAATGCGTGTTCATGTCGACAAAGTCTATCAACGACTAGAAACGAGAACATTAAGTTCAAGTATTCACTTTTAAACCAGATGTTAGATTTACGAGCTAATAGAAAAAGGTTTGTCCATTATTGGTGATATACTTGACATTCTACCTAAAATATACTTTTAACATTGTAAAGACGCATGTAGGTTTTTATTTAATTAAGTTAGAATAACCCCCCTTGCTAAACACTGCTTTGATTATAACCATCAATTCGATTACAATAATGTTAATATTTTAACTAAGGAAACCAATTATTATAAAAGATCTATTCTGGAGATGATTCACATAAAACGTGACTCCAAATCTGTAAATCGTAGGACAGATATTCAGACGCTAAGTCAGATTTATACTAACTACAATTTGGACATATTAATTTATACATTGTACAAAGGGATGGAAGTTAGACCTATTAGAATCATTGGAAATATTGAATAAACAAATTAAAACTATTTCATTTGCTTAATGACCAAGATAATCTGATTATACCGCATACATGTAAATGCATCATACTATATAGACTGTAAAATGACAGGATATTCACTGGTTTTTGTTTGATAAGCAATAGAAGAATATAAATGTTCTTGCTAATTTTATTAAACATTTTACACATGTATTTTTGTTTCAAACCTGTCTACAGAATTACAGACTGAAACCAATTATTCACCTCATGGAGAAAAAAAATCCTATTCTCATTATGTTGATAAACCATTTATCACTTCCTCCATCGAATATTTTAACCAGTAATTATCATTTTGATTTTAGTAAATTATTTCAAAGCTAATATCATTGTAAAATTAAATTATTCAAATACATTTCAAGAAACAATGAAAAATATATTTTGCTGTATTTCATTACGTTGCTGTTATTTTTTGTCCTAAATTTGAATTTATTTTACATGCAATTTCATTCTTCCAGGGATGCCCTATACAGAGGGATGAAACCGTCAATAGAGTCCATCGGAGTGTCAAACTTTATTTACTTTTACACATTCCATGGATTGAAATCTCTACAATTGCGGAAGTTCAATTTCCAGAGCACAGCCAAGACTGATTTGTTATTGAGCATGTGCGCTGGTGTTGCCAACGTGTTGCTTTCAAGCCCTCTATGGGTCGTAAATAGTCGTCTGAAAGTTAGCAAAGAAGAACATTATTCAGGTCTAATCGACGGCATGATTCATATCGCCAGCACTGAGGGTCTCCAAGCGCTATGGTCGGGATTGATTCCATCGCTGGTTTTGGTTGCAAATCCTGCTATTCATTTTACCGTGTACGAGGCGCTAAAACGGCGAGTGACATCAAATTCTGCCTTTACTTATTTTGTCTTGGGTGCTTTGTCAAAAGCTGTTGCAACGGTTGTCACGTACCCGTTGCAGCTGGCCCAAGCGAGACAGCGACATACGAAAGAACAGAAAATTAACACAGCAGCTCTGTTATTGTCAATTTTAAAGACAAAGGGACCAGGGGGCTTATACAGCGGCCTCGAGAGCAAGTTGTTACAAACAGTTCTTGCTTCAGCTCTGGCATTCATGACATACGAGAAGATAGCACACTACGTGTTCATAATTTTAATGAAAAGAGTTTAGTTGCTGTTGCGGAATGGATTGTAAGTATGTATAATGCATTATTAAAGAACTGATCTTGATATTCAATTAAAATTGGGTCTAGAAAAGTGTGTGTTGTTATCGGTCACAGAAATGTTTTACATCTGGCAATAATAGATAAATAGTGTGCGTGGCAAGTCATTTGATTTGGTTACTGATTTTTATATAATTGTTTGGACA
The DNA here is from genome assembly GCA_958510875.1 of Endomychus coccineus. NCBI lineage: Eukaryota > Metazoa > Arthropoda > Insecta > Coleoptera > Endomychidae > Endomychus > Endomychus coccineus. The sequence goes on along the minus strand of OY294068.1, from coordinate 21,829,790 downwards.
GTAGAAGAAACTTCGCATTCATCCGCAGGAACCACGGTCGTACATACAGGTCTGGGAATTCGTATGTTTGACATGAGTCTCTTACGCGTCGCCAAACTCGTAGTCCCTCGCTCAGCCACTAGCTAGCGCTTGGATCGAAGTTTGATGTCAGGATTAGGCGCCATATCGTTCAAATTTCAAGCCCCACAATACAAAGATTGATTGATAATAACCGCACATTTTAAGTAAAATAATTTTTCTCGTAACGTAATATTTATTATTTTGATTTGAGAGAGGAATAGAACTGTTACTCTTGTCAAAATGTATTACTCACCTTAAAAATAACTTCCCCTTTTTCGTTATACATGCTCGCACACATTGAAGACCTCGTTAAAACGATTTCTATCCGGAATCGCAAGCATCCACTTTTTTCGGATTTCCGCATCTTTCGGCACTTGAAAAACAGAAGTTTCTTGCTTTACACTTTTGTACCCCGTTTTGCATTTCGGCACAATGCACGGTTTTGTAATTTGTTTCTAAAAACGCAGGTATTCCTTGGGTTTACAAGTCAAGAATGACAGTTGTCAGAGAACAACATTCTTCGACTACTGCGTCACCCTTTTTGGTACTACGCGACAGTTGACGCTTAAAGCGGAGTCATTTCTCACATAGGAAACAGCCTCGAGTTCCCAGACATGTATGTACGACCGTGGCAGGAACTATTTTCCCTTCTTTTTTATTATATGTAAATTCTCGGGAAATAGGTCACACTAACACATATGCTTATTATTTTCGTCTTTACGTACGTTTCCGTCTCACGACCATCATCAGAAGACGTTTTATGTCTAAAACGGGATTTCTTAAAACTAATTGTATCGCACCAATGTCAATTAAAAATGCCCACGTCGCTGAAACGAACAGAAACACGAATAATCGAAATTGAAAAACATTAATTCTTTTTTTTATCAAAATAAGCGCCGTAAAGGTGACATTTAACAACTGAATCTGTTAATGCCTATTCGTTATTCGGCGAATCAAATCACATTTGACATGAATTGTATTTTCATTAAAGTGGGGTTACATAAGATACGAATCGGGCAAAAGTTAAATTATTTTCTCGCTGCATACATTTCAAATAATTTCACCAATTGAAACACTTTCAGACCATCGTATTGTCGGAAATCGGATGCTTGAGAATCTAACTTAACTTATCCAGATAATTTTCTCTCGATATGTCTCCCTGATTATAAGTATCTCTTGGAGGAATGAGATCTGTTTTGATCCTGCTCATACATGAAGATTGAATCTTTAATAATGTATTATTATTTTCTCTTAATAAATTGTGATATTGAATCCTATTCCGGATGATTAATATTTTCATGGTATCTATTTGATATTGTGTGTTTTGGTGTTAGCTTTATTAATATTCTGTTTGTAACTTGATCTTTGGGGTAATTTTGGCGTAGTATAAGAGTATATAAATCATTATTTAAATGATTATTAAAAAACTGAACTTGTAGTGACTCATATTGATTTTTTTTAATGGAACGGGTGTTTGGAATACTACTTTCAAAAGTTATTAATATACACTTTGGATTGCAAATCATAGGATGGCTTGACAACAATTTCAAAATAGTTCAGGTTTTATTGTCTCTCTGATTATAAGTATCTCTTGGAGGAATGAGATCTGTTTTGATCCTGCTCATACATGAAGATTGAATCTTTAATAATGTATTATTATTTTCTCTTAATAAATTGTGATATTGTATCCTATTCCGGATGATTAATATTTTCATGGTATCTATTTGATATTGTGTGTTTTGGTGTTAGCTTTATTAATATTCTCTGTTTGTAACTTGATCTTTGGGGTAATTTTGGCGTAGTATAAGAGTATATAAATCATTATTTAAATGATTATTAAAAAACTGAACTTTTAGTGACTCATATTGATTTTTTTTAATGGAACGGGTGTTTGGAATACAACTTTCAAAAGTTGTATATTAATATACACTTTGGATTGCAAATCATAGGATGGCTTGACAACAATTTCAAAATAGTTCAGGTTTTATTGAAAATTTCATATAAAAAAAATTCATTCTAAACGATACCAATTTCTTGTATGAATATGTTGCTCACATTCCATGTCGTTGATAAATTATAATCGTTGAATAAAAAAAAGATAGGAAGCACATGTATCAACTTGTATCGGTAAGGAAGGCGACGGAAACTGCTATCTTAGTACACCTTTAATCATAGACCTATATGCCTTTAATATAATTAGTCATCTGACCTAGATGTGCTAGAACTAACTTATTTTGGTTACAAAATTATAATATCTCATGTTTATAAAAGGGAAACAACTATTAGCCATCTTATGTATTCTTTCTGGTCTCCTCAAGGTTACGGTTGTTCTTCTTCCTCTATGTTTTCATTCAATGATAATAATAATTCATTGATTGATAAAATTGCGTTGGGGCTACGAATAAAGTATCATCTACAGTGAATGTATATATTACGAATTTAACAAAATTCACTATATTACTGCAGTATTAATGAACTTCACAATACTACTTACTAATAATTGTATATATTCATACTAACATGTATATTTTTGAAACACCTTTTATAAAACCTGTTACAATAAAGAATACTGTTACATACTGTTTTCTAACTAACATCATGTACATACATCTACTTCAACATCATAAAAATAATGAATATTATTTAACTGTATCTAGTGTGCAATGAGCAATAGAAAAGACTGGCTACGGTTCAGATCAAGTCATGGCTACTAGCATACTAGTACTAGTAGAGTAAGAGTTATCTGTGGCTACTAATAGACAGGAATAGTAAAGTAAAACTCTATGGTCTACCACACCAATGACTATAGTGCTAGGTAAGTCGATACGCGTCGCCATTGATGGATGGGAGTCGAAGGTTTTTATAGGGGAAGAGGTGGGTAGCTCCCGAACTAATAACTGGTAAAATTAACTACGGTTCTATGATTTTTCCCACCTTCAAATCAAGTGTGCGTGCGTGCAAGAGCAACGAGTTCTATAACTAGAGTGGACAAGTAGGATCCTACCAATGTATTACATTCATACGCGAGTAGGTATTCTGTCCTTGTTTTTCATCATGCGTTCTCTGTCGTACTATTCCTTACCGCGCGGGCGCGTCTCGTGTATTATACGACGTGGCGCTAACAAACGCTTACGCGCTCTATGGTACGAGCGCGTGGAAAGAGGAGGACAGACGCACTCGATTCGTATGAATAAATACCTTACTTGTCCACTCTAGTTATATAACTCTTTGTGCAAGAACCTGTTCCGACTAGTGTCAATGTCAATTAAACATCGATACTTTCAATTATCGAGTTTCGGTGATTTAAAAAATGTCGATAACTCGATATTTTTGAAAAGAAACAAAAATTATTATTTCTGTATTTCTTCTTAGGGTCATTCCCGTTCCTGTATACTGTCATTTACTCTCAATCAGGGCCAAGAAGTATTATTCTAGACTTCTTGTTCATTGCGTTAGATGCACTCGTATTCATAGTACTTGAACCAGCGAGTTAAAAGAAACAATCTACACAAGTGTCAAGTAGATTTGAAACTCTAATGATAATATAATCGGCAAATTTGCATCCATTGAGCTCTTGATTTGGAAAATCGTATTCAGTGGTCGCGGGCTCGATGACTTCCGTCATTAGATCTCATTTTTAGTTTAGGTATTGTACTATTGTTTAGTTTGAAGAAGTCAACAATGTAATGTAGATATGAAGCTCTTGTTTTGAGCTCTAATTCTTATGATATAGGATGACCTGTGTCCATACAGAAGCAGATTTAGTACAACAGTTTTTAATTTCGAGGGCGCTCGGTCAACTGCATGTTCAAAAATGTAAACCCATTAATTCATATTGATATGCGTATAAAGTATACAAAAGTTATTGCATTCTTCGTTGTTTTCATAAATATTATAGCAGTATATTATTCAGTACGTTTCATTGGTTCTTTTCGTGGAGAACAAAATATAACAAATGATCCTTCGAATTTGAAACCATCAAATATCAAGTCACCAAATAAGCATATAAGTAAATTAGTAACGGTGATAATAAGAGAATTCGAAGCCTCTGAGAATGATGTAACATTAACTATTCAGTCTGTTTTGAAAGTATTACCCAGCATCCAAATATATGTGCTGTTTGATGAAGTTCCTTACCCTCCATTGGATATAATGTTGAACAATGTTTCTTTGACTAATATAAAATTAGTTAATTTGTCTCCATCGTTGAGAGTTTCTTTTAGTGAACATTCACCAGTTTTAGAGATTAAAACCAAATATGTACTCTTTGTACCAGATGCTATCAGAATATCTTCAAGACAGTCCTTGCAATACATGTTAAATGCAATAATGAAGTATGAGAAAACTATATTAGTTTCACCAGTTGCAAAGTCAAAAATGTTGGATTGTTTGCGTGTGAATGTCAACACCAGGGAATGGACACTAAAGTATGGATTAATAAAAGGTACTTCATGTGATGCTGTGAATGGCAAACATGTTACGCTGTTGGAAACATCACAACTGAAGATGATTTCTAATGCTTTTATCTTACCGTTTCCACATTCTTTGTATCTCCAAACTGCTGCTTTGAATAACAAGGTATTAAAAATTTGTGTTGCTTGTTTATTACATTCTTGCTATATTCATTCAAAATTGATTGAAGAATTAATCGTTAATGCTTGAATTAGAATTGCATTTTCTGTTGATAGGTGATGATATTGAAACCAGGATTATTCCGTGAAGGCCGCCCAATATTAAAATCTCACCATACTCAATGGAAACAACGACAAATTAACCAAGACCGTTTGAAGCAATTTTATAAAAAGTTCAAAATAAAACAAGTTTTTCGAGAAACTGGGATCACCGAGTGGTATGGATGTAATCGAGATACACCAAGGTGTTTTCCGCCAGTTCTTGACTCGATGCCTTCTTATCTCTATGAAGAACGTTGGACTCCACCATGCTGCTTGGCTAATTTGAGAAAAACTGCCAAACATGTCTTCAATGTATTAGAAGAATCAGGTATAAGGTATTGGTTGGAAGCTGGTAGCTTATTGGGAGCCATGCGAAGTGGTGACATTCTTCCTTGGGATCATGATGTTGATATAGGTTTTATTAAAGATGACATTGATAGGTGCACATGGCTAAAAAAAACTCAGGACAAGTCAACTGTAGATACAAATGGCTTTTTGTGGGAGAAAGCTACTGAAGGTAATTTTTATAGAGTCTATTATAGTAAAACTAATGGGATTTATGTTAATTTATTTCCATTTTATTCAAAAAACGGTACAATATCTAAGGACTCTTGGTTCACGAGTCATAAAAGAATGGAATTTCCAGATAATTTCTTACATCCAATGTCAAGTATAGAATTCATAGGTCTTAATGTGCCAAGTCCTAACAATATTCGTGACTTCTTAGAACTTAAATTTGGTAAAGGTAGTATTGAAAATCCGGAGTATCCTGATCCAGATAAATTAAAATTTCCTTAAGTATGTGATACAAATTAAGATTTTACCTTAACATGTGCCATAATTTGAATACTAATATGACTAAGGCAATTTTATGTCCTTTAGGTTGTAAAAAATAACTAAATAATTTATTGTCCGTAATTAATGAGTATTAACAAAATTAACAGTATTACTATGAATTTGAAGGAATTGTTGGTGTTCTAATTTCGCAGGAGCAAGAATGATTATATTTATTAATTTCTTGGAGATTTTGAGTAATCAGCTTGGCAAGATTTTAGAGATAAATAGCAAACTTGAATGAGATAGTTGATTTTAATAAATTAGATAGGAATGCTTTTTTTCAGAAGTAAAAGAACTCAAATTTATACACAACGTTTAGCATTTAGCTAGTTTTATTTCCAATTTATTTAGCATAAAATGCACGAACATTAGTTCTCGAGTTTGTAGTAAGAATGCACTTCCTTGGAATCCTACCGACTGCGCCAGTTTTATTTCCGGTTCGTAGAAATACGTTTTTGAAAAGATTTGAAAACTATGTTTATTTGGAGCAATCTTAAAGCTACAATAATTCATACTGTAATGATCCCCATTTGTAGATGGATCTTTTATTTATAACTTATTCATATCTCTTAACCTTGCTGGTCGTAATTCCAAGCATTTGTAGTGTATTTTGTTATGAATAGACTAAAATGTCTCATTCATGAAGATCTATCATTAATAATACACTAATCTATTGTAATTAAAATAATGAAGAGTGTCCTTGTAGGATACATAACTAGCTTAGAAAATAATGGCCACAAATTTTTTTACCACACCGTGGCATTCTCAAAGCTAGGAATTATCAACTTGTTACCACCGCGTCCTTATAAGACTAGTAATGGTGTCGCTGCCAGGGCCGGATATAGAGTGGTGGGGGAGTGTGGGCACAAGTTTGGTGGGGGTTCCTATGGTAGACGGTAATATTAAATGCCACAAAATATTTTTTTTACAATACAAAATTATAATGCAATTGTAATGTCATTTAAATAAACCTTTTGTGGGAGATACATATATTATTTGTTCGTACATATATTAATTATCGTTACAAAGGCACGATCCATCCGGAAGCCAAGATTTTTCCTTTATCTATTATTCTTGCCAGAAGCTAATTAAATTATTCTAAAACATTAATTCCGAAAGATTTGTAAGAAAATATAAATATCCTAATCATTCTAGAGGCGTATTTGAACACCAACCAATTTTGAAAGAATGAAAAGTGCAACATTCAGTATTAACAAAATACAATAAATATAAGTAGTAAGTAATTTTAAACAAATGCTTTATTCCAGTCTTTACTATTTTAATCATAAGTATTATCTGAAAGTTATTAAAAGATAAATTTTATTCTCACACTGAAGAAAAAATAAATAATTGGAAAATCTACAAGTGCATAAAGAAGGCTTTTATTTAAATTTCATGTTCAAGAAAATCGTTGAAATAAGAAAATGTAAAATGTATGAATCGAAATAACGCTTGAAGCGTTCTTAGAAGGTTATTTTCCAAATTCATTCAATGTATATTTTTGGTTGTAAAGATTTAAAAGAGAAAGTACAGGCTTCTGTAAATTTAACAATAATATGATTCCTTTTATTAAGAACATTCACTGACCAATCAAAATAACTTTTTTTTTGTAACATTGAAATAATTGAAATGTATTTACTTCATTTATAGGTTTACTAATTATTAATTTTATTCCTAATTAGTGGATGAAAATCAATAGAATCAGGTAAACAAACGGTTAAGTAAAACATTATTGGAGCATATTTTATTAGACTAGATTTTTAAGAATTGTATCCCGAAAAAATCTAATTACAATCAATTATGATATTCTGGTACAATAAAATGACAAAAACTTGTTTTATTAGAGTAGATTTTGGAAAATGATATATGGAAAAAATTTAATTATAATCAATTATGATACTCCGGTGCGATAAAATGACAAAAACTTGTTTTATTAGAGTAGATTTTTGAAGAAGATATATGGAAAAAATTTAATTATAATCAATTATATACTCTGGTATGATAAAATGACCAAAAGTTGAATAAACTCCTGGGTATCCTTTCAAGATATTACACGATTTGTTCCTTTATTTCAGAAATTGTCATACGAATTGGACTAATTTAACCCCCATATTGCCCAGTCAAGTTTTGACAATTTATATAGGTACCCATTAAATTACATAAATAGGTCAGTCATAACTATCTGATGTAGGATTTTACCATTTTCTGTATAAAGTTGCTGTTTATAATCTAGTTTTCTAGTTATATTGTCTAGAATTTAAGATTAACCATGAAATTACCTCCCTTCACCCAAAATTGGAGGTTAAAAATATTTCATGGTTTCTATATATTTCTCGAAAACCCATCGAAATTATTTAATGAATTTTTGTCAATTTTTGAAAATTCCGAATATTGATCGAACTGAACCGATTTTTGATTCAGAGACTCATTTAAAAACTTCTTTTAATGTATCAAATACAAATGAATATTATAAGTTATATTTTTGATTGAAATATTATTCGCCGACTGATTACTTCTGTTATGTAAATATGTTTATAGATTGTTATCTCATCCATGTGCCAAAAAGCTTGTATAATAGTGAATTTAAAATTTGTTAGATATTCGGTAGAGTTTACTTAAATGTTATTAAAGCAATGTAAATTAAGACCAGTGTTTATTATTAATCATCTGTTATTCCGGCCGTGTCTGGAGGTGGAGTTAAGATTACAGGTTCCTTGACCAACGCCAATAGTCTATCTAACTTCATGCATTGCATGGTAAATTGATCTAAATATTGTTGCTTCTTTGGGGGTTTACACATGATTCGAAGATTTGGAGATAATTTTACGGTTGTGATGCATCCCCTAAAAAGAAAAAATAGATTTGATGTAAAATATGATAAAAAGAATGGGTTTGTATTACACGCCTCATAACAAATCATTAGTGAAATATAAAAGTCAGTTTTCCAAAATCTTCATATTCCTTACCATTTGAAAAACTCACCCCAATAAACGTAACCTAAAAGTAATTTCCTGTTCCATGTTTCATTTTTGAAAGTGTGCTCTGTTTAAATTATTATAGTTATAATTACATCTTCAGTGCACCCAGAAACCAAGTTTGTTTTTGTTTTGTCAAATTTTGATAGAAGTGTGTACGTGGTCCTTAATGCAATTGGTGTCAAAAGGTTGAAGATGGCCATAGTCAAAGTATAAAGGTTTGCTGGAGCCTCCCTACCATCGTTTCTCGCGCTAGGTGACGTCACCTAGCTCCTCCAATCACAGCTTTGCACGTAACATCATATTATGTCGTCGTCAATAACATTAAATAAACGAAATAAACCATCAATCAGCTTGCACTCGAATTTTAAAAAGAGTAGAAGGGAGGCTCCAGCAGACCTTTATACTTTGACTATGGAAGATGGCGCTGTTTGATGGTTGAGCCGTCAACCACCAGAGGCACTAACATTTTTGTTTTCATCTATAGTAAAATGGACATTTATATCCAGTAACTGATTTGTAATAAACAATTTTCCATCAATTGTAATTTAACTTACACATCGTGCTCAGTTGACAATGAATAATTTAATGATATACTTACTTATCGTCTCCTACAATGATTATCGGGAGATTGTGATTGAAAGCAAGTCGTGTCAATTTGTTCCGTCTTCTCGACACAATTGCTTGCTCACAGATTGGTTTATACTTGTTAACATTTATATCGAAGACGCATACTTTCCCAGTTGTAGTAACACATGCGAAAACTGTCGATGAATATGGTGCCCACTGTACATCTCCCACACATGCTCCTACGTCGAAGACAAACAAAGGATCCCTGTAAAATATATTATGACAGTGAATAAACGAAATTGTACTTAATAATTGGGTATTTTGTGGAAAGATTCAGTTGCCTTATTGAATATAGGACTAAGAATTCGAAACCATAGATTATGGGAGAGTTGCCAGGTAGCTTCGCCCAATAACCCCCAGATGACGCTGCAAATCCCCCTAAAATTTGAAATAAACCGCCAAATAATCTAAAAGTAATATACACGTTATAAAATGTGAGTCTTAAGCTTACTGCTTGTGATTCGTGACACACGTTTCCAGGGAATCGTGTGTCGCCCTCTACTTATCTAGGGTTATGACGCAGATAATCGCGCATATTTGAATGACGGAAATGATGTTATGCTTCTTACACTCCTGTAAATGTTGTTGGTGATCGGTTGATTGATTCAACAATTTGTAATGTTTAAAAATAAGCTAAAGAAATTATCCAAATAAAAACCCTCAACAAAAAAATCGGTTGTCTGTAAAGTCGGTTTACTGACGATAGTTGAACGTGACAACGTCATAAGAAAATACTGATGGAATGGTTTCATTTTTCAAAAGAAAATTTTAATTTTATTTGTTTGGTAGATATTTTGTATGGATATAGAGAAGGAGGTAAATGGAAATCACAATTGAATTGATCAAGTTACATTTATTTGTACGCATAAATACAATTATGTCAATTTAGCTTTTGAAAAGCCCGCCTCAATGTGTTTGATATAGGAGAAAATTGTTCCCTTTGACGGCTGGCTGGTCCTACCTGTAATTTCAGACACGTTGTTATGATATGTGGAAGATTTAACATTTATGTTTTAATTTTTTGAAATCATAGCTACGCTCGATAATTATTTCGATCGAATAGTAAAGCAATTGATTTTTTACTCATCGTGAAACAGTTCTGTTAACTTATTGTTATAGTACTTCAGAAGTTGGAGAATAAAACTCAAATTTTACACAAAACTTTTAACATTTAATTTAAAAATGCTGACAAATTGTTTCACCACACTGTGGCATTATCAAAGCGAGGAGTTATCAACTAAAGCTAAATCTAAAAGTATGTCCTTAAATATCAGGGATCAGAATGTGGTGCAAATTGAGGGATGGGGGTGGATAATGGTGGGAGTGTGTTTACAAAATTGTTAACAAGCGGTGAATTATATGTGTCGATTTGATCATTTAATATTACATTATTATTGTTTTTTGCGTGTTTCAAAATTTCTATGGATTCTAATATATTAAGTTTATGTCCTTTTTCCTGAATATGTAGAATATCTGGATTAAGGGTGAAATTGTGGTTATGTTCTAACAGGTGATTTGCGTAATTAGAGTCTTCTTTTTTGAGCCTGTAACTTCTCAAATGTTCATTGAACCTTACGCTGAAACTGCGTCCAGTTTGTCCTATGTACAAAGCACTACAGTCATCACATCTCAGTCTGTAATCTCCAGATTTCTTTAAGTTATCTTTTTTAGATTTCGAGTTATTAATATACGAGCATAGGTTATTTGTTGTTTTAAAGGCGACGTTTTTATTCTGTTTTTTAAGGAATTGAGATATTTTTAGTGAATGTTTACCTAAATATGTTAGACATGTGAAATTTGATTTTGTGTTATTATTAATTTGCGGATAAATTATGCTTAAGGCTTTTTTATTGAGTTTATTTTGGAGTATTTTATTAATTATCTTGACATTATAACCGTTATTTTTGGCAATATCTACGATTCTGTTTAATTCTAAATGGAAATTATCTTTACTTAATGGGACATTAATTAATCTATGTATCATACAATTATATGCTGCTAGCTTATGTGATTGTGGATGTAAAGAAGTGTTGTGTATTGTGGTATCTGTGTGGGTGGGCTTGTGATAAATAGCGAAAGAAAAGTAATTATTTGTGTGTGAAATTGTCAGATCTAAAAAGTTTAAGGACTTGTTGTTTTCCATCTCTAATGTGAATTCTATATTTGGGTGTAAGTTGTTGATATAGGTGAGAAAATAATTTATTTGACGGTTACTGCCTGTATAGCAAGCGATTACGTCGTCAACATAGCGATACCAATATACAAACATGTGCTGAAAATTGGAATTTAAAATCTTAGTTTCCAAGTAATTCATAAATATTTCTGCTAGCAACGGAGATAATGGCGAACCCATGGGGAGTCCGGTGTTCTGTTTGTAATATTTATCGTTAATTGTGAAATAATTTTGGTCTATGCAAAGTGAGATTAAACTTAATATTTCCTGTGTTATTGCCGGTAAAGTATTATTGCGGATTAAAAGATCTTCAATTAGAGTGATGGTCAATTGTGTGGGAATACTTGGAAAAAGGTTTAATTTCTGGATTTACGAATTAAAAATTAAAATTGCTAAAATACTTAATGAAAAGACAATTAAAAATAATATCGTGTTCACTAAAGCCGACAAAGGTAATACAATAATTGCAATAGATAAACCTACATATTTAGAAAAAATTGATCAATTTTTAGATCCAACAAAATTTATAGAACTAAAATCAGACCCTACAATGAAATTCCAGGCAAATATTAAAAATTCTCTCAAAAATATCCAATATATTTTGACTGAATATGAGAAGCCTCGTTTAATGAACATGAATCCTCAACCACCTTCTCTTTATGGTTTATTAAAAATTCACAAAGACGATACTCCCATAAGACCCGTCTGTTCATATATCAATGCACCCTGTCAAAAAATAGCGAAAAAGTTGGTCAACATAATATCAACATATACAAACTTTAAACCTAAATACAGTATAAAAAACTCTTTCCAGTTAATAGAAAAAATAAAAGATGTAGAACTAAAGACAAATATCAAACTTGTATCTTTTGATGTCAAGAACCTTTTTCCAAGTATTCCCACACAATTGACCATCACTCTAATTGAAGATCTTTTAATCCGCAATAATACTTTACCGGCAATAACACAGGAAATATTAAGTTTAATCTCACTTTGCATAGACCAAAATTATTTCACAATTAACGATAAATATTACAAACAGAACACCGGACTCCCCATGGGTTCGCCATTATCTCCGTTGCTAGCAGAAATATTTATGAATTACTTGGAAACTAAGATTTTAAATTCCAATTTTCAGCACATGTTTGTATATTGGTATCGCTATGTTGACGACGTAATCGCTTGCTATACAGGCAGTAACCGTCAAATAAATTATTTTCTCACCTATATCAACAACTTACACCCAAATATAGAATTCACATTAGAGATGGAAAACAACAAGTCCTTAAACTTTTTAGATCTGACAATTTCACACACAAATAATTACTTTTCTTTCGCTATTTATCACAAGCCCACCCACACAGATACCACAATACACAACACTTCTTTACATCCACAATCACATAAGCTAGCAGCATATAATTGTATGATACATAGATTAATTAATGTCCCATTAAGTAAAGATAATTTCCATTTAGAATTAAACAGAATCGTAGATATTGCCAAAAATAACGGTTATAATGTCAAGATAATTAATAAAATACTCCAAAATAAACTCAATAAAAAAGCCTTAAGCATAATTTATCCGCAAATTAATAATAACACAAAATCAAATTTCACATGTCTAACATATTTAGGTAAACATTCACTAAAAATATCTCAATTCCTTAAAAAACAGAATAAAAACGTCGCCTTTAAAACAACAAATAACCTATGCTCGTATATTAATAACTCGAAATCTAAAAAAGATAACTTAAAGAAATCTGGAGTTTACAGACTGAGATGTGATGACTGTAGTGCTTTGTACATAGGACAAACTGGACGCAGTTTCAGCGTAAGGTTCAATGAACATTTGAGAAGTTACAGGCTCAAAAAAGAAGACTCTAATTACGCAAATCACCTGTTAGAACATAACCACAATTTCACCCTTAATCCTGATATTCTACATATTCAGGAAAAAGGACATAAACTTAATATATTAGAATCCATAGAAATTTTGAAACACGCAAAAAACAATAATAATGTAATATTAAATGATCAAATCGACACATATAATTCACCGCTTGTTAACAATTTTGTAAACACACTCCCACCATTATCCACCCCCATCCCTCAATTTGCACCACATTCTGATCCCTGATATTTAAGGACATACTTTTAGATTTAGCTTTAGTTGATAACTCCTCGCTTTGATAATGCCACAGTGTGGTGAAACAATTTGTCAGCATTTTTAAATTAAATGTTAAAAGTTTTGTGTAAAATTTGAGTTTTATTCTCCAACTTCTGAAGTATTATGAATTTACACTACGTAAACGCCGAAACCATAGATATATTATTGTTATAGTTTTGTCAATTATAGCATAACCTACAATCGCTGCACTAGCGGACCGATGCTATTTATTTTAATGATGAAAGCACGAATATTCGACAATATATCACTGAACATATATTTAATATCGAAAGAATCATTACCTTTATCGCCGCAATTATCGTTGCTATAAACAATTGACACCACATTCACTTTTCACTGCACTTACGAAAACATGTAAATGTATTATTGTATAGCAGCTGTCCACGCGCATTGCATCGGTCACTCAAGTAGGAGAGCTCGCTTGCACTTCAAGCCTTAAATGGAACGCCTCAGAGCGAGGTAACGCACAGCCGGTCAGAGCGAGGTAACGGCAAATGAGTCATGTTTTCTCGTGCGTGCAGCCGGCTCCATCGAATTATAAGACGTTGTCACGTCAAAATCCTCTAAATGAATGTCCCCCCTAAAATACCCACCCAAATCCAAAAAACCACCCAAATTTAGTGGGAAAACCCCTAACCTGGCAACATTGTATGGAATAGATAATATACCGTGAACTATACATCTGTTGCTTTGTGCAAGAAGTGCCAATGTCAGTTTGATGTAGACAGAAATACAAGCGTAAATCTAAATTACTAACTTAGGTATTGGTTAGTGTCGTTATGACAAGTTCAAGTTAGACCTTGACTCTAATCTTCTGTATCTAGAAACTAGGGTGTCTATAATGTAAATATCGATCTTAATACGTTTTGGTTAAAATATGACATTGGCTTATTGGTACTTCTGGCACCAAACCACAGATATAATTCATTGGAACATAAGATTATAATAATTTGAACTGATTACAGATGAAGTCGTTGATTGTTAGAGAAAATAAATAATCTTCTATGATATTTTGAAGCAGTGTTACAGAAACAAGGAAAACAATAACATTCCAGAGACCGTTATTCTTCACTACCGAACTGTACTTACTTCCGTTTGTCTTCCCATATCTTGATTCTCCAATCAGCACTGCACGATATGAATATTTCGTTATTGAATTTGTTGTAGTCTATTCTGTAGACGGCCATGTGATGAGCCTCGTATGTGTACAGGTACATAGAACTGTAGGCAGTGCTACATTTATAAATGTTTCCTATTTCTGTGCCTACCAAGTATATCAAAGGATCCTTGGGGTCAAAACGTAACGCACAGGCTGATCCTATCGATTCATTACAGAATTAGTTACAAAATCAATTACTTTTTCGTTTGTGTGTAGGTATGAAAATGTTGCCACGAGTTAAATAACCTGTTGAAACAGCAGTAGCTTATTCTCCTCATTACGTTATATCGAACGTTAAAAGTGTAATTAGCTCTATGGTGAAGGATTGTAGTTAGTTACCAGCACGGTCGTATACACCGTGGTTACCAGGACCGATATTAATCGACAATACATTTATACAGTCGTAACCATAGAGATCATATAGTATAGAGGAGTAAAGCCCCGTCTTAACGCGAGAAGGTTTCAAAACTTATCCGCTCCCCACTCCGCGGACATTATAAGTTGACGAGCGTTAACTATAGTTACACGCGGTCATCTAAGCGAGCGGTTGTAGGAGAGTAAGGGGAACGAGTTAAAATACCGCAGAGTGAGTACGGATAACTCATCGCGTAAGATCGAACATGGTACTCAACGAATACATAGGCTATATAGGGGCTTTACTCCTCTATACTATATGATCTCTATGGTCGTAACTCATAAATATTAGTTGACAAGTTGATACTTAATGGTCATCCCGAACTACATAACTACCTATAAGAACGAAGAAAGTAGCTAAACAACGAACATTGTGATTCTTGATCATATTGAACAACTAAATCCTTAATTTAGACCAGAGGAACCATCCCATTTTGGAAGAACAGCTCATCGCCCAGCTGGATCCACATATAGGGATACTTATCACGAATCCACCGACTCCAGTCTAGAGTCGAGTACCTATTTCCTTTCAATTATTGGATAATTGGAATTCATAGCAGATATTGATTATCCATTCTTACTGGAATCGTTTATTTCGCGTTTGTATCGAATCGGTGAATTTTATTAACAATAAATTGTACTTATTCCAAGTTACTTTTTTGAATTTAAATTAGCCAGCGACGAGGGTCATGGAGTTTTGCGACGGCGAATTCGGAGAGACGGTGAGAGCTACTCTAGTCGTCGGCTGTGGTCACACCCACAGTTCACATGACACTTATGTTTAATTATATATATGAAATTAAAAAACAAAGTCTATTACTGGAAATGTAAGTAAATACGAATAGATTCACCGACAGACTAACGAATTCTCCACTGCACTCGAATTGACTGAGATATGTTGAATGAATGCGACATGCCGGTTTGATAAGTTCGAGGTGTACATGTTATAGGCATAGCCAAGTGATTTTACCGGCCTTCCATTCTAGTTTTGGTTAGTTCAAACAGGTTGGAGGGACTTAATTTGTAATTGCATTAATATTTTTTCAGCGTACCGTGATAACAGAATTATTATTTCAATGCAAGGTCTTGCGATTCAAAGGTAATCACTATTATACTATTTCATACAATCTCTAACTTGGAGGAATGCTTGTGAACGATCAAGAAGTAAGTAGGAGTGTGTGCTTTATTGATAAATAAAAATAAATAAATAGGAATACGTACCTACCTATCATTTTCATTAATGTACCATCAGGTCCCTGCACAGGATCCATCGCTAATAACATAGTAAGTACTGGCGTTACAGCCAAATCATTTTGCATCAACACCCAGTTATTAACTTTGCCATCTGCCGCTATCGAGAAGAAGTTTAATTCGCCATCTGGCAAATCTGGTGCCCATTTTACCTAAAACATCAAATCATACAGACATACCATGTAAGAGTTCGTTACATTTGCAATTGTCTTTTTAGCAATTAAACTGCCACCTGGTGTATGTACTATCACCAGTAATCTTCAGATTATTAATAAGAAGCTTCTACTACATACATCAATTTGATATTGAGGAAATAATTTACCATACATTATTCTATGGACGAATTTCCAAATGCATTCTCTTCTGAAATTCATATAATAAATTTTTGATGTGATAAAAATTTTAGAAAAACGTAGATCATGCAACAGTGTAATCTCGTATTATTCTCTCGGTGATCGCTGATGCAAATAATGGTTGGTCTCATGTAGAGCTGATTTATTACTGGCAGAAGAGAGGAGCGTATGGCAATTCATCGACACAATTTGTATAAAAATCTTTTGTTTTGTTGTCAAGTATATTAAAATGTGGTGAAATGATTGCTGGATTAAATACCTCCCACACGATTCCTTGATGCTTGTTCGTAACGCTGTTACTTCGGTAGGCGGGTTCTTTGCAAGACGCCTGAATATTATAAACTAGGATTGAACCGTCAATCAAACCCACTACCAACATATAGGGGAACGTAGGATGTGTGGCTACGCACATAGCTGCACAATCAGTCATACAAATGTAATCTGGAAACGATGGATTCTTCAAGGTGAACACGCACACTGCGCCTCCTTTGATCGGCTTAACGAAGTCCACTGAAAAGTAATTTCAAAATCAGTTCCATAGACAACAACAAATCAGTTCGAATGCTGGTGGTGGTGGAGTTAATATACAAACATAGAAACATAATGTCGTGTTAGTGTTTTCAGAAATCTTAACTGAATTTAACATATGAATATGTATCAATATTCTAAAGTCACTTTTTACTTTGTTTTGCTTTTCACTTATTATTGGAAACTAAAGTAACTATTGTTTCGACACTTCGTTGTTTCTACAATATACCTGATAAGTGTTTTTACATTACACATTTTATTCTCTCACATACTGCTTGACATCAAAACTATCGACTAATTCATACAAACTTTTTGTTTTAATCCACCATACGAGCGAATTTTTGATACTCACGATATCCAAATGATACTGCAAAAAGATCGTAATAGTATGGATTCCATTCGATATCTGTGATTGTATTCTTTCTCGTTTTGTCGTATACAAACTTCCAGAGTGGCAATAATGTTCCTTCGTCTTCTCTGAATTCGTCTGAAGGGTCTTCCCAATATCTGTAATCTTAAAAAAATATCCAACATTCATTTTGTGCAACAATGATATAAGAAAATATTGTGGTTGTTTTGAATTCGAATCTATATAGTTAAAAGTCGGCTAAGCCCACAGAAGCCGCTTATACCCATAGAAAAAATCGAAGTGTAGAAATAACTAAATGCGTGGAAATACGTAAAATTATACTCTATGTGATGAGAAAGTTTATTTGAATTGACAGGGATATCTGTGTTATGGAATGGTATGTCACTGACATAATTTGACTATCAATGTATCAGGTATCAGCTATAATGTAAACGTTACCTGCCTTGTTGGTGGGTTATGCTTGCCAAGGTAATTATGTTATATTGTTTGAAGTATTCTCTACAGCGTTCTCTAAAGTTGAGATTTAGTATACTACGTATACATCTTTTTGGAGAACATATATTCAGTTTATTTTTTAGGAGTTTTCCCAGAATATTGCCATACCTGATTCTAGATTTTATGTATGCATGGTAAGCTATAAAAGCAGAGTGCATGCTTTCTAAAGTAGCAATGTTTCTCAATGCCCAGATATAACGGAGACATGTTGTTCGATAGGTTCGGTCCAGTCGAGTCGCCAAGGAACGTTACCTCATTGACTATTATTAAAGTGTTTATGCCGTCAGTAAGTGTCAGTTCTTTATATTCATTGTGGAAATCGAAATTTTTTATCTGACTTTCGTCGTTGTTTGTTTGAGACCACACCCTTTAAAATTTTCAATTGGAGTAAATTTTTTTTCGAATGTTTTTATTTGCTTCTGCAAATACTCGGATAGTATCATCAGCAAATTGGATCAGGTCATCGTGTATCTGTTCAAGCAAGTTATTTGTGAATAGTGACAATAATAATGGTCCTAGTGTGGATCCTTGTGGTACACTTTTTTTGTTGATTTGTATGTCTTACTTTATGATGATATTGGTTCTTGAATTCAGTTCTATGATTCTTTGTTTTCGGTTGAGGAGATAAGACGGAATAAGTTGTAGGATAACCCCCTAATACCATATCATGTTTCTCACTGTGAAATGCTTTAGAGAGGTCTAAGGACATAAGAAGTGTGTTCTGACGTTTATTTAGGTATTCTATAATTCTTAGTAATGTTTTATATGTAATATATATTCTAGGTTGTTGTTTGTTTATAAAAACATGTTACTGTTTTGTGAAAATATATAGAAGAAGTAATAATAAAGTTTACTAAGAAAAAACTCGTTCTTTTCATTAATAATCATATTGAATAATTGTAAATGGAGAGCTGTAATATTAGGAAAATCTTTCACATATGGACCATACTGCGTTAGCATGCATGTGGACTTCAAATATTACATAGAGGCTGAAGGATTAGATATCTCTACGTTGATCCACCCAAAACAATTACACCGACGCGCTAAACGGAGTTTGTACTTTTTTTTTTGCTAGAAATATACCTTTGGCGATTTCGTGATACGTATTTTGATTTATCATCCTCTCCAATACTTTCCAACATATTGCAACCCTTCCTTGTACCGCTTCGCTCAACTGAGTTTTACCGGCCACTTTTTTGGAAGCTTTAGGACGAATCATAGTTTTCTCTTTTTCTTTCCTCTCGCGTTCTAATTCCTTCTCTAATTGTTGCGCTTCGTAATCCTTCTGGTAGGCATCGTAGATTACCCATTGTAAAACATTACCGGAAAATATCGCTCTAGGAGGTGGAATTGTTTGAATTTCTTGACACTGAAACGGACGATAGTTAGACATTTTTCTGGAAGAAGTGCCGTATGTCCAACCATTTATGAATTCAACTCTTACAAGTTTGAAGATGAAAGCATGTATATGGTTTTTATTATTTCAGAGAAAAGAATAAAAGAGAATAGAGGGGAATGAATAGGAAAAATAATTTGAACAATGACTTCATAATTACTCTTGTGGGGTTGTTGTACGTTAATGCAGCTCTCTCGCAATAGTTGAATTGATTCGTTAGCTTTTTTGGCCTCCCTCTGGGTGCTTCCTTCGGCTTCGTCTGCAGTTCCTCACCTTCTTCTCCTTCACCCTCACCTTCACCTTCTTCTTCTTTCTCTTCTGGCACGGGAGGAGGCTTGTCTTCGTCTTCATCTACTTCTTCTTTAGGTGGCCCTTCTTCTTCTTCGGGAGGTGGTGGTGCTTCTTCTGTGAGTGGTATATCACTTTCCTCAACTTCCTCTTCTAGGATGAGCATTTCCGAAGTGAAAGTTGCCGCTATACAATGGAAAAATTATAGATATCAGATATTCATCAGAAATTATAAAACTCACGGTCAAGGCCCATCTCAATCAGTTGTATTCTAGCTTCAGGCGTGTCTTTGTGTATTTGGGTGCCGTCGAGTCTGTATAAAACTACCAAATTACCAGCTGATGGTATCGGTACGAACCTTCCTTCTAAGTAAGAAAACTCTACCAAGCTATCTGGCAACTGCGGGTTATTTGTTACCAACACCTTAGCCAGGATTTCTTTGAGGTCCTGAGAAGAAAATTTTTAGGTTTCAATAATTTCTACAGGTTGTAAATGATTCGATTCTAGTTGCTAATTTCCAAACATATTATCTAGTTTTTCTGAAGAATGTGATTTGGAGTCGATATAGTCGAGAAAACTAGTAGGTGTCTTAAAGTTTGATTTTCCCGATAATTTTGAATCTCACTGCTACAGGAATTTTGGCAGCAGTTTCTTAAAATATGGAAAGTTACCAGAAACAATGCGTTACAAACGAAGTTATTTTAGTTCCTCACACCTGTTAACATGTTATAGTTCTATAAAACTGGAAAATCGCACCGACGAACAGGAGAGGATTGATGATACAATCCCAGCGCATCCACCATGTTATACACGAATTTATTTTTGTCTGCGATACAATTCAAGCAAGTGTGATTACTATTTCAGCTCCTCCATAATTACAACACTCAACATTTCAATTCAACATGATATTTCTATGTAGATCGAAGTGAAGACTTTAGTTTGTTGTATTCAGGAAAAACATTGGACATTGTGTACTTCCTTCTGATTTTTTTAAATATTACATGAAATTAGTTGAGAATTGCTATATGGGGGTTTTTACGAAGTCTCTGATTACGAATCTGTAGTCAAAGTTATTAGAAAAATGATAGATTGTATGATAAAATGCATTTAAGGAGCATAATTACACTTTGAAGCTATTGGATATAGCTTTTATCGCGGGCTTTGAGCGCGGCGACCGAATCAAGAAATTCCGTAACGAAAAATAATGTAAGACCTAAACACCTAACATGTGTCAAATTAATTAATTAATTTGAAGTTTCTAAAAGTGAGAAATTTCGCTATTTTATACGAATGTTATAACACTCTAGCGCTTTAGACTCCGGGATTTTCACGTGGCATATCGAATTATCTAAAAACATAATTGCATGAACTTCAGACGTCCTCTGTAATTAGCTACGACCGAAATCATTTTGACATATGCCTCTAGGAGCTCGCTACGCGTCAGTTAGAGTTTATACGTTAGACGCGCGTAGCAGAGACCTGAGAGTACCTGTTTCTATTAAGCTATTGCATATATTGCATATAGCTTTTATCGCTGGCTTTGGGCGCGACGACCGAATCAAGAAATTCCGTAACGAAAAATAACAGGAACTCGTTTATGTTGCGCTCTCTCGGGTGACTGATATTGAAAAATTGTATATCACGACAAAAAACGATAATTCTACATTCAAGTTTTATAATAATCGAAGGCAAGCTGCATCGGCTGCATCTTTGTTGCAAGAATTCAAAAGACTGCCTTTAAATAGTGTTCAGACGACAGCTCAAAGTGTCTTAGATTTCATTAGTAATAGAAATGGCACTTCAATAATGACTTTCAATTGCCAAAGTCTAAATAGTCACAAATACGATTTACAAGATTCAGTTACGAGATAAACAAATGTGTTACTTCTTACCGAAACTTGCATGGCGCATGATAATCCGATTGAAATACCTAATTTCAATTGTATTGTTCAATTCAAACGAGACACTGTTCCAGAAGGTGGGGTAGCTATTTACCAAAATAATAATAATGTAACTAATATTATGACTCCGAATATTGAAATAAATATTGCACACGTTAACGATGTTAATGTTAGGCGCTCATTTGTTGGAGATATTTGTGCGTGCTCATGCAAACTTAGAAATGGCCTACACATAGTCATGGTAGCAATTTACATTTCTCCGAATCCAAAATTGGACGAGGTAGAGCATTTTATTCATCGCACTTTACTGGAGTACACTGAAGAAGGGTCGAAAATACTTGGTACAAATGGTAATAGATTTCCACTTATCTTGGCTGGCGATTTCAACATCAACTTCGCTGATGAAAATTCAGAGCGGTTGACAACTTTTCTTTCGGAAAAATTGAATTTGAAAATGAATAATGATCCACAAGAATCCACAACAAAATATGGGACCACCATTGACGCGGTATTTTCCAGATATTTAGAGGATATCAAGTCTCAAACTTATGTCCCTTATTTCAGTTATTCAGTTACCATAAACCTATAGTTTCAATGATAACAAATTCCTGAATAACCTACATGTATTGTAAGATAATAAAACTATTTTAAACGATATTAACTTCTCATTTATTCAATAAAAGAAAAAAAATTGTTTTCTTATCGGTCACCACGCTCAAAAAATGTAACTTGAATTAATATCGAAGAAAAAACTTGAATTAAAATATCAAAAAAAAAAATACTGTATAAATAAAAAAAATAAAATAATTATAATTGCATAAGTTGAGAAAAATGCTAAAATGAGTAGAGAATTCGCTTACGGGGGTTCCCAAGATCGCAATGTATGAATCTAAAGTGCCAATTTATAAAAAATGAGGCAGATATGAAGAGATTATAAAGAATAGACATACCTTTTGTCAAATTGAAACGGATCATCTATTATACATTAGAATATTATTCTTATCATATTAATTATTATTAATATCATTTTATTTATTTTACAATAACTTTTACTTGGTACATTTTATTCATTTTCATTTTCATTATCATTAGTATCAACATCATTTAAATCTGACTACTCAGCAATTTCGTCATCTGATTCACTCTTTTCTTGTCTGGTATCGGGTAATTTAACATTTGAACAGTTGATCCCATTGCATTTTTTGCATGCTATGGTCCAAATACATCTACTTTTTCTACATCCACATAATTTTCGGCAATTAGTCAGACACCCGCAAGAAATAATATTTATAAGTTCTTCTGGTGCTGCTGGTTATCCTAGAAATTGTCTCAAAATATTGATTGACCCATTTCCAGCCCCACTTGGAAGGTGGTACGTGATCAACACTGTCCTCCTCAATCATGTCTGTATCGGTTTGACCATATTTGAGATCACACATCCAATTTTGAACCTGGTGGTAGACACGTTTCTGGTGGTCGATTATTATGTATTTTGGTGCGCTGATCACGAATCTGGGGTCCAAATTTGACATTACCTGGTCGCTACTTATTCTATGAATTATTTATAGATAATATTTGGAGAATATCGAGACTCTTCTTGCTCTGAAAGCAAGTTCACTACTGAATATAAAATTTTTGAATAACTCTACGGTAGAAACATGGCTTGTTGAAATTCTGATGGGATCTAACTCTATCTTCGTTGGAGACGCTGCGGCTCTATTGTATTTTACTATACCTGCGTAGGCGTCGCGTCCATAGATTCTGTATGGTCGCGTCATCGTGAACGATATTTTTGGGTGGGTCTGCTGAGCCTTTGAGTAAAGGTTACAGGTATAGAAATATTATTATTATTTATAATGGGATCTTATTAATGAATGAATAAATTTTTTAGTATAAAATTTTGTTCTTATTATATAATATATTGAAATAGATCAAGGAGAATGCCCAAATGAAAATAAAATTTGACGGGTTCGAGCGTTCTTTCCAAAAATGTTTCGTTACATTTTTTACACATTTATCTACTACTTTACGAGATCACTAAATCTAACGGACGTACTGTATACAAACCCTATGTGTGATATATATAGGGTGTAGGATTTGGAAAAATTGTCGCGGACGACATTACTCCAACGTGGATCACGCTGTATATTTAATTTTCCTTAAAAATATGGCAAATTGAGATTAAAAATCGACCTGTTTCAGGGGATTCCTCAGAAATGAATAGTTTGGCTAAAAATGATTTCACTCAGTACTTTACGAAAGCACTGTACAAATAATTTTTAAAGTTACACGTCACCTTAAATGTATTTCATCATGAAATCATTTTTATAATAACTTTGATTACAGATTCGTAGTCAGCGACTTCGAACTAATTTCATGTAATATTACAAAAGTGCAACCGATAGTGCAACATAAATTGCATTTGATTATGCAATCTATTAATTTTCCAATAACTTTGACGTCGGATTCGTGATCAGGGACCTCGAAACCTCCAAGTACCAATTTTCAACTGATTTCAGAAAATATTGAAGAAATTCAGAAAAAAGTGCATGATTTAAAAATGCAACCTAGATATTTGTTTAAGGATTCCGATGTCAGATTCACAATCAGGGACCTTGAAACCCCTTAACTACAAGTTTCCAAACAATTCAGAGTTCTTAAAAAGTGCAGTAAAATTCATTCAAAAATTTGTGCATCAAATGCCTCATTCAAACGCATATAACAATGTTGTTAAATACCTTCCTTAAGATAATGCAAAAAAAAGCTAAGCTCTCGTTCCACAGAACGTTTTTCCTAAGTTTTACGAAAATTGGCCTAAATACAACGTACTACTTACCGCATCTGCTAATTCTAGTTGATCCTTTGGTTTCAACAATGCTTTACTTCGTTTCCAGTCATCAAGATCACCATCTTCAGGTGATCCACCTTTACCTTTTGTTTTCTGGAACAACGGATTGAATAAGGAATAGAGAAAACAGTAAAAGATCGTAGTAATTCGTAAGTGACAAGTTTTGGGCGTTCTACAAGTTAGCTGTTACTTTAGATTTAGTTATTGAGATGATTAACAATTAATTTTATGTAGTGAAACATTAAACATTACTGAAATGTTATATGGAAAATGAGTATGTATAATATGTGGAGCTATCGAATATAGTGTATTTGAACGGTACTCAATAATTGAAGCAAATCTTCTGTTGGGTACATGTTATTAAATAAATTCATAAATACAACAGTAATATTGTTATCTTCATCGATTCAGTCTATCTCAATGTAAAGGCCTTGTAATTTGAATTTTCATGTATTCACATTATTCTACGTTATGTCCAGTATTGTGGACATATGGAGACATATTATATATGAATCGGCTCACCTTCGTTAGTGATCCAGATTTCTTAGGAGCTTTCGCCATTGTAAAAATAATTTCAATATATAAATCACATGTAAAACTTAAAAATGTCAGTCATACAAAAAGTAATTGACATATTGACATTTACTAAGAACGTAACTAAGGTGAAATTGATTATACATCATCGTTGCTGGCTACTTGGCCTAAGGCAAACGTGACGAATTAATATATTAATTTAATTTAAATTTAATTGGTTTCAAATCAATTTGAGTTTACTGCAAATCAAAGGGATGCCACATGATTATATTTCTTTTCGAAATAATATACAACTTCTCTGCTAGAATAAAACTTTGTGCATCTAGCTGATGAAAGGGCTGGCAGTGTCGCCCTATAATATCTGAACAAGGGTTCCTTCTTTGGCTTGCAATGAACGCCATGTCTTCAGTTAACAGGTTCGGTGCTGAGTTATGGTAGAAGTTTCTGTGATCTTTTCTCCATCGGTGAATTTTTCTGTTCGCAAACTTCCTGTATATTTTGAGTGATTTTGAAAATGTTTTTTTTTTATAATGACGTTTAATGTTATATTCTTTGAGAACGGCTATGGTTTCATTGCAAATCGAACATAGTGCTCTGTTCCTGGACTCAAGGTCCATTGATCTTCGAATGTTCTGCATTCCTTGTCTACTTTTCGCTCAAACGCACGCACAAACACGTTTTAAGGAGTTTATTTCACAACAAACAGTTTTGCTTCCTTCTTCGCCTTCCCTAGGCTGTCTGACTCGCGGTCGCGCCGCTAGCCTTTTTATACTCAAACTACTGCCATCTAGAAGTGAGTGGAATACACCAGAACTTTCCCGAAACAACGAGATTATATGAGAATGTTTAATTGTTACTGCGCTTTCAAAAGTACTACTAGCGCTATCTATTAGCGATAAAACGTACTACCACTACATATTTTTGCGTGTAATCACCATGTGTCAAGTGTTGCGATCGTAACAATAAAGTACAGTTAGTACACAATAATAGTTGAAATAGCGAATTTAACAAGCGTATGCTCGCTCAGGACGCGTACTCGGCGACTAGTCTAGAAATTATAGATAATGGCAGGAAAATTAAAACGGTTTTGGTCCTTGGAAGTTACTGGAGTAAACAGCCCTAAGGCTGGAAAGTTTGGAGACTCCTGCGGCAGACATACTGTAAGTTATCGGCCAGTACTCCTCGAAATATAATTTTACTTTATTATACATTCATTGTAAATGCGATATATCCGTAGATATATCATCAAGATTGGCTTTCACCACTTTGATTAAGTACTTCTGAGAATCTTTCTTACGTGGGTACGAACGTATTATCAAAATCGCAAGGTTTGAATATGCCAGATGATGCGCTACCAACATGACGACTAGATATTATTGATTTTCCTTTCTCCCCAGCTGAGAGCAAAACGCTTTGTGTATATAGGCGAGGTTAGGTGACTTTTATCGCATCAATGTTGTAAGCAAGAAGAATAGAAATTGTGATATATTTTGATAAATGTCGTCCCATATAGAATAAGAATGTTGCTTTACCTAAGCCAAATCTTGCTATATTTATAAGAATGTAGGAAGGCGAAACGTTTCTGAATATCATTCTATCAGATTGTAACTGAATATATTTTATAACATGGAAGATAGTGGAATAGAAGATAGCGGGGACCATAATGGAGATAATACAAAACCAACGGCCGTAAGTTTCCTGTTAACTTTATTATTGCAAAAGTGCAAAATAACATGTAACATTTTTATGTGGGTTCAAAATGTTTAATACACTCCAGCAAATTGATTGAAAAAGTTAATATCGTTGATAGAATTAAAATATTTGTTTTACTCATAATATAATGTCGCATAAGGGAGCTTGTCGAGGCACCGACGTTTCGTCATACCTGTGATGTTGTCTATGTATATGTAAGTACGTGTATCTGTGAAAGAAATAGCTGGTTGGATTATTTCCATTTGGTATATGTCATGAATTCTGAAGGTCGATTATGATCTGATGAAATATCATCAAGAGATGATGACATCTGGATATTTATAAATTAATCGATGCGAATTTCGAAGATAAAATGTGGACAATAACATTTTTTATGTACCTCCCAGATAAAGCATGCATGTCAGATTCATAATGTTAATTCATGTGTCTTAAGGTTCTATGGAATTTATGTAACCTAAAATAAGAAATAAACGTCAACTGGGACACTACCAGTCATCTCTTTCCATATACGCTTCAATATGTTGGGAGTGAATGCAGATCTTAATTTCTCAAATAGAATAGAAAATCTAGATCGATGCTGAAGATTTCTCGAATGAAAGTTGAAGCTGAATTTTCTACTAACTTATTTGAGAAATTCAATTTTCCGAAAAATGCTAATATTTGATATATTGTTAAATTAAAACAGTAATTTTTTTACATCAGCATAGAAATAATTTTCAATTAGAAAACGATTATCCAATTTATTTGTGATTAATGTTGCTTAAACAATTTTGTATTTACGCGAACAACAAAAGAGCTTCTGTTACATTCAATTACTATCATATTTGGCTTCAAAATAGCTTATTTGATTTCATAAGTTGGAATGATTTATATTCCTTCATTAATATTAATTTTTAAATTTAATTCTTAATTATAATTATAAATAAGTTTGTTATATCCCAAAACCATAAAAATTTAATAAATTTATTAATAAATTGCTTATAAAAATTTAAATAAAAAATTATAAAAATATAATTTGGAAATTTCATCAAAAAAACAATAAAGCTGAAAAATTTTTAATTAAATAAAACATTATTCACTAAGAACAACTGAATAAATATATATTTTATTTTTAAATTTAAATTGTACTAGTAAATATAAAAGAAATAATTCATAACTTTAAATAAAATTTAACCAAACATTTATTATAAAAAATATTTTTTTTCAAAATTCTTTTTCAATACTGATGAAATATAAAGAAATTGATTTATTCTCAAAAATAATAAAAATAAATAAATATATATATGTATATATGTAAATAATTTTTTTTATATTTTAATAATGAATAATCAATTGATTCATATTTTTTATTGATTTAATTATAAAATAAAAATTAATGATAATTCCCTACAAATTATTTTAATATTTTATTCTTAATTTTAAATATAAATAAATTTTTATATTCAAAAACCATTGAAATGTAATAAATTAATGAACAAAATTACTTATAAAATTAAAATAAAAATCACTAAAATATTCCTTCAAAATTGAATCTCAAAAACGATTACGATGAACCCCAACCTGGAAATTTCACTGCATCTTTAACATTTTCCAAGTACAGATTCAGTTCAAGAGTTTTTAAACGTGCGTTTAGATCGTACAGCACACGGGACCTTCTATTGTACTTCACATACGATGGAAGTCGGCTTTCACTGATTTAATAAATGAATTTGATTACTTTGCCGATATCGTAGCTTCTTCAGATATTACTGGGGTATTGGGGTACATTTATTTATTACATTAGTGAAAATCAAACTCTTAATAGTTATTTTATTTAAGTTTGAAAAGGATTTTTATCACCCAATCGCTGATTCTATACAAATAATAAAAAATTTGTTATATTCTAAATCCTGTTCATGCTATTCCGTCTTATTTTGTTTCAATATTTCGACTATCACAATGAATGATGATTATTTTTCCTGCTACCCTTTTTCCATTCTATTCAGTGTATAAACTTCGCACTGTAAATACTAATTTCATTATGTTAGAAATGCTAGGAGTTATATTAAATGCTCATTGTTTGATATTTAAAACTAAAGGTCAACTGTATAGGTTACCTAGCGTAATATTAAATTCAGTAAAGCACCAGTTCTTGCTTTTTATCTTTAATACCGGTGGAAATATGTTGCTTGCTCTTCGTGATGCTATGTTTAATGAAAAGATAATTAAGAATGAGCTTTCTTGGTGGTGAAATATTGACCATAGAATAAGATGGTGAAGCGTGTAATTTCTATAAAAATATTGCATGTAAGTTTTTTATCGTTTTCCTAATAGTAATAACAATATTTATAATAAGAAAGTTACAACTGTATATACTTCTTTCCTTTCTCTCTACATAGAAGTCATTGGTTTCGTAATAATATTTTAAGTGAATATATTTTCACTCCACTTTTATTTTTATTATATCTATAGACTATCAATATTATTCACTCTTTAAGTAAGAAACAATCACCCTTACGAACCAAAAATACTGTTAAAGTACTAAGGAGAGCAAACTGAAGTAGAAAACAAAATGTACCTGCTTAAATACTATTTGCGGTTAATACTGCAAACAGGGGGCTTTTTCACTTATACGTTTGCGTCCATTCTAAATTACCTAGATATTTATTCGTACTGTGTTTTATATTAATCTCCAATACCAAAACAAACGCCCTAGCCAACCATTTGTATGACCTAAATCTCTAAACAAACCAATTATTGGTTATCGAAATATCTCTAACGTACGATCGATATTTAAATACCCGGTGGTGTATCCACAGTGTGGACACTATTAACCTTGACATTTGCGATGAGCATCATAGTCGAATATACCAGGATATCAAATTTATCTTGGTCAAGGGTGGTTGTGGAATCTAAAACGTGTGTCTTACTTACGTTTGAAATAATTATGTCACTGTCACACTGACATCATCAATAACAAATTTCATACCCATTTATTTCAGTTGTAAAACAATAATGAACTACAAATTATGAAATAATTATGTGAACTTTGAATCTTTTCAGAGGTCGTGATAGCCACAATCCGGGTCAAAAACTGTTTTGAAATAGTTAATTTTCCGTAAATCGAATGACGTTCACGTGAGAAGCCCGTAGCACGCGAGTTAGAAAAGTGCAAACTGGTTGTACCTAATACGGCTTTACGACGACTTTTCGCGTGCCGTTTTCGCTCCATGTAGTTAGATTTAGTATCGGACCGTAACCGAGGGCCCTTCTTTTTTCGATAAATGTCCATTAAATAGGAAAATTTAATTAAAACAGTTTGAGCTATTCTCAGATCTCAGCTACGAGCGTCTAACGTGCGACGCACCAAAGGGAATTTTCTCGCGACTTAAATATACACGAAGCGGGTAAAAGCTAGCGCCCATAGCCAAAAACGCTTTATTACAACTGGCGCCGGTCGCACGGGGCAAGAAACGGTCCCAAATTAACAAGACCGAGGTAAAATGTATAAACTCTAACTTACGCGCTGCGAGCTCCTCGAGGCATATGTCAAAATGATTTCGTTCGTAGCTAATTACATAGAACGTCTGGCGGTCATGCAATTATGTTTCTAGATAATTCGAACCTTCTAATTTCGATAGGCCACGTGAAAATTCCGGAGTCCAAAGCGCTAAAGTCTTCTGAGTTTTACAATATTCGTATAAAATTGCGAAATTTCGCACTTTTAGAAACTTCAAATTAATTATGACATAATTATTTCAAACGTAAAGTAAGACACACGTTTTAGATTCCACAACCACCCTTGACCAAGATAATTTTTGATATCCCGGTAGTTAATAAATTTAATTATATCATGACATAAAAACCTATTACTTCTTCTTCTTCTTCAATTAAGTGAATGGCCTCAGCAGCAAAGGCTATCCAGCCAATAACAATATGATGTCACTGCTTAGTACATAGAACGGGGCTGTCTCGAGGAAGACGTCTGGAAATTTTCCATGGCCCCATTAGCTAGTTGGCAAGACAGTTAATTGTAAATATTTACGGAAAACTACGCAATCGTGTGTTTACTAGCTGAGGATAGGGAAGACATACATAACAGAACTGTAGACAAATTTATATAATTAGCTGACGAAATATTAAGAAGTGTGTTATTAATTGAAAATTCTAGTGCAAAAATACCAAGCAATGCTTTACCCAATGAAATATCACAAGCTGATGTTTGACTTCGATAGAAAATTAACTAGTGTTTTAATAACGTTTAAATCATTGCTAAATAGAATTGTTTCTAATAATAAAGGACCAGGAAATCCAAGCTTAATAAGTTCTTTATACAGAATGTTACAGTTATCTATGTTGTCGGAACATTCAAAAAATATATGGCTGAGGGAACCAACTGCTCCACATGAACAATTAGGGGAGTCTATAACATTAATACGATATAAAAAGGCCGGATATAGACAATGATTAGATCTTAGACGACATATTGTGGAAATATATTTTCTAGGTAAAGAGATGTTACTGAACCATGGCTTGTCGCAAATACTGCGAGCACTTCGGTTGGCCACGTAGATCTTCCCTTTATTCAGCCCCCTTCTAGACCATTCGTTACTCCAATTTAAACGGATGTCATTTTTAAATTTAGGGTAAAATTCTTTAGGATCAGCCAACATTCTTACATTTTGATTCGTAAATTTTCGCCCTTTATTTGCCAATAAGTCCGCTTTATCATTACCCGATATGCCAGTATGACTAGGAACCCAACTAAAGTGAATTATAAAGTTCAGCTTATGGATATCAACAATTAATTTACGTATTTTTAGACTAATCATGTCATTCTGTGAGCTTACTTCCCATTTAGAAATTTTTTCTAAAGCACTTTTGGAATCTGATATAATAATAACTTTTGATAAATTATGGTCTATAGTAAAAGTTAAAGCCCGTTCTATGGCAAGTAGTTCTAATGTACAAATCGCAAGATAAGATGGTACATATTGGGAAAACTCAATGTTAAGTGAAGGAATGAAGACTCCAATTCCAGCGGAGGTCGAATTCCGGGAAGCATCCGTAAATGTCTTAACATAGCCCCTAAAATATTTATCACATAGCCTTTCAAGTTCAGAATTATTATTCAAGTTCGATTTCTGTAATCCAAAATCCGTATAGTTGATCGATTCATAGTGAATTCCCAAATCAAACATAAAGCACGGTAATAAATCAGATTTTTCAATATAATAAACCAACTGCTTGATTTTTTTAATAGCAAAAATGATGGGGGGAACAATCCTGTTATTCCAGTAGCCGTTAAAGTTCGCAATGTTGGAGATTCTTTCAATTATAGGGTCGTGATTAATTCTAGAAAGTTTAGAAATATATTTTAGTGCAAGCCAATTTCTGCGATCAACCAATGGAATTTCACCTCCTTCTGCCAATAGGATAATTATGGGAGTAGATTTCATAAGCCCCAGGGCTACTCTCAAAGCTTGGTGCTGGACTCGATCCAGAGCCGAGAGGAGTGTTAGGGAGCAACGACCCATGAACATTGAGCCGTATTCTAAATGGGGTCTCACAATTGCCTTATAAATTGATAGAAGAGTAGATGGATGGGCTCCCCACCACGTTCTGCATAATGCCTTCATAACATTGACTCCTTTCAGTGCTCTGCCACACATGTGCTCTACCTGTTTCTTCCAGCTAAGTTTTGAATCGATAAAAACTCCGAGGTAATTAACAGCTTTCCGCCAAGGAATTATTTCATTATTGACAACCAGGTTAGCTAAATGATCAGTAGATAAAGATGTTTTATGACAAAGCAACGCCGCAGATTTGTTAGGAGAGAGAGAAAGTCCACGAGACAAACACCATTCAGAAATATTATTTAAAGTTCTATTTAGCTTCTGAATAA
Organism: Endomychus coccineus; assembly: GCA_958510875.1. Lineage (NCBI taxonomy): Eukaryota > Metazoa > Arthropoda > Insecta > Coleoptera > Endomychidae > Endomychus > Endomychus coccineus. Next base: position 21,797,117 of record OY294068.1, on the reverse strand, counting down.
CTTCATCAGTATTACTTCCAGTACATATAGCACAGGAGTCATCCGCGAACTGCACAATTTTGACTCCATCAACACTGCAAGAACGAAGAGAAGATGAATATATATTGTACAATAACGGGCTTAACGAAGATCCTTGAGGAACACCTGTATTGGCCTCCTGAGGTCCAATGATCACATCAGATGTAGGGTCTCTAATATACAATGCTCTGCCAAATAATAAATTTTTAATTATGAGAATTAAATCCTTAGGAATATGTAAATTGTTTAAGTCTTCCAATAAGATGAATAGGTCAACATTATCGTATGCTGCTTTAAAATCCAGGAACACCACGACAGTGACTTTATTCGTAATGAAAGAATGGTAAATTGATGAAATAACATAGGATAAACAATCGGAAACTGACCTTCCTCTCCGGAAACCAAATTGGAACGAGTCTACAGGATAATTTCTTTCAATCATAAATTCCAACCTATTCTTTATCATTGTTTCCAGTATCTTAATAACACAAGAAGTCAAAGCGATGGGGCGATAGCTTGTAGCCACATCAGGAGGTTTACCAGGTTTACATATAGGGATTATCAGTGATTCTTTGAGAAAACCCAATATAATTGGGTTCATGAGTAGGTCATTAAAGAGGCGCAGAAGACATTCTTTACCAGGCTTCGTTAATTTTTTAATCATTGAATAAGTAATCAAATCCTTGCCGGGAGAGGTTTCCTTTTTTTTAGAAATTATTGAATCAAGTTCCTGGAATGAAAATAGTTCAGAAGGAGTAGTATTAGTGAAGTCAATATCATTATCTGGAGGAATGATCGGTGAAGCCAGAAGATTTAAAATATCTCTACAACATTGATCCGATGGAAAAGAATCATTATAATTTTGATGGATTCCCCTAGAAAACCGTTTAATGCACCGCCACATGTCGTGAGAAGATTTCGAAGAAAGATTTTCACAATATAATCGGAAAGATTCCTTTTTCTTTTTTTTAACTAAAAATCTAAATCTTGCGATGGCTCCTTTAGCGAAAATAAAATTTTCTAATGATGGGACAGATTTAAAAGAGAACAGGGCCTGTTTTCTAACATTATTAGTATCCGACAATTCATCGTCCCACCAGGGTACACCACGTTTCTTGGTAGGAACAGATTTATTCAAAGGAATTGATTTATATGCAGAATATTGAATTCTTTCCGCAAAACTGGCTAAGTTGTTAATAGATAAAAGCGAATCTTCTACGACAGAGTTGAAATGATTCCAATTTGCCTTGGCACAGTTAAACTTAGTTCTTGATCTAATTCGATTCGGTTTTGATTTGAGAATTGATGAATCCGAGATAACAATATTAATTGGAAAATGATCACTAAATCCAGGGTCCAGACCTGTGGACCAATTAGTTTTGATAGCTATATCAGTTGTACAATATGACAAATCCGGAACACTAGCATTCACTCCCGGGGGAGTGAACCTAGTGGGGGATCCAGTGTTAAGTATGGCCAGATCATGTAGATCAAGAAATTCCTGAACTACCAACCCATTAGAATTATTTGTACCAGATCCCCACATCACATTTTGTGCATTGAAGTCTCCTAAGAACATGAACGATGATCCTAAATGAGGAATAAATTCATTCAGCGTGTTCACGTTGAGTCTTATATCCGGAGGAGAGTAAATATTCACAAAAGAAATGTTCGAGATTTCAATTATCCTATACTGAATACGGTTAGGGACATCAAGAAATTGAGGATTTACTGTTTTAAATTTTAGAGAATTTTTGATGATAAATGCGATCCCACCTCTACCATCAAATCTGTCATCTCTACAAATTGTATACCCAAAAATTTGGAAATTGATATTAGGTTTCAAAAACGTTTCAGATAAAGCTATTAGGTCAAAGTCATGATTTTCAATCAAATTTACTAAATTAATTTTATTAGTGTTAATGGAACGAATATTCCATTGTAATATTTTAATATCAGAGTGTGTGTTATTCATCATTAGACTCCATTGACATCGGATTATCACCATCCGATGGTAACGGAATTTTATAACTTAACGAGTTGATGATTTTTTTAGCTACTAGAACATCTCTATCAGTTAGTTTGTCTTTATTCATTAATAAATCTAAATCTGCAAAATTCAGAGTGTAACCTCCAACCGAAAAAGAATTAGTACACTCACTGCCTGGAGCAATTACTTTAATTTTAGATGGTTTATTATACTGGTAATTGATAAGACATTCCTTATGTCGTTGTCTGTCATATCCAAGAGATAAAGGAGGAGGCGGGGATCGTGGAATTTTACGTTTCGTGACTTTAGATTTAGTAACTGTGTTATAGGATGGCTTATCCTTGTTTGAAGGGAACGCTAATCGCCTATGTTCAACCGGAGTTGAATCAGGGCTAATGCCGGATGAAGAGGGGAGTCTTGGAAAGTTACGAGCATCAAACCGAGGAGCGTCACCATTCTGTGTAATAGCCTTATTAGCCTCATAATGGGAAATATTTTCCACTGCCATTATATGATTGATATGTTTTTGTCTTGAATATTCCGGACATTTTCTATCTGTAGATGCATGTTTGTCATTACAAAAAATACATGCAGGCGACAAAGCATTCTCACATTCATCTTCAATATGCCCTTCTCCACAATTTCTACAGCGTTTTTTACCACGGCACATTGCCATTGTATGACCATATCTCAAACAGTTGTAGCACTGAATGACTGGATTAACATAGAGCAAAACATCCTTAATGTTATGGTACAGGGAGACAAACTTGGGTAAAGTTTTCCCCTCAAAAGTAAGCAAGCATGTACCGGTCGAAACATAGGAAACATTATCCCCCTCAACCTTACGTCTCTTGAGACGCTTGACATTGAGTATTTTAAATGAGGAATCAGAGTTATTCAAGATATCTTCATCAGAGATGGAAGATCCTACATCTCTGATGATCCCCCTACAAGTAACCATACGTGTTGGGATATATATGTCGTAGTCTGATTTATTAAGAGAGTTATTATCTATAAAGGAGTTAGCTTCTGTAAATTTATGAAACTCAATTGATACTCTGTTCGCCCCTTTTCTAGAAATCTCTTTAATTCCCTGAACATTTCCCTCCACTAAGAGTTTACCCAAGTTCATAGGATGAATATTACCTATATTATTGTTAGTAGATTCAATAATTACCATAAAAGGTCCCCTACTGGAGCAGGAATATTTCAAACTTTCAAATTTTTTACGAAAATTAGGTAATTTTTGAGATAGAGAATCAATTTCTTCTAGGAGAACTATATCGTCCGAATTCTGAAATTGGTTCTTTAAAGCTAGTATTTCTCGCCTAAGCAAATGACTATCAGCTGGAGATATTTGAGAAGATGATTCAAAATTTTCACATACATGTCTAGACTTTGGAGTAAGATGAACAAACGTCAGGGGGAACGATGTTCCCCCAGACGCCTCACCCATCGTAGCTCACCAATTTACTAAAATAAAATGATACAGTAGCAAGCAAGTGAAAAAGCAGTATAACTAACTAACTGAATGAAGCAAATACAAATAAGCGTCAGCCAATTATTAAAAACAATTAACTCACCACAATAGAATGGAAAAAAGGATGTGAAGGTCTTCACATACAAATAACAATAAATAATTCACAAAGGAAAACACAGGAAAACACGTGCGATCTTTCTAGCATTTCACCTCAGAATCCCAACCTATTACTTCATATGTTGAAGTCCATAATATTTTATTGGCACATTTGGAAATTTACTCGATTCGCTCCTTGTAGTTTTTATAGGTTATAAGATGGCTTTATATCGATCTCGTTTTAATTCCATAGCAATATATAAAGTAATTATGAACTCAAGCGGAAAATATAATAAATACAAAGCCAACATGAACTATTCTACGTATATCAATAAGCAACAAATTACCAGTTTAAATAATTTTCATTACTCTTTGGCCGATTTACTGATCGAATCTTCAGATTTCATATTAGTTATTCGAGAAATTAGGAAATAGTGTTCCTAGAAATAAACACAATTTTTCAGCGTGATTGGACGTGATTTTGTACTATTTTGGCGTATTTCTCAGTAAAACAAGTGATCATGCACAAAATCTACAATCAACCAAAGTAGTAACAAGTAACCTAATTGTTATTTGAATTGATTTATGATTTTAGGGCAGCGACTCTTCTAGTGCTGGTAGTGGCAGATCGCCGCCTCTTTCCTCATCGATATCTAATTCCAGGCAGTTCCAACGTAAGCTAGAAGCTAGAATTGAACATGTTCGTAGACTTCATCAGGAATATCACTCTACACCGGGCCTAATTCCTATCCAAAGACTACCAATTCCAGGTGCCAAAGATCATCAACCGCTTGTGCAATGGGACACAGATGACAGGTAATTTTAGTAAATATAATATACCTTACTCAATAATAATTATCAAACATTGGATCTATTTGCCAAACTGTCAGTTAATCACACATCGGAAAGAGCTGTTTTTACGGTTCCCTTTTACTCTGGAAACTTACCTTTCCAACAGGTTATATGAGTAATGTTCTGATGATCAAGCTTACATTATTAGTACCATTATTCCCAAATCAGTAGTCAGTAGGTTAGTGAGAACTGATAATTCGAAACAGTTTTCTACTTCTTTTAGAACGAAAATCTGTAGAGTCACGTGATTTGCGTTTATACACAACTTCTCCAACAGTGTATCGAAGGTCGAAAACAACTGACATACGTTTTGAATGCTGAACATAATTTAGCAAGAAATGTGGTTCTCTTTTCTGGTACACTTATTTCTGTATTCTTCTTCTGAGCTATTCCAGAAGCGATTCCCGGTATATTGAAAGAGTTTAAAATCATCAAACCCCTTAGTAAATTGGAGAAGAGCCATACAAAAAATTATTTCTGGTAAATTCTAGACAAAAGTACGTTATCTTTTTTGCTTTCAAGTCTATTTCCAAGAAAAGGAAAGAGGGCTCCTCCCCACCCTTCCTAATAATCATAGAACCATTGCTCTATTATCTGTGATCTCTAAAGTGAACTCCAAAATCTTGAGTGAACGGCAATATGGCTTTCGTCAGCAGAGATCAACAGGAGAACTGCTTGCCTACGAAACACATGTAGGGCAGAAATCTATTGAAAAATATGGGGAATCTCTAGCTGTAGCATTGGATATATCCAAAGCATTTGATCGAGTCTGGCATCAAAGCCTTCTTGGGAAAGTTCCGTTATATGGTTTGTCGCCTCAATTTTGTCGCTTACTATCGAGTGTTCTCTCAGATAAATCATCCCATATGGTGGTTGATGAAGTATTCTCCGATACAATGGTTCCCAATGGTGGTGTTCCACAGGGATTGTCTTGGAACCAACTTTGTTTCTGCTCCATATTAACGATCTGTTGGAACTGTCCTGTCAACAGCTTTGCAGATGAAGGTACATTTCATACCGCTTTCTCATCTAGATCCCCTATACCGTTCAGTGAAGCCAGAGGAGTGAGATAGAGACAGATTGACGCAATTAATGGAGATCTGGCAATGATTTTGAAATGGGAATCTGATAATCTAGTAGAGTGTAATGCAACCAAAACTCATGCTTGCATCTTCTCCAGGAAAGCGTATCATACAATCTCTAATATGATGATGTCAGGTACAACTATTCCTATAAACTCTTCCATATCCATGCTCGGGATCACCACCAATTGCTCCCGCTCTTGGGATAATCATTTGAGGTCAATTGCGAAAACAGCTTCACAAAAACTTGGTTTTTCATTCCGTGCCAACAGCTTTACATTCAAGCAGCAGTAGATTAAGTCCTCGCGTTCTCCACCAGGAAATGACGTCATCGACCGGATGTTGCGCGCGCAACTTCGGATGTAACGTTACTAACCCGCGAAATTCAAACGTGTCCATAGAGCTTACGATGATCACAGAACTTTCGACCATAGAGGTCTGGGTCATAGAATGTGAGGTTAGTTTGACGTAACGTTACTAACCCGCGAAATTCAAACGTGTCCATAGAGCTTACAATGATCACCGAACTTCCGACCATAGAGGTCTGGATGTGAGGTTAGTTGGACGTAACGTTACTAACCCGCGAAATTCAAACGTGTCCATAGAGCTTACGATGATTATAGAACTTTCGACCATAGAGGTCTGGATGTGAGGTTAGTTGGATGTGACGTCATCGACCCGCCAAATTCAAACGTATAGGTGTTTTGGTGATGTTTATCATGGCCGACGTTGGAAGCGAATGTCAGAAGAATAAACGTCAAAACCACAATATGACTGATGTTGTAGCTACATCGCCGCCATCTTCTGATGAACCGATGAACTATCATACTTAAATGACAATGTCAGAACAGTTAACTTCAAACCACTACATCTATGAATGAACCGATCAACCGTCATGCATACCTGTCAACGTCAGAAATGTTAACGTCAAGGGACGACATCTATGAGGTCACAATTCAAAATATGACTGATGTTATAGCTACATAACCGCCATCTCTTAATGAACCGATTAACTATCATACTTCAATGTCAATGTCAGAACAGTTAACTTCAAATGACTACATCTATGAATGAACCGATCAACCGTCATGCGTACCTGTCAACGTCAAAGGACGACATCTATGAGGCCACAATTCAAAATATGACTGATGTTACAGCTACATCACCGCCATCTCTTAATGAACCGATGAACTATCATAGCTGGATGTCAATGTCAGAACAGTTAACGTCAAAGGACGACATCTATGAGACTCCAATTCAAAATGTTACCGATGTTGTAGCCTATATCGCCATCTATTACTAAACCGATGAACTATCATAGCTGAATGTCAATGTCAGAATAGTTAATGTCAAAGGACGACATCTATGAGGTATTTTGTTAATGTTTTCGAGCGGGAAGTTCCACCTCAATTTGAAAAAACGATATATTAATGAACTATCATAGCTTGATGTCCATGTCAGAACAGCTAACGTCAAAGGACGACATCTATGAGATGGTTTGCTGATGTTTGCGGGAGGAATTTCAAAAATTTGACTCATGTTGTAGCTATACTGTCATTTATTATTGAACCACACCGTAATTCCAAAAATAATGAACTTCTATGAGGTATCTTGTTAATGTTTTTGAGCGGGAAATTTATGAACCGATGAACTATCATGGCTGGATGTCAATGTCAGAACAGTTAACGTCAAAGGACGACATCTATGAGACTCCAATTCAAAATGTTACCGATGTTGTAGCCTATATCGCCATCTAATAATAAACCGATGAACCATCATAGATGAATGTCAATGTCAGAACAGTTAACGTCAAAGGACGACATCTATGAGGTATTTTGTCAATGTTTTTGCGCGGGAAGTTTCATCTCAATTCAAAAAACGATATATTAATGAACTATCATAGCTTGATGTCCATGTCAGAACAGCTAACGTCAAAGGACGACATCTATGAGGTGTTTCGCTGATAATTGCGCGAGGAATTTCAAAAATTTAGCTCATGTTGTAGCTATACTGTCATTTATTATTGAACCACACCGTAATTCCAAAAATGATGAACTTTTAAAATAACCTACAAATTTCCTCAACGTTAAATGATTACTTACGTATATGAAATTATTACACCAGAAACCACATTGAGTATATGAGAACACGTGGAAGCAATTAATTTTGTATACACCTGCGTCATCACATTCAGTTTATACGAGAATAACAGAGCGTATAAATGAGTACAATGGGACTCACTCATTAGGTAAACTATGAAATTCGGTGTCATGGCGGCTATCGCAGGAATTTCAAACGAGGTGTCTGTTACGTAGATCTTCAAGGAGGTGTCATGGCGTCTGTCACGTGAACTGTCATGGCGGTTATCGCGGGAATTTAAAACGAGGTGTCTGTTTCGTGAATCTTCAACGAGGTGTCGTGGCGTATTTCACGTGGGTCTTAAACAGAATAGAACTTTTTCTAGAACCTAAATTACACAAAACAATACCAAATTGAGAGGTGTAATAGCTACAGCTGCAGCACTATCAACCGTCATGCATACCTGTAAACGTCAGAAATGTTAACGTCAAAAGACGACATCTATGAGGTACTTATGTAATGTTTGCGTGGGAAATTTATGAATCGATGACTATCATGGCTGGATGTCAATGTTAGAACAGTTAACGTCAAAGGATGACATCTATGAGACTCCAATTCAAAATATTACTGATGTTGTAGCTATATCGCCATCTTTTAATAAACCGACGAACTATCACACCTGAATGTCAATGTTAGAACAGTTAACATCAAAGGATGACATCTATGAGATATATTGTTAATGTTTTTGCGCGGGAAGTCCCATCTCAATTCAAAATATGATCTATTAGTGAACCGGTGAACTATCATGACTGGATGTCAATCTCAGAACAGTTAACGTCAAAGGACATCATCTATGAGACCCCAATTCAAAATATTACTATATCGCCATGTATTAATAAACTGATGAACTATCACACCTGAATGTCAATGTTAGAACAGTTAACGTCAAAGGACGACATCTATGAGATATTTTGTTAATGTTTTTGCGCGGTAAGTCCCATTTCAATTCAAAATATGATCTATTAGTGAACCGGTGATATATCATGACTAAATGTAAATCTCAGAACAGTTAACGTCAAAGGACAACATCTATGAGACCCCAATTCAAAATATTACTATATCGCCACATATTGATAAACCGATGAACTATCACAACTGAATGTCAATGTCAGAACAGTTAACGTCAAAGGACGATATCTATGAGGTATTTTGTTAAAGGTTTTGTGCGGGAAGTTGCATCTCGATTCAAAATATGATCTATTAATGAACCGATGAACTGTCATAGCTGAATGTCAATGTCAGAACAGTAAACGTAAGAGGACGACATCTATGAGACCCCAATTCAAAATATTACTGATTCTGTAGATATATCACCATCTATTATTAAACCGATGAACTATCATAGTTAAATATCAATTTCGGAACAGCTAACATCAAGGACGACATCTATGAGGTGTTTTGGTAACGTTTTGTCTGGAAATCACTCTCAAAATTGAAAATTGTCACTTATATTGTAGCTATATTGTCGTTCCTTAATACCACACCCTAATCTCAAGATAATGAACCAGCAAAATAACCTAGAAATGTCTACTTACATATATGAAGTGTTTACACCAAAAGCACATTAAGTATTAAGTATTCATTTCTACATGCACCTGCGTCATCACATTCACTTTATACTGATTATGAGAACGACAACAGTCGTACAATGAGAGGAATTCATTAAGTAAACAAATGACAATGAGTGAATCATTTTTACTGCACACAATCTGTTGAATTTCGTTTAGGACTGAATGCGAAAATATTAAATTTGATTGTACATATCGATAGTTTGATTAACATTCTAATAATGCATCCCAAACGTTATTTCGTTTATATTGGTTCACACAACATTTGAACGCGTATATTGTTCAAGTGCTTGGAATTGAAAATTCGAATTTTTGGAGCTTAAGTAATAAGAAATCTAAGCTATGGTGTTTATACTAGCGTGTGTATTGAAATCAAACTTTTGAGAATATCAATGAAATCATACAATTCCAGCAGCCCGAAGGTTCGTTTGCAATTTTACGAATGATGATGAACGATGAAAATGAATATTTTAACTTTTCTTTATAACTTAGGTATTGACGTGACGTATAAAACTCAGAATAATTCGGAACGATTGATTTTTATTGTTATCCACGATTATCAACCTATATCTAAATCAGTTCGAGATGCAGACTTTTCAATTTATCGATATTTCGAAAACCCACATTTCGCTTAAAATATACATAGCAGTATATTATAGAAACTTTGTTAAAGATCACATGTTATATAAAAATCGAATGATTCGAGATGTAGACTCATGAGCTCTAGAAGCCTTAGGATCAGTTGCAAGAGGTGCAAGTGCTATCGAAAATACGGTGGTTAACCAGCTAAAAACAACGGAACGCATTGGGTAGCGTTCAGAAAAAAATCGATAACGATGTGGAATATTTTGATTGTTTTGGAAATTTGAAGCCACCAAAGGAACTCGTTCGATATTTGGGTGGGAACGTTAGGATTTTCTACAATAACAACACCTATCAGAACTATAATCAAGTGATATGTGAACAGTTGTGCGTGAACTTTCTCACCGAAATTGTCGAAAGTATCAATTAAACCTTAGTCAGTCTATATCGAAACATCAAGCGAATCGCATCATCATGAGAATCGCATTAGTTGACATTCAGGGGTTCTTCATTGACGATGCCTTCCATTCAAAAGAAATGTGTATACAAATTGGATTCAAACGTCATTATTCCTTATTCAAACCGCACACATCTTATTCATCGCTGAATGCAAAGGAGCGAAAGTCCGTATGGTATTTACAAAAGTCTTATCATGGACTCGATTATGCATCTGGAAATGTGGATTAATAAATAATATTCTTAAATCGATTCAACTATGTGCAGACGACTATATTTATGTTCGTGGTCAGCAAAAAGCAGAGTTTTTGAGAAGGAAGTGTATAGAATTGGATATTTTCCCACACATCGTAGATGTTCACAGTTTCGATGGTACTAAAAGTGAAACGGGGAAATTCGAGCAAACAATTTGACCTGTCTGAATCATCGTAATGACGGTGGTAAATACATGTGTGCAGTTCAACATGTGGATAAATGACAGCAGTGGTTTCTGAATGTAATACTACCTAAATTATATGTATTTTCTGAAATAAATATCATTATTACACCTATCTCCTTTATATAATTATTTATTCAGATGGTAAATAGCTTTGTTTACATTTTTAACAAACCTTTTCAATATTAATACTGATAAAGAAGATAAAATAGCATACAAAATTGCTAAAAGATATAAGATGTGGTAAACATGATGATTGCCATTCAGCGATATGCTCCATCACTTCGATCATGGAATAAGAGTTTGAGTTTATAATGTATGATTGTCTTGTGGAATGTTAAACGTGAATACCTCCAATTGATTATCGTTGATTTATTGTAAAATTCATTGGGTAAGGTAACTCTCCCCCACAAAATTTGTTTTTAACACCCCCACTCTCATCATCCTCACTATTTACACTTAATTTGTTCAGCAGTCTTATAATTTTAATTTTATCTGCGTAATAATTCAAGTCTCTTCTTAGTTTATGAACTTTTTCCACGAATTCGCAAAGTCTGCGTGAGTATTCTTCGAACGATATATTTGTAGACTTACTAGATATCTACATTATTATTTTAAGAGTCACAGTCCTTCGTAAGAAATTCGAATAACTTCCAACTATTCGCACTAGAACACATAGGATTCACACTATTGGGGTGATGTAGACAGATAAATTCACAATTTCCTCGCTCTAATTTTGGACATTTACCTTTCAAATTCACCACTTCTACTCGATCTAAGCCCAATTTTTGGAACGCCCCCCATAGAAACTTAGCTTTTATCTTCCCACATACATAAACAGTAGCATTCGGATCGATATTTTCCTTCAAAATTTCATACAATTCATCATATTCCTGATAGCCTGAGTTCCATGGAATCCCGTGATATTTTTCACAATGAAATATTTTCTTCATTTGCCTCGCGGATAGTTGATCCATCGATTTTGGTGGTTTGAATAGAAAATATTTCTCCAACCTTTTCTCACAGTCCAACAAAGAGAGTTCCTTGATATTATATACGTTTGAAGAAATCGGGAAACTTTGAATATCAACCACTATAGATGACATTTCAAACTAGAATGATAAACTATTCAAATATCTAGTTGCTTATGCGTGGATCATTGACATATTTCTTTGATGTTATCGAAATTTCGAAAGAGTACGTCGAAGCACAAAATTTGTAGTGATGTTGGACTTATTCTATAGTTGACGTCATTGACCTCCCCTCCTATCTCAGAAAACATTTGAAACATCTTAAAGGTGTAAGAATTTGAAGTGTCTCTTCGAATGCTGCGCATGTCCATTATCTCACATCGGTATGGTAGTAGTGCGATTCGATAAAAATCGACACCCATATCATGTAGCACTCTAAAACAATCAAGTATATACGATCCTGGTTTCGGAACGATACCCGAAATTTGATGCAATATGATTTTTCTCATTCTTCTATGTTTATATTTGAACTGACCTTCTATATTCATATCGATTATCTTCCAATCTTCTGGAGGGGGAGGATCGAAATCTCCTCCGAAATAGAAAATATCAGCATACGCCCAATCGGTCGAGGCCCCCACAAGGAAAGTTACGAATTCTCCAGCGATTATCCAATTTTTGGATGGTAATTGTAATTCTTCGAGGATTTTCATCAAATTCGGCGGACATACGCTTATTACGAATTTCTTCGCATCGTACACGGTGGTAAGCACACTATGAATAAAACTGTTGTATAATCGAGGAGACATTATTACGAACTGATTCGATTTAGTTGAAGCAGTCACACACAACAACACACTCCATCATACTCTGCGCTATTGACTTTTTCAACCCAAAATATACAATCAAAACTAAATGGTATTCTTGCGGGTGAGAGATAAGAGGTCGATCGAACTGGTAAGTATACATCTAAAATCGTGAAATCATGAACATTCTCAGACGCGGGTTCGGATCCCTCTGCATCTTTCTCACCAAAGAATACCATTTTTAATCGAACGCGCTGACAATAGTGGAAAACGATAAAAATCAATCGTTTCGAATTATTCTGAGTTTTTATTAAAATACCATTTTTTACAAAATCTTCTCAATTCATTAATTATTTCACGTTTCTCTTCGATATATCCTTGTAGAGATATGATTTCTTCTAACCGGTGCAGTAGAACATCTGGGTTGGACCAGTAAATTATACTTTTATCTCTACTGTGGAATAACATAATATGACGATTCAAATTGTCTCGGCGAGAAAATGGAACTTCACAATGCTTGCATGAGAAACTGTGTGTTTTGAAATGTTTTTTCTCGTACCACCTCAGCGCATTTGCTCTCGAAAATTCCCTTCGACATTGCCCGCAAACGTGCATGGTGGTTGATGATCAACTAATGACATTGTGATATGGCTGTTTTCAAAGACCCTCCCAATAACGATTGGATCCTCCCAAAGAACGTTTGGACCCTCCCAAGAAAAACGTTTGTATTGCTCTCGAAAATTCCCTTTTACTTTGCCCGCAAACGTGCATGATATTTGATGATTAACTAATGACAATCTGATATGGTGTTACCCTGTTTTTCAAAGACCCTCCCAATAACGATTGGATCCTCCCAAAGAACGTTTGGACCCTCCCAAGAAAAACGTTTGTATTGCTCTCGAAAATTCCCTTTGACATTGCCCGCAAACGTGCATGGTGGTTGATGATCAACTAATGACATTGTGATATAGTGTTACCCTGTTTTCGAAGACCCTCCCAATAACGATTGGATCCTCCCAAAGAACGTTTGGACCCTCCCAAGAAAAACGTTTGTATTGCTCTCGAAAATTCCCTTTGACTTTGCCCGCAAACGTGCATGATATTTGATGATTAACTAATGACAATCTGATATGGTGTTACCCTATTTTTCAAAGACCCTCCCAAATTGATGGGGATTTTCATGCATTGCAGACATTTCGAACTCTTCTAAAATCAGATCTAACACTATCTTTGGAGAACATTTTATTGCAACTGATTGATTTTTCTCGATTTAGTTGGAGCTTCACCTACAAAATATTCATTTAACCTCGCGCAGGTCGTTTTTTATTACAGTTCGATGTGAATTTGTCGATATTTCGAAAGCCTACTGATCTCAAAATCTACAATATTTCAAACTGTTCATTTTGCTCAATATATGTTTTTAAATATGAAATGAAGTATCGAAACGATTGATTTTTATCGTAATTCACGATTGTTAATAATTATTTAAATCAATCTATGAATAAAACAAATGCATTCTTGGGTAATTATAGTAGTATAGAGTATTATGCTACTCAGAAATTATAAGTCAGCATAGTGTGTAAATTATTTATATTTATCTCCCGCACATGATGGAACATTGATGTACCCGCAAACGTGCATGGTGGTTGATGATCAACTAATGACATTGTGATATAGTGTTACCCTGTTTTCAAAGACCCTCCCAATAACGATTGGATCCTCCCAAAGAACGTTTGGACCCTCCCAAGAAAAACGTTTGTATTGCTCTCGAAAATTCCCTTTGACTTTGCCCGCAAACGTGCATGATATTTGATGATTAACTAATGACAATCTGATATGGTGTTACCCTATTTTTCAAAGACCCTCCCAAATTGATGGGGATTTTTCATGCATTTGCAGACATTTCGAACTCTTCTAAAATCAGATCTAACACTATCTTTGGAGAACATTTTATTGCAACTGATTGATTTTTCTCGATTTAGTTGGAGCTTCACCTACAAAATATTCATTTAACCTCGCGCAGGTCGTTTTCTATTATAGTTCGATGTGAATTTGTCGATATTTCGATAGCCTACTGATCTCAAAATCTACAATATTTCAAACTGTTCATTTTGCTCAATATATGTTTTTAAATATGAAATGAAGTATCGAAACGATTGATTTTTATCGTAATCCACGATTGTTAATAATTATTTAAATCAATCTATGAATAAAACAAATGCATTACTTGAGTAATTATAGTAGTATAGAGTATTATGCTACTCAGAAATTATAAGTCAGCATAGTGTGTAAATTATTTATATTTATCTCCCGCACATGATGGAACATTGATGTATCTATAATAATTGTTGACAGGCACATTCCTCACATCAGGTCGTTGTACATTTGTTAAACAGGGGTGTATCAGAATGAATTTATGTTTTAGAGAAAGAATTTTATTTGGTAATATGAATTATAGTTAACTATAAGATTCAAGTAAATAAAATATAAAATTTATTTTTAATTATTTTATATGTACACTAGCTACTTCTACATAAATAAAACTACACCTACGGACTTAATCTGAAAAGAGAAAGACATTTTAAGTATAGATAATATGTTACTATTTTATGTATATAAAAATATTATATTGATTCAATTCAATCATGTTTTGGGTGATATGACTGATTATTCTAATACCACAGGAGTGAAAACTGCAAGAAATAGTTTTAGAGCTCTCAAAATGTGTACCTAAAATACGTTTTCACCAGAAAATAAAGAAGAACATTTTAGAAAATAAAGTGAATGGTATTTTACTCATTTAGATCTATACTCGTCAACTTTCGAACCATTAAGAAAATGATCCTGAGACCTAGTGGAGTGGTTTAGATCCTTACACGTAATACTGTTCTATGAGGTCATTCATTCTAAATTACATTTGATCGACTCACCTATACCACTGAGCTCAGCTAACAAACTTGAACAATCCAAATTCCATTCAAGCTTCATAATTTCTGAGTAGCATAATAATCTATACTACTATAATTACTCAAGTAATGCATTTGTTTTATTCAGGTATTTGAATAAAAACTCAGAATAATTCGAAACGATTGATTTTTATCGTTTTCCACTATTGTTAATCATTATTTAAGTCAATTGCTACGGGTGTAGGATCGAAATCAACTTGTGAGGAATTCACCTAATTTCATCTTCAGAATATCGATGATTTTCAGAGAGATTATTGGTGTGAAGGTTCGCATGATTGCGATTTTGTTATGTTTGTTCGACACAATTTTGCGAAGAATGATTCAGAGAGATTGTTGGTGTGAAGGTTCGCGCAGGACTCTAACCACATCGAATATCATAAAAATATGACGAGGTGTCATGACGGCTATCACCTGCCGAGGTGTCTGTCACGCAGGTCTTCAATCCATCATATAGTCAAATGAATTAGCGCGTTCGATTAAAAATGGTATTCTTTGGTGAGAAAGATGCAGAGGGATCCGAACCCGCGTCTGAGAATGTTCATGATTTCACGATTTTAGATGTATACTTACCAGTTCGATCGACCTCTTATCTCTCACCCGCAAGAATACCATTTAGTTTTGATTGTATATTTTGGGTTGAAAAAGTCAATAGCGCAGAGTATGATGGAGTGTGTTGTTGTGTGTGACTGCTTCAACTAAATCGAATCAGTTCGTAATAATGTCTCCTCGATTATACAACAGTTTTATTCATAGTGTGCTTACCACCGTGTACGATGCGAAGAAATTCGTAATAAGCGTATGTCCGCCGAATTTGATGAAAATCCTCGAAGAATTACAATTACCATCCAAAAATTGGATAATCGCTGGAGAATTCGTAACTTTCCTTGTGGGGGCCTCGACCGATTGGGCGTATGCTGATATTTTCTATTTCGGAGGAGATTTCGATCCTCCCCCTCCAGAAGATTGGAAGATAATCGATATGAATATAGAAGGTCAGTTCAAATATAAACATAGAAGAATGAGAAAAATCATATTGCATCAAATTTCGGGTATCGTTCCGAAACCAGGATCGTATATACTTGATTGTTTTAGAGTGCTACATGATATGGGTGTCGATTTTTATCGAATCGCACTACTACCATACCGATGTGAGATAATGGACATGGGCAGCATTCGAAGAGACACTTCAAATTCTTACACCTTTAAGATGTTTCAAATGTTTTCTGAGATAGGAGGGGAGGTCAATGACGTCAACTATAGAATAAGTCCAACATCACTACAAATTTTGTGCTTCGACGTACTCTTTCGAAATTTCGATAACATCAAAGAAATATGTCAATGATCCACGCATAAGCAACTAGATATTTGAATAGTTTATCATTCTAGTTTGAAATGTCAACTATAGTGCTTGATATTCAAAGTTTCCCGATTTCTTCAAACGTATATAATATCAAGGAACTCTCTTTGTTGGACTGTGAGAAAAGGTTGGAGAAATATTTTCTATTCAAACCACCAAAATCGATGGATCAACTATCCGCGAGGCAAATGAAGAAAATATTTCATTGTGAAAAATATCACGGGATTCCATGGAACTCAGGCTATCAGGAATATGATGAATTGTATGAAATTTTGAAGGAAAATATCGATCCGAATGCTACTGTTTATGTATGTGGGAAGATAAAAGCTAAGTTTCTATGGGGGGCGTTCCAAAAATTGGGCTTAGATCGAGTAGAAGTGGTGAATTTGAAAGGTAAATGTCCAAAATTAGAGCGAGGAAATTGTGAATTTATCTGTCTACATCACCCCAATAGTGTGAATCCTATGTGTTCTAGTGCGAATAGTTGGAAGTTATTCGAATTTCTTACGAAGGACTGTGACTCTTAAAATAATAATGTAGATATCTAGTAAGTCTACAAATATATCGTTCGAAGAATACTCACGCAGACTTTGCGAATTCGTGGAAAAAGTTCATAAACTAAGAAGAGACTTGAATTATTACGCAGATAAAATTAAAATTATAAGACTGCTGAACAAATTAAGTGTAAATAGTGAGGATGATGAGAGTGGGGGTGTTAAAAACAAATTTTGTGGGGGAGAGTTACCTTACCCAATGAATTTTACAATAAATCAACGATAATCAATTGGAGGTATTCACGTTTAACATTCCACAAGACAATCATACATTATAAACTCAAACTCTTATTCCATGATCGAAGTGATGGAGCATATCGCTGAATGGCAATCATGTTTACCACATCTTATATCTTTTAGCAATTTTGTATGCTATTTTATCTTCTTTATCAGTATTAATATTGAAAAGGTTTGTTAAAAATGTAAACAAAGCTATTTACCATCTGAATAAATAATTATATAAAGGAGATAGGTGTAATAATGATATTTATTTCAGAAAATACATATAATTTAGGTAGTATTACATTCAGAAACCACTGCTGTCATTTATCCACATGTTGAACTGCACACATGTATTTACCACCGTCATTACGATGATTCAGACAGGTCAAATTGTTTGCTCGAATTTCCCCGTTTCACTTTTAGTACCATCGAAACTGTGAACATCTACGATGTGTGGGAAAATATCCAATTCTATACACTTCCTTCTCAAAAACTCTGCTTTTTGCTGACCACGAACATAAATATAGTCGTCTGCACATAGTTGAATCGATTTAAGAATATTATTTATTAATCCACATTTCCAGATGCATAATCGAGTCCATGATAAGACTTTTGTAAATACCATACGGACTTTCGCTCCTTTGCATTCAGCGATGAATAAGATGTGTGCGGTTTGAATAAGGAATAATGACGTTTGAATCCAATTTGTATACACATTTCTTTTGAATGGAAGGCATCGTCAATGAAGAACCCCTGAATGTCAACTAATGCGATTCTCATGATGATGCGATTCGCTTGATGTTTCGATATAGACTGACTAAGGTTTAATTGATACTTTCGACAATTTCGGTGAGAAAGTTCACGCACAACTGTTCACATATCACTTGATTATAGTTCTGATAGGTGTTGTTATTGTAGAAAATCCTAACGTTCCCACCCAAATATCGAACGAGTTCCTTTGGTGGCTTCAAATTTCCAAAACAATCAAAATATTCCACATCGTTATCGATTTTTTTCTGAACGCTACCCAATGCGTTCCGTTGTTTTTAGCTGGTTAACCACCGTATTTTCGATAGCACTTGCACCTCTTGCAACTGATCCTAAGGCTTCTAGAGCTCATGAGTCTACATCTCGAATCATTCGATTTTTATATAACATGTGATCTTTAACAAAGTTTCTATAATATACTGCTATGTATATTTTAAGCGAAATGTGGGTTTTCGAAATATCGATAAATTGAAAAGTCTGCATCTCGAACTGATTTAGATATAGGTTGATAATCGTGGATAACAATAAAAATCAATCGTTCCGAATTATTCTGAGTTTTATACGTCACGTCAATACCTAAGTTATAAAGAAAAGTTAAAATATTCATTTTCATCGTTCATCATCATTCGTAAAATTGCAAACGAACCTTCGGGCTGCTGGAATTGTATGATTTCATTGATATTCTCAAAAGTTTGATTTCAATACACACGCTAGTATAAACACCATAGCTTAGATTTCTTATTACTTAAGCTCCAAAAATTCGAATTTTCAATTCCAAGCACTTGAACAATATACGCGTTCAAATGTTGTGTGAACCAATATAAACGAAATAACGTTTGGGATGCATTATTAGAATGTTAATCAAACTATCGATATGTACAATCAAATTTAATATTTTCGCATTCAGTCCTAAACGAAATTCAACAGATTGTGTGCAGTAAAAATGATTCACTCATTGTCATTTGTTTACTTAATGAATTCCTCTCATTGTACGACTGTTGTCGTTCTCATAATCAGTATAAAGTGAATGTGATGACGCAGGTGCATGTAGAAATGAATACTTAATACTTAATGTGCTTTTGGTGTAAACACTTCATATATGTAAGTAGACATTTCTAGGTTATTTTGCTGGTTCATTATCTTGAGATTAGGGTGTGGTATTAAGGAACGACAATATAGCTACAATATAAGTGACAATTTTCAATTTTGAGAGTGATTTCCAGACAAAACGTTACCAAAACACCTCATAGATGTCGTCCTTGATGTTAGCTGTTCCGAAATTGATATTTAACTATGATAGTTCATCGGTTTAATAATAGATGGTGATATATCTACAGAATCAGTAATATTTTGAATTGGGGTCTCATAGATGTCGTCCTCTTACGTTTACTGTTCTGACATTGACATTCAGCTATGACAGTTCATCGGTTCATTAATAGATCATATTTTGAATCGAGATGCAACTTCCCGCACAAAACCTTTAACAAAATACCTCATAGATATCGTCCTTTGACGTTAACTGTTCTGACATTGACATTCAGTTGTGATAGTTCATCGGTTTATCAATATGTGGCGATATAGTAATATTTTGAATTGGGGTCTCATAGATGTTGTCCTTTGACGTTAACTGTTCTGAGATTTACATTTAGTCATGATATATCACCGGTTCACTAATAGATCATATTTTGAATTGAAATGGGACTTACCGCGCAAAAACATTAACAAAATATCTCATAGATGTCGTCCTTTGACGTTAACTGTTCTAACATTGACATTCAGGTGTGATAGTTCATCAGTTTATTAATACATGGCGATATAGTAATATTTTGAATTGGGGTCTCATAGATGATGTCCTTTGACGTTAACTGTTCTGAGATTGACATCCAGTCATGATAGTTCACCGGTTCACTAATAGATCATATTTTGAATTGAGATGGGACTTCCCGCGCAAAAACATTAACAATATATCTCATAGATGTCATCCTTTGATGTTAACTGTTCTAACATTGACATTCAGGTGTGATAGTTCGTCGGTTTATTAAAAGATGGCGATATAGCTACAACATCAGTAATATTTTGAATTGGAGTCTCATAGATGTCATCCTTTGACGTTAACTGTTCTAACATTGACATCCAGCCATGATAGTCATCGATTCATAAATTTCCCACGCAAACATTACATAAGTACCTCATAGATGTCGTCTTTTGACGTTAACATTTCTGACGTTTACAGGTATGCATGACGGTTGATAGTGCTGCAGCTGTAGCTATTACACCTCTCAATTTGGTATTGTTTTGTGTAATTTAGGTTCTAGAAAAAGTTCTATTCTGTTTAAGACCCACGTGAAATACGCCACGACACCTCGTTGAAGATTCACGAAACAGACACCTCGTTTTAAATTCCCGCGATAACCGCCATGACAGTTCACGTGACAGACGCCATGACACCTCCTTGAAGATCTACGTAACAGACACCTCGTTTGAAATTCCTGCGATAGCCGCCATGACACCGAATTTCATAGTTTACCTAATGAGTGAGTCCCATTGTACTCATTTATACGCTCTGTTATTCTCGTATAAACTGAATGTGATGACGCAGGTGTATACAAAATTAATTGCTTCCACGTGTTCTCATATACTCAATGTGGTTTCTGGTGTAATAATTTCATATACGTAAGTAATCATTTAACGTTGAGGAAATTTGTAGGTTATTTTAAAAGTTCATCATTTTTGGAATTACGGTGTGGTTCAATAATAAATGACAGTATAGCTACAACATGAGCTAAATTTTTGAAATTCCTCGCGCAATTATCAGCGAAACACCTCATAGATGTCGTCCTTTGACGTTAGCTGTTCTGACATGGACATCAAGCTATGATAGTTCATTAATATATCGTTTTTTGAATTGAGATGAAACTTCCCGCGCAAAAACATTGACAAAATACCTCATAGATGTCGTCCTTTGACGTTAACTGTTCTGACATTGACATTCATCTATGATGGTTCATCGGTTTATTATTAGATGGCGATATAGGCTACAACATCGGTAACATTTTGAATTGGAGTCTCATAGATGTCGTCCTTTGACGTTAACTGTTCTGACATTGACATCCAGCCATGATAGTTCATCGGTTCATAAATTTCCCGCTCAAAAACATTAACAAGATACCTCATAGAAGTTCATTATTTTTGGAATTACGGTGTGGTTCAATAATAAATGACAGTATAGCTACAACATGAGTCAAATTTTTGAAATTCCTCCCGCAAACATCAGCAAACCATCTCATAGATGTCGTCCTTTGACGTTAGCTGTTCTGACATGGACATCAAGCTATGATAGTTCATTAATATATCGTTTTTTCAAATTGAGGTGGAACTTCCCGCTCGAAAACATTAACAAAATACCTCATAGATGTCGTCCTTTGACATTAACTATTCTGACATTGACATTCAGCTATGATAGTTCATCGGTTTAGTAATAGATGGCGATATAGGCTACAACATCGGTAACATTTTGAATTGGAGTCTCATAGATGTCGTCCTTTGACGTTAACTGTTCTGACATTGACATCCAGCTATGATAGTTCATCGGTTCATTAAGAGATGGCGGTGATGTAGCTGTAACATCAGTCATATTTTGAATTGTGACCTCATAGATGTCGTCCTTTGACGTTGACAGGTACGCATGACGGTTGATCGGTTCATTCATAGATGTAGTCATTTGAAGTTAACTGTTCTGACATTGACATTGAAGTATGATAGTTCATCGGTTCATTAAGAGATGGCGGTGATGTAGCTATAACATCAGTCATATTTTGAATTGTGACCTCATTGATGTCGTCCCTTGACGTTAACATTTCTGACGTTGACAGGTATGCATGACGGTTGATCGGTTCATTCATAGATGTAGTGGTTTGAAGTTAACTGTTCTGACATTGTCATTTAAGTATGATAGTTCATCGGTTCATCAGAAGATGGCGGCGATGTAGCTACAACATCAGTCATATTGTGGTTTTGACGTTTATTCTTCTGACATTCGCTTCCAACGTCGGCCATGATAAACATCACCAAAACACCTATACGTTTGAATTTGGCGGGTCGATGACGTCACATCCAACTAACCTCACATCCAGACCTCTATGGTCGAAAGTTCTATAATCATCGTAAGCTCTATGGACACGTTTGAATTTCGCGGGTTAGTAACGTTACGTCCAACTAACCTCACATCCAGACCTCTATGGTCGGAAGTTCGGTGATCATTGTAAGCTCTATGGACACGTTTGAATTTCGCGGGTTAGTAACGTTACGTCAAACTAACCTCACATTCTATGACCCAGACCTCTATGGTCGAAAGTTCTGTGATCATCGTAAGCTCTATGGACACGTTTGAATTTCGCGGGTTAGTAACGTTACATCCGAAGTTGCGCGCGCAACATCCGGTCGATGACGTCATTTCCTGGTGGAGAACGCGAGGACTTAATCTACTAGCAGCTCCTCATAATCTACAAAGCCCAGATTTGACCTGTCCTGGAGTACTTTTCACATGTATGGAGTTCAACTCCCAAACATACGCTGAAGCTCTTGGGTTCTATCGAGAAGAGAGATATTCCTCTGTTTGATATCACACTTACCAATCCATTAACCTCTCTAGAACATCGTAGAAAGTTGGGCGAATAATTTTTTTCTCTTAAATGGTTAACATTTTGTGACGGAGATCTGTGAACTTTGTTTTTGAGGAAACCCCATAAACAAACATCTAAGAGTAAGGTCTGGCGACTTCCCTGGCCATCTTTACACCACCCATTGATCTTCGTATCTCTCATTAAAAAAATTACAGACAATATGGGCTTTATGAGAGGGAGCTCCATCGTGCTGAAACCACATAGCTCTTCCCAGCTGCATAGGCACATTTTCAAGAAGAACCGGTAGTTCTTCTTGCAAAAAACGCAAATAAATTCTTCCATTCAACACGCTCGAATTAAATAACGACCAATAATACCACACCATATATTTACACCAAAGTGCCTCTGATTATGAATTGGGTTAACAAAATGAGGATTTTCTGTTGACCAATTCTTTTGTTGGGCCACCCATTACTCACAAAGCGACTTTCATCTGTCCAAAGAATGTGAACTGAAAAGCCGATTGCCAGCGATATCATAATTAACATAACTTGAGTGATAAAATCGAGCCATTTCTCTATATTCAATTCGCTTAAGTGTTCCAGATTATGCAATTTAAAATCATGATATTTATTAAAACTCAAAACTCAAATGCTTGATTTGTCCACATTTAACTTGTCTAAGAGAGTTTCTCTGTGATCTTGAATATATTGTTATATTTGGACCTTTGAATTCTCATCGCGAACTCTTCTAATAATTTTCCCTTTCTGATAGAAAACGGATTTTCCCGCAGGGTTCTTTCCAATCTTGGAAACATCTTGTGATCTAGAACACGACGCCCAGAATATCTCTCCTGATAAATTGAAACAGCCCTTTTGCAATTTTGTTGGGCTTCTCCATATACCAATAACACATCAACTTCTTCTCCAAGTGTTGTTTACATTATTGAATAAACGGCAAACATAACATGTTATGTTAGTAACACTCAAACTATCAACTGTTTCTCGTGGATACGTGATAAAGTCATTATTAACTTAATTTTCACCGAAAAAATTTATACCAGGCCATTTGTATGTCTTGGGTTGTAAAGTTTTAATGAAAAGATATAAAAATACTCCTTAGCAAAAGTTTATCGGAAATGCGCCATATTTCTAAATATCCAATAAAGTATCTATGTTTCAGGGTAAACTATTTTTATGACTTCATATCCGGTTTTTACGAACTTTACAAAAGTGGGTTATCGAGTCTGAGACACCATGCACATTCCCATCTGATATTGAATCTTCTGGTACTATAAATTAAATGATGTGTTTTTCGTTTTCTAGTGAAGAAGATATTGTTAATTTTTTCCCCTTGACCCGGAAAGAATCTAGAATCCATCAAGAAATATCAGACACCTTCAGCATAGAGGAAATGAGCATATCAGGTGACGATGAAGAGGAAGAGGATCTTCATCTGGTGCCACCCCAAACTGTTTACAAACGATTTGGGTGTTTTCCGTTCTCTTGTTGTGTCATAATGTGAAATATGAAAAGAGTGGAATGCTTTGCATTTTAACGTCCAGGGATAATTTATTGGAGAATTTATATGGGTGACTTGATACGAGAGCTATAAAAGTAGATTGAAACATTTAATCGCTTTTAGATCCTACTTCCAGACGCGATAAATTGGAAAGACGGCACATATTGTAAATGAAACTATATCTCGGAAACTATGAAAATCCGCTATAGGTCGTGTTAATATATTTATTTGTTATTATACCAGTAACTACTTCATCG
Organism: Endomychus coccineus; assembly: GCA_958510875.1. Lineage (NCBI taxonomy): Eukaryota > Metazoa > Arthropoda > Insecta > Coleoptera > Endomychidae > Endomychus > Endomychus coccineus. The sequence goes on along the minus strand of OY294068.1, from coordinate 21,772,374 downwards.
AATCTATAATGAAGATTATATTGGAGTCGGTAATCTTTGATCATATATTGCTTCTGTAGATATTGAATGGTTCAAATACTAGTATTTGTTAATCTTACTCAACTAGTTGATGTGAGGATAATTTTTTTCACCAGAAAGATATATTATTTATAATCCGCACCCTGGATACACTATAACACTATAGATAAGAAATAATCCACTATTTTTAGTGTATAAGGGTGATTATTTCTCATCTATACAATTCAGTGTCGTCCATGAAATACTTCAAATGTTTCTTTAATTTCAGACCCCCTCCCCAATGTCACACATATTCACAGTATTGACTCACCTCCTCGACTTCACGTCACACTGAATCTTTTCGATTTTTCAGGATTATTTTAAAATTCATGCATTTTGCCAATCTGTTTAATCCTCAAATGCGTTAAACCGTAAATAAGTAAATTCCACTTACTAAAGATGTTCACATATCATTTGTTGCATTTCTACCAAGAAATGGGAGTGGGAGAGCCGGTTTCAGATTGTGAGTTCTTTTGTTTATCCACATCGAACGAACTAATCGGTTGATGCATAATTCGATTTTTCATCCGATTAATAAAATCATTCATGACCTGATAGTTCGATTATTGGAATAATGCGATTCTGCTCATCACTAGTCCTAATTTGAAAGATTTTCGTAATCTTACAGTTCTTGATGACAAGTAACTTACTTAGCAGCAATCACCAGTCACTCAATACTATATAGATTGCGGAAACAATGTAGAAAGCTTTGTCGCCGCTTGTATTCACTGCGCAATGGGAGTATAGTCGGCCGTTCAAAATATAGGGAAATACCCACTATTCATTCACTAATTACTCCATACTATACATAGATCTAAACATACATTCTCCTAAAAAATATTTAAAACTTAAAACAACTTGAGATGAGAAAAAACTGCAGAGATCCGAAAATTTGAGCATATTGATCTCATTTCTCCTGAATTTTCGTCCAAAGTGACCCACACAATGAATGAAAGTCTTCAATCCTAGGAATTTCTCCAAGTTTATATGTATTTTCTAAGTCAGGAATACAATCGTAATCGACCTCCTCGTTTTTCGACCATAACGCATCTTCAGCATATGGGTTGTCATTCATAATACTCAGAAACTCTTTTGGTACTTCAGTCGCTCAGGTAAAAAGATAAAGTAATCCAACCGTCATAACGTCATAATTCAAATAATCAAACGATCGAAAAAAATCCGACATATTGAAATGAAAAAAGAAATTGGTGTGACGTCCAAACATAATGACTAAGCCCCCTCTTAATTATTACACTTTGTCAGATATTCCTGTCCCCAGCTCTCAAAGGTGTGACGTATTTTATGGATGATCCCTTGTTTGTTATACTGGCGAGAATTTCATAAATAAGTCGCTACTCCCGATCCATTTCTCGACGTTCTTTGGATCTGACATCTCATAGAAATTTTGTATTTGATAGAACATATTTATACTTATGTGCACTTTCATACTAATGAACACTGTTTTTTTTTATAATGACTGTTATCTGTATTCATAGTTTAATGTAGAAAATATTATCAAATGCTCTTCTGTAAAAGTATGTTTTGAGAGTTCTGCCTGTAAATCTTCATCTGTTGATGAATAAAGGTTAAAGGCGGTCTAAGATGATTAAAGTTGTCAGGTTCCGGAGAATTGAGATTAATGAAATATTTGCTAAAAAGGAAGCGCTATTATTCAGTTATTACGTACATCTTAACAGTTCACATATAACATCTTATTTTACATGATGTTTTAATTTCTAAATAATTCGAAGAGCATATCCGTTATTATCGTCGGAAATCTTAATTAAGTCTATTAAGTATTAACCTACTCAAATTGAGTATATCTAGATAATTCGGAAAGCAACACGAAGTATTTCCCAGTAAACAAAAGTACAAGACAAAAGACAAGATGTCTTAGGATGGTTTTTATAAAGTTTGAAATTTTAACATTGTATCATGACACTCATGTTTTATGATGATTTTCCCATGAACATTTCTTCAGAAAGATTTCACACTGGAGCAATTTATTCCTGAAAGTCGACACTCTCAAACTCTTGAATGAGATTATACACAATTCAAAGAGATGTTGTAACTAATAAACTGTGGATATATTATAAAACTATTGATAAGAAATAATCACCCTTAAACCAAAACTCAAGCCAGCGTCCTGTCTAGGAAGCCGGAGCCTACAATCCCTAATATGATTATGTCACGTACAACTGTTCCTATGAAGTCTCCCATATCCATGCTGGAGATCACCACCGACAACACCCTGTCATGAGAAGATCATGTGAGGTCCATTGCGAAAACCGCTTCACAAACAAAAACTTGATTTTATATTACTTGCCAAGAGCTACTTTACATCCCAGCAACTCCTCATAATCTACACAGCTCAGATTTGATCTGTCGTGGATTACTAATCACATGCTTGGAGTTTGTCTCCCAAACATACTCTGAAGCTCTTGGATTCTATCCAGAAGAAAGGTATCCGTCTGATTGATGATGTCGCACTTCACAAATTCATTGACCTCTAGTAGATTCCTAAGGTAAAAATATTTGTGATTCAGCCGAACTTGGTTCAGTCCAAAAGTAGATAGTTAAAAAGATACAGGGTGTTAAATTAAACATATTATTTTCGTTTCTTCCATTTATTTCTTCATAAATGTGAATATCCAAGAAAAATTTTGGTTGTGGGATTTTTTGGGTCGAGAAATTGAAATTTGTCTACAGTTTTGTTCAGTTCATAGAGGGCGATAGTTACAGTAGTTTCAATCAGTTAAAAAAGCAGTTTGAATCACTAATATACACTTTTTTATACTTCAAGATATGTCATCTTTGGGGTAAGGAATTCTTATTTCCTGAGATGTTTGGCTCTAAAATCTTCGAAGCAGTTGCTTCGAATTATAATTACCTCTTATTCAAGTAGGCTTTGGACAAAAGTCAAATATGGCCGTCTTACACTTATCTTAGTGTTGTCATTTGTTTGCTATTTTGCATTCAGTGTTCATTGTTCCTGAATAAAATCACCTCTTAACCTGAAATTTAGATTGTACATAAAAGTGAGATAAAATGCCTAGACCAAGAAGTCTGAAGACCCTTTGGCCTAGACGTAATTTATTCACGAATAAAGGAAACGAGACATATGGTTTGCGCTTGTGCGTAAGGATTTTTTGGGGGGCATAGAGCGCATCGTCGGTATTTAGAGTTATTTTCAAATAAAATGGAATCTATATTGTGAACAAAAAGATCCTCAATATAGATACTATTAATTTTTTCTATTTCCAATCGCGTTGGAGGTATTAAAAGCGAAAACCTCTTTTTTGCTTCATACTCTTCTATAAGCATTTCATGCTAGCGCATTAACCCTTAGCACAGTATAACTTTCAATTTCTTTTGAAATTAGTTATAATCATCAAAATTTCAAATTTTTTTTTTCATGCTCTACTACTTCTAATATGACAACATTAAAACGTAGAGGTGAGGCACTAGCAAGCAATGCTCAGCAGCTTTTTGATACGATGCACTGTTTCCGAAATATAAGCCAAAACTAAAAAGTGATCCTCTACGTGCCCCCTGTACTTTGCTAATCTCGTAGTATGTTTACCTCCTAACTACTCCAAATACAGCCCTAAAGTCAAAAATTCTATTACCGAACATGTCCTCTACCTACACCCTCTTTATTGAATAGACTAATAGCGTCTTCAACGACACACGAAAGTGAGTTGACTCCAGAAAACGAAGTGCTCTGAGAGAAACATCTCAAAATCAATGCAGTAGAAATGAAAGATTAACGTTTGCTCGTGAACTCGGCGAACCGAATAAGCATGGAAAATTGACATCGGCTAAGGTTGTCACGAATTGTTGAGTTCTTCCACTCCGTTCATATTTCAACAATCCTTTCAGTATAAACGCTAAAGTGTTTACTGTTTCAACCATCTCAGATGTTCATTTACAAGTAGCACAGCATTTTACGAGTGGAATAACGATAGAACGCTTGGAGCTTACGAAACGTTAAAGGTAAGACGGAAATCCCAACGGGAAATTGTCGGTTTACGGATGATGAAAAAAGTGAATCAAGAAGTATCTGCCTATACCGTGACTAGACGCAATAATCTTAGATTCACAGATTTCGGATTTATCTTTTTTAATCAATTATGTAAAGATGTATCTTACGGTTTCCAGGTCCAGAGTTAGGAATGCAGCCCACCCCAACTTCGGAAACGTAATGATCACTAATAATTGAAGGATCATTAGCGTGATGACCTTTAGTGGGAACAAGAAATTCCATGAGTCTTCTCTTATTGAATAACAAATATTTTAGAGTTCTTAGGATTTGTGTAGAAATTATCTATCCATTCTTTTCGGAAAATGTGAGAAATGATGGTTTTTAAGATAACATTGGCATGTACGAGGGCAAGAGGAAAAGTCCATGAAAAATGAAATGATTTATTTGCTCAAAACTTATTTTATTTCTCAACATCATCTTCTTGTAGCCCGATACACTTCTTTCAACGTTTTTATAATTTTTCGATTCTTTCCAAATAATACGATTTCGGCAACCCTTCAAAATAGGCGTTTGTTTCAGCGATGACCTTATCGTTGAAGCCAAATCTCTTTCCACCGAGCCATTTCTTGATGTTTGGAAATAGATGAAAATCGCAAGGGGTCAAATCTGGAGAATATGGTGGATGACGAGCCAATTCGTAGCGCGATTCATGTAACTTTGCCATTGCCACTGCCGACTTGTGTTCCGGTGCATCTTCCTGGTGGAAGAGCACTTTCTCTTTACCAAATGCTTTCGCTTCAAATCGGCGTCGAATCGATCTAACTGCTCTGCATAATATATGCTGGTGATCGCGTTGCCGTTTCCAAGGTAATCGATATGGACGATACTGTTTGCATCCCAAAAAACTGTCGCCATGATTTTGTTGGGCCATAAACCAACTTTGGCCTTTTTTGGCTTTGATTCGCCAGGACAAGTCCACTGTTTCGACTGTTCGTTGGTCTCTGTTGTGTTGTGATGGATCCATGTTTCGTCCATGGTTAGGAAACGGCGCAAAAAGTCCTTCTTATCGCGCTTGAACATCGCCAAACACTCCTTTGAACTTGTCATACTGTCGCGCTTGTTGTCAACAGGTAGCAAATTCGGCACCCAACTGGCAGATAGCTTTCTCATATTCAAAAATTTATGAGGAATGTTTCGTACCTGTTCGGTTGAGATGCTCATAGCCTCAACAATCTCGTGAACTTTAACTCGCCGATCGTCCAATATCATACCGTGGATTTTATCGACGATTTCTGGCGGTACTACCTCAATTGGACGACCACAACGTTCGGCGTCCTTTGTGGTCATACTGCCACAACGAAAATCACTAAACCACATCGTTCCAATCAATGGTGAAGAGTCCCCATAATGTTTAACAAGCGATGCTTTGGTTTGCGTAATGCTTTTTCCACGCAAGAAATAATGTTTAAGCAAGACGTGGAATTCACTTTTTTCCATGTTGTTTTCTTTCGATGGGTGTCAAAACAGAACTGAATGACATATGAGTCTGAAAATTTTGATGCGTTCTAGTTGAAGATGGTACATCACCAATGTCACATGGAATTTTCGATTGTGGCGCCATCTGTTGTATTTTTCAGGAACTTTTAACCTTGCCCTAGTAACATTCTCGGATCACTGGTTTCACCAAAAGAACGCATCTATCTACGTAGAAACGTTAGAAAGACAGCGATCCGCATGGCAATAGGAGTATACCGCACAAGCCTAAGAGGATAGTTACATTTACTTATTAAATTAGTGGAAAAATTAAATTAATAGTTATCATAGTCTTAGCGACGAAGTCGGATTGCATTTACTCAAGCTACTTCTAACATCGTTAAAAATAGTCCTGGAGTGAAAATTCTTTCATCGTAGTATGTTTCATCAAATTTCAAGCAACTTTGGAAAAATCTGTCTGTCTTGGATCTCCACCACGAAACTTGTCTGAACGATAACTCAAAAATGAAAAGTCCTATCATATTCAAATTTTGACAAAAATCGTTCGCTGTTTGGTGAACTCTATTGTTTTCCAAGAAAATCCTGTAATAAACACACCCTTTTCGGATGGGTTGAAAATAAAAAAAAGCAAAACTCAAATCTTTTACAGTAAATTTAAGTTAATTCAAAACTGCTTTCACCCAAATTTCAACATCATTCAACAACAACAAAAAAAAATATTGAAGTAACCCTAAATTTACACCCTACTTCAACAGTTAATAGCGAACGTCGATGTGGTCTAGAGACTAGATTACTCGGCTCCCACTTAGTAGACTCTGGTTCGATTCCCAGGAACGGAAAATTGGTTTTTGTATATTTTCTTGAAAACATTGATTTCAATATTATTTAGTTGTGTAAAGTTAATGAAATAAATATCTTTACACAGAAGCGAAGAGTACCTTATAGAATCTAAAACAATCATATAAAAATCTGTAACCAAATCAAATGATTTTCGAAGAGTAGCTTTGCCATGCACACTATTCACCTATACTCCAAGCGGCAACACATTTCTTGTTTTATTTAAATATTAATATCAAATACTATTACCACTATATTTTCATCATTAAGATCATGAGGGGTTGAATAAAACATATGTTATATCTCTCATCTATCTATTAAATGTTGAAGTGATTCTCCAATCAAAAATTCTATAACTTAGTTTCATACATATATGTGTATGTAATAATTGAATATTTTCTATTCTATACTGAAACGTTTCTTCCTACTTTCAACAAATTGCGTTTTCTCAGCCATTGGAACGTTAATGAAACGTCCATTCAACGTTTAATCAATTCTCTTGGATCCATAAGACTTGAAACCACCGAAAAAGGCTCATTTTCAAAATTATTCCAGATCCGAGATTACAATTATTTTTTGGGTGTTAAAAAATCAGTGATACTACAAACTGCTACACCGGACCTGTCTTGTGGTTATGTTGTATGTTTGACAGGTTGAATTATACTTTCGTAATTATAGTAATAATTTCCTATATTAGCGCTACATGGAAATGTATTGTTGTTCGATTTTGTGAAATCATAATAACACACGTGAATTTCAAAAACAATGGAAACCTTATTTGATAACAATAATCATAATATACTTTACCCATCATGTTTATATATATTACGTTATAATTATGGTAAAAATTAATGTCTCTTATCATATTGGAAATCAAACAGAATTATTACCTCAGACGTTTTGCAAGAAGGAAAATGTTCTGGATATTGTATGGTTTTTAATTTCTAAAGAGTGCCAAATGCCTTCATAGATTGTGCCAATTTGTTCTACTACATTGTGAATATTATTGCTAGGATTTGTTTCATGATTGTCAAGATAAATATTTATTCAAAAATTCAATGGTGGAAGCCATTAATTTGTGATAATTTATCATACTGATATAATGAAATAAACACATTTACTTGTTTTTTATCACATATATTATAGAAACGAATCGTGACTATAGTTTCGACAATAGCGTGCAATCTTCAAACGATACTAATGTATGAAAATATGAATAATCTTGACTTGTAGAAACTATAGTAACGATTTGGTTCTATAATATATGTGATAAAAAACAAAATAAAAGTGTTTTATTTCATTATATCAATATTTAGTTATTGAAGGTACTTCAAAATCTTAACAATAATATTTGTTTCAAGTATAATATTATATATCAAACATTTTTATATACTCTAATAATATTATAGAACATACTTAACTATCTAGACAAATATTCTATTGTTTAATTGAGTTTTACTTCAATCAACGAGCTCTGAATTTTAGTTCTTCAAGAACATTAAGACCGCTCAGATGGATGGATGAGGTTGATTCTGATATAGAAAAGATATAATTCACTCCAATTGCGTTAGTTCGAATCGTTCGGCTACCCTCAAAACAACTTTGGATTATATCGAAACTATTTCTTCTGAATCAACTTCTATGATTGTCAATTATTTACTATTGTTATTTGATTTTATCGTCAATTTAATGGGAAATTGATTCTATTTGATGCTTAATGTATAGATGTTATTAACATGGATTGTAACTTAATAAAGAAGTTAATATATTTCGTTTGTTTATTTCATGACCTATTTTTGTGAAATTGAAATGATAGATTCCGAAGAAGGATGAAAGAACAGAAGGGGATAAGAATGTAGGTAACTGAGAAAGAATACAGATTCACCTTCTTTTTTACCAGTATCATCAAGCACATTGTCACATATTCTTTTAACTTTGGCAGAAAGGAACCTATGGAAAGGCCAGCTTCGTCTCATGATCTCAATTTTCTCATTTCGGAAGTATTTTACACGAACAGTTATTTATTGCCAGAGGTTCTAAGGTAATATTCCGAGTTATGCAGTCAGGATATTACCTGATACGAATATTTTCCATCGATTTGCTAATGCGTCAGGGACATTGGATGCAGGGCCTTAACTAGGACTGAATCTTGGGACTCTATATGCACATGTATTAACTTTGCTTCTGCAAGTGGAAGTCCCGGAAGTAACCACCTGTCCCATCTACAGCTTTGCAAATGATGGTCCACTCCATATCACTTTCTCATCTAGAGCCCCTATAACGTCCAATGATGCCAGAGGAATGAGACATAGACAGGTTATCGCAATTAATGGAGATCTGGAAAAGATTTTGAAATGGGAACCTGATAATCTAGGAAAGCTTAATGCAACCAAAACTCAAGCTAATATGATGATGTTAGGTACAACTATTCCTATGAAGTCTTCCATATCCATGCTCGGGTTCACCGCCAACAGCACTCTCTCATGAGACGACCATGAGAGGTCCATTGCGAAAACCGCTTCACAAAAACTTGGTTTTCCACTCCATGCCAAGAGCTACTTTACATCCCAGCAGCTCCTCATAATCTATAAAACACAGATTCGAAGAAAGGTGGGATATGTCTCCCTTTTCTACAGATATGTCCATGGTCGGTGTTGCATCAGAGATCTCGTCTGTTGTTCCACCACGAGAAATACCAGATAAACGGACTAGACGAGCTCAAACTAGTCACCCCTTTATCGAACAGCGAAGTTGTGGAACTCTTTGCCAAGTGAGGTTTTTCCCTATACCTATAACCTCATTACCTACCTAATTAGCAAATTCGTAATCAGCGACCAAAAACAACCCTATAGTAACCTATCACACGATAATTCCGATGACATGGAAAGATTTTCTTTTTCTGCGAATTACCCTAGTTTATTGCTACTCTGGATCGAAATACGCGACTGTCAACATCTATTATGCATAAAGTGATGATTACTTGCAAAATGAGAAAATGTGAATGAAAATTACCGATTTTCCGTCTATTGAATGAATTTTCCGGGAAAATAACCTCCTAGAACCCATTTTGGAGACTTAACTTTCCCCACCTTACAGACTGGACGATAAGTTAGAATGGTATACTAAAATACTAGTATGTTATTTGTTATTTGTGTGTTTTAGTTTCATGTTTGTGTTAGCTGGGTCTTCTTACATTCAGTTGGTTTTCATTCAATAATAATGTACGAATTCTATCTAATAAAATAGCAACGTACTGTTTGTAACTTTTTTGAGCAAGAAGTATAAATTGACGATGACACGATTCACTAACTAAAACATCCGAACCTATACCGAACATTCCGAAAATGGGTAAACATTGATGTGAAATTTTAATATAACCACGTGCAGCTGTTATCACACAAAAGGAAAACATTGATGTGCACGGAGGTGTAAACAACAACCAAACGGCACTTTAACATAGGTAGAGATGTTATTTACCATATTATTGTTATGTTTTGTCGAAGTGGCAACACTGGAGCCAGAAAATAGAAATGTAAGATGGCTACTTGTGTAGCAGTGTACTCTCTACAAGTAAATAAATAAAGTGTTTGATACTACCCATTGTTATATTGCAGTACTCTCACGCGGATACATAACATATTGGCGACGAGTGAACCATAGTTAGAGGGCTGCAATAGCGTTTCAATAGAGATAAAGTTATCAAAGTAATAACTAACCTATACAGAAAGTCGGCGGGAAGGATCGTGTACCGTGTACGTGGAGTCGGGAGCACAGAACAACTATTGCAGGAGATATATCATTCATCAGTGTGTTTAAGTGGAATAAAAATGTCTAAATTCCAAGGATTTGATGAAAACTTAGAATCTTTCGATTCATGGGAAGAAAGGTTACAACAGTACTTTCTCGTACAGACAGTGCCAGGGAATCTCCGAGTCGCAAGTCTAATAACGTTAATTGGTCCAAAAACATATAATACGTTGAAAACAGCATTGTACCCTGAAACACCAGCAGGTAAAACGTACGAAGAATTAGTCAATATTCTTAAAGCAAAACTAGTGCCAACAACAAGCCTGATTATAGAACGCTATAAATTCCACAATCGTAAACAAAATGTTGATGAGAAAGTTGAACAATATATTGCAGTCATCAAACATTTAGCTAAAAGCTGTAGATTCGAGGAATTCTTAGACCAAGCACTAAGGGATAGACTTGTTTGTGGGATCACTAATGTTAATATACAAAAACGCCTATTAGGTGAGTCTGAACAATTGTCGTTCAATAATGCTTGTCAGATAGCATTGAGTCTAGAAATTGCCGAAACACAAAGTCAGCTAGTTCAAGGTGGTGATACAATTCAGAAGATAACTAGTGAAAGGTCTGGGGTATACAAATTTAAACCGTGCAACAGGTGTGGCAGACGTCATGATGTGAAAGTGTGCCCAGCAGTCAATTGGGAATGCTTCAAATGCAATAAAAAAGGTCATACTAGTAAAGTTTGTAGGAGTAAAGAGAAGAATAGAGGACAAGGACTGCGTCAACTAGAAGAAAATGGGGTTGAAGAGGAACCATTAGAGATAGGATTTTTAGGTAAACTGTCAGTTAATAAAGACGATCCTGTGAAACTAAAGTGTAAAGTGGAAGGTAAATATACAGAAATGGAAATTGACTCGGGTGCATGTAAGTCAGTTATGCATATTGATGATTTCAAATTGTTAAACTCAAAGTCTGAATTGGAGCCAGTCAAATTCAATTTAAGAGTCGTAACAGGACAACCTGTAAACATTGTCGGTCAAGTAAATGTAAAGGTAGAATTCAAGTCTAAGTATTATACATTACCATTAGTGGTATTGAAAAGTGAAAATAAGTTTTGTCCATTACTAGGGAGAAATTGGCTATCAGTTCTGAATCCTGAGTGGCAAAGTCATTTAAGTCAATGCTCGAAAGTTAGTCAGTCAACTTGTAATGAAATAAAAGTGGTTAGCAATATAGGTCAGGAGTTAGAAAAGCAAGTAAAGTCTAGATTCAAAGAAGTATTTAGAACAGATGGTAGATCAAGTATTGATACTTTTACTGCTGAAATTAAGTTAAAACAGAATGTTACACCTATATTTCATAGAGCCTATAATATGGCATATGCTTTACAGCCTAAAGTAGAAAAAGAATTGAATCAGTTGGTCAAAGATGGCATTCTAGAGAAAGTAACTCATAGTGAATGGGCTAGTCCCATAGTGGTTGTGGCAAAAAAGAATTCTGACGAAATTAGAATCTGTGTAGATTTTAAAAAGACGGTAAACCAACTTATAGAAACAGATCATTGTATGCTACCTTTACCCAAAGATATATTTGCAACTCTCAGTAAAAAAAGTTATTTTACAGTGATTGATTTAAAAGGGGCATACCAACAACTTAAAATAGGGTCTGCGTCAAAAGAGTTACTTACTATTAATACACATTTAGGTCTGTATCGATTCAATCGATTAACATACGGAATTAGTTCAGCACCAGGTATTTTCCAAACGGTAATGAATACTATTTTAGCAGGTACTCCAGGAACCAGTTGTTACCTGGATGATATATTAGTGTCAGGTACTACATTGGAAGAGTGTCACAACAATGTAATAGAAGTAATGTCACGTCTAAATAAATATAACATAAAAGTAAATGAGTCAAAATGTCAGTTTTACAAAACAATGGTAGAATTCTTAGGCTATAAAATAGATAGGGAGGGTATTCATCCCTTAAGTGATAAAATAGATGCAGTTGTAAACTGTCCTAGTCCTGAAAATATGACACAATTAAAATCATACTTAGGGTTATTGAACTACTATGGTCATTTCATACCAATGCTCTCTAGCAAAATTAAGCCTTTATATGATTTAGCAAAAAAAGGTGTTGAATTTGCGTGGTCAAAATTACATGAGGATATTTTCCAGGCGAGTAAATCATATTTATTGTCCAATAAAATATTGATTTATTATGATCCTGTGTTACCGATTTATGTAACATGTGATGCAAGCCCTTACGGGGTCGGTGCAATATTGAGTCACAAAGTGGAGGGAAAAGAAAAACCAATTCTTTTTGCTTCCAGTACACTATCCAAAACAGAAGTGAAATATTCTCAGATTGAAAGAGAAGCCTTAGCCATTATGTTTGGCATCAAGAAGTTCCATAATTATATTTTTGGTAGACGTTTTACACTAATAAGTGATCATCAACCTCTACAATATATTTTTGGAAGTAAGAAAGGTATTCCAGTAACTTCTATTTCACGTCTGCAGAGATGGGCTATCAAATTGTCTGGTTATAACTATAATCTAGAATATAAAAAAGGTAGTTTGATGGGTAATGCTGATGCTCTGTCAAGACTTCCAATTAAAGGTGGTACTAACGTGAACGAAAATTTATATTCTTTTAGTATCGCAGAAACGGTGCCTATAAATTATAAAGAAATCGCTTCAGCTACAACGAATGACGTTATCTTATCGAAGGTTATAGAGTTAACTCAAAAAGGGTGGCCGAAATTCGTGACTGATACTAACTATAAACCTTACTGGGATAAAAAGCATGAGTTATCTGTTGAACAAAACTGTCTACTTTGGGGTAATAGAGTAATTGTACCTCAGGTAATGAGGAAATTAGTTTTATCGTTATTCCATGAACAACACATGGGAATTGTGAGAACAAAAATGTTGGTGAGATCATATTGTTGGTGGCCGTCTATCAATTTAGAAATAGAAGAATTAATAAGCAATTGTGAAAATTGTCAGGTTAATCAGAATAAGAATAATCACGGACAATTATTGCCTTGGCCGAAGGCAGCCAATAATTTTCAAAGAGTCCATATAGATTTCTTTCATAAGTCATCTTTCACACTACTGATATTAGTTGACAGTAAGTCTAAATGGATAGATGTGAAGCACATGAGTAACGGTACTAGTGCGAGAGAGACTATAAATAAATTGAAAGAAATATTTGCCACATTTGGTCTGCCTGTAGAAGTAGTTAGTGATAATGGACCGCCGTTTAACGCGGCGGAATTCGTGAAATTTTGTCAATCTAATGGCATTAAGCCTACAAAATCACCAGCTTATCACCCGTCATCGAACGGTATTGCTGAAAGAGCTGTACAAACTGTCAAAAGAGCACTGGAAAAAGGGTTGTTTCAAGATAGTAACGGTATGTCGGAAAGTGTATTATTATCTAGATTACACAACTTCTTATTCAGCTATCGTAATACTCCATCTACTAGCACAGGACTGTGTCCCTCTGAGCATTTGTTTAAAATGAAACCTAGAACAAGGTTCGACCTTCTAAAGCCACCATTTCAAGGTTCAGAACTTGCATCGCCAAGTAAGCATGATTATCGTAGGTTAAGTAGATTGTATTCTGTAAATGAATCAGTGTATGTTAAACAAGTAAACCCTAAAGAGCAAGGCCCAAATTGGTGCCTAGGAAAAATAGTAAAAGTGTTGAGCCCAAATACATATCTAGTGATGGCCAATGATCATGTGAGGTTTGTTCATTCTGATATGATTAGGGAAGCAATGTTAAGACAAATTCCTAACCAGGTAGTGACTACAAATAATGTTAACTTACCTAGGGTCGAAACAATAAGTACCTCATTAGTGAGTGACGTAAATAAAGACATTGCAGATACTCCAAGCGTGGGTACTAATGAAGAAGGTGCTACAAGGGAGTGTAAAATAACTAGATCTGGTAGAATTATTAAACCAGTTGTTAGATTAAATTTGTAAGTAAGTAGTTGTCTTTTGTTAAGAAGGAAAGGAAATGTTATGTTTTGTCGAAGTGGCAACACTGGAGCCAGAAAATAGAAATGTAAGATGGCTACTTGTGTAGCAGTGTACTCTCTACAAGTAAATAAATAAAGTGTTTGATACTACCCATTGTTATATTGCAGTACTCTCACGCGGATACATAACAATTATAACTTCATTCAACAGTTAAAAACATAATATCAAGCCATACAGGAAGGGTATCAAACTAATGCACGATTATTCAAGTCGAGACGGCTTGAACAAACAGATTTTAATTGTTTCGTTAGAATGGAAAAACAGGGTCATTATTTTGAATTGGAAGGTAGAAATGTTCACGGCCGTGATAAAAACGCGAGAACCTTTTGCCTTTTGATTGAATTGAATTGCTTAAATATACAGCTAAAAGGAATTCGAACTACAAAAAAAATTATAGTCTTATATTTGCTTATTGTTGCCACTTCGGATAATGATCGGTTTGAACGAGCGCTAACTTGCTAACGATGTCGATTTAACAATATGTATCTTAATCGGCAGTGGAATATCCCATGTCTATTATCTAATTACGGTTTGGGAATGGAGTTACAACATAAGACGTTTGTTGAAATCAGAAAAATTATCAGGGTGTTAGAAAAAACGTTTCTGGCTGTCTGTCAAAATCATTTCAATGGATTTGCCGAAAAACGTTAATATTGAACTGATGTTCTTGTTTAATCATTAGATATGGCTGCCAAGTCTCGAGAAATTTGAGAAAGAGTTCTCGTTAATTTTAATTAATTCTCAGACGTTTTGCTTAAGAAGAAGAAAAAGTTCAATTAAAACCAAACCTGCCGGCGACATTTCAATATATTAATAGTTCAAATAAAGATTTCTGGTGGAACAGTTAGAACGGAAAGAAAATAAAAATAATCTGGTTATGGCTACGTTTAATTTTATTTCAAGAAAATGATTACTTTCTGTGAGCTTAGGAAACATCCAACGTTGTGATGTTTCTCTTAATCTTTAACCTAGATATCATAGTTACAATCTAGAGTATTTTATTTTGTGAATAAATGTTAAATTGACACTTTAATAACAATATATCAACAATTGTTTCACGTAACAGTGTCTTCCTTACAATAAGCTATTGATTGGATGCAACTAAGATTTAATTTGTTGAAAAGTATGGTATAAGCTCAAAGTAGAGAATATACAGAGTAGGAAAATAGAAAAAATGAAAAACATTAGGAAGAGGCGGAATCGTACACCAATTCAAAGTCCTGCAAATCATAGCTGACCACTTGCGTTTACGTTTACAACTTTAAATCTTATTTCCTAATATTATGCAGAGAACCTACAAAGGTGCCACATACGACGTATTGCGAATATTTTTGAAACCACAGATGCCTCAGTAAAAAATAAACAATAATTGTTCACAAGTTTAAGTTAATGTTGTATTCTTTATACATATATTTTTTTGTGTTTTGATTTTTATTGTTTAAGTTTCATATGTTTTGTTATTACTAACGGTAATATCAGTCTATAAGTCGTTATTAGAAACAATGATACGATATGGGATTCTAGTACGGGGTGGACTTTATGACAATGTTTTGAGTTAAATGAAGAATCATTTTCATAAAAAGAGATTATCCAACTGCTTTACTCTATAAGAACGATTTTCTGAACGTGAGATCACTATACTTTTTGGCAAACTGTATTTATATTCAAAAAAGAACAAATCTCAGTACATATCACATCCATACTCAACTAGAAATAAATCCAAAAATAATGTAACTACTCCTTCTGTTACAAAAGATATAAGCCAACGGTTTTCCGCTTTCCTTGCCTCTAGGATTACATAAAAGTGAATTTCGCGTCTTGATTAAACATTATTTCTTGCGTGGAAATAACATTACGCAAACCAAAGCATCGCTTGTTAAATATTATGGGGGCTCCTCATCATCGATTGGAACGATTCGTAAGTGAAAAATCGTGGCTTCCGGATGGATTCTGCGTCACACTAGCACGACTTGATGCCAACGTTTCGCGAACCAATACAGGTGGCATCTTCAGGGCAGGCTTCAAGCCTCAAGCCTGCCCTGAAGATGCCACCTGTAATGGTTGGCGAAAAGTCGGCATCAACTCGTGCTATTGTGACGCTGAATCCATCCAGAAGCCAACATTTATCCAGATTAGGTTTTCGCGGAAGTCTACTATTCAAGATTCACAAGTGGCTTACTGATTTTCGTTGTGGTAGTATGACCACAAAGGAAGCCGAATGTTCTGGTCGTCCAGTTGAGGTTACAACGCCAGAAATCGTCCATAAGATCCATGGTGTGATATTGGACGATTGGCGAAATAAAGTGAAGGAGATTGCTCAACCGAACGGGTTCGGAACATTTTGCATACATTTTTGAATATGAGAAAGCTATCTGCCAGATGTGTGGCGCATTTGCTCTCTGATGATAACTCTCCGATCCCAAGCAAATGTCGATTTTACTCATATTGTAGATGAAATGAATGAATCAACCTCTTGATTTTTAGTATATTGATGGATTTTAATGAAACCTGCATTTGCTTCATTTTTTGATTAATAAAAAATGTCATCGTTTAGATTGTGGTGGTCGCACCCCCTGTAATTGCTACAGGGGTTGACAGCACCCCTATTTTGTATCTAGCCGAGTTCTCAACCTAGTGGCTTAAAATGTATTGTTAAGAAAAGGTCTTTTGGTTTATATTTGCCCCACGTTGTGGTGACAATTGATATAAAAACTCTTATGAGTTTATTGTTTAATTATGATTTGAATTAATTTGAATATTGATTTGAATATTTCAATGTTTTGAAATCTACCGGCTAGCTTTTATTTGTATTTTTAAATCTTATGTTTGTTTTGATTTGAATAATCTAATGATTTGAATAATGAACTTTTACCTTTTTATTTTATATCTATGGAATTAAACACAATGTTCTTTGAATGCTAACTTTTAATATTTAAATTTCTATTACTCTAATTTATCTCGGGTATTAACTTCTACAATGTTGTGTTCAAATAGATCTATGATCTAACCTCAAAATGATTATTTCGATTTATTTTTGTTTACAAAGTTATAATCTACAATCTTTCTTTCAGATTAACAGACAGATAATAATACAATGGAGAAATAATAAATAAACTTACGTTTAGTTTATATCCAAGAATATGGTTTAAAATGTAGGCAATGTTCAATTGGCTTAATCTTCTTATTGATTTGAAATTCACTTCATCAGAACAGAATTACTTTGCTATACACAAAACACAGGTAAACAATGTTGTTACTTCTTTAGAAATCAGGAACTGTTGATAATTGTTAACTTGTCTTATTCTTTTTCAAAAGATATAAAACCTTAAATGATGTCTTGGAACGTTGTCGAAGACTAACTATTATACGATGCTACTTGTGAATTATGGTTATAATAACTTTTAAAAACTTTGTTCGAAGACTGGGAACACTACTTGACTTGTATAAATTACTTATTTGCCTCGGTTACTTCCAACCTTACGAAGCTATTGGAACACTTGGGTTCACCGATGTTTATCCAAAAACTAAGGTTATGGAAATCTTTTGAGTAGCTTGAGTATCTTGACTCTTCAGATGTTGATGGCTAACTGACTTGGCTTGTCTTCAGATGCCTTTTATAGGCCTTCAAAAAGGACGCCAAGTATTTTCAAAAATAACCAATGAGGTGCTTAGTTTACCTATCAAGAATGCTTTGTTGATTGTTGCAAACTGACAGAATTATTACATTGTTACTTCTGACGTTTATTAAATTGCATTGACCAATCAGAATTTAGTATTCTATAAATTTTTAATTATTGGAGATTTTCAACTTATTTTAAATGATGATGATTCCTTCTTTTTAAATTCATATTGCCTACATTTTTCCACACACTTTGGTATAAGATAACCTATGATTAGGTTATCATTAATATGATTATTCCTATAATTATTATAAATTTGACAGTTGTCATTATTGAAAACTAATACATAATATAACATATCAATAACATTTCTTTAACATTATATAATTCAAATTTACTAATCCTAACTTATATCTACAACATTTTTCAATAGTTTGTGCTATCTCATGATAGTTTTTGTAATCATTTTAATTATGATTTCTGCCTTCGAACACTGTACGTTTATTCACTTTCACTGAAGTTCTTGTTTTACACTTTTATTATAATTACATTGTTGTTTATTATGTTTTACATTGTTCATTATATTATACTAATTATTATTTAACTTTTAATATTGTTTTTAATTCCATATAATATCTTTTTATTAATCTTTTGTGATTTTCAATGTTCGGTAAGTTCTAATTTTATCATTTTATTGTTTAGAAAATGAAATCATAACAGTATGTACGAGGAGTTTTAGACGTTGCTGATTACGAATCCGTTGAAAAAATTTCAAAATTCAAAATGGCGACTACAAAATGGCAGTTTAAAATATAAAATTACATTTTCTAGCCTTACAGTTGATTTCAGAGAAAAATCTGAATAGTCAAAAAGTGGATACCCTATTTTTAACATCATTCAACAATCAACCCTTACCCGCCTCATTAATCACCGCCACCCCGCATATCGGAAATCATAATTGAAATGGAAAATGCAGTTAGACCTTTCACCTCCACTTTCCCCCACCCCTAAAATTTTAAATGCATTTCCTATATATGTTATTAACTAAACTCTTATGAGTTTATTATTTAATTATTATGAATTATTATTAATTCTTCCGGCTAGCTTTTATTTGTATTTTTAAATCCTATATTTGTTTTGATTTGAATAATCTAATGATTTGAATATTGAACTTTTACCTTTTTATTTTTAATTTATTATATATGGAATTAAACACAAGGTTCATTGAATGCTAACTTTTAATATTTAAATTTCTATGACTCTAATTTATCTAGGGTATTAACTTCTACAATCTCGAGTATTAGTTTTAACAATTTTATGTTCAAATAGATCTATGATCTAACCTCAAAATGATTATTTCGATTTATCTTTGTTTATAAAGTTATAATCTACAATCTTTCTTTCAGATTTACAGACAGATAATAATACAATGGAGAAATAATAAATAAACTTACGTTTAGTTTATATCCAAGAATATGGTTTGAATGTAGGCAATGTTCAATTGGCTTAATCTTCTTATTAATTTGGAATTCATTTCATCAGAACACAATTACTTTGCTATAAACAAAACACAGGTAAACAATGTTGTTACTTCTTTAGAAATCAGGAACTGTTGATAATTGTTAACTTGTCTTATTCTTTTTCAAAAGATATAAAACCTTAAATGATGTCTTGGAACGTTGTCGAAGACTAACTATTATACGATGCTACTTGTGAATTATGGTTATAATAACTTTTAAAAACTTTGTTCGAAGACTGGGAACACTACTTGACTTGTATAAATTACTTATTTGCCTCGGTTACTTCCAACCTTACGAAGCTATTGGAACACTTGGGTTCACCGATGTTTATCCAAAAACTAAGGTTATGGAAATCTTTTGAGTAGCTTGAGTATCTTGACTCTTCAGATGTTGATGGCTAACTGACTTGGCTTGTTTTCAGATGCCTTTTATAGGCCTTCAAAAAGGACGCCAAGTATCTTCAAAAATAACCAATGAGGTGCTTAGTTTACCTATCAAGAATGCTTTGTTGATTGTTGCAAACTGACAGAACTATTACATTGTTACTTCTGACGTTTATTAAATTGCATCGACCAATCAGAATTTAGTATTCTTTAAATTTTTAATTATTGGAGATTTTCAACTTATTTTAAATGATGATGATGCAAAATGGCAGTTTAAAATATAAAATTACATTTCCTTACAGTTGATTTCAGAGAAAAATCTTAATAGTCAAAAAGTGGATACCCTATTTTTAACATCATTCAACAATCAACCCTTACCCGCCTCATTAATCACTGCCACCCCGCATATCGGAAATCATAATTGAAATGGAAAATGCAGTTAGACCTTCCACCTCCACTTTCCCCCACCCCTAAAATTTTAAATTTATTTCCTATATATATATATATATATATTCCTTTCTATTGGTTTTAGGGAAAATTGACAAGTTACAAAGAAGTGTGTTTAGAATTCAATTTTACATGATAAAAGTATATTTCTATGGTCACTTTCAACCCTTTTTTACCCTGAGAGATTATTATGTCAGTCGAAAAGTGGACTTGTCCTGGTGAATCGAAGACGAAAAAGGCCAAAGTGGGCTTATCGACCAACAAAGTCATGGCGACAGTTTTTTTGGGATGCACACGGTATCGTTGATATCGATTACCTTGAAATGGGCAAAACGATCACCGGCGTATATTATGCGAAAGCGGCAGCATTTGGCAAAGAAGAAGGTGCTATTCCACCAGGACAACGCACCCACGCACAGGTGCGCATTCGCAATGGCAAAATTGCACAAGCTGCGCTAAGAATTGGTTCGTTATCCACCATATTCTCCAGATTTGGCCCCCCGCGATTTTTATCTATTTCCAAACTTGAAGAAATGGCTCGGCGGAAGGAGATTAGGCTGCAACGATGAGATCATCGGCTGAAACAAACGCCAATTTTGGAGGATTGCCGGAATCGTATTATTTGGAAAGGATCGAAAAATTAGAAAAACGTTGGATGAAGTGTATCGGGCTACAAGGGAATAAAATAAGCTTTGATCCAATAAATCATTTCTTGTTTCTTATTTAAGAGACTTTTCACCTTACCCTTGTGTTTATTAAGGGTGATTATTTTATACTTATTAGTGTTGAAGTGTACCCATAGTTACTCTTATAGTGTAGGTTATATCATTATAAACTGTACTGTAATTATGTTATTTTTGGAATTAAGCACACATTCAGAAAATTCCGAATATTATTATTCTAAACGGCACTATTCATTCTCTAACAAAGTAATGATCGTTATTGTAATGGCGAATGAAATTAACTGTTCCGAAAATCGAGCCTTGAAGAACTTACATAATCCGTTCGGAACAATATTCTGACTGTGAAAGAAATCAATGTAACGTGACATCAGCGTCTCTTTCGCTACTGTAGCTATTGCAATTCCGAAGCTATTATCAGTTTAAACCATTAACGGCATAATAGGGATTTGAATCACGTAAATGGACAACAAAACGATTATGAATGAAGCTAATTTAAATGAAGATTTACAAAATTGTTCAACACATGACTGAGAGGGCGAGCATGCGCCCATCTGGTGGAACATCCTCGAGGCTGCCAGTTAGCGACGTAACGGGGTCGCACGAGGTACCCCCGCGTTATGTACGGGAGTGAGTCAGCGCTGACCGCGGGGCGATGCTAGTCAGCTCAGACCTATGTCTGTCAGGAGCCTCCATCGCCGGGTGTCAGGACCCGGGGGATATGTGCAGCACTTCCACAACCAGTAAGTTTCACGGAACTAATGTACTTTTCGGCGTGCCGACCTCCCAAAGGTATTTGAACCGGCTAACGTTGTTATGTAATAATCCCCCCATCTTTTTATATAGACTTAGCTTTCCAAGTTCGCTTCGAATTTAACATCATAAGTTCATGTCTCTTCCTTGACTTACCAACGCCTGCTGCTATTTAAAGTCACGTAGGAAATTTGCTCCAATAAAATTAATTACCATATGCATAACATTGTAACCAATTTGAATGAAGACGTTGATCTAAATATAAATCGAGTAGATTGAATCTTCGTGTTTAAGAGCTTTAGAACTTTATAGCTATATGTGTTGAATTGCCCTAATTTAATATATACACACCGGAAAAGACTAGGGATATTTGGAGTATTTATCAGTTGAAATGCTCATGCAGAATAGTTTTTGTTTGGAACCACCAAAAAAAAAATAAAGAAATTTGACAAACTCGAAATATGTATTGAATTCACCATGCTAGTTTAAATTACTCGCTTCCATCCATTCTGCTGTGATTTTGTATAGTGACAAAATTCCTACCAATATTGTGTCCAATGGAATGAAAATATTTAGGTAACTGTAAACGTGATGAATCCAGCGATGGGCATGTAGTGGTTGTCACTACTAAACACCTTGCTGTTAATTAAAAACTTCAAAGTCGGTCATAATTTATTTTTGGTTATATGTTTTGATTTATTGAATATAGAAACATCGGAATAGTCTACGGATATTTGGAGTATTTATCAGTTGAGATGCTCATGGAGAATAGATTTTGTTTGGCACCACCAAAAAAAAAGATAAAGCAACATGACATACTCTAAAGATGTAAAAAAATTGAATTCACATGCTACGTTAAACTGTTCGATTTTATTCATTCTGTTGTGATACTGTATAGTGACAAAATTCCTAACAATATTGTGTCCAATGAAACGACGACCTTTAGGTCACTGTAAACGTGATGAATCGAGTGGTGGGCCTGTATGTAGTGGTTGTCACCACTAAACTCCTTGTGCTTAATTATAAACTTCAATGTGGGTGATAATTTAATTTTGGTTCTTTTTTTTTTGATTTGCCCTAATTAAATATACACACATCGGAAAAGTCTAGAAATTTGGAGTATTTATCAGTTGAAATGCTCTTGCAGAATAGTTTTTGTTTGGTACCACCAAAAAAAAGATTAAGAAACGTGACAAACTCGAAAGATATGAAAAAATTGAATTCACATGCTGCTTTAAATTATTCAGTTTCGTTCATTCTGCTGTAATTTTGTATAGTGACAAAATTCCTAACAATATTGTGCCCAATGGAACGACGATATTTAAGTAACTGTAAACTTGATGAATCAAGCGATGAACCTGTAGTGGTTGTCACTACTAAGCTCCTTGTGCTTAATTAAAAACTTCAATGTGGGTGATAATTTATTTTTGGTTATATGTTTTGATTTGCCCTAATTAAATATACACACTTCGGAAAAGTCTAGGGATATTTGGAGTATTTATCAGTTGAAATGCTCTTGCAGAATAGTTTTTGTTTGGAACGACCAAAAAAAGATGAAGAAACTTGACAATTCACCATGCTAGTTTAAATTATTCGATTTCATTTATTCTGCTGTGAATGTGAATGTATTCTGCTAAAGATGTAAAAAGATTGAATTCACATGCTACTTTAAATTGTTCGATTTTATTCATTCTGTTGTGATTTTGTGTAGTGACGACAACATTCCTAACAATGCTGTGTGCAATAGAACGATGACATTTAGGTAACTGTGACGTGATGAATCGAGTGGGCCTGTAGTGGTTGTCACTACTGAACTCCTTGAGGTTAAATTAAACTCTTCAATGTGGCTGATAATTTTTTTTGATTCTCAGAATTTTTGTTGATAATAAATTATTCAGTTGAATGGTACGTTTGTTTAAAAATCGTTGATATTTTTGTTGCTATCTGGCTGCTATGTATATTATATGAATAAATGATTAGGAAAACATCAAATAGGAGAAATACAGTTGGGATTGGAACTTCCTCAGCAGTTAATAACGATTTATTGAAAAAGTTGTGCCTAAGAAAGCTTCCACCAACCATGCTAGTTGCTTTTGTATCTTCGGGTAAAACTGACATCAGGAAATTAATTGCTATCGATGAAAAAAATTGGAATTTTTCTCAAATATCTAATCCCAGTATCTCCAAAATCGCTTCTACTTCTACTCCAATAAACACAAGCCTTTTCAAAATTATTTCAGATTCAACGTCAAACACGTTTCATAAAACCGCAGCGTAGATCATCGAGTCGTCATAGGCAAACAATTTAATTAAACAAGATTATCAGAAAATTCCAAGAACCTTCAACAAAAATAAAATTACTAAAAGAACAAGAATTTTTTAAGTAGTAGTGATTAACAACCACTACAGCTGGCATGAGGCAAGTCGATGTAACTGCCCTTTTTTGGGTGAAACTATCATCAGTCGGTTATAGAGGCTATTCAGGGAAAGTGGAAGTCCAGTGAAACAACATCCAGGACGTGGATGCTGTACAACAGCATGTCAGAGCAGATATTTCATCTGAACTGCTAGAAGACAACTCCACGAAGCCAACCTTCATCGTGTCGCTGGCCAATCAAATGTACCCGAGTCCATATTTGAATTTCATCCGGATTCTCGTCGCACAATAGTGAGGAGATGAGCCGGAAATTTGGAACGTTTGAGACACATCTAGTTGTGGTACTGTGATAGCATGGGGTGAAATCACTATTGGCAGTAGAACAGATCTCGTTTTGCCAAATGGTTTTTGACAGCTCAGCAATATTTAGAGACTATTCTACAACCCATTGTACGTCTTTCTGTAGGTGCGGCTGGTCAAATCTTCCATTATAAAATTTATATAAAGAAAACAGAGCGCGTATATTTAGCCTTCAAAACTGATGGTAATTATCCATTTATTGGATTTTCCCACCAGGCTCTATTAGATAAATTTCCTTGCAAAGAATTATATAAACATAAACATAAAATGCATAGTATTTTATTCCTGTATAAAGTCATCCATAACCTGGTTGACCCTCCTGTAATTTTATCAAAGCTGAATTTATACGTTTTACCTGCTGATACCCGTTCCACACAAGCATTTTATTTACCCTTCTGCAGAACAAATACGTTATTATTTTCACCAATTTTCCAAATATGTAGAGGTTTGCTTCTTCTTGTGGTGTAGTAGCTAGTAAGCCATAATCTTTGATTATGGGAGGGAATGAACTGGAAGTGAGATTTATACCAATTGCTTTGTCGTGAGTTCAAAACAAATGGGAGCCATTCGGGCCATCGATAAAGTTTGATCTTATTTCTGCATTATATGCTTCTTTCGAAGCGTTTATTGTTTCATTACACACATGTCTGGCTCCAGCATATTCTGTTCTGGTCTGTAGGCATGGGTTACCGCACCAACGACGATATGCTGTTAGTTTCGACGGCCCTAGAACAGATTTCATTGAACCATCGTTCACCAGTTGACCGTGATTTGTTGGTATGGGTATGTTAGTTTTCATTCCTGGCGTGATAATATCCGAGATCTCTGTGGCACATTGCCTTGGGTCATCAGATTCAAAACATACGTTCTTCCAAGGAATATCGGAGAAAAACATGCGGATACTATCACAGTCGGCTCAGTTGTGACGCCAAACTGTGGGTGGAGGTGTTGTATTGGTTTTTGGAGTGATATACGGACATGTCGTAGTACTGGTAGTGACGAGTGAGTGTTATCAGGGATCCGTATTGGTTCATTAAGTAACTGCTTGAGACCATAGGTAATGGCCTGTCGCCCTGCGTCATCCGTCTTGTTTGAGAACTTGAGTCAAGCGGAGTGGTGAACGTTGAAATCCCCCATAATAATAATTTCTGTTGTTGGATAGTTTGCTGAATGAGGTCCCGTTTCAGAGAACGAAATTCAAAGAGTTCATCATGAACTGGTTCATTTGGTGATGAATAAAGACAACAGACAAATTTTTTCTGTCGGTGATTATCAAACTTGAACCACATTACATCGAATCCTTGTGGTTCTACATTCTCCTCTCAGTGGCATGAGAGATCATTTCTGGAATAGAGGCAAATACCTCCTTTGAATCTGAAACAAATGTGGAGTTCGTAACCAGGGCAAATCATATAGGTCGTGTTCGTAGATGGATTGACCTGCGTTTCAGTTGAGGCCAGTATGTCTGGTTTGTCTGCAGTTGGTAATGAACATTATTCATGTTTTTGCAAAGACCTCGGATGTTACAAAGTTTCATATACAGCAGTATTTTACTGTAGGAGGGAGGCCTCTTCATTGGTATTTTTATAATAAATCTGGAATGGATAAAATGTCGGTTAGGGTAGGGACACAGGAAAATGGGTAGCATCGATGAAACACTGAAACATGGGGTTGTCTACTTCACAGCATCTTTATTTGGTCCATATAGCATTTTGACCACGTTTGACAATCGATTTTATAAATCCCGGATTTGTCAAAGTCGGAAACGTTATCAAATCATCACATCTAAAAACGGTTGTATTGCAAATTCAGAAAAGAAATTATAGGATTTATTAATTAATGAAGGATGATAAGTGAAACTTTTCAACTTTATTGAACTAATTGAAAGTAGAGGGGCTGTAATTTCGTTAATTGGTTGCGTTCCAATTTACTATGTGAGCCAAACTAGAAGGAATATTTTATCTATCTTGGTATAAAGAATATTTAACAACAGTATTAATGTACCCGTTCTTAAAACCATACTAGTCTGGTACTTTTTTCAGATAATATGTATCGTACTAAAATTGACTGACATTGTTCATATCCTCATTATTGTTGTGAAGAATATAGTGATAGTTCCGGCTATTGATTCAGCAAGATTAATTTATAAATATATGGCTGTCTAGAAGACGATCAGAACTTCTTGATAAAGCACACAAGTTGAAAATTAATGGTTTAATTTCGGAAGTTATATATAACTTGGAACGTTCTTGTATCTCCCACTATAAATAAGAGTAAAATTTATATCAAAATACTCCCCTTATTTTTTTTTCATCATCAGTATTAATCCCAAAAAGGGAAATTTGAACATTTTGCCTACATATTTGTTTCATCGAATAACAAAATTATCTTATTTAGCAGTTATTTTAGAGAAAATAATTTAATTTCATAAGAAAGCTGATATACAGTGTGGCAGTAAAAATAAATAATGCCAGTGTCTTTTATCTCCGGTCCTGACGATCTTAAAGACATTAAAATTTAAAATCTATATTTATAATATATTTTTGACAAACAATTTTTCGAAAATTTATGCAATGATGTTTTTATTTTTTTTTCATATATTTTAGTAAAATGTTGTTCGAATGATTGACATAATGTATTAATTTGTGGTAACTATTTTTAATTATTTAGGTTTTTCGTTACTGATTCTACTAAGACAAGCTTCCAGACAGCGCTTAAGAGTCTGAATTCACCATAATTAGAAATGAGAAGACGTAAAAAACTTCCGGACTATTTTTCAGCTTAATTCAAAAAGTTTGCATTATCGATATCCTTATTCTTATGGGATCTAGTAATTTTTTCACCTCAAGAATGCAATCACTCTAATTTTCCGTCATATTCCTGTACTTTATCCTTTTCTTCGTAATTACATTAGGTACCTACCAGTACCTAATTGTTGGCTTGTTAATGAATTGTTAACAAATTTCTCTCATAATAATATGTTCAGTATACTATTTCCTTTAGTAACAAGTAATTCTATCAATATTCTGAACCACGTTCTATATATATTTTTATCTATTTTATGAAAATGTTAAGTAGGTTGTTCCTCTCCAATATCATGTTTTCATCAACGATAACCCATCCAGCTGTGAAACATATTTCTGTTATCTTTATTTGCGGAAATATTTTATCTGTATTAATTATATTGCATCAATTAGTAATAAATTCTTAATCAAAGCTAAGCAACAAAATTTTAACATAATAGTCACTAAAAACGATAATCGTATTGATATTTGAGCAAAGTTTTTTTGTGGCTAAGGTGGGTTGAGTTGTATAACTTTGACTGAAGAGATGAGCAAATGTGTTGGAAATTTCCTGCGGGGTAGTCAACTTCCCATCGCCATAGTTCATTTCAGCGGAAAAACCACGTTCTTTGAATTAATAAAATTACAAAGCTTCGTAGGAATTTTGAATTGTTTCAATCAACACAATGTACTCATTATAGGCAGAATTCGTTGCCCTTTTGAGTTCACGCCTAAGCATGGAAAACTGTGGGCTGACAAATCTTTGAATCTCCTATATCTCTTCGGCCGAGGTCTTATTTTTAATCAATCGTATTATGTGGTTGTTATATCATGCAGGGTAAATATTTTTCTTGACGCAGCCAAACCGAAACCAAAACAAGAAAAATAATGGTGAAAAATCAGCGTTAGCCGAACGTATTTTAGATATAGGTCACATCATTTTTCTCTCTCTGATGATGGCTATTTGGTAGCCGAAAGGTCCACAGTACTTTTAGTGGATGAGGGTGATTATTTGTTATTCATAGTTTTATAGTATATTGACAGTGTGAACTCTTTTAGGGTTTGTAAAGACGTTTTTCCAAGAGTGATTCCTCGTTCTCGCTAAGTGGGCGGAAAGATACTTACATTTACTAGAGTGGACTTGTTTTACCATTTGTTCTTCAATGGCTTGGGTCGCTTGTGAACTTTCATTGATTTTTGCAAAAATGGGCAATAATTGTTCTCTTCCCAACAGTGGTGATTAGGTTGGAACTAGAAGATGTGTCGAGTTCGTTATCATGGAAGAGGTGATTTTAAGTAAAAGCCATCTGAAATAATGTTGTTATCCTTGGTCCATTTTAGAAAAGCAATGTATGTTTTTTCCTTGGTGATAATGATCATACTTCTCTCGTAGCCTCTGAATTTGTCGCTAATACCGGATTCATACCGTGTTTCTAAAGCCTGGAAGCCTTAGGATTTGTCAGTGTTTACCTGAACACAATAGTTCAGTGAAATTAACAATATAACCTCTTTATGGATTTCCTTGTAGTGTCTGGACCCCTAATATACTGAAAAAAAATTCAGACCAATAGCTTTATCCTGTACTGAAATAATTCAAGTTGAAGTTGCGCTGTTGAAAAAGTACCGAGAACAGCGAGTGACGTCACTATACGCACACATAGTCTAGTGGCCGTGGCATCGCTTGTTTTACTCGTATTTATGCTGATGGTGAAGTGTGTTGTTTTTTTTTAATGTACGCATTGGAAGCTGGATTTATGAAAGCTGATTCTGGTAATCTACCAGAAGTCGATATATTTATAATAATGGACTATTTCAACAAAAATAAGGACTTTATTAGCAGCTAAATGAAAGGAGTAAAATTACAACGGTAGTAAACACACTAGATTTTATCAGAAGTATTCTTCTATACTTACACTGCAAATTCACTTGAATACCACGATCCGCGGTTTTTGTCGCAGTAGTAGTTTCTCTTTCTGTGTCTTCATTAAGAGCAGCCAAGTCATTATCAGAAATTTCAGTGATGTAATTTAGTTTTTCCCGTTTTTTGAATACTTCCCTAGGTTCGGTACTATATGAATAAGTGCGGTTTTTTTGGCAATCAAAAATATGCGATATTACACCTGGCTTCATTTGTATTCTGCCACTTTCCATAGTTTTTAAGTACATGTAATTTTCTATGTCCTTTTCAACCTGATATGAAAATGATGTATTTGAAATTAAACTCGCCTTCATTATATTGATATGCTTACATCAAAATGATCTTGGCAACATTATCTCGATCCTTTGTCACGCACAAAATCAGTTCTACGCATAGCACGCTGCCAAGCCTTTCTTACTTTTTGGTTGGCAGGCAAACAAATGAATAGCTTATCCGGTGCATTTATAGATGTATTCCTACACTCTGGTACCACGCAACTTTTGCGAAAACTCTTTTTATCGCTCATTATAAACCAAACGACAGTAAATTCACGATACATTATAGTCAACACACAACGAAAACTGACCCGAGTTGACTAATAACGAATACCTCTTGTCTGGCGCACATCAACCGTACGTATAGTGACGTCACAATCAGCCACGCCTCGTTTAGACGCGCACGAATATCAAATATTAATTTTAGGCTTTAAACATGTAAATAAAAACAAAAATTTTTGGTAGTTAGACTATTTGAGTACAGTACTTTTGAATTATGAAATAAAAAAAATGTTGAATGAGCCTATTGCAGATTGAAAAGAATTTTTCCAAGACGATGGAAGTTCGAGAAGTCAGAGATGTAGTTATGCATTTCTTCTTTTTGTTAACACCTTGTACACATATGTTTCCAATTCACAATGAACATTATTAATTTAGAATGATTCCAAGCCTTGGGTAATAGTGATAATAATATAATAGGATAATAATTACACATTTATGGTACCTAGATTCGCAATGAATGAGAGACTTTTACAGGTTTTTCATATCCTTTTTTGTTTCATGGAGAAAATATCTCCTAATAAACCAATATATAGACCAACAATATCTGTCCTTCCCCTTTGTCGCAAATCCAATCGATAATTCATCAGAAAGATACAATGCGATGAGCACGCCCTCTCGAGTAAAGTTTTAATTTAGTTTTTTATGTACACGACAATAAAACTGACAATATTAAGACCTTAGCATCTTTCCTCTAGGATCTCTTTCTTCCTTATAAAATCCTCTAATTTATTACAGCGAGTAATCAATAACGATAATATTAATATTAGAATTTCTTATCCAGTTCAAACGTACTTGAAATAGCTACTATTTATTGATGTCAAACCTCGATATTTGAATTTTGAATTTTGTTCCATCAACCTAATGTTTACTTTTGTCAATTGTCTCTCTGAGAACTCTGTCATTGATTCTGTCAATGAAAGTTGTGTTAAAACGTTGGCTAATTAAAGCATATTATTGAGTACATAACAATAACATGGTAGCAGAACGTGGTTTTTGAGTGGACCAACGTTTTTAACGAAGATTGAATGAAACAAATAGTGTTTTCCAAAAATTTTCATCTCATAACCTGGTGGTGATAGTTGCTGGAATTTTGGTGACTGACAATCATGGAATTTCAAGGTATTGAGAAGTTGAAGGGTTCGGAGAACTGGAATAGTTGGAAATGTATGGTGCGTAATTTATTGCGTGCAACTGATGAAGTGAGTATTGGAGAGTTAGTCAAACCGGTGCTGATGGCTAATGCTACGGCGGATCAAATTGCGGGTCACGGAGCAGCGATGGAAGTTTGGGATAAAGCAGATCGCGCAGCTTGTCACATCATCATCAAGACTATTGATTCGAGTATTATAACCCTTATCGTCGCCTGCGAGACCGCTCATCAGATGTGGACCAAACTGCATGGTATTTATGAGCAACAAACCAAGCAAGCTGTTCATTCAGTGCAGACTGAGTTCTCCAGTTTCGACATGAATTCAGCAGACGATATGGTAAGCCATATAGCTAAATTTGAAGGTTTGATTCTTCGCATGCAGCAGTTGAAAGTTAAGCTCGATGAGTCAGCTTTGATGGTTAAGTTGCTGGAAACTTTGCCTGATTGGAGTTGGTCATCTTCGAAGAGATTGTCAAACAGCGAAGAAGAAGAAGAAATATGAGTCGAAGGGCGATGTGACGTTTGAAAATAAAGGTCAAGCATTCGTTGGCGAAGTGTTCAATGCGGAAACCAATGAAGTTTGGATCATCGATTCTGGTGCGACAGATCATATGACCTTCAAGAGAGAGTGGTTTTCGTTCTTTGAGGCTTTCTCGATTCTAGCTGAAATTCGTATCGGGAACAACTCAGTGATGTTTGCTTTGGGAAGAGGAACTATCAACTTCGAACGCCAAAACTTTAGAAAAGGATCCTGTTGAAGTTGTTCATCCCGTTGTTGAAGAAATCGAAGACCATTTCGAACTCCTGGATTCTCCTAGAGTTCTGAACTCACCCGAAGCTTCGAACATGCCTGGAGTCCCGAGTCCTGTGTTGCCAGTGAACGATCAAGTTGTTGCTGCTGAACCGCTTGGTTCTTTCTTGAACATGCTTATTGAACGAGAGGAAGATGGTTCAATCCGTTTGAGTCAGAAAGTGTATGCGGAAAGTCTTCTTCAGAAGTTTAACATGGCAGAAGCCAACGCTGTCTTGACGCCCACCGACAAGTACGTGCAATTGGAAGATAAAACTGGTTTGAGAACATCTGCTCCTTACCGTGAAGCTGTAGGATGTTTGATGTACTTAGCTGTGGCTACTCGTCCTGACATCGCGTTTGAAATCAGTTATGCGTCGCAGTTCCTAGAAAATCTAGAAGAAAGAAATTGGAGGATGGAAGGTTGAACATACAACATGTACCAGGTGATCAACAACTCGCTGATATCCTGACAAAGCCGCTACCTCGTCTGAGATTTGCTGAATTACGTTCTGCTCTATGAATGATCTGAACTGTTCATGTCTTTCATATAAAATCGAAATACGTAATGTTTTAGAGGAAGTATTGATGTAAAACCTTGATATTTGAATTTTGAATTGTGTTCCATCAACCTAATGTTTACTTTTCTCAATTGTCTCTCTGAGAATTGTCATTGATTCTGTCAATAAAAGTTGTGTTACAAAATTGGATAATTAAAGCATATTATTGAGTACAGGGTGTCCCATTTTAGGTACTTTTGCGGGTTATCTACTTTATTTTTAAAGATAGAGAGTTGCGGTTTTCGCGACACTGTGCTACTTTTTCGTAAAACTCAAGATGCCGTCAACAGAATTTTCATAGCCCTTTTAGTTTTTAAGATACAGGGTATTTCTGAAAATGTTGCATTTTGTGACCCCCTCGTATCTCCGTTATCCTTCAACTTATCGAGAAGGTAAAATAACATTCTAATAGTTTTTTTTCCATAGAATGCAGTGGTGTAGATAACTTTTGTTACATATTTACTGTTTTTGAGTTATAAAGCAAACTTATGTTTTTTTAAATGGAACACCCTGTATATTTATAGACTATAAAATTTGTCTTTTTTTTACCTTTTCAAAAATATATGATAGTATAAACTTTTTTTCAGAAACACGCAAATATTTGACAATTTTCAGAAATTAAATACATATTTTAATAGTAGGCCATTGATATTGTTTATGACAAGAAACAGAAATAAACGTCAAATCTCTATCGCATTTAAGCTGTCTATTTTCGTTCTTTTGGTATCATTATTCAATAGATATTTATCAATTTTTCCGAATAATGGCAGTTTACGAAAATTATGAGAAATATGATATGATGGTATGTTTTATACAGAGTAATGAAAATTCTGAAGAAGCTTCGGAATTATACTTCCAAAGGTGAGTAAGCTATTATGGCTATGAAAATCTCTATTATCATTTAAATTTTTGCTTGTTAGATATCCAGAAAGAAGGCAACCGTTTTTTGGGATATTTGCCCGTTTAAAAGCAAATTTAGTTGAGCACGGATCATTTGTTCACCCGCGCCCTAAAACATACAACAAAGAGAACAGGGAAAGAAAGAGATAGATACTTTAGGATATATAGAAGCAACACCTTCGTCCTCATGTAGAAAAATTGAGAAGGAAATTGGTGTGCCAAAAACTAACGCTCAGAGGATCTTGAAGAAATATAAGTATCATCCATACAAATTTAATATACTACAACATTTGCATCCTGGCGATGCCGAGCGCCGGGCACTGTTTTGCCAGTGGTATTTGCAACAAATCGATGCTAACGATTCATTTGGCAGACTTGTTATATGGTCAGACGAATGCTTTATTTCAAGTGCTGGCATTTTCAATCGTCACAATACCAGGAACTGGCGTAGTGAAAATCTGCATTTAATGTTTGAAAGGGCACAACAAGGACGCTTTGGAGTTGGGGTTTCATGTTTTATTTTGGGTAGACATATAGTTTATAGGATTTTTGAAGGAGGTCTTACAGCACGTAAATACCTAGAAATTCTTGAGGAAGTTATTCCAGAACTGCTCGAAAACATTCCATTAGCCCAGTATAATGATGTTTACCTACAGAAAGATGGTGCCCCAAGTCATAACTCTAGGCTCTTAAGGGCCTTTCTAAATAATGTCTTCCCTCAAAGATGGATAGGTACCAACGGACCTGTTAGATGGCCTCCACGATCACCAGATCTCTCAATTTTAGATTTTTTTTTATGGGGCTATATACAAAATGAAGTATATAAAACTCGATATGACGGCATTGCAGAACTTCGAGAGGCAATTCATTTAGCTTTTCGAAATCTGCGAATGAGAACAATGGTTCTTCTGAACGCTATCCAAAGAATCTCGAAGATGTGCCAATTTTGCATTAGAGAAAATGGTGGTCAATTTGAACATCACATTTAATTTTTTTTAATAATGTTATTTTTTTGTGTTTTTGTTATATTGTCACTTTACGCCACAAAACTGTTGTTACAAACTTACTGTTAGAAAAAAGATCTATGGGAATTTTTTTTAATAGACACCTATATACAAGGTATCCAATTATTTGTTAGTAATATGTAAGTTGCACTTGTTTATTATTGTTATCCATAGCCTACTATTGAAATATGTATTTAATTTCTGAAAATTGTCAATTATTTGCGTGTTTCTGAAAAAAAGTTTATTCTATCATATATTTTTAAAAAGGAAAAAAAAGACAAATTTTATAGTCTATAAATATACAGGGTGTTCCATTTAAAAAACATAAGTTTACTCTATAACTCAAAAACAGTAAATACGTAACAAAAGTTATCTACACCACTGCATTCTACGGAAAAAAATCTATTAGAATGTTATTTTACCTTTTCGATAAGTTGAAGGATAACGGAGATACGAGGGGGGTCACAAAATGCAACATTTTCAGAAATGCCCTGTATCGTAAAAACTAAAAGGGCTATGAAAATTCTGTTGACGGCATCTTGAGTTTTACAAAAAAGTAGCACAGTGTCGCGAAAACCGCAACTCTCTATCTTTAAAAATAAAGGAGATAACCCGCAAAAGTACCTAAAATGGGAGACCCTGTACATAACAATAACACTATTACAGTTTTCTGGATAAGGATGATCATTTCGTATTTATTAGTGCTATAGTGTATCTACAGTTGTGAACTCTTTTAGTGCACGAGGGCAAGGTGAAAAGTCCTTGAAAAAATTAAAGTAGATGGCGCCACAATCGAAAATCCTATTTGGAAATTGTGATGTATCATCTTTAACTAGAACGTATAAAGAATTTCAGACTAATATGTCATTCAGTTTTGCTTTGACACCCATCGAAAGCAAGCAACCTTGGAAGATTTTTGTAAACATGGAAAAAAGTGATTTTCGCGTCTTGATTGAACATTATTTCTTGCGTGGAAAAAACATTACGCAAACCAAAGCATCGCTTGTTAAACATTATGGAGACTCTTCACCATCGATTGTAACACACAAGTGGTTCACTGATTTTCTTTGGGGTAGTATGACCATAAAGGACGTCGAACGTTCTGGTCGTCCAATTGAGGTTACAACGCCAGAAATCGTCGATAAAATTCATGGGGTATGATATTGTACGATCGGCGAGTTAAAGTGCACGAGATTGCTGAGGCTCTGGGCATTTCAACCGAACGGGGGGGTAACATTTTGCATACATTTTTGAATATGAGAAAGCTATCTGCCAGATGTGTGCATTTGCTCTCTATTGACAACAAGCGCGATGGTGTGACAAAGGAGCGTTTGGCGATTTTCACGCGCGATTAGAAGGGCTTTAGAATCATCCAGAACAGATCTATAATCCTAAAAAGATGAATCGGAAATATCAAAAACAAGGAATCAATGACTCCATAGAGGAATTATATATCTCTATGGTCGACTCCTTCTTTCATGTTGACGTAATCAGAAACATTCAGTTCATTGACAGTAATGGTGAGTTCTTGTCATCCCGAAATGATTGGCATCGGATTAAAGAATAGCTTATTCTTTTTGAGACGAGGTTGATTGGACATATTTTGGTGGAATGTCATTTTCAGACAAGTTTTTTATAATAAAGATTGGATTGAGATATATGGAGGAAACCGTTTCAATGCCTCCATTTTGCAAAAATCAACCTCTGCTCCAAGCAGTTCCTTTTCAGGCAATCATTTTTCTGTTCGTTGATCCACTATGAGTATCACGTTTAGTTATGGAACGTCTACATCAAAACTGTAAGTCAATCATTGTTCAATGTTTTTCTGTAACAAGCCTTTATTGGATCAAAAAATTGCATAAATCTTTTAATGCCTAGTTTAAGTTACTTTATTAAATGAGTTCCGTCATCAATGTTCCGTTTGTATATATTTCAAGCACTTTGCACGGAATAAAAATATCATCTGCTAGATCATTCCCATACTGCTCCAAACTGTGTTGATAGAATCATTGAAGATATTATATTTGAAATGGATGTTCAGTCCTATTTGAATCATCCCTTGCATCATACTCAAACACTGTGAAGGAAAAGAATGTAGAACATAAAATTATGAGTGGTTTTTGGCATGACCAAAGAGAGCGTATTTGATTTTGGCAATGCTTTATATTCTAATACCTACTCGAACTAAATATTGATGACTTAGTTAACCGTAGCTCCGAGGGTTCAACATGGTGGAGGAGGACAGCATGGGGGAGGAGGGCAGCACGGTGGAGGAGGACAGCAAGGCGGAGGAGGGCAGCAAGGCGGTGGAGGACAGCATGGAGGTTTCGGGGGTGGCGGGCATGGTTCCGGTTTGGGTTTGCACGGGTCGCTCTTATCTTTTTTGGGTTTCTTGGCAAGCACAGTTGACTGCGTGTAATTCTCGCTGCATAGGAAACAAGTTCAAAAAGTTGATCGTAATAATCTAGCCAAGCTTACCTTAGTGATTTGATAAATAATCGACGTGCCACGAAAGATTTGGGTAAAATTTTGGATGTTAGATGAGCCATTATGCTGAAAAATGACAAAAATTTGACAGAAATGATTTTGAAATTCCTACTAACTTGATAAAATGCTTGCAATTACGGCAGAGACTGGAACGTGGAAGACTAATATGTTCCAGCTCAGAAAGAGAAAATTGTTTAACCATTCTACATCCTATGAATGAAATACACTTGGTGAGCAAAATATTTACAAAGAATCAAGGAGGTTATCGAGATAAGCAGGTCCATAGTCCATGCTAACAACTGAGACGAATATATGGTTAAAAACCAGGTGGCGCTACTAAAAGTTGTCATCCAGGAACACACGAATCGTCTGGGACCAGCTTGACACATTTGACAATTGTCTTCCAATCTTGTGGCCAATGTGCCCTGCCAACTCTATTGACTTCTGTGGAAATGACTTGAGCGCATAGAACCACACAGCATTTCGCTATGTCCGACTACCAGGAACATGAGGTATATACATAACCTACACTTGTGTTGTGTTGATAGTTCATTCATGGCGGGGGTCAACGCTATGCTCCTGAACTAGTTCTAGGTATTCGTCGCTGTCTGACTCGTTCAGTACGACTAAAACACTAAAAAATATGCCTTAGTCTGAAAGACCCATGAACGTACTTATAAGACCATGGACTGTCCCAAGGGAAATACTCTAGATGTTGGCACACAGCCATAGAGATCTTAGAATAGAGGTATCGAGTGGCCTTTTTATTCCAACCGTTTAAGAAAAAACTCGAGATTACGCTTCACCCACTCGAAGCGCGATGTTCCGTTTTTTGAGGTTCGCGTTGCGTCGATGATTTCTGCTCAGTATTTATTTACATATAGAAATCTTTATGTTTATTTATTAAAAGTTTCTATGTGTAAATCACTTAACCTATAGTATAATGAATACTGTGTTTTTGTTTTTATATTTTGATTCAAATTAAATTATAAACATCTTTAGTTGGACAGAAGTCAAATATATGCCAACTTTGAATTTTTTGAAATTTTGTTTAGCGTCTTTTAGACAAGGGATACCTCCCACCCATTCAGTTAATATTATACTCCTAGCGTTGAGCGAATTAACTGTTTATATACCGAATTCAATCATCAACCTGGATTGGCGATCCTGGCCGAGGCGGTTAAGACCCCTTCAACATATTTTGCTTCTCGAAAGCGGCGTAGGATGGAACTCCAAGCGGTAAGGTCATCGCAGGCTACGTTCTTAACCTTTCAAGTGTTAGTTTTTGTTATTTTTATATATTTTTAGTAATACTAGGTTAGACAGTTACTTGAAAGTTTGTTGTAATTGATTGATGTTCCTTCTGTATATAGTGGTAGGGGTATCTCCCTTTCCTGATAGCTTCTAGCAAATTTTGTCCTCCACATAATGGCGCTGAAACATTGAATCTAGTTCGATGAATCGGACAATGAGCGCTGTATTGTTGATATTTCACAACTGTCATGTTTTTCGTCAACTTTGTGTACCTGAGGCGATCTCCCTATTTGTCAAAATTGAATACATTAAAATGCTGGTTGTAAAATAAAGCATTGTATTATTATTGGGAACAACAATCAATTGTAGATTGGAATTAAAACCGGTCAGAATTTCTTTTTTTTTTGACTTTTATCTTTTGCTTCAATGATTTATCTATGTATATTGTGCTATTGAAATTCTGTACTTCAGAACTCAATAGAACTTATCTTGTTGTTGCATTGATAAGAGAGTACAAAGTTGGTCATCGATAAGTAGATAACTCAATGGGGGATGATATGTTTTCTATGGACGATATGAGATTGCACGATAGATAATTGCTACTAACCAAGGTTCTTCTTAGTCTTACATAACGGAATATAGCGATAGGCTTTAGGAAACGATTCATGGAGTCTAAAGTGTAATTTATAAGCAATATTAGGAACTAATGATTCGTATAATAGCTCAATAAAACAACGTATTTTTCGGAATGCGAATCCAAGTTGGCCCTCACTGTTCCATATCAGATTTCTCGCACTGTGAGGCAATAGTAAATGGTTAACCGAGTGTGGGGTGTGCAAACCTAGCAGCACAATAGACGCAATGGAACGTTAAGAACATTAAGATGTTTGACACCTGACTATACACGATATTAAAGGGCCTGTTTCGTGTGTATACGATCCTTTGAACGGAGTAATTTACCTTCGGTTACTGGCTGGATAAGTTTATACAACAAATCTGCGTTCAGAGTTGCAATGTTTACGAACAATAGCTCTGAGTAACTAATACAGAGTACACACAAAGGGTTGCCTCACCTCTTTCATCCTCAATATCGTTTAATTATCATTAATCAATACTCTGGTATGTATATTTAGTCTATTTTGAATCGATAATTCAGACGATCCAATTTTTTGATGATACTTCCCAAATATAAGATATGAAATAATTATTATTCAACCTAGGTTCTATTTCATTTGATTGAATACCGTAAGATGAGGATACTTTGCATCAGTTTTTGTGGTAGTTGACAAATAATTGCGATTTATTCTATAACCATTAACCCTCCGTCGGGCGCATCTGATCTGAAGAATGTTTTTTCAATCCAGAAACTTCCGCTCTTGTTGATGATCGGAAATTTATGCCGGAAAACAACCACCAGGACCTTTCTGTTTAAGCAACAAAGCGAGAGACGGGGTGAGGAGAATGTCTGAGCCCGTATTTGGATCTGGCCAAAATATACCGGCGAATAAATGGTGTAGTGAAAAAATCGATGATTTGAGAACAAAGAATACGTTAGAACTATCAGAAAAAACAAAAGACAGTTGCCAACGGCCTTTGTGAATGTCAAATGAAGAAAAACAAAGAGCAGTATGCTTGGCTCCAGCGACGAAAAAGTTTTGGATTCCTATATCCTGCGCGAAGGAAAAAACGTTGTCCTTGTATCAACTCTACCTGATGATGATGACATTGATCCTAAATCTGGAGAGTGAATGACACTAGAGGTTATCACCTTTTATAATTCGAGCAAGAGTGGTGTTGCCACTTTAGATCAAATGTGTGCTACTTACACTGTAAGTAGCAGTAGTTGTTTGGTGCGCAATATGCTCCGAACGAATCATTCGACCCTTATTTTTTGAAGAGGCCAGGGACAATGCAGTTACTGTTAATGGAGAACAGTATCGAACAATGATACGTGCATTTCTGCAATTACAACTGGAAGAACTTGGCATGGAAAACTTCTGATTTCAGCACGATGGCACATGCCACACAGCGCGTGAAATGTTTGCTTTTCTTAGCGACAATTTCCCTATGACGCTGCTCTCAAAAAATGAATATCTTGAATGGCCGCCTAATTCCCTTGATTTGACAGCACCAGATGTTTTCCTGTGGAGATACTTGATAAATAAAGTCTACATTAATCGCCCACAAACGTTGAAACACTTAACGGGAAATATTCGTGAAGAGATTCTGCAAATTCCAGCTGAAATATTGCGCAAAGTTATGCTACACGCTCAAAATAGAGTTGGTCATTGCCTGGATTGTCGTGGTGGTCATTCGCTCGATGCAGTTTTTTATAAATAATTTTACATGTTTTAATAAATAGTTTCCATAAAAACTATTTTTTTTTTGCTCTTAATTTTTGTTACTTGAAAAAGTGGCCTGGGTATATTTTGCCGCGCCCTATAGAATAATATAGAGAATCGACACTTAAGGTAAACAACACTGTAGTGTTATGATATATATTATTTTAGAAATAAGACATCGTGAATTGATTATTCATTTCAGCACATATTATTTGATTTTTCAAAAACTGTCGGTAGAATTTCTAGGAATTCTAAAAGGATCTTACGGAGCTTAGCAAATGAAAAAGTTGTACAACTTTAGGAGCAGAAGAAGATAATTACATATTGGATTCATGGTTCATATTTATTTGATGTTAGTTGATACATGGCGAATTAATTCGTTGCAAACTGTCACTTGCAGACTTGAAATTGAAAATTAATTATGTAAGGGCTTATAGTAATTACAGTGCTATCATTAATAGTGATTTATATGATGCTGTTTAGTTACACTTTGAAATATACGATTACTAACGAACACTTCATAATCAAAGTTCACATTATTTAATCAATATTTCTGTTGGTTATAAAGTATAGAGTGGAAGAAAGCATTCATATTCTTACAGGTAATATCCATAGTGCATAGTAAATCATCCATCAATTTGCTAATTGAAGAGGGGTATTAGGAAGACCATTAGTCCAGTCAAAAGTGTGAAAAAATAGGGGTCATTACTAAAACGTTATAGACCGTACGAAAATGAAGATGTAAAATTTTGTTTGCATCGTGTTCAGGATGGCTTACACATCGTCAGTTAGAAAAAAAGGGGGCTTTTGATTACCACTATTAATAAGCAATGAAAAACCGTTTCCGCTATACAAATGGAATGTCTTTTATAACAAATGGAATATCTCGGGTTCTTTCGATCCAAAGCTTCTGAAATTTGGTATCAGGAGGTTTTTTGGTCCGCTGAACCCGAATCTGAAATCGGAAAGTTGAAAATCATCTGGACTGAATATTTCCTGAAGACTATCGAAATACATATTTTTTGTTTGACAGAGGATTCAAGTTTCATTTCTCAATGACGATTGATAAACTACCTTTGCGGGTTGCGGGTGGTCAGGTTTTGTTGCAAAAAAGGTTGTGGTGTAGAAATGCGTCGTTAAAATGAACAAAACTGTCATAATCCTTCGCGGAAAACTCGTTGATTGAAAAAACTAAACGTCTTGACAAACAAATTCCGGATTTGATTCTAAAAAACACGAAGAGATGGCGAGATTCACGGTGGAGACAGTTTGTTCATTTTCTGGAAGAAACACGGCATGTGACATAACCAGATACCTCGTTATCGCAGTTAACACTAATAAAGGAATTTGGGTTCAATATGAGAAAACAGAATGGAACCGACTATGAAGGAGTGTGAAGACTGGAATACAGTTACAAAATTGCTTTAGATGATATATTATTCCTCCAAGTAATTTTTATCTGATAACATGAGGCTTCTGGTAGGAACGTATGGTAAAATAAAACAACCCTGTTTAACTTGACACCTAACATACGACTGGCTTTTATTTTTTCATATCGACACATCAAAACAGCATATATGTTGCTGCCGAAAAGTATAGCATCAACATAATCAGCACCCGTTGTAACAGTGTAAGGGTACAAATTACTCTTACTTGTGAATAAACTATAAGTTCTATTTTATCGCTTGGTTACCGACAGCTACAGTGAAGACGGTCGTGAGTTATATTTTAGATGTTAAAATTTGGGCACCAGAGTATTTTAACCAACCAATAAATTATGTTTCTGAACTAGGGAATTCAAACACTCAAAAGTCCTCAAGTTAAATTACCCTGGAAGTACACAAAAATAAAAGACCTGTACCCAGAATGATTGAAATTTACTAGTAATTCAAATAATATTGCTATTACAATTTATTACAGAACTTAATATTAATGAGTTATGAAGTGCATGAATTGAAGTATGAATGCAGTTAAATTTCTTAAATCACAGTGAACAACAGTTAAATTTACATATATATATATATATATTTATATATATATATATATATATATATATATATATATATATTTATATATATATATATATATATATATATATATATATATATATATATATATATATATATATATATATATGTTTCTTCTTAGGTTCTCGCGGACGTAATGTGTAGAACTGGATTCTCGGGTATTGATCCGTGTTGTGTGGTTTCGGTCCTCAAAAGGACCAATTTCACGACGTTTCGGCAAAGTCGCATTTGCCATCTTCAGGTGATTCGACCGTAGAGTCTGGAATTCGCCTAGATTTTCCAGACTCTACGGTCGAATCACCTGAAGATGGCAAATGCGACTTTGCCGAAACGTCGTGAAATTGGTCCTTTTGAGGACCGAAACCACACAACGCGGATCAATACCCGAGAATCCAGTTCTACATATATATATATATATATATATATATATATATATAAATACTCAAATGATTACTTCAAACGTTACATAAAAGTTGGGTAGCCTGACCTGGTAACTGCTGGGTAAGATGTTATACCTGTTCGATTATGAATTGGTACTTCCTACTTGATGAATGGATTCCTGCCACAAGCCTAGTACAGTTTCCACGATTGTACATCACAAGTCAATTAGCAACTTCTAAATCAGATTTTCCACAGCAGATTTAAGCCAACCTCAGAACTTCGTATACTTGTTGAATTTTTCACAACATAAAAAAACCCTGAAATCACGAAATGTTCAAACCTCTATTGCTCTATTGTCCTCAGAATACATAACGATTGTTGAACAAAAATTAGGACTACCTATGTCCTGTCAGATATCACCTGGGAAGGCAAATTAATTCTTGAAGTTAGTGAAGAAATCAATGGAATTACAAAGATATTTACCTCTATCACGATAGGGTTTTTCCTTTCAATGAAACAAACTTTACTTCCGTCCAAAACCAGTCACGTTGAAACTAAGTTTTAATCCCCTAAGGTGCATCTATTACACAAATCTTTCCAATTATTCCACTCCAAATTGGTAATTGATGCCTTTGCTTTCAACGGAAGAATATTCCCAGAATTTGGTCCCAAACATAAGTTTGGTATCACCTTGAAATAACTTAGAAACACGACCTTCCACTTGGACGATTTGACAAAAAGTACGCCATTTTCTCGGCCTTTTCCGTTGCTTCGATGCCTCACAGAACGACCTCGAAATGGAAGCGGTAACTACTGAATCTGACACTGAATAACCATGACATAGCTGACGTGACAGGAGTTAACCGATTGTAGTACAGCGGCCATTTCTAAGCCGTTAAGTGGAATTTACACGTTACAACATATTAAAAAAATCTGACTCTAAAGAGATTTGATCATGGTGAGAGAGAATAATGGTTAAAAACACTATTTATAAATGAGTAATAACCAGCTATATTCTTTGTTAATTTGGATTAGTCGGTGTGAAAAAATTTTCGTTCAACCACTATTATCGGTGAAACTGACGACGTAAACGGAAGTAAAGGTAAAATTAGTCACTGTCGATGCACTTATAGTCTATATCCAATGGATGGATGGAATGGTGAAATAAACATCATTTTTATAATCTAACTGGAT
This sequence comes from Endomychus coccineus, assembly GCA_958510875.1. Lineage (NCBI taxonomy): Eukaryota > Metazoa > Arthropoda > Insecta > Coleoptera > Endomychidae > Endomychus > Endomychus coccineus. Next base: position 21,728,703 of record OY294068.1, on the reverse strand, counting down.
TATAATGTATAAAAACATACAGAATTTAAATTCTGGGATCAAAGAAGAACAAGGAAAATGTAACAATGCTCAAAGGTATGATAATGAGTCAGGGAGCCATGTGATATCTAAGTAATTGGGAATGTTCATCCTTCAGAGAACTTCTGTCACCATTCAACTATAAAATAATTAATTAGGCTAATATATTCCGTATTATATAGTTCAAAGTTGGTAATTTAACTTGAAAGCCTTCCTCTGCTTTGGTATCTTCTTGCGGTGTAAACATTCGGATACTCCTTTGTAGGACCTAAAGAGATTTAGATTAGTCCCTTAGCGGGCATGCAGACTTCATCAGTGACCTAGGACTTGACTAGGTGCTTTGCCTTAGAGTATGAGAAATTTCTCGATCGCTTGCGGTTTTCATTGACATGATTCTCTAAAATTCACTATCGAACCAATAACAACTTCCAAATGTACCCTTACATGTACATTTACGGTGATATACTCAGAATTTTGAGGATTGATGTGATGAATTGAATTTAACCGATACAAGATCAAACTAAGGCAACTAATAATACTGACAGCTTGATAAACTATAAATGAGTTAACACTGTTGATACACTATATCACTATAAATAAGAAATAATCACCCTTATCCACTAAAAATACTGTTAAAGTACTGAGAACCTTTCGGGGCTACCAAGTGCCATCATCAGAGCAAACTAAATTATAAATCAGAATGTGCCTGTTTGAATACTATTTGAGGATAATAATGAGAACCAGGTTTTACCCTCAGCTGAAGATAAATGGTGTAGCTGAATCCATCGGAGTATACTATTTAAATATGAAATAGCTTCATTTGATAGTCATAGATTTCATAGATTATTGAACGTCCCTTCGAGCCACCAAAATTATAGCAACGAAGTTGAGAAACTTCAGCAAATAACGTTGGACAATAGTTACGACAAATGATCAATAATTTAATTTCTATACAAAATGAAATTGGAAACGCAACCAACTAACCAAAATTAGAACCATCACCTCCAATTACATCAATAGAATTAAGAGGTTTCACTTATCGTTCAGTAATTAATAAGTTCCTTAATTTGTATTCTAAATTTGCAATACAACCAGTTCATAGATGTGAGAACAAGCTAAAAAACCGTTTAGGCTTCACCTTTGATAAAGTTTCCGACTTCGACAAATCCGGGATTTACAAAATCAATTGTGAGACGTGTTCAAAATGCTATGTTGGTCAAACTGGAAGGAACATTTTGCCCGCATAAAGAAAGATAATGGTGAAAAATCAGCGTTACCCGAAAACATTCTGAGTACAGGTCACTCCATTTCTCGAGAGAGCTTATCACTTTTAAAACACAGTACGGATAAATAACTAGGTATTTAAAAGGAATGAAAATGTATAAGCGAAAAAGCAATTTGTCAAATTCCGATTTAATATCCCCAAATAGTTTATTCTGATGATGGCTACTTGGTAGCCGAAAGGTCAGTACTTTAACAGTATTTTCAGTTGATAATTGGGATTATTTCTTATTCATACTAACAGCTTACACTGCACCGAACGAAAAAGTGAAAGGAAAAAGAATAAGCGCAGAGACAATCTTTGACCAATTATCAGATACACCCAATATCTGTTTTTACGTTGATTTCTACAATTTTTACGCAGTAGTAAAGCTACGAAACCAACAGTTTCCAAGAAATTCATTTCCAAGACTATACTCATGATGATTTATTGGTCGCAGTGTCACTCCAATATTTTCGCGACTGCGTCTAAATTGTCGCCCGATTACAAATCGTTAGTCTGCGCCTGGCCTTATAAAGGGGATTTTCTTCAATTGTAACGTACAATCAATATGGCATTGTCACATTTTAGGAAGATGCATATATTTGTAGTGGTATTCGTTTCATCGATCACGTCGGGTGCGGGAAATTACAGCTAGGATTCCTTCTGAAGTATCCAAATCCAAATTTTCGTCGGGTTCCAATTGTAGCAACCATATTCAATCGTACCAACTCTATAAATCAGTGAAACTTTTATTTCTTACAACTGAGTTTTTATATCTAATGTCCACGAAATTTCGAAATTATGAATCCTTTCAACGTCCAACATATTTACATAACTTATCATTTATCATATTCTCCGATCATAATCATCAACATTATTATTATTAGCAATAGGACAAGCTACTGCTATTCAATATACCCCCTCTTCTGATGTTTCGAACGGTCCAAGAGAAGCACTGAAAATCAGTTCGATCAATTCCATTTCATATTAGGTTTTTCATTCTTCTCAGTTCTTTCAAATTTTTCGGATAAATTCATCTACCAACAACTATTGAGAAGTCTTAACTTAATTTCTTCTCGTATTATACATCTCACTTAGTTAGTTATTATGAATTCTCCCTTCTTCATTCATCATCGTCCATCAATCATTCATCAATCTGATCTTAATTACGATTAGATCAAAACATTTATATAGTTGAGGAATAAAGCAGAAAAAAGGCCAAAGTAAAAAAAGTCGGCAGAACGGATTTTGAGGATCTTTTATTCGATTCCAGAAGTCATCTTCAAAAAATAGTACCAGCTTATTTTTTCATGATCTGCATTTTAGCATTTCTACAGAGGAAAATGCATCTTTTTTTCGATTTTTTTTCTGTGTGTATTCTGTATTTGAACCAACGGATATTCCAATTTTTGACTCTGATTAAGAAGACTTCGAAGATGAGGTTGTTATAAGGCTTCGAAATCCAATTTTTTTTAAATACGTTAAATAATAGGTATATCTGTAAATGTAAGGTTATAACACTAATACATTTGTAAGGTTAAATTCTTTTGAGGAATAGGACGAACTGGAAATTTTCAAACGTTCCCATCTGCAAACCACATTTGTGGAATGCTTTTGGAAGACTTAATAAAATCTGCTACAAACAGAAACGTTGCAATTTCACCAGCAACAAATGTGCCTTTACCTTTACGTTTTTATGTATCGGGCATTTCTGTCGATAGATCGGTAGGGTTCATAGCAAAATTGAGATACTTTTGTGATTTAACACACAAAATGAACTATTCGTAAATGCACCAGAGCTACCCAATGAATATACCAAGTACAGCTAATCTGTTGAATTCCAACGATTGTAGAACGCGGCAGTGATTTATGCCATAATAATATATTTTTATCTCTAGTATTAACATTCTCTGCTTTATACCCTCATTGTAGAACCGGGCCTTAGTGAGCCATAGTATTATCGTCTTGCTTACTAAGACAATTATTGATTTAATTATTATATTAACATAATTGTAAACAACGATTAAAACATCATTATCAACAAAAAATCTAACAACTAATATAAATTATTACCCACATTAAAGAACCGTTTTTGATTAAGTTCAAGGAGTTAAAAATATTATTACTGTAGTAACCCCGACCCCGACGTGATCGATTAATCAGATACCACTACATATTCATGTTTGAATTTAGTTCCGTGATGCTCGCGTGATATATGGCACCTCTACCATTCGTTCATAGCATCTTAGCGCTTAATATTTGCCTAACGGTGGGAACGCTGTGATTATAGCAAATGGCAGTCCATTATTCTTATACTCAAAACTCAGAACAGACTTCTGTGCAGGAACAAATACAGACAATTGACTGATCAGGTTGGATTTTGTGGTTTCTATTCACTATCCAATTGTTTGTTCATTCACGTTCTATTGCGAAATTTCTCAAGTAGTCCAGTCATTTAAGGAAAGTGAGGTCTAATTTCAGTATATTCTCATGTTTTTCGACACGCGGAATACGATGGTGTAGTTTAATTTTGGATTAATCTTGTGCTCGAAAAACTATGGCCATTTTTGGACCCAAAATGGCCGTTTTTGGACCCAAAATGGCCATTTTGGACCCAAAATGAGCATTTCTAGATTTTTTGCGTTTTGAGGCAAAACTATGGGTTGTATGAAAAAATGATTGAACATAAGATGTTGGAAAAATTAATGAGCGATTTTTGGTTCTGGTCCGAAGTCGATTCGAGGTCGTGGGCCCAAGATAGGACCCATTTAGAGAGTTTTTTAGCACATTCAAAACTTGAGTATATATCAAAGAGTTTTTGTTTTTTTCATATTCTGTTTTGGTGAAAAGATAGTATTTTAATTTCTCTTCTTTCGGTTTCTGGTATTTTGAACTACCTAATTTTTTGACGCCAAAATTGGCCATTTTGAAAAATTTTAAATGAAATACTCACGTTGTCGATCTAAAGCCAAATTCATTCAAAATATTTCATTATTCTGCACCTAATATCCCAAATTCAAGTATTTTGGTTCAAAGACATAACTTTGGCGCCATTTGGAAAATTTTGGACCACCGAAAAATTCTAATTTTTTGAGGTTAAAAATTTTTCACGAAATCCAAATTCTATAAAGGATTTCATAAAGAGTATTTTAAGTCCAAGCAGATTGATTTGGGTTAAGTAGAAATGGAGCTATTCTAATAAACATGTTTGGGCTCTAGATGGCCCAATTTTGGGCCTATCGACAAAAACCTTTGAGCAAATTACAGAGAAATACATCGGCTATTTGAGTTTGAAACAGCGTACGGAGATTCGTTCACAATTCCAAGTTATAACGAATTTTATCATAAGAAACTAGCGGGGAATTTCATTTAGCGGCAATAAGTGAGCGTCGGTACATTAGATTCTGCACGCGAAATTGTAGTTTTTTTAATGAATGCTTATAATCGTTTTGTGTGAATATGTGAGTGTATGTAGACGTGTGAACGTGTATATGTGACCGTGACATAATGTTTTGATAGGGTGTTACATAACAAATATCAATATTTAAAAAAAATAGGAATAATAGATAATTCAGTTTTTTTTTACATTAATATTTTTTTTTGTTTTTACATTTCATATTCATTAAAAATATCTATATGTCTAATGATTCACAAATAACCTTTTTCGTTATCACTGTCAGCATATATTGTTAATGTTGCAATATCATTGATGGTGATATACGGATTATCGTGATCCGTTTCATCGCAATTGTCATTGATAACATCATTGGCATCGTCATCATCTTCATCATCGTGTTCATTTTCATCCACACACTTATCTAAATCATCATCAAAATACCAGAAAGCAAAAGCTTTGACATATATAATTTTTCAATGTGCTAAAAAACACACTAAATATGCCCATCTTGGGCCCATGACCTCGAATTGACTTGAGACCGGAGCCAAAAATCGCGTATCAATTTTTCCAACAACGTTTGATTAAACATTTTATCACACAATCCATAATTTTGTCTCAAAACGCAAAAAATCAAAAAATTGCCATTTTTGGGTCCAAAAAATGGCCATAGTTTTTCGAGCACAGGGTCCTCGCTGAAATTAGAACAAAAATCGTCGATTTTCCTCCTTAAATGCCTGGACTAAAGATGTAATCTTAAATCTTATTTTTCACTACTTTTGGAGCAATCTAAGGAAGGCAAATTCGAAAAATATATTTGCTTTCAGTAGAACTTTTTCTTCCAATTTCAAAAAATATGGCTTAACAATCAATTGGCAATCGGAAAAAATCGTGCTGCAAAAATAACAACTTGAAATTATTGTATCGGAAACGGAGGTTACCAGTTCTATATGAATTGTATGGATATTACGATCCATCTTGAAATATTCTGGGAATGAACAGTAATCTAAATTTCTTGATAACCTTGAAAGATCAGAAAAGAGTGAAAAGCCAACATTTTCGTGCAGAAATATAGACTGGAATCAAGATAAAAGACAACCTGTATTCTTCTATCATTAGTCTAACTGAAAGTTTCGACCAATAAGTGTACGAGAAATAATCAATTTGTACTGAATAAATTACGAGAACTGCTATTTATAGAATTGAGTATTGGAATTCTTATTTCTTATACTTTCGGATGACCCCAACTCTCATTAGTAAACACTGATTTGAGTAAAGCGTATTTAACTTGTACACAAGAAGAAAGACACAAGTAGTAAGAACAAATTTCAGCAAGCAATTCCTAGGTTACATAAAATAATTGAAATCATTGAATCATAAAAAATGGCATATTTCATAGAGCACAAAACATAACATCATAAAATAGTGTTGCCAACCCAACTAATCTTATTTTAGATAGAACAATTATTGTTCTCAGTGCACATTGAATTAAGAATGTCATACTATTTTAATAGAATTTCTGAAGCGGCGTGTACAAGTGGCGGTATGTCATATCGTCCATTACAGTCTTCAGATTCCCTACCCTTACGGGGGTTCCTTTAATGAGCCACTACGTGACGTAAGCTAGTCAGTGGCAAATTGGTATCTTTAAACGGTTGGAGATGTCAAGTTGCTCCGGCGGGGTGTCCCTGTGGGTATTTTGAGTGGTTCCAATTGTTCATAAATAGTTTAAAAAGGTTTGCCATCACATTTGGGGAAAAGTTTCAACATTTTCCAGTCGATTGAAAAAAATAAATATTTGGAATTTATTAATTGAAAATTTCCATCACCATATTATTCATGATGTGCTCTTAAAATTCGGAGATTACTGACTATAAAAACATTGATATAAAGACATTTTAAACTTTGCCTTCGCATTGGTTCACACCCACTTTGAATGGGTTACATTTGAAATGAGTGAGAAAAGGATCTTTAGTACAAACTTTTCATAATTTTGGATGCCTTGTCAACATTAGCTAACAGCTAATACCCGTAGAAATAGACAACTTATTGGCATTATAGTTTCGGAGATTTCAGTCAGTCAGTGAGTGAGCAGTATGGTTTTTTGGAAGAATTTTATTTATTCGTCTACAACAATGTTGCCCCTTTCAAAATAGCCCCCATGATATATTATACACTTGTACTAGCGCTTCTTCCAACCCCCAAAACACTTTTGGAACTGGATCTTTGTGATAGCATTTAGTTCTGTCAGCGATTCACCTTTAATATCTTCTATGCTTTCGAACTGAAATCCTTTCAAGGTTTTCTTCAATTTTGGGAACAGAAACAGTCCCACGACGCCATGTATGGCGAAAATGGAGGCTGAAGCATCATTACAGTGTTGTTTTTAGGCAAAAATTCATGAACAAGCAGTGAAGTGTGAGCAGCAGGTGCATAATCGTGGTGCAAAAGCCGTAACTTGTTCCGCTACTAATTCGGACATGTTTCAATTGTTATACCAACTTTATCAATATTATTAAATATCGTAATCATTTTTTAAATTTTTTCCCCGTTTTTGTCTGTTGATGATGTGCTTGGGTCGTCCCGGGCTCTCGTCATCTTCAACGTCTCTACGACCTTCTTATATCAATCAATCAATCAATCAATCAAAACGGTCACCGACAAGTCCTGTACACTCAGACCTTTTGATTGGGTCCATTGTGCGCCCCTTGGTACAAGAATCAGCCCAGCAGGCCTAAGGCAGTGCCGAAGGCTAAAATTTTGCATGGACTGATATCTCTTATGGCTTCAAGTAGCATATGTGTGCTGCCGGGGTGTTGCAGCCTAAGGGAAACCAATGCTGGATATTCTGCTAGGATGTGAGAGGCAGTTTCATCCACATCTACTACAAGCTGGGTCTTCAACAATGCCCATTGTGTGTAGATGTTTATTCAGATGACAGTGTCCGATGAGGAGTCCTGTCACCAGTTTTAGGCCTCTCCTGCTCATAGAGAGTAGGGTTTTTCTTATATCACTTGTAAGTTTCACTCATAGCAGACCTGAAACTTTGCTGCACTTTATTCCATTCTCTGATACAGTAAAGAAAAATTATCGCTGGTGGTACCAAAACACATGTAATCTCTTTGAGAGCTGACAGCAGATCAAACATCCGGAACGGCCAACAATGTACAAATATATGTTTAGACATGTTTACCAACACAACAACGTGCTTCAAGGTTTTCTGACCTCCAGGTAAACGGAGGCCACTTTTAAGCAGCATATTCATGATCAGCGACCTCAAAAACTCCAGAATAGCCATTTCCGATACATTCTACATTGCATTAGAATAAATGTCCCTGGGGTGACGCTGTACTTCAGAAAATCCTAACGTCCAGGTACAGGGTGTCCCATTTTGGATACTTTTGCGGGGTATCTCCTTTATTTTTAAAGATAGAGAGTTGCGGTTTTCGTGACACTGTGCTACTTTTTCGTGAAACTCAAGATGCCGTCAACAGAATTTTCATAGCCCTTTTAGTTTTTAAGATACAGGGCATTTCTGAAAATGTTGCATTTTGTGACCCCCCTCGTATCTCCGTTATCCTTCAACTTATCGAAAAGGTAAAATAACATACTAATATATTTTTTTCCGTAGAATGCAGTGGTGTAGATAACTTTTGTTACATATTCACTGTTTTTTAGTTATAAAGTAAACTTATGTTTTTTTAAATGGAACACCCTGTATATTTATAGACTATAAAATTTGTCTTTTTTTTACATTTTCAAAAATATGAGATAGTATAAACTTTTTTTCAGAAACACGCAAATAATTGACAATTTTCAGGAATTAAATACATATTTTAATAGTAGGCTATGGATAACAATAATAAACAAGTGCAAGTTACATATTACTAACAAATAATTGGATACCTTGTATATAGGTATCTATTAAAAAAAAATTCCATAGATCTTTTTTCTAACAGTAAGTTTGTAACAACAGTTTTGTGGCGTAAAGTGACAATATAACAAAAACACAAAAAAATAACATTATTAAAAAAATTAAATGTGATGTTTAATTGACTACCATTTTCTCTAATGCAAAATTGGCACATCTTTGAGATTCTTTGAATATCGTTCAAAAGAACCATTGTTCTCATTCGCAGATTTCGAAAAGCTAATTGAATTGCCTCTCGAAGTTTTGCAATGCCGTCATATCGAGTTTTATATACTTCATTTTTTATATAGCCCCATAAAAAAAATCTAAAATTGAGAGATCTGGTGATTGTGGAGGCCATCTAACAGGTCCGTTGGTACCTATCCATCTTTGAGAAAAGTTATTATTAAGAAAAGCCCTTAAGAGCCTAGAGTTATGACTTGAGGCACCATCTTGCTGTAGGTAAACTGCATTATACTGGGCTAATGAAATGTTTTCGAGCAGTTCTGGAATATTTTCCTCAAAAATTTCTAGGTATCTACGTGCTGTAAGACCTCCTTCAAAAATCCTATAAACTAGGTGTCTACCCAAAATAAAACATGAAACCCCAACTCCAAAGCGTCCTTGTTGTGCCCTTTCAAACATTAAATGCTGATTTTCACTATGCCAGTTCCTGGTATTGTGACGATTGAAAATGCCAGCACTTGAAATAAAGCATTCGTCTGACCAGATAACAAGTCTGCCAAATAAATCGTTAGCATCGATTTGTTGCAAATACCACTGGCAAAACAGTGCCCGGCGCTCAGCATCGCCAGGATGCAAATGTTGTATATTAAAATTGTATGGATGATACTTATATTTCTTCAAGATCCTCTGAGCGTTAGTTTTTGGCACACCAATTTCCTTCTCAATTTTTCTACATGAGGACGAAGGTGTTGCTTCTATATATCCTAAAGTATCTATCTCTTTTCTTTCCCTGTTCTCTTTGTTGTATATTTTAGGGCGCGGGTGAACAAATGATCTGTGCTCAACTAAATTTGCTTTTGAACGGGCAAATATCCCAAAAAACGGTTGCCTTCTTTCTGGATATCTAACAAGCAAAAATTAAAATGATAATAGAGATTTTCATAGCCATAATAGCTTACTCACCTTTGGAAATATAATTCCGAAGCTTCTTCAGAATTTTCATTACTCTGTATAAAACATACCATCATATCATATTTCTCATAATTTTCGTAAACTGCCATTATTCAATAAAAATTTATAAATATCTATTGAATAATGGTACCAAAAGAACGGAAATAAACAGCTTAAATGCGATAGAGATTTGACGTTTATTTCTGTTTCTTGTCATAAACAATATCAATGGCCTATTATTAAAATATGTATTTAATTTCTGAAAATTGTCAATTATTTGCGTGTTTCTGAAAAAAGTTCATACTATCATATATTTTTGAAAAGGTAAAAAAAAGACAAATTTTATAGTCTATAAATATACAGGGTGTTCCATTTAAAAAAACATAAGTTTGCTTTATAACTCAAAAACAGTAAATATGTAACAAAAGTTATCTACACCACTGCATTCTACGGAAAAAAATATATTAGTATATTATTTTACCTTTTCGATAAGTTGAAGGATAACGGAGATACGAGGGGGGTCACAAAATGCAACATTTTCAGAAATGCCCTGTATCTTAAAAACTAAAAGGGCTATGAAAATTCTGTTGACGGCATCTTGAGTTTTACGAAAAAGTAGCACAGTGTCGCGAAAACTGCAACTCTCTATCTTTAAAAATAAAGGAGATAACCCGCAAAAGTACCTAAAATGGGACATCCTGTACACGTAGATAATCTTTAAATGTCATATTCGTGATCAACGACCTCAAAAATCCCGAGTAACCATTGTCGATACATTCTATATTGAATTAGAATAAATGTCCCTGGGGTGATGCAGTACTCTAAGAAGTCCTGATTTCCAGATAAATATAGGTAATTTTTAAATATCATATTCGTGATCAGCGACCTCAAAAATCCCCGAGTAACTATTCTCGATGCATTCTATATTGAATTAGAATAAATGTCCCAGGGGCGACTTCGAAAACCCCCGAGTAATCATTTTCGATGCATTTTGCATGTAATTGGAGCAATGTTCCTGAGTTGTCGTAGTGTACTAGGTATATTGGAGATTTTTTTAACATCATATTCGTTTTCAGTAACTCCAAAAACCCCCGAGTAACGAAATTGGACCAATTTTGGAGTATATTCATCGATTAATAAAACTTCTAAACTTATCCCCAAAAAATGCGTTAACACAACGTATTTTTTGATGCATAAATTCAATTTCGAATGAGCTCTTAAAATCAACCATCCAGATATTTTCAATAAGCGAAGGGATTCAAGTGTCATCATAGTCTCAAGCGGCATTCTATTTGATCCTTTTTGAGAAAACGTACCCTTTCTAGAAGTATCCAGTAAAGTGAAATCAAAATCTTGTCCTCATTATTACGTAATGTTTTAGCATCAACTAATAAAAAGTACCCTTCTTGGAAGATACGACCACGCTCGGTTGATCGGATCAAGTTGCGCATTTCCTCGTTAGATCGTGTTTAAAAGTGAGGAACCGGACGTAATGAATATCCATGGGAGTGATATATTAAGCTTTGTAAGGCAACGCCTCAAATTGGGCACTAGTGCCGTGACTGCCTTGATCTTCCGTAACGTTAAGGTCCAAATGTCATTCCTCGCCCTGTTTTAACTGGGTCGCCTAGAACTTGGCCCTGATCAATAGGCCGCGGCGCGCTGGATTTTACATACTGATATTGTTCGAGAATGTTTTTATCTCTTGCGAACATTATTCGCTAATTCGCTACGGCTATTGTACGCTTTGTTCAAGAGGTATATTTAATTTTTGGATGTACGGTTACATTAAATTTATTACATGAACTGTATCCGTACAAGAGGGGCACCCACGCTCTAAAATACAATATCGCTATTCTTCCCACATAGTCGATGTACTTTGTTATTCAACATATTCTGTTCATATATATTTTGAAAATTTATCATATTGATACAATGAAACACATTTTACTTTGTTTTTTATCACGTATTAAGACGGAGTGAGCGATAGCGAAGTCTCTTGAATCCATTTATATGGCATAAGGTATGTTCTCATGTTGTGGCCAAACGGTTAATCCAATCCACTGATATTTTGATACAAACGAGATATGATGCTCGAAATTTACTGGCATAAAACTTCAAAGTCGTACCTTAAGCCGTTTTCGAGTTATTGCGTTAACTGTTTGGCCGATCAGAGATATAGTCCAGTCTGTGAGCTGGGGAATTAGACCGACTAACTAAGTTTTGTACAGATGGTCGAACCGAAATTTTTTTTAATCCTTGAGGTCATTCGTAACTCTACCAATCTGCCAACCCCCCCCCCCCCCATCAAACCTATACTATAAGATACCCCTAATTCTCACCTTCATTTTTAGACTAATATTTAATTTTTGAAGAATGACAATTGAGACTCGAAAATGGGGTCTAGGCGGTTTTTTGGGTCGCTGATCATGAATCCGGTGGCATTTTCCCGAAAACTTCATACCACCGCCGGGAAAACGGGAAATTTTTGGTGATTTTTGCTGAAATTGACTCACGCACTTTTTAATTTTGTTGGAATGATCGTGTGATAGGTCGCTATAGAGGTTTTTTGGGTCGCTATAGAGGTTTTTTGGGTCGCTGATCACGGTTTTTACATTTAAAATGTTGAAAAAAAAACGTTTCCCGGAGAAACGCGGAAAATTTTATCATCAATTACCTTTCAATTTTTTATTGGCAACGCTAGAGAAAACATTGTTTGAAAATTCCGGAAAAATCAAAGAAAATGCCAATAAAAACATTGTAACGCCATTGAAATGACCATGCGATGTGTCTTCGTATGGTTTTTTTGGGGCGCTCATTATGAATTTTATATTTAAAATGTTTAAAAATATTATGTTACTTGAAAATAATTGGAAATGATGATCCAGATGATGCAAATAATTAAATTGTAAATAAATTATGACAAATTTGAAAATATGTAAATTTTGATTATTTATAAGATTTATTTTAAACGAAACACTTTGCAATATTTTAGCTTTAAATAAACAGCTACAAACTTTTATAAATAAAAAAGATACGTGTGGCGCTCGGGGACTGCCGCAGTAAAGCTATTGCATAGCATTTTTTCTCAACTTATGCAATTATAATTATTTATTTTTTTTCATTTATGCAGTAATTTTTTTTTCTTTGATATTTTAATTCAAGTTTTTTCCATGATATTAATTCAAGTTACTTTTGAGCGTGGTGACCGATAAGAAAACAATTTTTTTTCTTTTATTGAATAAATGAGAAGTTAATATCATTTAAAATATTTTTATTATCTTACAATACATGTAGGTTATTCAGGAATTTGTTATCATTGAAACTATAGGTTTATGGTAACTGAATAACTGAAATAAGAGACATAAGTTTGAGACTTGATATCCTCTAAATATCTGGAAAATACCGCGTCAATGGTGGTCCCATATTTTGTTGTGGATTCTTGTGGATCATTATTCATTTTCAAATTCAATTTTTCCGAAAGAAAAGTTGTCAACCGCTCTGATTTTTTATCAGCGAAGTTGATGTTGAAATCGCCAGCCAAGATAAGTGGAACTTTATTACCATTTGTACCAAGTATTTTCGACCCTTCTTCAGTGTACTCCAGTAAAGTGCGATGAATAAAATGCTCTACCTCGTCCAATTTTGGATTCGGAGAAATGTAAATTGCTACCATGACTATGTGTAGGCCATTTCTAAGTTTGCATAAGCACGCACAAATATCTCCAACAAATGAGCGCCTAACATTAACATCGCTAACGTGTGCAATGTGTATTTCAATATTCGGAGTCATAATATTAGTAACATTATTATTATTTTGGTAAATAGCTACCCCACCTTTTGGAACAGTATCTCGTTTGAATTGAACAATACAATTGAAATTAGGTATTTCAATCGGATTATCATGCGCCATGCAAGATTCGGTAAGAAGTAACACATTTGTTTGTCTCGTAACTGAATCTTGTAAATCGTATTTGTGACTATTTAGACTTTGGCAATTGAAAGTCATTATTGAAATGCCATTTCTATTAGTAAGGAAATTTAAGACACTTTGAGCTGTCGTCTGAACACTATTTAAAGGCAGTCTTTTAAATTCTTGCAACAAAGATGCAGTCGATGCAGCTTGCCTTCGATTATTATAAAGCTTGAATGTAGAATTATCGTTTTTTGTCGTGATATACAATTTTTCAATATTAGTCACCCGAGAGAGCACAACATAAACGAGTTCCTGTTATTTTTCGTTACGGAATTTCTTGATTAGGTCGCCGCGCTCAAAGCCCGCGATAAGAGCTATATGCAATATATGCAATAGCTTAATAGAAACAGGTACTCTCAGGTCTCTGCTACGCGCGTCTAACGTATAAACTATAACTGACGCGTAGCAAGCTCCTGGAGGCATATGTCAAAATGATTTCGTTCGTAGCTAATTACAGAGGACGTCTGGAGTTCATGCAATTATGTTTTTAGATAATTCGAACCTTCTAATTTCGATAGGCCACGTGAAAATCCCGGAGTCTAAAGCGCTAGAGTGTTATAACATTCGTATAAAATAGCGAAATTTCTCACTTTTAGAAACTTCAAATTAATTAATTAATTTGACACATGTTAGGTGTTTAGGTCTTACATTATTTTTCGTTACGGAATTTCTTGATTCGGTCGCCGCGCTCAAAGCCCGCAATAAAAGCTATATGCAATAGCTTAAAAATATCTTGGAAAAAATCGAATTTTTACTACTTGTTTTTTTACCTTTAGTTTTCAGGTAAATCTCGGGTAATTTGAAACACAAACTTATACTCTAAAGTATTGGACCAAGTTAGCCACCAAGGTCTTCTTGGGAAACATACGAAATATGGTTAAGCGTTCCAACTTTGTCGTTTACTATCAAATTTTCTCTCACCCCGTGTGATGGTTGACGGAGTCTCCTCCTATATAATGATTATCAACCGCGCCAATGACGGTATAGTGTTTGTTTTGAAGCGATGACCCTAGAACAGATTTCATTGAATCATCGGTCGCCAGATGACGGTGATTTGTTGGTATGGGGTATGTAAGTTTCCATTCCTAGCCTTATAATGTCCGAGATCTCTGTGGCACATTGCGTTGGGTTGTCAGATTCAAAACATATTCTTCTCCAAGGAAATCCGGAGAAAAACATGCGCGAAGACCGTCCCAGTCGGCAGAGTTGTAATGCCAAACTGTTCGTGGAGGTGTTGGATTGCTTCAAAATCGAGACCCTTCGATAAATAAATGGCATAATATTCAAAGAATAGAAATTGATAACTTTCTCAGATATGCTAATTGGTACAGATACTTCAATTCAATGGTGGAAGCCCTTTACTTCGTGTTATTTCATCATATTGATATAATAAAGTAGAACACTTTTACTTTGTTTTTTATCACATATATTATTAGAAACAGATCGTGACTATACTTTCGACACTAGCATGTCATCTTCATTCATTAGTGTAGTTTGAAGATGACACGCTAGTATCGAAACTGTAGTCACGATTTGTTTTTATAATAAATGGGATAAAAACATGTTCTATTTTATTATATCAACACTGAGAGAAAAGGCGATGCGAAATATGTACATCGCGCTGTGTATAAACCACTTGTACATTATGTTTGAATATTTGTGGAATATTTTTGAATACTTAGTTTTTATTTAATTATATATTTTTGTGCATGTACTATTGTGCTCTATTTATTCATAACTCATTTTCATATAATTACACAAAAATATATACAATATACGTTACATAATATGTATATACGTGATCTATTCTTTGTTTGATTATATAGAACACAAATAAAGAAAATAACAAATATTTTATGTGTGACTTATCTACAATATTCGCATTATTAATAAATGTGAAATGTAATAACTGTGTACAAACATCATATTATATTATAGCACGTTGGTGATAACATCAAAAATTGTAGTCTATTTTTATACAATTGTATATCCCGCCACTGAGAACACAATATTATAATATTCTCACTCAGTGGATGTCTGGTCTGTGTTGCGCGGCAGTCCGCCATTTACGATAACCTCGGCTATTCAATGAGTAAGTCATAACGTAATACTTTCAGTGAAGCTTCGGTTTCCTATTCCTACAACATAATAAGGCTACCGTACAAGATCGGGCGTATTCAATAATGGTGTTACAGTACCACCGGTTTGGCGATAAACATTGTAAAGTAACGTAACGATACAGTAAAATCGGGCGTTGTGTGTGTCAGTGAAAATCATTGTATAGTGAGAAATGAAAATCAAATTCAATGAATAAAATTTATTTACTCACACAAACACTCGGATCAACAACCACATTTTTTTGTAAAGTCAAATTACGCTCGCTCTTTTACGGTAGCACTTTGTATATAACCGAAGCTTAACAGAATATTGAGTTTTCGTAATTGTAGATAAAGCTAAAGAATTAAGTCTGGACTAATTCTATTTTATAGAGCAACAAATTGATGTTGAGACGTTGAAAAATCATAATGACGAAGACATTAAAGATCTCATACCAATTCTAGGACTTCGGAAAAGATCACCCAAGTTATTGAATACTGGAAACTCACTTTCGCCAGAAGAATGGATGATGAAATGACTATTGGTCAATGTTATAGAAGTTTTCCATTTTTGAGTCAACCATTGGGTTATTTATTGGTAAATATAATTTGGCTCTTAATAACTATACTTATCTACACATGTTTATATTATTTTATGGTTAATTTGATAGCTTGTTCAAGCTTTGGATGATTTTTTCAGTTGGTTTAATCAATGAATGTATTTTTATTTTAGCTGGAAAGTGACTTCAATAAAATATATCCTGGGAAGTAAAATGCTTTACTTGGGAAGTATTCTCAAATGGGACAGAAAATTTATGAAATGCTGATAAACAAAAAAGATTTGTTCCTGCAAGAGTGCCTTAATTTTGTTAAATTAAATTGAAGCATTTGTAAATAATTACTATTTTAATGAGACCTAATCATGAAAATAGTAATTAATTAAAAATGCTTTTTTTAGTTTTAAAAAATTTTGACGAACATCATGTTTATAGTCTTTAAATACAGGAAAATTGTATTTTTTCATTTTATTATTGTCAAATTTTATAAACAACAATAAGATTCACTTGATTTTGTCTGTACTTATTTAGGAATTTGATACAATAAAATAGTTATAAATATAGGTGATTATTTATTCCATCCATTAAAAACATAGTTACCTAGAAATTTCTAAGAATATAATATTAACTAAGCACGCACTAATAACTGTGATTCATTTCTTAAGGTGTTTCGACTTATTCGTTCTGAAGAACATCCGAATGCCGTTGAGTTACCCAGAGATTAACAAGGCGAAACCGCTATCATTGAAAATGAAATTTGGTAATATAATACCTTTTTCCTTATTATCTGAAGGCATCAAAAACTAGGATCTAAACACAAAAATATATAATAGAATTAAACAAAATATACAATTTAATGCATATTTCAGTTACAAAATTGTACAATTTTGTACTAAAATTGTCTACATAAATGGTACAATTATTTGAGGTTTATAGCAAGTATTGTGTAGGAAACCTAAAATAATTGTTCCAGAAGTATGCATAATAGGATGTATTAGTATAACAATTTTGTGTGGTTTTCTGTACAATATATCCATATGGTATATACCATATTGTGGAATTCTCTTACACAAATTGTATAATAAACTAGAACATGAAATTTAAAAAATGCATATCATGGAAGGTATCACTTGGCTATATAGAATGTAACAGAATACAGCTATTAATGTGCACAAACTACACAATATTTTGAAACAAAATAGAATACAAATTTGACAGTATCAACACAATATTTCAAGTACAAATTTATTAGTTTAGAATACACAAATTATTCCTGTCTTCATTTTAGGAACAATTTGTATAACAAAATTATAAAATTGTAATGAAATAGTACATTTATTTCTCTCAGTGAATATTGTACAGATACATTTCAATACAAATCATCGGTATAAATGATTAACAGTAGACTTCCTACTTGCAAAAATTGAATTTAGTATTCCCATAAAGCACGTTCACGTCATTTGAAGTTATTAAAAGCTTTGCTTCGTGTCGATTGTGTCGCCATTGATTTATCGCAACGCGATATCTATAAAATGAAGTCCCTAGTCCACTAAATCAAACGGCACTTAATTCTAATATCTGTGTAAGTTTATTGTTTGATGCGAACACGACTATACAATCCCTTCAACAGATAAAGTATGTCATACAGGGATATCACCGGAAGTGTAGTCGGCCGCTTCCGGGCTTACTCCAAAAGAGCTATTATTAACGATAATCCAGGATGTTAATTAGTATAGTGCCTCTCAGTTTATCCTGAAATCTCACAGCTACTGGAGGTTCTATTAAAACTGACCTGAACAGCGTATGAGTACTTGATTGTTTTGAATATTGATACATTTTTTTCTATAATGGAATATGTGATACACACATTTAGTTTATACTAGAAGGTCGATCAGCACGCTACACATGAGCCTAAAGGGTTAAGACGGGTTGAGTTAGTGAGCCGAAATAAAGAAAGATGTTCGCTATCCTCACTCCGTCTTAATTAAATTAGTGAAAATCGAACTTTAAAAAGCTTATCTGTTCTGTGTAATTTAATAGTATCAAAGAATATGAAATGCAGATGAACCAGATTAATTGATTGAAAATTAAAAATGTAACTGTTATACGGATTCGCGATTATCAAGATTGAAAGTAGTCATTGTGAGGTGCCTTCGACGGAACACGGTAGCCATTTGTTTGGTGCCGCTCCACCAGATGCGATCGGCAGCGAACGTATTGTTATTTCTCTCTACAATCGGCCAGATACTCAGCGCAACGAATGACGCGTGAAACAGAACGAATAGCGTCGAGTATTTCGACGGGCTGCTCTGCTCAATAACTCGAAAACGGCTTAATGTAAGATATTGAGATTTGGATGATCGTATCAGATTTGTATCAAAATTTTAAGAGGATTGCATTTACCCTTTGGCCGCCATACGAGAATATACATTTGCCAAACAACTCTTGAGCACAAGCACTAGGTATATCAATGATTAATCTTCAAGACCTAATATTGACATATTTTTTATGTTTTAAGTTATACTATACGAGTGTATATCATTATCCTCAAGTGATTTATAATTTAACGTCAATAAAATTAACTAACTACTATACTAATACTTCCTAAAAAAACCAAGATCTTGGATAAAAGGCTAGCAATGTAATCAATGATATTTGAACTGGAAAATTCTTCGGATGCACTTCACCACGTTTAATTCTGTTTCCGGGTAATTTACAAGAGAGCGTCACTGCGGGTGTTACCAGATGGCTTCACCCATTAATCCCCAGATGGCGTTAAATAAGCCCCTAAATTCTTAAATAATCTAAAAATAGTATAAAAATTATAAAATTTATGGTTTCAAACAAATTTTTCTATTACTAACCTAATAATAAGGGAATGCATAATTAAATAAAAAGTTATATACATCTAAATAAATCATTTACAAAGAAACAGTTTTCTTATCGAAACAAAGTTTGGCAATCACTAATAAAATCACGTCCAGCGCCCAAAATACAATCTGCTTTATAACTTTATGGCTGTCCTTAAGTCGACAACGCTTCCGTCAATCTTTTGACTCATACGTATTCTCGTTGCTGAACATTTTCAGGATGGACGAGCTTAGAACAGAATTTTGGCAACCACCAACTATTCCAAATCGACCGCGCAAAATACATTCAGCCGTTGTTATCGTCGTTTATTCTTTTCAATTATATGAAATTGAGAAATACTGTGGTACTTCCGCATTCTTTTAAACAGTAGAAACCCCGAATAATTTCGCCCAGTACCTAAAC